>CAUJRU010000412.1:0-717679 GCA_963277665.1 Viscum album | reverse complement strand
AAGTATATAGGGTGGGTTTGGTGGACATAATCATTTAAGCATATTTTTTTAAATAACCTATATTTATTGGATAAAAAGAGGAAATAATAGCATGAAATGGTTGTCTCTATATCTCTCTCACACACATCGAGAATTAGTTACATGGTTGATAGAAATGTCGTTATTCATAATACTTACTCTTCCAACCTTATTGTAGGTCAGAAGAGAATTATGATTGCCATTAGGGATGCCACCACGATTCCGAAATCTCATTGTGACCACTAGATTGGTGACTTTGTGATCCTGTGAAGTCTTAGGATTGATGGCATCATCACTCAGAAGAAATGCTTTTTTGAGGTGTTCTAGAAATCCCCTCTTCCTGGATGGATTAAGATTAATGTGGATGGTGCCTCTAACGGAAACTCAGGACCTACGGGTTGCGAAGCCATTTTCAGAGACTTTCAAGGTCATTGACATGGTTATTTCTATGAAAGCTATAGAGTCACATCTTCCCTTGAAGCTGAGATGTTGGAGCTAATTCCTGCCATTAAATTTGTTAAACAAAAATGCTAGAACAATATCTGGATTGAAAGTGATTCCACCACCATTGTTCAAGCAATTTTGAATGGTGTGGTTCATCTTGCTTGGCCACTTACTGTGAGTTGTAAGAACTACCTTGACTTGCTTCAGGAGAAAATATACATTGCCACCCATGCCTAATGTGAAGAAAATATGGTTCTAGACCGTCTTTATAACAAGGGAATCAACCGGGCCATTACGTGGATTGACAATTTTCTGGTTGACCTTCTCCCTCTCTATGAAAGAGATTGTAATAGAATTTCCTCTTTCATACTCATGTAATTTCCTTTCTTGCTTTTAATAAATTGTGTCTTGGTCTTTGACCAGGAAATTGCCTTAAAAAAGTGTCATGGATGACTTCTGAATTATTTTCTCTTATTGGTATCATACATCTCTTAGAATTTTGTTCTGATACAATTTATGAGACATCTTTCTCCATGATCACAGAGAATAACTCCTTGGTGTGGTTTTTTCTTTTATCACATTTATATAAGGAATTAAATATTCAACGTTAAATCTTTATGAAGTTGGGAATATCTCCATGCATATTTTTTTGGAAATGTACATTTTCCATAGAGGGAAAATGTTTAGGTGTGGGGGTGTGATCGTGTAGTGATTCACTATTCACTTTCACCCTTACATCACTGTGTTAAACTGATTCTGTATCATAAATTAAAAAATTAATAAAAAATATTAGTTAATTTTTTATTCAATTATTTTGTGTTAATCACTGTTAAAAAAGTTAATTTCAATTTTTAGATGATTTCATTGTTGGTGGAGGTGATTTGGAGGGTTCCAAATGAAGTTGATGAAAAATGGGCCAAAATGTGTAAGATTCCAAGAACAACAGTAGACTGAAATGGAAACCTCAGCTAATTAATGCATTCAATTGGGAGGAAATTTGGCGATTTGGTCCAAAATTCATTTGTATAAAACTCTTATAAAGATGTAAACTCCCAATTCTTCCATGAAATTTGTCAACCAAACTGATCTGTCCAAGCCACCAAATCCACACAAAGTCAAAAGTGGTGGGCTATATTTCATCTATATATTAAGATTTGAACATCCAAATGATGCCAAATTTTTAGTGGATGTAGTTGAGAGGTGGGGAAATGACTTTTTAGGTTTCAACAAAGTGATATATGACTATCTAGATGTAAAAAACTTTGAGACAAATAGTTTTACAAAATCTATGTTCCCAAAACCACCTTCCACTTTCCAATAAATTAACACCTTGGCCAACCCATTTTTATGTTAGAAAAAGGAGTGAAGTGCTACTATTTATAATTTACATAGGATTCCTATCCTCATATTATAAGTTCTGGAGGCCCTTATCCTTGTATGGGGATCTAGGATGAAGAAGGAGATCCAACCAAGCTTCATCCTCCTCTCAATGTCAGGCTAAATAGTGGGAGTTCATTGTGAAGGAGATACACACATGTTAAGGGAGTTTTGATGCTTATATTAGCTATTGGGTTAGATTAATCTAGGTTTTAAAACATTTCATTCAATTTATCTAACATTATTTCATATTTGAATTTTGTTTTGATGCATTTGATTGATATGCTCTTAATTTCTAATCGATCGGTGTGAGGTTTTGAGTGCATCACTTGTGTTTCTCTATTTGGAAAACACAAGAATCATTTTCTTAACAAAATTTCTTATGATTTAAATCTAATTTTGAATCTCTTATTCCATTCATAACTTCCGGACCTTGGAAATATGATTGTTATGTCAAGGTTTGGTTCTTCATACATTGATATAAAACCTTAGGAATTAATCAGGATTCCAATTAATTTCAACCATAGAATTACTTAAAACCTGAATAAATCTATAAGAAAAATGAACTTGATATGTTTTTAGTGAAATCAAAATAACGCCTTTATCTCATATTTTTCAAAATCCACTTGGTTTTTCAACTATTAAAATCTTTAAATTAAGTTATTTTTTAAATGTGTTTTCAAAATCACCCCCTCTTTAAATAATTTTTATTAAAAATACACACTTTAAACTTATCAACACTCCTTGAGAGATGACCTTGGGTATTCCCTATATTATAAATCAACTTTAAAACATAAAAAACTTAATATTTCATGAAAATGTGGTTATACAACTTGGTAGATCGATGATAAACCACTCATGAGTATGGAAATTTCATAACAAAGCCTGCATGTGTGGATACTTGGGTGTATGGATGAGAATGAGGTATGAAAAAAGTGGAATTTATGACATGATTTTAGAGAATTGTTTGGTTGTTTTACATGGAACTTATTTTTATCTAGAGATTGTTTTATCAACACTCGTTTATATTTTGATATAAACTATTTTAGAAACTATTATATATATCCTTGATAATATGTTCTATCATAATGGTGTGAGTATAAAAGTCATTTGTAAAAAAACTATTGAGTTTTAGTATTCACCCCTTCTTTGGAACTTTTGTGATTTTGTAGATGTTATTTTTTTGAGTCATGGACAAAGGTAAATTGTCACATATCTTTATTAGTACTTCATGATACTTAGGCTTTTTTGTGGAGTGGATCATGGAGCAGGTTAGAGATTTGGAGTTATGGTTGTCTTTTAGTTTTATTGTTCTTTTAGTCTTCCTCCATGTACTTAGTTGTTTTTTAGTCTTCTGTTGTGGTACTCTTTGGAGTTGGTTTTGATATAAATGATATTCTTCTGTTGTATTCAATTTTTATCATGGATCATGTAGTAGTTTATTTGGTTATGGATTGTTTGGTATGTTTTTTATTCTTAAAGGAAAAATAGTCCCCCATATGTATTTAATACCATAGGAATTTATTTCTATCCTTTAGAATCTTTGAGATGTTTCTTAAGGCCAAGTAACATCATCCCACCTTCTCAATCCAATGATAAGAAGAGGAATGCTACAAGTGATATCAATTTTTTTAGTCCAAACAAATCTTTTTGAGATAAGTGGTATCAGCTTGGTCATTCCAAAAATATTTTTGGAACAAGTGGTATTTGACTTGGTATTGGTTTTCCATCTTGGAGTTGAGATTAATTCTGGTCTATTAATTATGTTGGGTTGGTAGAAAGGAGTAGGATTGTCAAAATTTGAAAGGTAGAGCATAAAAATATATAGATAACTTTTTTTGTTAAAATTATTATTACCGAATATTTTGGTACATAAGTGTTTTGGACACAATTATAGGATTTGGAATCTCATTGTCATGGGTTTAGCTAATGATACAATCATGAAATGCATTGATAGAATGACTTACCATTAGGATTGCATACATTATTTGAATTAATGATTTATGATTTGATGTGAAAGAGTTGGTTTTTGAAAAATGTTAAAGTTTTTTTTAATATGAGATTTTGATAAAGATTATGGTAGTTGTATTTTTTTTTATTTTCAAAGCAAGTAGAGATTTTAAAAAAATGGATGAACATGGAAAATTTTGATTTTGAAAAGCATTTTTTTGATGGAATGTTTTGGTAAAATTTTAAATAGTAAAACTTTAGTTAATAGATAGTGAGACTTATGATGTTCATTATATTTCTAGAAAATGGAACTCGATAAGAATCTTAGAAACTAACTAGAGGAAGCTGTTGAGAATTTGGTTGCACCTGAGCCATAGGGGAACCAAAATATTCTACAGAGTATTTTGTAAGCATATCAGGATGTGGACAATGGGAACAACAAGTATTAGCCAAGGAAAGTGGATCATTCTGTCTAATTCTATAAATAGAATCCCCCATCTTTAGGTTTGATTATGAACTAGAAATGGTAGAGGTGTGGTTGAATAGGATGAATCATATATTCGATTTCATTGGCACACCGGTAGAGTTGAAATACAAGATGGTGACTTATAGAATGGAAGATATCGCATGCTAGTGGTTGGATTTAGTTGTTCATGCTAAATTAGACCACGACCTTACATGAGAGGATTTTGAGGAACAATTTAAAAAAATTACATCCTCATACATTCGTAATTCAAATAATGATAGACTTTTTCATCTTGAAAAAGTAAAATATATATATCACAAAGTGTGAATCTAAATTCATAAATTTAGTGAACTTTTCACATGAGATTTCTATAAGTTCATTCTTGAAAGTACATATTTTTGAATCCAGGATGAGATAGGAAATTTGCTCAAAGATTATTATGCTCTTTATTACAGATTTCACAGAGATAGTTAATATAGTGAATGTAGATGAAAGGTATATATTAGGAGATATAGAAGGAGGAAACATGTTGATACCTATAGGAAATAGTGGTAACTCTAAAGTTTGGAGAAAGAAGAAGAGGGACAAATACTTACAAGGTGTTAGCATGAATTAAAACTTAATAGATTGATCATTAAATCTTCCTCTAATATCCAAAAATAAAGATGAAGGTTTCCAATGTGATTCCTTCGACCACATTATTTGAGAGTGTAGAACACTACCAAGATAATTCCACAATTGAAACAAGATGGGGAATCTTTAGTGCTATTGTCACAGTGCTCCGAGGTTAGGTGTTTGGAAAATTTCTTAGGTGGCACAGGAATCCTATGATTCAGAGAGATGAGGGAAGGAGATTCAATATCGTCATCAGAATAGAACTATACATGGTGATTCTAGGATTACCATGACTCCTAAGGCAGTGCAATATCAACGGGGAAACAAAGAACGAAGTGCAGCAACGAAGAACTTATATAGAGATGATCAGGTTATCGTGGATGATTATTCCGGACCATCGACCATGATAGGTACAATTCTATTGAATTATACCCTTATTCAAGTTTAGTTTGATACGATTGCATCCCATTACTTTATTTCTTCTCGTGATATTTATTTTTTGAGTTTAAAACTTGAGATGATGCCTTCTATGATAAAAAGTAAAACTCATCTTGAAAAAATAGGCTCCAGATCAGTGATAGTTAATGTTAGTGATAACAGACATGAACTTGGAATGTGAAGACCAAGGTGTTTTATTGGTTTTATTTCTAGTTTTTTTGGATCTTGATTTGGTGAAGTTTCTTAAAGAACCACAAACATCTGATTTATAATGTGTGGTGATGAGGTCAAAAATTAATGGTGGGGAGACCATTGAGGGTTGGATGCTAGAAGGGATTTTAATAGTGTGGTACATAAATCAGAAGGTCATACCTATGACTTGTTAGAAAAAAAAAATTCATGCTTACCACCATTCGAGATGGTATGTTCATCCTAGAATATAGAAGACATATAAGGCATTGAAATCATAGTTTTAGTGGGTCAACATAAAAATAAAGGTGGATGAGTTTTTTCCATATGCGTAACCTTCCAGTAGGTTAAATCATAACATCAATGACCAAAAGGTACGTTGTAGTATTTACCTATCACTATTTGGAAAAGGGAGAAGATAGCTATGAATTTTGTAAAAAGTCTCCCAATAATGGTTTGGAAAGATGATTTCATTTGGGTGATAGTATATCATCTCTCCATGTTGTCTCACTTCATTTTTATTCATGAATCTCATATAGTAGAGGAATTTCCAATGATCTATATTTGAGAATTGGTATAGAGGCATGGTATTCCAGTTCCAATAGTGTCAGACAGAGATATAAGCTTTACCTCTCATTTATGGAAACCCTTATAGAAATCCCTTGGGACTCAGTTGATAATGAGTATGAAATATGATCGTTAGAAGGATGGGAAATCAAAAAGGATTATGCAAACATTACAAGACATATTGTAGGATTTTTAATGGATTTTTTAGGCTCGTGTGAGGAGCACATTACATCAGTGGAGTTCTCATATAACAATAGCTATTACGGCTTGATACAAATGGATCTGTTTGAATCATTTTATGCATGTACCTTTCAATATACCTTATGTTTGGTAGAAAAATGTGTGAATTTATTGGTTGGGATGAGCCTTGTCCAAGAAACAACGAAGAAGATTCAGTTGATCAGGAAATGGATGGAGATAGATCAGAGTTGTCAGAAATTGTATGAAAATCATCATCGATGACCATTTTCATTCATTGTGAGTGATCATGTGTTCTTGAGGATCTCTACAATGCTTTTACATTGATGTTTTGGGAAGTAGGTAAAGTTATCTCTTAGATACATAGGACCTTTTAAGACACTTGAACAGGTTGGTGAGGTGGAATATCCGTTATCATTGCTATCACAGTTTGGTGTGGTGTATAATGTGTTTCATGTATCTTAGTTGAAAAATTATCAGACTGATCCTGACCATGTGATTTAATGGGATCATGTTAAAATAGATCTACATTATCCATTGGTGAACATTCTAGTGTGAGTTATGGACATGCATGAGAAAGACTTTCATGAAAAAACCATTGGACTAGTGTGGGTTTTGTGGTAACATGATTAGATTCAGGAAGTTACTTGCAGACAAGAGAAGGAAATGAAAGAGAAATGGACAAAACTCTTTTATCAAGATGATGGTTTTTTACTTTATAGGGATGTAAAGTCCAATGGTGGGGAGAATATATCACCCCTAGTTTCAAGTAAGTAACCCTTTATTTATATTTTTAAGTATGTAACATTTATGGTTGAAATTGGGGAGGGTTTGGAGAACTTTTGATGTGTTTTGGGGATTTTCTATAGGTGCATGGTTGGTGCATGATTTGAGAAAACTGTGCAACACCTATATGAAACCATGCACAAAAACACAAGGGGATAAGGGTAAGGTGCACAATTAGTGCATAGTTTTTTCAACCCATGGATCCACCAAGGAGAAACCACGCAACTTGAGATAGTGGGATTTGGAATGGTTGGTGCATTGTTTTTAAACTGTGCGTGTAACACCCAGAGATTTTATAAGATATATTATTTTTAATTTATTTCATATCTTCTGCTATACGCTACACCAAGATTATCTTGCGCTATATGCAACACTGTATTAGCTTGCAGTATACACAACATCATTCTTGGATCGTGTGACACACAATTTCAAGTTCGTTTGATAGAAGTTATTCTACGCAACATTGAGTGTATATATATATATATTCAATTTATAAATGAAATATGGTTGGATTCTGTTATACAAAACAATAAAGAAGTCTTTCACTACATTCAACCATGACTTGGATTGCATTACACGCAATCTCGACCTTCCTCGATAGCGTGTGTTGTACGCAATATCGGGTTTCACTAAACAACGATATATGGTTATAATATTATTATGAACTAGCCGTTATGAATAGTATTTACTATATTTTTAATTTTATAACATTATTATTCATATTAAACATTTTCTAGAACATGGTATGAGAAAAAAATAAATTTTTCGGGTAAAATAAGTATTTTTCAAAAAATGCAGTTTTGCCGCCTTTTGATGGTGCACCCACTTTAAATATAGTTTTTTACATGTTTATAAGTTGAATTTGTAAAAATTAAATTCTTATTTGGAATCAGGATATAAAAATATACTTTGGATAAATTTTTCATATTAATCTGATAACTTTCATATTTTAATGAATAGTAAAAACACGCTATATTTTAATTAAAAACAACTTTTTTCATCGTAATAATTTATATGGTTAAATTATAATATTTAATGGTTTCAAAGTATGAATAGAATAAATTTTTACCATTTAATATAATTTATGTCATTATCATTGATTTTACATTGAATTCGTAGGTTAAATCAATTCAATCTTTTACAATGTTTTAAACAAAAACCCGTTTTCTTTCGACAATGAGATTAATTTTAACTTAATTTCTGAAATTTTTGTGTATTTAATTTGAAAAAAAGGATTCCATATTTGGAATCATTGGGTCCAAATTATGTTAATAGGATACTTTTTATTTTTGGGAATTATGAATAGTAACTTCGGTAATTTTTATTTACTATAGTTAAAGGTAAATCGGGATATTAAGGGTAAAAATAAGATTATAAAATTACCCTAACATTTGAAAAAATACTATTAGATGAGTAAAATTCGACCCATATCACCTAAGGGTCATACTAGATTCATTTAATGGACTTTTGACCATGAAATAACATAATTATTATTAAAACCAAAGAAAGTGACAACATGTCACTCTCTTAAATCTTATAAGTATAATAATTTTAATTTAGTGATAAAATTCATGAAAATTCAAACATTAATAGTATCCAGAAAGATAATAAAATTATCTACATCATTTAAATTTATTTATAATTTTTTGAGATTATATAATTATCATTAATTATGACACAATAGTGATGTTGAAATTATTTTATTGATTGAATTATCAAATAAATGATTTTAAAAGTATTAAAATAAATATTATATGAACTATTTAATGTGCTACACTAATTTCTAGATAAATATGACATGTTATTAATCTATTAAATCTTTTAGTTTGAACATATCTTATGTGTATATTTTATTTAAATTCAAATAATTGAATAGTGTCAAAATTGACACTATTGTTATTTTATAAAAATTACATATTATAAAATTATTTAAAAATCACAAAAATATTTAAAAATTATAAATTAAAATTTATAATGATCTAAAATGTAATAAAGTATAAAATTATGGACAATTCACAACATATAATTAATTATTTATAATGATTTAAAATTTAGAATATTATTATCACAAATAAAATTAAATAGATTATATAAGGATAAATCATGTTGATAATGTTTAAAATAAATTTCCAACTTGTCTAAATTTTATTGGTTGATGATATTTCAACCCTATATCATCTAAGATTAGTATTTGAGTCATTTTTGGAGGTTTGTAAGTGGGGTTGGAATTTTTTATAAACTAATATTTTTGAGGATTCCAAAGGTGCCCCTCTCCTCCCATATAAAAGGGGACCTCATCCCTCTTCTCCTCACACCACTTTTAGCATTCAATCTCGGAAAAACCCTGCCAATTTCTCTTCTCCACTTCACTATAAACATCCTAGAGGTCCTGGTCTTCTTCAAAGACCAATTTCTAAGAGGAGGTATCAACGAGGCGTGTCGAAGAAGAGGTAATATCCGTTACCAATTCCTTCAAATTTATTTCTTCTTATACTTATTCTTCTTTTGTTTTTTCATTATTAAGTAATAACATAAGTATCAATAATATACTAATATGTTATTATAAATATAAAAAAACCATATTTAACCTTCTATCCATCCTACGGAAAACGAAATCACCGCGCGTGCGTACATACAGAATACCGTCTCCATGCCGTGGTGTAATCTGTTTTCCACCACCAAATTACTTGGATGGGTATAATTGTGTAAAGAATAACTATATATGATTATTGTAAAGTTATATTGATTCTGAAATAGTATACATACACTTAAATACAATTCCACGATCATGGGAAAGATATCTTCGCTTGTACGAACGTACGACCTACCGTCTCCACGATGTGATGTGAATCGTTCTACATGATCTTCATTGAATAATGATTATATAAAGGAATTTAATGAATAAATAAGATATATATTACACTAATACCATTTTGTAAATGAGGTATCTATAACCCAAAAAGAAGAATAATAATTATTCGATAAAACACGCATAAGAACATAGAGCAATAAACACCCGAATAACAAGTAGCAATGAAACATTACTAATAAGAAGCTATAAATATGAACATATATGATATCATAACAATGAGTATGATTATAGAATAATTAAATGACATTATCTAAATCATTATACAGGAGGTTCAGACACGTACAAAGCATATCAGACCTAAGGTAAGGGAAAATATCGCAATCTCATTTTTATCTGAGATTGTTTATACTTCAGAATTTACTGGGGAATATTTATCATCCACATACATGTTTCCTCAATATGTAATATTATTTATATCCTACTAAATTTTTTTAAATCCAATATTACTCATTGGTGGGTTTTAGTAAAATATATGAAAGAAATCTTTTTTCATTTTTCGTACAAGGTACTTTTTGACTTTTCCAGCCAAAGTACGAGAAGAATGTTTTTTAACTTATACGACATGAATGGATTTTTATGATTTCATAGAACATTATTTCCATGAATCTTCCTTTAAAAGTTTTCAAGTTTATTTTTAATCAACTTCTTTTAGTATAAAATTGTATGACATGTTAAGAATGGAAAAAATGTTTTTTTCTAAAGTAGAAAGGATATTTTCCTCAAGATGGAGTTCAATTGTTTTATCAAAATTATTTTCCATCTAAGATAATATATGGTTCTGTTTATATCCCTATTATTACATTTATTTGATTATGTTGTGATTGAATTATTTTTATGAAGTCCTTTATCTTATATGAATTGTTTTATGATGTCATGATGTTTAAGAATCACATTTTTATTACATGGATTATGCTATGATGTATGAATTATGATTTTGTGGCGCACATAATAATGGTTTCATTATGAGATGGGTGGGACCTATATCTCCCTCCAATGCATTGGGTAAATATTTGTATCTCATGATATATACATGGATGGAACGACAAGTTAATCTGGTTCAGTGATACAGGAATGGAACGAGGAGTGAACTCAGTTCAGTAATGGACTTTGTCCGCTATGATAGTCTTGGAAATGAGTCTTGACTAATATGAAATGATTTTCTATGATTATGTGTGTTTGAAAAAAAGTATAATGTTTTATGTTATGATTATTTGGGATTACATTTCACCACTATGAATTATCCCATCTTATGATATTATGATCTCTTTTGCAGGTTAAGATATTTAAAATTTTATGTTCTTTTGAATATGATATGCTTGATATTTCTTTTATTTACCCTTAATGAGCATTTGAGATCACCCCTTTATATGTTTTCTTTTCCCCAAGATATAAATAAAGGTTTTAGGTAATAAAACAAAAAGGGTAAGATCTTTATGGGAGATGTTGAAGATCTTTCACCAAGATTAGAAGATTATGTTCTGGGTTTCCAAAGACACTAAACTATTACAGTCCTTTCATGTCTGTTTTTGTTATGTATTAGACATTCCAAAAAAGTAATGTAATTTCCATGTACGTCAATATTTGGGTCTCTACAGTTGGTATTAGATGAAAGGTTTAGTCAACCTTTGGAAACTAGGATGCGAAAACTTTAGTGAAATCTCTAGGGATATTTCTAAGGTATGTCTAGAGATGTCTTTAAAGTTAATTATAAGTATAGATTATAGTCCTAGAATTAAGGTAAAAATATTAGAATTAACCCTAAGATGTTATATATTGAAGGCACTCTCCATTTATTATGTTGTTTTCCCTAGCATGATTTTTTCCTCTCACACTATTCTTTTTTGAGTTTTAGACGATGGATGGAACCCGAAGGAACCATGTTGATCAATGTAATGGACAATGAAATGATTGTCCTCCTAAACAAACCAATTTTATGGGAGATGGAGTTCAGAATCTTATTTCTATACTTACACAAGCTATGAATCATTCTGGACTTCCGAATGAGCATATAAGGGAATAATATTTTATTGAGTCCTTCATGAGGAAACACCCACCTTCTTTCAGTGGGTCTACTGATCCAGTTGTTGCTGTACAATGGACCAATACCATTGAAAATATATTTTCCATACTTCGATGTTCGGAACAAGAAAAATTCATTCTGGCTGTTTACCGTTTAGAAGGTGAACCAGACTAGTGGTGGACTCTAATTAAGAATACAAGACCCCAAAATGATATTGAATCTATGGAATGGGATGAGTTCAAGAACTTATTTTTCAATAAGTACTTTCCTCTTATTCTTAAAAAAAAGACAGAAAAGGAGTTCCTTGAGCTTAAGAAAAAGGATGATGAATCTGTTGGTATATACGAATCGAATTTTACAAGGCTTGAAAGGTATACATCTGGATTTATCATCCAACCTGAAAGAAAAATTGATCGACTCTTCAGTGGCTTAAAACCAATTCTTTGAAGGGAATTAGCTATAAGAGACTTCAGTATCTATGAAGAAATTGTGCGTTGTGCTATCAAGGTAGAAATTGAAGTTGGTGTTATATATCCATCTCATGCTTTTGACAAGAAACGAAAGATGGAGTTCAAGGAAAAATCTCAGAACAATGGTGAAAATAAGGTGAATGTTTTTTTATGCTCAAAGTGTGGAAATAAGCATGGTGGAGGTTGTCTAAAAGGTACTAGAAAATGTTTCAAGTGTGGAAAAGAAGGTCATCAAGCAGCTGAGTGCCGAAGTAATGGGAAATTTTTTTCTAATGATGCGAATAGAGAAAAGACTATAGAGAACGCACCACCAACGCTTCAATGCTTCAAGTGCAAGGAAATGGGGCATTATGCTAATCAATGCCCTAATACAATTGTTAATGATGATCAACGTGAGAAACCTCTAAAGGAAAAGGATAAAGGGAAGTCACATGCGATCACTATTTGTGATGTTGAGTATGAAAATGATGTTGTGTAATGATTAAGTGTTTATGTAATGGGATTTCAAAATAATATCATAGAATCTAATTTATGGTATCGTGGATTTTTGGAATATCTATGTATTAGTTTTCAATAATTATATGGTACCGGTAACCATGAAAAGTGATTGAAATATTTTTGGAAAGCAAATGATATGCGCATAATGAAGGGATAAGGAGAAAATAATATGTTTGATAGTATTCATGAGCTCATGTCTGATATAAGGACAATGCGATATCATAGTTTGAGTATATCAAAATTTTGTGATTTTGGTATGTGGGAAGAGTTGACTTTTGACACCATTCATGTTTTCACTAAGGTTCTATAGTAATTCATGTTTTAGGAGAATACATGATTGAGGTATTCACATGTTTAGAATGCGATCAACAAGATATATCTTATTACATATAAATGATGGTATTCACATGCTCGGCAGATGACATTTCTAGTAATTGTTTCCTTTATACTATGAGCTAGGACAAAAGTATTTTGGATAAGCCTAAAGATTGGAATGAATTATGTTAGACATAAGTCAGTATTTTTTAAGGCTAGAACTTTTTTCGATATTATTTATGGAATGTTATAATAATGTAGTTTTAGAAAAAGGACAACCTGCAGGACAGGTGACAACCCGTCGCGTCAGACAAGGCTGTGGGAATCGAACCCACAACCGAAGTGCGACATGCCTTTATTTCCAACCACTGGCCAACAGGAAGTCCCTGGTTAGTAGAAACTAGTTTTATCAAGCAGTATGATAGATGAAGTATAAGTCTATTTTTGGAATCATATACAATTAACCTCACCATAGATGGACTTATGTATATTTGATAACTTTTGATAAACTTTTTTTGATACATATGGAATGACCCATCATTCTATCACATGATCTTCTAACACATCACGAATGAAAAATTCAACTTCATTTTTTTAAGAGATGAAGTGAAAATTGTTCAAGGCACGAACAACAGTGAGATTATACCGAAATAAAGTAAGTATTTTTTCTAATTCAAATTCTTCAACTTTAGGGAAATAATCTTGAAAACCAAAAATGTTTTCCTAGTGCCCTTATATCCGATGAATCAGATGTTACCTTAGATCATCACAAATTTATGGATTTGTGATTGTTGGATTTTTCATAGCCATGTTCCCCACTACTCTCTATCAGAACATGATGGTTAGATTTTTCTTCCATATCCATATTTACACCTATGTTCTCTTATGCAGAAACCCAGTGATGAGTTACTTTGGGTAATCGTTACATTTTATACTTTAGTTTTTAAAATTATGTTTTAGTATTCTTTTTTACGATGTGGGTTTCTATGAATAGTAAACGATTTATAACCCCGACGAATTTCGAGGGCGAAATTAATTTTTAGGGGGGTAGAATGTAACACCCTAAGATTTTTTAAGATATATTATTTTTAATTTATTTCATATCTTCTGTTATACGCTACACCAAGATTATCTTGCGCTATATGCAACACTGTATTAGCTTGCAGTATATGCAACATCATTCTTGGATCATGTGACACACATTTTCAAGTTCGTTTGATAGAAGTTATTCTACGCAACATTGAGTGTGTGTCTATATATATATATATATATATATTCAATGTATAAATGAAATATGGTTAGATTCTATTATACAAAACAACAAAGGAGTCTTTCAGTACACGCAACCCTGACTTGGCTTGCATTACACACTATCACGATCTTCCTTAATAGCGTGTGTTGTATGCAATATAGGGTTTCACTAAACAACGATATATGGTTATAATATTATTATGAACTAGCCGTTATGAATATTATTAACTATATTTTGAATTTTATAACATTATTATTAATATTAAACATTTTCTAGAATATGGTATGAGAACAAAATAATTTTTTTGGGTAAAATAAGTAATTTTCCAAAAATGCAGTTTTGCCACCTTTTGATGGAGCACCCACTTTAAATCTAGTTTTTTACATGTTTATAAGTTGAATTTTACAAAATAAAATTCTTATTTTGAATCAAGATATAAAAATTTACTTTGGATAAAATTTTCATATTAATCTGATAAGTTTCATATTTTAATGAATAGTAAAAACACGCTATATTTTAATTAAAAACAACTTTTTTCATCATAATAATTTATATGGTTAAATTATAATATTGAATGGTTTTAAATTATGAATAGAATATATTTTTATCATTTAATATAATTCATGTCATTATCATTGATTTTACATTGAATTCGTAGGTTAAATCAATTCAATCTTTTGCAATGTTTTAAACAAAAACCCATTTTCTTTCGAAAACAGGATTAATTTTAATTTAATTTATGCAATTTCTGTGTATTGAATTTTAAAAAAAGAATTAAATATTTAAAATTAGTGGTTCCAAATTATTTAAATAGGATACTATTTATTTTTGAGAATTATGAATAGTAACTACGGTAATTTTTATTAACTACAGTTAAAGGTAAATCGGGTAATTAAGGGTAAAAATAAGATTAAAAAATTACCCTAACACTTGCCAAAATACTATTGGATGAATAAAATTCGACCCATATAATCTAAGGGTCGGACTAGATTCATTTCATGGACTTTTGACCATGAAATAACATAATTATTATTAAAACCAAAGAAAGTGACAACATGTCACTCTCTTAAATCTTATAAATATAATAATTTTAATTTAGTGATAAAATTATTTAAACATCAAACATGAATAGTCTACAGAAATATAATAAAATTATCTATATCATGTGAATTTATTTATAATTTTTAGGGATTATATAATTATCATTAATTATGATGCACTAGTGATGTTGAAATTATTTTATTGATTGAATTATCAAATATATGATTTTAAAAGTATTAAAATAAATATTATATTAACTATTTAATGTGCACTACTAATTTTTTAGAAAAATATGACATGTTATTAATCTATTAAATCTTTTAGTTCGAACATATCTTCTGTCTATATTTTATTTAAATTCAAATAAATGAATAGTGTCGAAATTGACACTATTGTTATTTTATAAAAATTATATATTATAACATCATTTAAAAATCACAAAAATATTTAAAAATTATAAATTAAAATTTATAATGGTGGAAAATGTAATAAAGTATACAATTATGGACAATTCACAACATATAAGTAATTATTTATAATGATTTAAAATTTAGAATATTATTACCACAAATAAAATTAAATAGATTATATAAGGATAAATCATGTTGATAATGTTCAAAATAAATTACCAACTGGTCTAAATTTTATTGTTAGATGAGATTTTAACCCTATATCATCTAATATTTGTATTTGAGTCATTTTTGGAGGTTTTTAGTTGGGGTTGGAATTTATTATAAACTAATATTTTTAAGGATTCCAAAGGTGCCCCTCTCCTCCCTTATAAAAGGGAACCTCCTCCCTCTCCTTCTCACACACTTTGAGCATTCAAGCTCGGCCAACCCCTGACAATTTCCCTTCTCCACTTCCCTAGAAACATCCTAGAGGTCCTGTTTATAACGACCCATACTTTACATACATTTTTAATACTTCAAAAATTGAAGCACACTTATTACAACATATGATAAAACTACAAAGGACCGTATAGGTATAGTGCCTTTAGAAACTGGGAAACATAAACAACTGGTTCATAAATCTTCTACAGTGTCTCCCATTTATTTCATCATATCTAGGGTCCCTTTTAGCATATTCTACTTAATATCCATCTTCCTGACCTGGGGAAAAGAAAACATAAAAGGGTGAGCTCAAATGCTCAGCAAGGCAAATAATGGAAATAAAAATCATATCATATCTTTTTGAAAATCATAACCTGCAAAAGAGATCATAATATCTTAACATGGAATAAATCATAGAAGTGAAAATGAGATCCCCAAAATCATAACATAAAACTTGAAACTTTGTGGCATGCACACATAATCATGGAAAATCATTTCTTGTTAGTCATGACTCATCGCCAAGACTATCTTAGTGGACAAAGTCCCTTTCTGAACCGAGTTCACTCCTCGTTTCAGTCCTGTATCACTGAACCGAAATAACCTTCCGTTCCAGCCATGTCTATCTCATGAGATATAAAATCTTTACCCAATGCATTGGAGGGAGATATAGGTCCCACCCATCTTATAATGAATCCTTTCTTATGTGTGCCACATAATCATAAAACATACATCATCGCATAACACATGTAACAAAAATGGGATTCTTGAAACATCATGACATCATAAATCAATTCATATAAGATAAAGGAATTCATAAAAATAATTCCATCACAACATGATCAAATCAATGTAATAATAGGGATAAAAACAGAACCCTTTATTATCTTAGATGGAAAATAATTTTGATAAAACACCTGAACTCCATTCTTGAGGAAAATATCCTTTCTTCTTCAAAAACATTTTTACTTTCATAACATGTCATATAACTTTAAAATAAAAGAAGTTGATTAAAAATAAACTTGAAAACTTGTAAAGGAAGATTCTTTGAAATAATGTTTTATAAATCCATTCATGCCGTATAAGTTAAAAAAAACATTCTTCGTACTTTTGTCGGAAAAGTCAAAAAGTACCTCGTACGGAAAAACGACAAAAGATTCCTTTCATATTCATTACTAAAAACTCACCTAAGGGTAAAATTGGATTTAAACTATTGAAAGTGGATGGAAACAATATTTCATATTGAGGGAACATGGATGTGGATGATAAAATACACCCCAGTAAATACTTACGAATAAACAATCTCGGATAAAAATGAGATTGTGATATTTCCCTTACCTTAGGTCCGATTTGCTTCGTATGTGTCCGAACCTCCTGTATAATGATTTAAATAATGTCATTGACTTATTACAGAATCATATTCATTGTTATGATATCATATATGGTTCACTTATGACATTATATTACCCGTTCTTTTGTAAATTCCATGTTAAAGAAGCGTTTTGGGTAAAATCATTTCATTTATCGTAGGTGTTTTGACTTGTTGTTCTTGACATCATTATTACTTATATCATTATTTACTTACTTCCAGAATATAAAATATGATTTATATATCATATATATTCAGTATATATATATATATATAATAGGTAGATAAATAAAATGAAAAACACCGTTCATGGAGACGGTAGTCCGTACGTACGCATGAACGTTGTTTTCCTTTCCTT
Organism: Viscum album; assembly: GCA_963277665.1. NCBI lineage: Eukaryota > Viridiplantae > Streptophyta > Magnoliopsida > Santalales > Viscaceae > Viscum > Viscum album. The sequence continues at coordinate 699,606 of CAUJRU010000412.1, read as the reverse complement.
ATTGTCTTGAAATGGAAGTAAGTAGATGACATACATATGTATATATATACATAAATCCAGTAGCTTTATAATGTCATATATTTCATTATTATTTCTTATATATACTTTATAATCATTCTTAAATGGTTAATATGGATAATGAATCTCATCGCGTCGTGGAGACGGTAGTCCGTACGTACGCACGAGCGATGATATCATTTCTATAAGTATTGAATTGAATTTGAGTGAATTATACAATATATCAGAATCAATATGATGTTGTAATAACTATGTATAGTTATTCTTTACACCATTATACCCATCCATGTAAGGTGGTGGTGGAAAATAGATTACACCACGGCGTGGAGACGGTATTCCGTACGTACGCACGCGCGGTGATTTCTTTTTCCGTAGGATGGATAGATGGTGAAATAGGGTTGTTTCATACTTATAATAACATATCAGTATATGAGTGATACTGATGTTATTACTTCATAATGAAACAACCTAAGAAGAAGAAGTGGAAGAAGAAATAAAGATAAAAGAATTGGTAACGGTAATTACCTCTTCTTTGAAGCGCCTCTTTGAGACCTCCTCTTAGGGCACTAGAATTGGTCTTTGAGGAAGACCAGAACCTCTAGGATGTTGCTAGGGAAGTGGAGAAGAGATTTTGGCAGGGGTTGGCCGAGCTTGAGAGCTCAAATTGGTGTGAGGAGGAGGGGGAGGAGGTGTCCTTTTATAGGGGAGGAGAGGGGCACCTTAGGAATTCTTAAAAATATTAATTTATAATAAATCTAACCCCACTTAAAAACCTCCAAAAATGACTCATATTCGAAGATTAGAGGAGATAGGGTTGTAATCTCATCAACCAATCAAATTTAGACATGTTTGGATATTATTTTAAACCTTATCAATTAGATTTAACTCTAAGTTAAATAATTTAACTTTTACCGTGTCTTTTTGTTTTCTTTCACTATATGGTTAATACACTTACTATAACATGCCAAACGAACCCCAAATTGTTTATTATTAATATATATATCCTTATCTAAGTCATTTGGCCGAACCTTAGATTTTTAGGAATAAAATAACAATTAATAATATAATATTTGATTTAAAAACTATTTTGTGTCAATTTTGACACTATTTGATATATGATTTTTGTGAAAGTCATAACAGAATTAAATGTTCAAACCAAGTTGATTAAATCAACATTAATATATCATAGTAACCTAGAAAATTAGTGGAATTCATAAAAAATCTCAAATTACATTTATTTTGGTGCTTGTAACATCAATTATGTCAATATTTCATTAAAAAGATAATTACTGCATCATCGTTGTGTCATAATTAAATTATTTGATGTCTAAAAATTACAAATAAAATACCATTATGTAGGAAATCTTTTTAGCTTTCTAATGAATATTTATAGTCGAATTTAGCTTATGTATAACCCCATATTACAAATGATTTACTTATTAAACTTTGATTTTAACTATTTTAACCCTTCTTTAAATAAATTAATAATAAATGTCCTAATCTAATCCAAGTGGGCCTAAATGGTCATATTTTATTCCTAAGTTTGTTTTTGGTCGAATTACACTTGTCCAATAGAATTAGGACATGTGTTAGGGTAATATTAATATCATATTTACCCTTAGTTACCCTATTTACTATTAACCGTGGTAAAAAAAAAGTAAAAAGTTACTATTCACCAAAAAATTATTTTCATCTCATTGAACCACATTTTAGTCCTTGATATTAACCGTGTCTCTCGGATTTTCGAAATTCCATTCACAGAAGCGGTAAAATTATGTTTTATGCAGAATTCAGTTTTTAACCTACCACTTAGTAGTTTCACTATTCATCAAAAATTGATGTTTTTCAGAACAATGCCAAAATTTCATCCTAAGCTATATTTCATATTCCGAATTCAAAAATGAAGTCTATTTTACCAAATTCATAACACAAAAGTTGCATTAATTAATTTTATAATTAAATCCCGCTGTTAAAACAAATAGCATGTTTTTAAGAAACAATATCTATCAAAAGATTGACACTTGATTATGTCTGGTTTAAATGTGAAATTACAACCAATGCCCAACATTGTATTAAATTGTAAAAATATATTCTAAATATACTTTAAAACCACTCAAATTAATAATTTATCACTATTAATTATTTCGATTAAAAAAGTTGTTTTTAATTATAATTTAGTAATTTTCACTATTCATTAGAATATGAAAGTTATCCGAAAAGTACCAAAATTTCACCTTAGGCTAAATTCGATACTCCGAATCCAAAAATGAATTCCATTTTGAAAAATAAAATTTACAAAATTTCCAAAAAGTGGTTATTACTATTCATAACGGCTAGTTTTAATAATATTTTAATAGCATATCGTTGTTTCGTGAAACTCAGTATTGCGTACTACACACGCTATCGAGGAAGGTCGCGATTGCGTGTAACGGAAGGAAAGTCAAGGATGCGTATTGTGAAAGCTTCTTTTGGTGTAGCGTACAACACAAGACATTAATAAAAAAGAATACTTTTCATAAAATCTCGGGCTGTTACATTCTACCCCCCTTAAAATGAATTTCGCCCTCGAAATTCGTCGGGGTTATAAATGGTTTACTATTCGAAAGTTTCTTTAATAGAAACCCACATCGTAAAAGGGAATACCAAAACTTGGCTTTAAAAACTAAAGTATGAAATGTAACGATTAACCAAATAAACTAATCACTGGGTTTCCACATAGGTGAAAATATGGATATGGAAGAGAAATCTAACCATCATGTTCTGGTGGAGAGTGGTAGAGAACATGGCTATGGAAAAGGCAGTAATCACAAATCCATAGATTTGTGATGATATAAGGTACCATCTTATTCATCAGGTATAAGATCACTTGGACGACATTTTTGGTTTTCAAGATCATTTCCCTAAAGTTGAAAATTTGAATTAGAATAAATACTTACTTTATTTTGGTACAATCTCACTGTTGTTCGTGCCTTGAACAATTTCCACTTCATCTCTTAAATAAATGAAGTTGAATTTGTCATTCAAGAAGTGTTAGCAAATCATGTGATAGAATGACGGGTCATTCCATCTGTCTCAAACAAAAGATTAGCAAAAATTATATGCATAAGTCGATCTATAGTGAGATTAATCATATATGGTTCCTAAAATGGACTTATACTTCATATATCATACTGCTTAATATAATAAAACTAGTTTCTACTAAACAGGGACTTCTTGTAGGTCAGTGGTAGGCGATAAAGGCCAGTCGCACTTCGGTTGTGGGTTCGATTCCCACAGCCTTGTCCGAAGCGATGGGTTGTCGCCCGTCCTGCAGGTTGTCCCTTTTTCTAAAACTACGTTACTATAACATCCCATCAATAATATCGAAAATCTTATATCCTTAAACAATACTAACTTATGTCCAACATAATCCAGTCTAATCTTTAGGCTTATACATAATACTGCAGTCCACTCTCATAATATAGTGACATCGATTACCAGAGATTTAATACTGTCGTTGATCCCCACATATCATAAGATATGTCTTGTTGGTCACATTCCAAACATTCAAAGTCCTTAATCTTGTACTCTCTTGAATACCCATTGAACCTTAGTGAAAACTTGAATGCAGTTAAAAGTTAACACTTTTCACATACCGAAATCCTCAAAATTCTATATACTCAAACCATGATATCACTTAGTCCTTATATCAATCATGAGCTCATGAATACTGTCAAACATTTCATTTTCCCCTTATCCCTTCATTATGCGCATATCATCTTCATTCCAAAAATATCTGAATAACCTTTCATGGATACTGGTAACATTAATCAGACAACAATGTTACAATCCTTACATGTCTCTTTATTCCATAGTACCATGATATTACTTATACAACATTACACATGATAAACATGTAATCATTTCACTACATTCTTAAACCATTGACCGAGCTTCAACAATTATTTCATCTCACATACCATTGGTAGTCTCTTCATCATCATCCACATAAATACTTCCCATATGACCATACTGATTCTCTTCATGAGTCTTTCCCTTAGGGCATTTGTTTGCATAATGCCCATACATTCCACATTTAAAACACTTAACCATTTTTGATGTCATAGCAATACCATTATCCTCATCCCTGGTATTAACTGAACCTTTTCCTTTGCACTTACTGGCTTTGTGTCCTTCTTTTCCACACCCAAAGCATCTTCCAGTTCCTTTGAAACATTCTCCTTGATGCCTCTTCCCACATGATTTACATAGGGGAAATTGAACTTTCTTTCCTCTATGATCATCATGAAACTCCATCTTTCTCTTATTAGCCGAGTCAGGAAACTTACCAAATTTTACTTTATTGATCATATTATGAGATTTCTGATTCGGCATAATAATGATGTTTGGACTTCCAAATCCCATTTCATTTGGTTTCTCATAAAGAATATCATTCCATTGTCCATCATTTCCTCCATTATCGTGAATCACCTTGTTTCCAGCCATTTTCTAAAACCCAAAAAGAATAGCGTGAGAGGCAAAAATCGTAATAAAGGGGGAGTAACATAAATATCTATCATCTTTGGTTTAATCTAATATCGTTACCATAGTTCTAGAACTATATCCTATACGTATACTTATCCTTAGGGGCATCCCTAGACATACCTTAGAAATATCTCTAGGGATCTCACTAATGTTTTCGCATCCTAGTTTCCAAAGGTTGACTAAACCTTTCCTCTGATACCAACTGTAGAGACCCGTATCTTGACGTACATGGACATTACATTACATTTGCGGAATACTTAGTACATAACAAAAACACACACTAAAGGATCGTAATAGTTTAGTGTCATTGGAAACTCGGAACGTAATCTTCTAATCGTGGTGAAAGTTCTTCAATATCTCCCATAAAGGTCATCCCTTTTTTCTACCTAAAACCTTTCTTTATATCCTGGGGAAAAGAAAACATAAAAGGGTGAGCTCAAATGCTCAGCAAGGCAAATAATGGAAATAAAAATCATATCATATCTTTTTGAAAATCATAACCTGCAAAAGAGATCATAATATCTTAACATGGAATAAATCATAGAAGTGAAAATGAGATCCCCAAAATCATAACATAAAACTTGAAACTTTGTGGCATGCACACATAATCATGGAAAATCATTTCTTGTTAGTCATGACTCATCGCCAAGACTATCTTAGTGGACAAAGTCCCTTTCTGAACCGAGTTCACTCCTCGTTTCAGTCCTGTATCACTGAACCGAAATAACCTTCCGTTCCAGCCATGTCTATCTCATGAGATATAAAATCTTTACCCAATGCATTGGAGAGAGATATAGGTCCCACCCATCTTATAATGAATCCTTTCTTATGTGTGCCACATAATCATAAAACATACATCATCGCATAACACATGTAACAAAAATGGGATTCTTGAAACATCATGACATCATAAATCAATTCATATAAGATAAAGGAATTCATAAAAATAATTCCATCACAACATGATCAAATCAATGTAATAATAGGGATAAAAACAGAACCCTTTATTATCTTAGATGGAAAATAATTTTGATAAAACACCTGAACTCCATTCTTGAGGAAAATATCCTTTCTTCTTCAAAAACATTTTTACTTTCATAACATGTCATATAACTTTAAAATAAAAGAAGTTGATTAAAAATAAACTTGAAAACTTGTAAAGGAAGATTCTTTGAAATAATGTTTTATAAATCCATTCATGCCGTATAAGTTAAAAAAAACATTCTTCGTACTTTTGTCGGAAAAGTCAAAAAGTACCTCGTACGGAAAAACGACAAAAGATTCCTTTCATATTCATTACTAAAAACTCACCTAAGGGTAAAATTGGATTTAAACTATTGCAAGTGGATGGAAACAATATTTCATATTGAGGGAACATGGATGTGGATGATAAAATACACCCCAGTAAATACTTACGAATAAACAATCTCGGATAAAAATGAGATTGTGATATTTCCCTTACCTTAGGTCCGATTTGCTTCGTATGTGTCCGAACCTCCTGTATAATGATTTAAATAATGTCATTGACTTATTACAGAATCATATTCATTGTTATGCTATCATATATGGTTCACTTATGACATTATATTACCCGTTCTTTTGTAAATTCCATGTTAAAGAAGCGTTTTGGGTAAAATCATTTCATTTATCGTAGGTGTTTTGACTTGTTGTTCTTGACATCATTATTACTTATATCATGATTTACTTACTTCCAGAATATAAAATATGATTTATATATCATATATATTCAGTATATATATATATATAATAGGTAGATAAATAAAATGAAAAACACCGTTCATGGAGACGGTAGTCCGTACGTACGCATGAACGTTGTTTTCCTTTCCTTATTGTCTTGAAATGGAAGTAAGTAGATGACATACATATGTATATATATACATAAATCCAGTAGCTTTATAATGTCATATATTTCATTATTATTTCTTATATATACTTTATAATCATTCTTAAATGGTTAATATGGATAATGAATCTCATCGCGTCGTGGAGACGGTAGTCCGTACGTACGCACGAGCGATGATATCATTTATATAAGTATTGAATTGAATTGGAGTGAATTATACAATATATCAGAATCAATATGATGTTGTAATAACTATGTATAGTTATTCTTTACACCATTATACCCATCCATGTAAGGTGGTGGTGGAAAATAGATTACACCACGGCGTGGAGACGGTATTCCGTACGTACGCACGCGCGGTGATTTCTTTTTCCGTAGGATGGATAGATGGTGAAATATGGTTGTTTCATACTTATAATAACATATCAGTATATGAGTGATACTGATGTTATTACTTCATAATGAAACAACCTAAGAAGAAGAAGTGGAAGAAGAAATAAAGATAAAAGAATTGGTAACGGTAATTACCTCTTCTTTGAAGCGCCTCTTTGAGACCTCCTCTTAGGGCACTAGAATTGGTCTTTGAGGAAGAACAGAACCTCTAGGATGTTGCTAGGGAAGTGGAGAAGAGATTTTGGCAGGGGTTGGCCGAGCTTGAGAGCTCAAATTGGTGTGAGGAGGAGGGGGAGGAGGTGTCCTTTTATAGGGGAGGAGAGGGGCACCTTAGGAATTCTTAAAAATATTAATTTATAATAAATCTAACCCCACTTAAAAACCTCCAAAAATGACTCATATTCGAAGATTAGATGAGATAGGGTTGTAATCTCATCAACCAATCAAATTTAGACATGTTTGGATATTATTTTAAACCTTATCAATTAGATTTAACTCTAAGTTAAATAATTTAACTTTTACCGTGTCTTTTTGTTTTCTTTCACTATATGGTTAATACACTTACTATAACATGCCAAACGAACCCCAAATTGTTTATTATTAATATATATATCCTTATCTAAGTCATTTGGCCGAACCTTAGATTTTTAGGAATAAAATAACAATTAATAATATAATATTTGATTTAAAAACTATTTTGTGTCAATTTTGACACTATTTGATATATGATTTTTGTGAAAGTCATAACAGAATTAAATGTTCAAACCAAGTTGATTAAATCAACATTAATATATCATAGTAACCTAGAAAATTAGTGGAATTCATAAAAAATCTCAAATTACATTTATTTTGGTGCTTGTAACATCAATTATGTCAATATTTCATTAAAAAGATAATTACTGCATCATCGTTGTGTCATAATTAAATTATTTGATGTCTAAAAATTACAAATAAAATACCATTATGTAGGAAATCTTTTTAGCTTTCTAATGAATATTTATAGTCGAATTTAGCTTATGTATAACCCCATATTACAAATGATTTACTTATTAAACTTTGATTTTAACTATTTTAACCCTTCTTTAAATAAATTAATAATAAATGTCCTAATCTAATCCAAGTGGGCCTAAATGGTCATATTTTATTCCTAAGTTTGTTTTTGGTCGAATTACACTTGTCCAATAGAATTAGGACATGTGTTAGGGTAATATTAATATCATATTTACCCTTAGTTACCCTATTTACTATTAACCGTGGTAAAAAAAAAGTAAAAAGTTACTATTCACCAAAAAATTATTTTCATCTCATTGAACCACATTTTAGTCCTTGATATTAACCGTGTCTCTCGGATTTTCAAAATTCCATTCACAGAAGCGGTAAAATTATGTTTTATGCAGAATTCAGTTTTTAACCTACCACTTAGTAGTTTCACTATTCATCAAAAATTGATGTTTTTCAGAACAATGCCAAAATTTCATCCTAAGCTATATTTCATATTCCGAATTCAAAAATGAAGTCTATTTTACCAAATTCATAACACAAAAGTTGCATTAATTAATTTTATAATTAAATCCCGCTGTTAAAACAAATAGCATGTTTTTAAGAAACAATATCTATCAAAAGATTGACACTTGATTATGTCTGGTTTAAATGTGAAATTACAACCAATGCCCAACATTGTATTAAATTGTAAAAATATATTCTAAATATACTTTAAAACCACTCAAATTAATAATTTATCACTATTAATTATTTCGATTAAAAAAGTTGTTTTTAATTATAATTTAGTAATTTTCACTATTCATTAGAATATGAAAGTTATCCGAAAAGTACCAAAATTTCACCTTAGGCTAAATTCGATACTCCGAATCCAAAAATGAATTCCATTTTGAAAAATAAAATTTACAAAATTTCCAAAAAGTGGTTATTACTATTCATAACGGCTAGTTTTAATAATATTTTAATAGCATATCGTTGTTTCGTGAAACTCAGTATTGCGTACTACACACGCTATCGAGGAAGGTCGCGATTGCGTGTAACGGAAGGAAAGTCAAGGATGCGTATTGTGAAAGCTTCTTTTGGTGTAGCGTACAACACAAGACATTAATAAAAAAGAATACTTTTCATAAAATCTCGGGCTGTTACACTGTTCTTCTTCAAAGACCAATTTTAGTGCCCTAAGAGGAGGTATCAACGAGGCATGTCGAAGAAGAGGTAATATCCATTGCCGATTATTTCAAATTTATTTCTTCTTATACTTCTTATTTAGTTGTTTCATTATGAACTAATAACATCAGTATCACTCATATACTGATATGTTATTATAAATATGAAACAACCCTATTTAACCTTCTATCCATCCTACGGAAAACAAAATCACCGCGCATGCGTACGTACGGAATACCGTCTCCACGCCGTGGTGTAATCTGTTTTCCACCACCACCTTACTTGGATGGGTATAATTGTGTAAATAATAACTATATATGATTATTGTAAAGTGATATTGATTCTGAAATAGTATACATACAATTCAATACAATTCCACGATCATGGGAACGATATCATCGCTCGTGCGTACGTACGGCCTACCGTCTCCACAATGTGATGCGACTCGTGCTACATGATCTTCATTGAATAATGATTATATAAATGAAATGAATGAGTAAATATGATATATATTACACTACACCATTCTGTAAATGAGGTATATATAACCCAAAAAGAAGAATAAGAATTTATTTGACAAAATACGCATAAGAACATAAAGCAATAAACACCCGAATAACAAGTAGCAATGAAACATTACAAATAAGAAGCAAAGAATATGACCATATATGATATCATAATAATGAGTATGATTCTGGAATAAGTCAATGACATTATTTAAATCATTATACAGGAGGTTCGGACACGTACAAAGCATAACGGACCTAAGGTAAGGGAAATTCTCGCAATCTCATTTTTATCTGAGATTGTTTATACTTCAGAATTTACTGGAGAATATTTATCATCCACATCCAGGTTTCCTCAATATGTAATATTATTTATATCCTCCTACAATTTTTTAAATCCAATATTAATCATTGGTGAGTTTTAGTAAAATATATGAAAGTAATCTTTTGTCATTTTCCGTACAAGGTACTTTTTGACTTTTCCATCCAAAGTATGAGAGGACTGTTTTTTAACTTATACGGCACGAATGGTTTTTTATGATTTCATAGAACATTATTTCCATGAAGAATCCTTTACAAGTTTTCAAGTTTATTTTTAATCAACTTCTTTTAGTTTAAAATTGTATAACATGTTAAGAATGGAAAAAATGTTTTTTTAATGTAGAAAGGATATTTTCCTCAAGAATGGAATCAAGTGTTTTATCAAAATTATTTTTCATCTAAGATAACATAGGGTTCTGTTTCTATCCATATTATTACATTGATTTGATTATGTTGAGATGGAATTATTTTTATGAAGTCCTTTATCTTATATGAATTGTTTTATGATGTCATGATGTTTAAGAATCCCATTTTTATTACATGGGTTATGCTATGATGTATGAATTATGATTTTGTGGCACACATAATAATGGTTTAATTATGAGATGGGTGGGACCTATATCTCCCTCCAGTGCATTGGGTAATTATTTATATCTCATGAGATAGACATGGCTGAAATGACAAGTTAATCCAGTTTAGTGATACAGGACTAGAACGAGGAGTGAACTCGGTTCAGTAAAGGACTTTGTCCGCTATGATAGTCTTGGCAAAGAGTCTTGACTAATATGAAATGATTTTCTATGATTATGTGTGTATGAAAAAAAGTATCATGTTTTATGTTATGATTATTTGGGATTACATTTCACCACTATGATTTATCCCATGTTATGATATTATGATCTCTTTTGTAGGTTAAGATAGTCAAAATGTTATGTTCTTATGAATATGATATGTTTGATATTTCTTTTATTTACCCTTACTGAGCATTTGAGCTCACCCCTTTATATGTTTTATTTTCCCCAGGATATAAAGAAAGGTTTTAGGTAAGAAAAAAAAGGGGAAGATCTTTATGGATGATGGTGAAGATCTTTCACCAAGATTAGAAGATTATGTTCTGAGTTTCCAAAGACACTAAACTATTACAGTCCTTTGGTGTCTGTTTTTTTATGTATTAGATATTCCGAAAAAGTAATGTAATGTCCATGTACGTCAAGATTTGGGTCTCTATAGTTGGTATCAAAGGAAAGGTTTGGTCAACCTTTGGAAACTAGGATGCGAGAGCTTTAGTGAAATACCTAGAGATATTTCTACGGTATGTCTAGGGATGTCTCTAAAGTTAATTATAAGTATAGGTTATAGTCCTAGAATTATAGTAAAAATCTTAGAATTAACCCTAAGATGTTATATATTTAAGGTACTCCCCCTTTATTATATTGTTTTCCCTAGCATTATTTTTTCCTCTCACACTATTCTTTTTGGGTTTTAGACGATGGATGGAACCCGAAGGAACCGTGTTGATAAATGTAATGGAAAATGAAATTATTTTCCTCCTAAACAAACCAATGTTATGGGAGATGGAGTGAAGAATCTTATTTCAATACTTAAACAATCTATGAATCATTTAGGACTTCTGAATGAGCAGATAAGGGAACAATATTCTATTGATTCCTTCATGAGAAAACATCCACCTTCTTTCTGTGGGTCTTCTGATCCAGTTGTTGCTGAAAAATGGATCAGTACCATTGAAAATATATTTTCCATACTTTGATGTTCGAAATAAGAAAAAGTCATTCTGGATGTTTACCGTTTAGAAGGTGAATCAGACTAGTGGTGGACTCTAATTAAGAATACAAGGACCCAAAATAATATTGAATCTATGGAATGTGATGAGTTCAAGAACTTATTTTTCAATAAGTACTTCCCTCGTATTCTTCGAACAAAGAAGGAAAATGAGTTCCTTGAGCTTAATAAAAAGGATGATGAATCTGTTGGTATATACGAAGCGAATTTTACAAGGTTTGCAAGGTATCCATTTGGCGTTATCATCCAACCTGAAAGTAAAATTGATCGATTCTTAAGTGGATTAAAACCAAGTCTTCTAATGGAATTAGCTATAAGAGACTTCAGTAGCTATGAAGAAATTATGTGTTGTGCTATCAAGATAGAAATTTAAGGTGGTGTTACATATCCATCTCATGATTTTGACAAGAAATTAAAGATGGAGTTCAAGTAAAAATCTTATAACTATTGTGAAAACAAGGTGAATGTTTCTTTATGCTCAAAGTGTGGAAAGAATCATGGTGGAGATTGTCTAAAATGTACTAGAAAATTTTTCATGTGTGGAAAAGAAGGTCATCGAGCAGCTGAGTGCCGAAGTAATCAGAAAAATGTTTCTAATGACGTGAATAGAGAAAAGACTACAGAGAACGCACCACCAATGCTTCCATGCTTCAAGTGCAAGGAAATGGGGCATTATGCTAATAAATGCCCTAATCCAAGGGTTAATGATGATCAAAATGAGAAACCTCTTAAGGAAAAGGATAAAGGGAAGTCACATGTGATCACTATTTGTGATGTTGAGTATGAAAATGATGTTGTGTAATGATCAAGTGTTTATGTAATGGGATTTCAAAATAGTATCATGGAATCTCATTTATGGTATCGTGGAATTTTGGAATATCTATGTATTGGTTTTCAATAATTATATGGTACCAGTAACCATGAAAAGTGATTGAAATATTTTTGGAAAGAAGATGATATGCACATAATCAAGGAATAAGGAGAAAACAATATGTATGATAGTATTCATGAGCTCATGACTGATATAAGGACAAAGTGATATCATAGTTTGAGCATATCGAAATTTTGGGATTTTGGTATGTGGAAAGATTTGACTTTTGACAGCATTCATGTTTTCACTAAGGTTCTATGGTAATTCATGTTTCAGTAGAATACATGATTGAGGTATTCACATGTTTGTAATGGGAGCAACAAGATATATCTTATCACATATAAATGATGGTAGTCACATGCTAAGTAGATGACATTTCTAGTAATTGTTTCCTTTCTACTATGAGCTTGGAAATAAGTATTTTGGATAAGCCTAAAGATTGGAATGGATTATGTTGGACATAAGTTAGTATTGTTTAAGGCTAGAACTATTTTCGATATTATTTATGGAATGTTATAATAATTTATTTTTAGAAAAAGGACAACCTGCAGGACGGGAGACAACCCGTCGCGTCAGACAAGGCTGTGGGAATTGAACTCACAATCGAAGTGTGACAGACCTTTATTTCCTACCACTGGCCTACAGGAAGTCCCTGGTTAGTAGAAACTAGTTTTATTAAGCATTATTATAGATGAAGTATAAGTCCATTTTTGGAATCATATATGATTAACCTCACCATAGATGGCCTTATGTATATTTGATAACTTTTGATAACCTTTTTTTTGAGACATATGGAATGACCAATCATTCTATCACATGATCTTCTAACACTTCACCAATGAAAAATTCAACTTCATTTCTTTAAGAGATGAAGTGGAAATTGTTCAAGGCATGAACAATGGTGATATTATACCGAAATAAAGTATGTATTTCTTCTAATTCAAATTATTCAACTTTATTGAAATCATCTTGAAAACAAAAAATGTTTTCCTAGTGCCCTTATATCCGATGAATCAGATGTACCTTAGATCATCACAAATTTATGGATTTGTGATTGTTGGATTTTTCATAGCCATGTTCTCCACCACTCTCCATCAGAACTTGATGGTTAGATTTTTCTTCCATATCCATATTTTCACCTATGTTCTCTTATGTGGAAACCCAGTGATTAGTTACTTTTGGTAATCATTAAATTTCATACTTTAGTTTTTAAAATTATGTTTTATTATTCCTTTTTACGATTTGGGTTTTTATGAATAGTAAAAGATTTATAACCCTGATGAATTTCGAGGGCGAAATTCATTTTAAGGGGGGTAGAATGTAACACCTTGAGATTATATAAGATATATTATTTTTAATTTCTTTCATATCTTCTGTTATACGCTACACCAAGATTATCTTGTGCTATATGCAACACTTTATTAGCTTGCAGTATACACAACATCATTCTTAGATCGTGTGACACACAATTTCAAGTTCGTTTGATAAAAGTTATTCTATGCAACATTGAGTGTGTGTATATATATATATATATATATTCAATGTATAAATGAAATATGGTTGGATTATGTTATACAAAACAATAAAGGAGTCTTGCACTACACGCAACCCTGACTTGGCTTGCATTACACGCAATTGAGACCTTCCTCAATAGGGTGTGTTGTACGCAATATCGGGTTTCACTAAACAATGATATATGGTTATAATATTATTATGAACTAGCCATTATGAATAGTATTAAAAATATTTTGAATTTTATAACATTATTATTCATATTAAACATTTTATAGAACATGTTATGAGAACAAAATAAATTTTTCGGGTAAAATAAGTATTTTTCAAAAAATGCAGTTTTTCCGCCTTTTGATGGTGCACCCACTTTAAATCTAGTTTTTTACATGTTTATAAGTTCAATTTGAAAAAATAAAATTCTTCTTTGGAATCAGGATATAAAAATTTACTTTGGATAAATTTTTCATATTAATCTGATAACTTTCATATTTTAATGAATAGTAAAAACACGATATATTTTAATTAAAAACAACTTTTTTCATCGTAATAATTTATATGGTTAAATTATAATATTGAATGGTTTTAAAGTATTAATAGAATATATTTTTACCATTTAATATAATGTATGTCATTAGCATTGATTTTACATTGAATTTGTAGGTTAAATCAATTCAATCTTTTGCAATGTTTTAAACAAAAACCCATTTTCTTTCGACAATGGGATAAATTTTAATTTAATTTATGAAATTTCTGTGTATTAAATTTGAAAAAAAGGATTAAATATTTGGAATCAGTGGGTCCAAATTATGTTAATAGGATACTTTTTATTTTTGGAAATTATGAATAGTAACTACGATAATTTTTATTTACAACAGTTAAATGTAAATCAGGTAATTAAGGGTAAAAATGAGATTATAAAATTACCCTAACACTTGAAAAAATACTATTGGATGAATAAAATTTGACCCATATCACCTAAGGGTCGGACTAGATTCATTTCATGGACTTTTGACAATGAAATCACATAATTATTATTAAAACCAAAGAAAGTGACAACATGTCACTCTCTTAAATATTATAAGTATAATAATTTTAATTTAGTGATAAACTTCATGAAACTTCAAACATGAATAGTCTCCAGAAATATAGTAAAATTATCTACATCATGTGAATTTATTTATAATTTTTAGGGATTATATAATTATCATTAATTATGACACAATAGTGATGTTGAAATTATTTTATTGATTGAATTATCAAATAAATGATTTTAAAAGTATTAAAATAAATATTATATGAACTATTTAATGTTCTAAACTAATTTTATAGATAAATATGACATGTTATTAATCTATTAAATCTTTTATTTCGAACATATCTTCTGTTTATATATTTTTTACATTCTAATAAATGAATAGTGTCAAAATTGACACTATTGTTATTTTATAAATATTACATATTATAAAATAATTCAAAAATCACAAAAATATTTAAAAATTATAAATTAAAATTTATAATGGTCTAAAATGTAATAACTTATACAATTATAGACAATTCACAACATATAAGTAATTTCTTATAATGATTTAAAATTTAGAATATTATTACCACAAATAAAGTTAAATAGATTATATAAGGATAAATCATGTTGATAATGTTTAAAATAAATTCCCAACTTGTCTAAATTTTATTGGTTGATGATATTTCAACCCTATCTCATCTAAGATTTTGATTTGAGTCATTTTTGAAGGTTTTTAAGTGGGGTTGGAATTTATCATAAACTAATATTTTTGAGGATTCCAAAGGGGCCCCTCTCCTCCCTTATAAAAGGGGACCTCCTCCCTCTCCTCCTCACACCACTTTGAGCTTTCAAGCTCGGCCAAACCATGCCAATTTCTCTTCTACACTTCCCTAGAAACATCCTAGAGGTCCTGGTCTTCTTCAAAGACCAATTTTAGTGCCCTAAGAAGAGGTATCAACGAGGCATGTCGAAGAAGAGGTAATATCCAATACCGATTATTTCAAATTTATTTATTCTTATACTTATTTTTATTTAGTTGTTTCATTATTAAGTAATAACATAAGTATAAATCATATACTGATATGTTATTATAAATATAAAACAACCCTATTTAACCTTCTATCCATCCTATGGAAAATGAAATCACCGCGCGTGCGTAAGTACGGAATACCGTCTCCATGTCGTGGTGCAATCTGTTTTCCACCGCCACCTTACTTGGATGGGTATAATTGTAAAAATAATAACTATATATGACTATTTTAAAGTGATATTGATTCTTAAATAGTATACATACACTTCAATACAATTCCACGATCATGGTAATGATATCATCACTCGTGCGTACGTACGACCTACCGTCTCCACGATGTGATGCGACTCGTTCTACTTGATCTTAATTGAATAATGATTATATAAATGAATTGAATGAGTAAATATGATATATATTACACTAATAGAATTATGGAAATGAAGTATCTATAACCCAAAAATAAGAATAAGAATTTATTTGACAAAACACGCATAAGAACATAAAGCAATAAACACCCGAATAACAAGTAGCAATGAAACATTAAAAATAAGAAGCTAAGAATATGACCATATATGATA
Organism: Viscum album; assembly: GCA_963277665.1. Taxonomy (NCBI): domain Eukaryota; kingdom Viridiplantae; phylum Streptophyta; class Magnoliopsida; order Santalales; family Viscaceae; genus Viscum; species Viscum album. Next base: position 683,002 of record CAUJRU010000412.1, on the reverse strand, counting down.
TCATAACAATGAGTATGATTCTAGAATAAGTCAATGACATTATTTAAATCATTATACAGGAGGTTCAGACACATACAAAGCATATCAGACCTAAGGTAAAGGAAAATCTTGCAATCTCATTTTTATCCGAGATTGTTTATACTTCAGAATTTACTGGGGAATATTTATCATCCACATCCATGTTTCTTCAATATGTAGAATTATTTATATCCTCCTACAATTTTTTAAATCCAACATTACCCATTGGTGAAATTTAGTAAAAGATATGAAAGGAATCGTTTGTTATTTTTCATACAAGGTACTTTTTGACTTTTCCGGCCAAAGTATGAGAAGAATGTTTTTTTTAACTTATACGGCATGAATGGATTTTTATGATTTCATAGAACATTATTTCAATGAAGAATCTTTTAAAAGTTCTCATGTTTATTTTTAATCAACTTCTTTTAGTTTAAAATTGTATGACATGTTAATAATGGGAAAAAATGTTTTTTTTAAAGTAGAAAGGATATTTTCCTCAAGAATGGAGTTGAAGTGTTTTATCAAAATTATTTTCCATATAAGATAATATAGGTTTCTATTTATATACCTATTATTACATTGACTTGATTATTTTTTGATGGAATTATTTTTATGAAGTCCTTTATCTTATATGAATTGTTTTATGATGTCACGATGTTTAAGAATCCCATTTTTATTACATGGGTTATGCTATGATGTAGGAATTATGATTTTGCGGCACACATAAGAATGGTTTCATTATGAGATGGGTGGGACCTATATCTCCCTCCAATGCATTGGGTAAAGATTTATATCTCATGAGATATACATGTCTAGAACGACAAGTTGATCCGGTTCAGTGATACAGGACTGAAACGAGGAGTGAACTCGGTTCAGTAATGAACTTTGTCCGCTATGATTGTCTTGGAAATGAGTCTTGACTAATATGAAATGATTTTCTATGATTATGTGTGTATGCCAAAAATTATCATGTTTTATGTTATTATTATTTGGGATTAAATTTCACCCCTATTATTTATCCCATGTTATGATATTATGATCTCTTTCGCAGGTTAATATATTCAAAATGTTATGTTCTTATGAATATGATATGCTTGATATTTCTTTTATTTACCCTTACTGAGCATTTGAGCTCACCCCTTTATATGTTTTCTTTTCCTCAGGATATAAAGAAAGGTTTAGGTGAGAAAACAAAAAGGGGAATATCTTTATGGGAGATGTTGAAGATCTTTCACCAAGATTAGAAGATTATGTTCTGAGTTTCCAATGACTCTAAACTTTTACGGTCCTTTGGTGTCTGTTTTTGTTATGTATTAGATATTCCGAAAAGTAATGTAATGTTCATGTATGTCAAGATTTGGGTCTCTACAGTTGGTATCAAAGGAAAGGTTTAGTCAACCTTTGGAAACTAGGATGCGAAAACTTTAGTGAAATACCTAGAGATATTTCTAAGGTATGTATAGGGATGTATCTAAAGTTAATTATAAGTATAGGTTATAGTCCTAGAATTAAGGTAACAATATTAGAATTAACCCTAAGATGTAATATATTGAAGTTACTCCCCATTTATTATGTTGTTTTCCCTATCATGATTTTTGCCTCTCACACTATTCTTTTTGGGTTTTAGATGATGGCTGGAACCCTAAGGAACAATGTTGATCAATGTAATGGAAAATTAAATGATTTTCCTCCTGAACCAACCAATGTTATGGGATATGGAGTGCATAATCTTATTTCTATACTGACACAAGCTTTGAATTATCCAGGAATTCCGAATGAGCAGATAAGGGAACAATATTCTATTTATTCCTTCATGTGGAAACGTCCACCTTCTTTCAGTGGGTCTTTTGATCCAGTTGTTGCTGAACAATGGACCAGTACCATTGAAAAGATATTTTCCATACTTCGATGTTTGGAACAAGAAAAAGTCATTCTGGCTGTTTACCGTTTAGAAGGTGAAGAAGACCAGTGGTGGACTCTAATTAATAATACAAGGCCCCAAAATGATATTGAATCTATGGAATGGGATGAGTTCAAGAACTTATCCTTCAATAAGTAATTCCCTAGTATTATTTGAACAAAGACGGAAAATGAGTTCCTTGAGCTTAAGCAAAAGGATGATGAATCTGTTGGTATATACGAAGAAAATTTTACAGGGCTTACAAGGTATACATCTGGCTTTATCATCCAACCTGAAAGTAAAATTGATCGATTCTTCAGTGGCTTAAAACCAATTATTCGAAGGGAATTAACTATAAGAGACTTAAGTAGATATGAAGAAATTGTGCATTATGCTATCAAGGTAGGAATTGAAGTTGGCGTTACATATCCATCTCATGCTTTTTACATGAAACGAAAGATGGAGTTCAAGGAAAAATCTCAGAACAATGGTGAAAAGAAGGTGAATTATTTTTTATGCTCAAAGTGTGGAAAAAAGCATGGTGGAGATTGTCTAAAAGGTACTAGAAAATGTTTCAAGTGTGGAAAAGAAGGACATCGAGTAGCTGAGTGCCGAAGTAATGGGCAAAATGTTTTTAATGACGTTAAAAGAGAAAAGACTACAGAGAACGCACCACCAATGCTTCAATTCTTAAAGTGCAAGGAAATGAGGCATTATGCTAATCAATGCCCTAATCCAAGGGTTAATGATGATCAACGTGAGAAACCTCTTAAGGAAAAGGATAAAGGTAAGTCACATGAAATCACCATTTGTGATGTTGAGTATGAAAATGATGTTGTGTAATGATTAAGTTTTTATGTAATGGGATTTAAAAATAGTATCATGGAATCTCATTTATGGTATCGTGGAATTTTGGAATATCTATGTATTGGTTTTCAATAATTATATGGTACCAGTAACCATGAAAAGTGATTGAAATATTTTTGGAAAGCAGATGATATGTGCATAATGAAGGGATAAGGATAAAATATTATGTATGATAGTATTCATGAGCTCATGACTGATATAAGGACAATGTGATATCATAGTTTGAGTATATCGAAATTTTGGGATTTTGGTATGCGGAAAGAGTTGACTTTTGACAGCATTCATGTTTTCACTTAGGTTTTATGGTAATTCATGTTTCAGGAGAATACATATAGCATCCCGTCTTTTTATAACATAACTTTTCATTCCATTACATGGATCTGAGGATATTTAAGGTTTAGTGTCTTGGAAACAAGGAACATAAAACATGAAAAAAAACATTCTTCTTAAACACTTGAAAGGCTTCTCCTCATGTTCACCCTAGGCTCATTACTGCATCCCATAACCTGGGGACATACATCAAAAGAAAGGGTGAGAAGAAGGCCCAGCAAGGGAAACAAGTGAAACATTTTACATATGAACTTGAGATACATCAATAAAGTCATGAAAAGAACTTTAAGGCATGAAAATGAAATCATGAGGCATATCATAATAAAAATAAAACTTTTTCATAACTTGAATATGTGGATACATCATTTAACATAGAAAATCATGAACATATCACCAAGGTCCATCCCCAAGGTGTCATTTTAAAATTACCAAGGTTATTCACCAAGGTATCGTGAAAATTGTAATCTCTAGTGGTTACATCATTACCCAATGCATTGGAGAGCTATCAGGGCGCACCCTTAAATTTGCCTTTATTATCATGTGAGCCACATATATCATCATCAAACATTTCATTAATAACCCACATAGCATAAAATAAATGGGTTTCATTTCATAATCATAACGTTTTAAAAACTACTTTAAATACATGATCTTTACGTCACTTTAAACCCACGGAAAGGGAAAGCGGGTCTCATGTATGTAAATACCAGAATTTAAAATGGAACATTTTGATATATATGTGAATACCCTTGTATAAATAAGAGCTTTGAGTATTCACTTTATAACATAAAATAATTTTTGAGAAAAGAGAGAGGCATTTTGAGGGGAAAATTCTGCAGCATAACGGCTAAGTTTCGGGGTTTTAGAAAACATTGAAATGAGAGGGGACATGGGTCACCCTCTCATAAATGATCCATAAAACAGTATGGTGAAAGAATAAGAAGTAAATATGGACATGGTAATGAAATTTTAGGGACATACCATTTGAAATTAAAAACATGGAAGGAAAAAAAATTAGATTTCTCTTATGAAAATTCGGCAGCCTTACGGCGTCACTTAACTTCAAAAGAAAATGATTTGACAAGATCAAATAGGGTCCCTCATCATATGATCATAATAGATCAGTATGATATATATAGAGATAATTCCCCAACATAACAAAAAGGAACTTGAAAGAATTGACATGAAAGTAGAACTTCAAAACGAGAAGGGTGAAGAACCACTTAAAAATTCGGCAGCCTAACGGCGCCACTTAAAACATCAAAATACTGAATTGAAGAGATCAAATGGGGCATCTCATCATATGAAAATAAGAGTCCAGTATGATATATATAGAGATCATACCCAAATATAACAAAAAGGAACTTGAAATAATTGACATGAAAGTAGAACTTCAAAACGAGAAGGGTGAAGAACCACTTAAAAATTCGGCATCCTAACGGCGCCACTTAAAACATCAAAATACTGAATTGAAGAGATCAAATGGGGTCTCTCATCATATGAAAATAAGAGTCCAGTATGATATATATAGAGATAATACCCCAATATAACAAAAAGGAACTTGAAATAATTGACATTAAAGTAGAACTTCAAAACGAGAAGGGTGAAGAACCACTTAAAAATTCGGCAGCCTAACGGCGCCACTTAAAACATCAAAATACTGAATTGAAGAGATCAAATGGGGTCTCTCATCATATGAACATAAGAGTCCAGTATGATATATATAGAGATCATACCCCAATATAAAAAAAAGGAACTTGAAATAATTGACATGAAAGTAGAACTTCAAAACGAGAAGGGTGAAGAACCACTTAAAAATTCGGCAGCCTAACGACGCCACTTAAAACATCAAAATACTGAATTGAAGAGATCAAATGGGGTCTCTAATCATATGAACATAAGAGTCCAGTATGATATATATAGAGATAATACCCCAATATAACAAAAAGGAACTTGAAATAATTGACATGAAAGTAGAACTTCAAAATGAGAAGGGTGAAGAACCACTTAAAAATTCGGCAGCCTAACAGCGCCACTTAAAACATCAAAATACTGAATTGAAGAGATCAAATGGGGTCTCTAATCATATGAACATAAGAGTCCAGTATGATATATATAGAGATAATACCCCAATATAACAAAAAGGAACATGAAAGACTTGAATGAAAATAGAACTTGAAAACGAGGAAGGTGAAAGAATCCCTTAAAAATTCGACAGCCTAACGGCGCCACTTAAACATTCTTAAAACGAATTGATGAGAGAAAGGGGGGGGGTCTCTCATCATATGAACATGAAATAGGCAGTAGGATGAATATAAAAGAACATCCTCCAATATAAGAACATGGAGTATAAATGAAATGACATAAAAGAGATTACTTGAAAAGAAAGAGAGGGGTTGGATCCCTTACCTTAAAATGTAACTCTTAAACCTCAAAGGTTGGGACCTTGAGGGCTTGGGGGCACCTTGGGAGGACTCCATGGGAGGTAATGAGACCAGAAATTCGTTGGGAATGAGTGGGGAGTCGAATGGATGAGAGGAGGGCTTGGTATTTAAAGGGAAAGTGAGGGGACAAGGCATTAATGGCCAAGGGACACCTCACATGTGCTTTTCTCAAACCCATGTGCTCTCCCTTGTAATTTATCATGGAGTTAGGCCACATGGGGCCCCCAAAACAATAATTCATCACCCTTGTCCGGACAACCCTCAAAAGATTTCATGACATCATCATGACACCGTTATGATGTCATTAAACATACCGAAACCCTAAAACTGTATTTTTACTATTCACTGAAAATTCAACTTTCTCAGAAAAATCCAAAAATTTCACATTAACCAAATATCAATGCTCTGATTTCAAAAATGAAATCCATTTTATAAAAATAATTTTCTAAATATTTTTAATTTAATTTTTAAATAAAAACACTATTCATCGAAAATTCATTTTTCAGAAAAAACCCCAAAAATTACCATAACATAATATCGATGCTCTGAGTTAAAAACTAAAGTCATTTTTATAAAAATAATTTTCTAATTATTTTTAACTAAATTTTTAATTAAAAAACACTATTCACCCGAAAAAACTAATACTTGAATAATAATTAATGAAACCATTATTTAACTATTTTATTGAATCACATTACTTAATCAAGGTGCCTAGATTATTTTAAAACTTTCTTTAAGTGAGATTACTAATCCATTTGGTCATATTACTAATCCTAATCATAAAATCACTATTCATAATTTACTATTCATCAAAAATCAAGTTGATCTTATTAGACTCTAAATTTAGTACTGAACATAATTGCAGAAGACCATTTTTTGAAAATCATTACACATTTTTAATTATTTAGGGTTTACATAAACATATTTAAAATATCCTTTTTCTAAAATTCATCAAAAATATGCATACTATATTTATCCGGTTATTTCAAAATTCATAAACTTCATCATAAGAAGAAATCCCAATTTTTATTTAAAACAAGGATTACACAAGGTAGTTACGGTCTCATTACATAACCCCTTATAATACCAGCATAGGACCTAAGAGTAAGGTGTGCTAGGGTGATAGAAGCTTGGGGTGGCTCAGTCAACATTGCCCGAGTAGTAATTTCTATCAGTTTGAACTTCTCACGAAGGCGATTCCGTTCCAGCTTCACATGATGAAGTTCAGCTTGGATTTGATCCAGAGCAAAGCTCAGTGGTGCTACCTCCTTCCCAAGCTCTGTTAGATGGGCTTCGATCGGTCCAAGACTACTAGGTGAGGCCATCGAATCTTATTTCTATAATAATTAACCAAGATTACTTATATCAAAACATTTTGTTCACAGCGGTCATATTGACCGATGGTTATATAATAGTCAAAACCCACTGATCTCATTTTAATTATAATCATGTTTATCAAATAAAACGTTTTTGTTGAGTATAAAAATAACACATAAAATTGGGAAACAAAATTTATTTAAAAAAATTTCGGGTCGTTACAATCTTCCCCCCTTAAGAAATTGCGTCCTCGCAATTTTAAAATTGGGTTTTGAAATTTCATTGAAAGTCCCACATCGGAAAAGGAGTCAGTAAAACTATTACTTTAAAATAAAGAAAGGGAAGTACAAAGGTCACCCGAGTTAACCCACACTAGGGTTCCATGTAGGAAAACATGGACATGGAGGAGAAAACAAAGGGTCAAGTTCTGAGGGAGAGTGATAGAGAACATGATTAGGAGAAAGTTAACCATGAGAAAATCCCAAACTTATGATGTGTGTAAATGGTCTTTGATTACCTAGTAGGAAACGTAAACCAACAACATTTTTGTTTTACGTTTCTTTTCATAATTTTGAGGATTTCATTTACTACATAGAACAAAAACATAAGAAAATATACCTACCTTCAAGTAGAGTTTCATCCTTTAACAAGTCCCTACCAACACTAATCTTTTCTCCAAATGATGAGAATTCAAAAACACTTGGTCTCATAAAAGCACAAGAATCATCTTTTATAGAATCACATAATCTACAAAAGATTAACTATCTATTTCTTCTATCTTTAAACATTATCCCAAAAACAGAAAGGTTAAGGTAAAACAACTCTTCAAAAAGAAAGAATCCCATAGGAATGGAAACTACTTTTAAATCATCAAAGTTCCATGGTACTACCCAAATTTCATCATAGACCATTCCCTAAATAACGGTCCTTAAAATTCTTCAAAACAAACCAAACAAAGATTGAAACCCAAATACAATAAGGATTTGATAACATAGTCTTCCAAAACAACTTCAGTGTTCATCTCCAGACAACATCAACCACTCCTAACATCTTATAAAAAAAGTAGCTAACTTAAACATATTTTACCCAAGATAGGTTAGTCATTCCCATAAGTAACCTAAATTACTATAAGTTCACCTTAAATTCATCGATTCTTCAAAATATAAGTCAACCTTACTCCTCAATGAAAATACCGTAGTAATATATTTACCTCGATCAAATATGGTTCCCAAAATAATGAACGTCTTCCAAAATAATAATCATATTTTAATCCCCTAATCATCCTTGTCATATTAATACAAAAATCATCGCATTTCCTATCACATTGGTTGTCGGAACATGTTCTTCCATTTCCCACCATTAACTAAGAAGAGAAAGCATAATTAGGGGCTTAAGTACTTAGCTAATAATCATGAAAAGGAACTGAAAGCATATAAGGATAACTTGTATATGAAAGGTATACCCTAACTTGTGATCTCCTAGGTTCCCATCTAGGTTATGAATGATCATATATTCTTATGTGAACCTTTATTTTATTTTATCTTTGTTCCTTTAACAATGGTTCATACCAAGCTTATGAATTAACCAAAGCATATCCCCCGGGAGTGTCGTAACCAAGAGTGCAGCAAGGCCCGTTGTCGTGTACCAGTTCCCGTTCGAGTCTAGCTCAAAGCGGTGTTTTCGGGTTTTACCCCTATGTACATCTGTGCCAGAGCCACCTCTACCTGCTCGTATCCAGACAGGGATGTATTTGCTTGGCAACCCCTTACTCAATACTCACCAAAATACCAGGAAGATTTCCTATATTAAACTTTTCTACAGGGTTCCTCCTAGAGTTTTCATATCCTAATTTCCACAAATAACTAAACTATCCTTTGATACCAACTATAGCATCCTGTCTTTTTATAACATAACTTTTCATTCCATTACACGGAACTGAGGATCTTTAAGGTTTAGTGTCTTGGAAACAAGGAACATAAAACATGGAAAAAAAAATTATTCTTAAACACTTGAAAGGCTTCTCCTCATGTTCACCCTAGGCTCATTACTGCATCCCATAACCTGGGGACATACATCAAAAGGAAGGGTGAGCAGAAGGCCCAGCAAGGGAAACAAGTGAAACATTTTACATATGAACTTGAGATACATCAATAAAGTCATGAAAAGAACTTTAAGGCATGAAAATGAAATCATGAGGCATATCATAATAAAAATAAAACTTTTTCATAACTTGAAGATGTGGCTACATCATTTAACATAGAAAATCATGAACATATCACCAAGGTCCATCCCCAAGGTGTCATTTTAAAATTACCAAGGTTATTCACCAAGGTATCGTGAAAATTGTAATCTCTAGTGGTTACATCATTACCCAATGCATTGGAGCGCTATCAGGGCGCACCCTTAAATTTGCCTTTATTATCATGTGAGCCACATATATCATCATAAAACATTTCATAAATAACCCACATAGCATAAAATAAATGGGTTTCATTTCATAATCATAACGTTTTAAAAACTGCTTTAAAGACATGATCTTTACGTCACTTTAAACCCACGGAAAGGGAAAGCGGGTCTCATGTATGTAAATCCCAGAATTTAAAATGGAACATTTTGATATATATGTGAATAACCTTATAGAAATAAGAGCTATGAGTATTCACTTTATAACATAAAATAATTTTTGAGAAAAGAGAGAGGCATTTTGAGGGGAAAATTCTGTAGCATAACGGCTAAGTTTCGGGGTTTTAGAAAACATTGAAATGAGAGGGGACATGGGTCACCCTCTCATAAATGATCCATAAAACAGTAGGGTGAAAGAATAAGAAGGACATATGGACATGGTAATAAAATTTTAGGGACATACCATTTGAAATGAAAAACATGGAAGGAAAAAAAAAATTAGATTTCTCTTATGAAAATTCGGCAGCCTTACGGCGTCACTTAACTTCAAAAGAAAATGATTTGACAAGATCAAATAGGGTCCCTCATCATATTATCATAAGAGATCAGTATGATAGATATAGAGATAATTCCCCAACATAACAAAAAGGAACTTGAAAGAATTGACATGAAAGTAGAACTTCAAAACGAGAAGGGTGAAGAACCACTTAAAAATTCGGCAGCCTAACAGCGCCACTTAAAACATCAAAATACTGAATTGAAGAGATCAACTGGGGTCTCTCATCATATGAACATAATAGTACAGTATGATATATATAGAGATCATACCCCAATATAAAAAAAAGGAACTTGAAATAATTGACATGAAAGTAGAACTTCAAAACGAGAAGGGTGAAGAACCACTTAAAAATTCGGCAGCCTAACGACGCCACTTAAAACATCAAAATACTGAATTGAAGAGATCAAATGGGGTCTCTAATCATATGAACATAAGAGTCCATTATGATATATATAGAGATCATACCCCAATATAACAAAAAGGAACTTGAAATAATTGACATGAAAGTATAACTTCAAAACGAGAAGGGTGAAGAACCACTTAAAAATTCGGCAGCCTAACGGCGCCACTTAAAACATCAAAATACTGAATTAAAGAGATCAAATGGGGTCTCTCATCATATGAACATAAGAGTCCAGTATGATATATATAGAGATCATACCCCAATATAACAAAAAGGAACTTGAAATAATTGACATGAAAGTAGAACTTCAAAACGAGAAGGGTGAAGAACCACTTAAAAATTCGGCAGCCTAACGGCGCCACTTAAAACATCAAAATACTGAATTGAAGAGATCAAATGGGGTCTCTCATCATATGAACATAAGAGTCCAGTATGATATATATAGATATCATACCCCAATATAACAAAAAGGAACTTTAAATAATTGACATGAAAGTAGAACTTCAAAACGAGAAGGGTGAAGAACCACTTAAAAATTCGGCAGCCTAACAGCGCCACTTAAAACATCAAAATAATGAATTGAAGAGATCAAATGGGGTCTCTAATCATATTAAAATAAGAGTCCAGTATGATATATATAGAGATCATACCCCAATATAACAAAAAGGAACATGAAAGACTTGAATGAAAATAGAACTTGAAAACGAGGAAGGTGAAAGAATCCCTTAAAAATTCGGCAGCCTAACAACGCCACTTAAACATTCTTAAAACGAATTGATGAGAGCAGGGGGGGGTCTCTCATCATATGAACATGAAATAGGCAGTAGGATGAATATAAAAGAACATCCTCCAAGATAAGAACATGGAGTATAAAAGAAATGACATAAAAGAGATTACTTGAAAAGAAAGAGAGGGGTCGGATCCCTTACCTTAAAATGTAACTCTTAAACCTCAAAGGTTGGGACCTTGAGGGCTTGGGGGCACCTTGGGAGGACTCCTTGGGAGGTAATGAGACCAGAAATTCTTTGGGAATGAGTGGGGAGTCGAATGGATGAGAGGAGGGCTTGGTATTTATAGGGAAAGTGAGGGGACAAGGCATTAATGGCCAAGAGACACCTCACAGAATCCTCACAACAACATCTAGTAAGTTCAAACATGTCATGGATCGAACCCTAAGTTGGTTGATCTGCGTTCGTTGTATTTTTCAAGAATGAGATATAAAGATTCATTAAACACCAATATAATATTAATCACCTACCTTGATTAGGTTTAATTCTTTTCCGAAAAGGGTGGAATTCCACGTACGTTAATGTTCCATGTTCTTTGGTGTTTGTCATCGCTGGTCAATCTCTAGATCATATCATCCAACGACCGATGTTCATTCTCTATTCTCCATTAGATATGGATTTAGTCGGGGTGTTTATTAATTATTTCCCCAATGTCCCCTCTCCCGCTCACTAACAAATTTGAATATAAAGAAAGAACTGCAAAATTTTTGTGTTCATTAATGTTGCTCATTAATGAATCTTAATTAATGAACCATTGATTAAACTAGCATTGTGGTTACACATCAAAAGAAACAATTCATTAAATGATCATAATTTAATACTCATCGTTACATTGTGGTTTCACTAACTATTTCACAACAGTTGAAGAAAATAATAAAATAACTCAAACAGTTGTTTTATTATTTTTTTGAAAATTCCAAAATTTAACTTTTTTGTCCAACCCCAGTCGTTCGAAGTTATGATTCACCTATGTGAATCTCGATGCTACAAATTAAATGGTACCTTTGGATTTTCAGTTCGAGCATAAGTTCAAAAGATAGAAAATCATGCTCTCAGGATAACTGAACGTACCTTAAAAAAATTTCAAAAATCTGTTTCAGGCTCTCCGAGCCTCGAAATCACGTGCCATGGAATATAAAAATCTAGAAATAATTCCATATAATTCTAAAAAATTATATAATTTCTAGGTATTTATAAATACTGAATGAAATAAAAAATAATTTTCACGGTTAACGTAAAAAGGATTTTAATGTGGGCTATAATTATTTGAGAAAAGTGAAAATAACCTAAAATATTATGTTATATTGTCCTTTTTCATCCAATTATATGAAATATAAAAATTTATTTCCAATTTACCTTTAATAAGACCCATATATTAAGTCAAAAAAAGAAAGACAAAAAATACCTTCTAAAATGTTAGTATCTATAATGATTTCGGATTGAGAAAAAAAATATTCAATTACAAATATTCATTTGAAATAACAAGATTTTTTTACCATGATAATTTGTTGCAATTTTTTGGAGATCAAATAATTTCTTTAAAAGATTAAGAAATGTCAATATAGTAATTACTTAATTAATAATTAAACAAAATAAATGATACTATAAAAATAAAATTGACGTAAATTGAAAAAGTTATTATTTTATATTTATTTTTATAGGAATATATCTTATTAAATAGGTTTTTAAATAATAAATTCTAATTAAATCATTGACTTGATATGTTTGAAATTCAAATTAAATGAATAATGTCAAAATTAGCATTAATTTTAGTTTATTATAAATTGTATATTATTAGATGATTTAAAATTACTAAAAATAATATATTATTCTAGTAAGTTCTATGTTATTAATAAATATAACATTTTCCACTCGTGTTCCAATTTTTATTTTATAATGAATATATTTTACCCTAAATAGAAGCAAATATGTTATTGTGGTTAATGTTAATGTAGTTTTTTTCACATTATATACGTTTGTGTTAAAATTAATTTAAAAAAACTAGATTCTTATTTTTTAAATTAGATATCATACATTGAACCAGTTTATAAAAATTATTTGATATGACTTATTTTAATTCTTTCTTAGAGGAGGAATTATATAGGTTAGAAAACCAGTTTCTATTGTGAAACCCCTAAATGGTAAAAGTAAAGAAACATTGAAGATAAGTAATTTTTTAAAACATGATATTTATTGTGTTTTAGAGGTCTGTCTTGATAATATAATCCCTTCAACCTTTTAATTATCAATCTTTGAGTGACCTTTGGTAAGGGATACATCCCAATATTGAATAGTTTTGGGTATTTTAAAAAATATCACTCCTCCTCAACTATAAAACAGATCTCACTCCAGTCTCTTCTTCACACCTTTAAAACTTATTGGTTCAGGACATTACTACACAAATAAATTTCCAAATTACATCCCCAAATCAAATAAGCCTTAATTAAGTATTTAATAAAACCTTGAAAGGATTTTTTGGAAACTTAAGAAGGATCCACGAAGAAGAGGTAATGTTCTTCAACAAGAGAATTTATTTTATTTCCTACTCCACCTCCTTGAATTCCTAATAAACCATTATGATATAATAACAATAGTATATTACATATATCAGTATGTTTTTACTATATGTAAATGACATACAACAGTATCCACTTCCATTAAATGAGTGATGAAATCATCATTAGTGTGTATAACAGACTACCGCCCCGCGAATCAATGTCATTAGATCTTCCATTACAACCTTTCGTGGTTGAGAATGATGATAGTTTTAAAGTATATATATTATATTTATAAGATATTTAAAAATATTTATTATTTATTTCATATATTTATTTTTACCTTCCATTTATTAGAAGATACCATAATGTCACTCGTGTGTACGGTGGACTACCGCCTCGTGAAGCGATGTGATTTGTCTGTCACTGACGCTTCACATTGAAGGTGATAAGAATAATATTAATGACTATATGTGATATAAATTACATAATTATTATATTAAATACATATTTATAATTCTGAAAATATAATATATATCATTTAATTTTTTACCATTACACTCACTTAATGATGATAACATCATTTGTGTACGCGTGGATTACCTCCTTCACGAAGTGATGTGACTCTCTTTTCATCACTACACCATATAAACTATATATATGAATAAAATATAGTATATAAGATATAATGATCATTATTTAAAAATATATCTTACTTAACATATTTCCATAATGATTATTGGAAAATGGAAAGGATTGTAATGTGTGTGTATGACCTACCATCTCTGTTATCATAATGTTCATCATTTTTCACAACCACATTTTGTGATCATATTTAAAAGAATAATTGATGTAAAAATATTGGTATTATTTCATAAATATTATTTTCAGGATTATATAACTTTATAATATGTCCAACAACCAAATCATTCATAATAAAACATGCATGATAAAACAAGGTAATTGTCACACATAATAATGAAATGTAATTAACATAAGGGTTATAAGTTGTTATGAAAAGGAGAATATATTATGTTATAAATATAAATATGGTTTCCTTAAGTTAGTTACTTTTTTTAAATCACTATAAATGTGGTTAAATCATGTTCAACCAAAAAGAAGCATGAGATAAGGTATTTCATATCAATTTCATCTCGATGAGGCAATTTGTAATGATATACACTTAGTTTATTTTATATGTTGTGTATATATTCCATTTGACATGTAATATCATAAATAATTCATTATTAATGATATATTAAGTTACAATTTTAATTATTTAATGAAATTTTATTTTAATTGAAAATTACCAAGTGGTAAAAGTTATTACTCAATCTCGTATTCTTTGGTGATTGTTAACTTTCATTTAAAACATTCAATTTATTTTTATCATTTTTAATTAGAAATTAAATTTCAATTAAATATCCATACTATATATTAATGTATATAATTATTATATAAATTGTATACCATTTTTACAAGTGGTGTTTAATTTGAATGTTATATGATTAACTAGGGAAATATTGATAAATCTATATCCTTTACTCAATATGGATATTTAAAAATAACGAACTTTGATTATAGATTAACGAGATGAATATATATGGGAGGAATTATTTTTAAATTTGTTAACTGGGTTGGGGCCCATATATATAAATCCCCTCGATGCACCAGTTGTCTAATGAGATGAATTAGTTGGCCAAATCATATACGTTTTTACATAGTATGTTTTAAACCATCCTATGAAATGTCTTGATGGAAAAGGTATCATGTACATGGGGAAAATGATGAGTAATAATTAAGGATATTCTTCATTAATGATTTATTTATTATTACCATTATATTTTCATAATGATATTTTCCATTTATTCATTCTATTTTATGTTTATTGATTGAATAGAATGTTTTTCTAGTCATTTTCCTTTTATATATTGATCATATCTTGTCCAGTTATTTAATTTTAATTTTTGTTCATTTAATCACCTTTCCATATTTGTTACTATTATTAATTCATGATAGATTATATTTTTTATTAATTTGTTACCGATCACTTTAGCACACCGTTATTTTTTTCCTTTCCCTAGGATATAAAAAATAGGTCATTAAATGAGTTCTGAAGGATGCAATTTGATTACTGTTATTATGTATTATGTTTTCCTTTATTTTCCCAATATAAAATGTGTATCATGTATGTATCTATTCCAAAAAAACTATTAAACTGCTCAGTCCTTCATAATTCCACCAATTGTATATATGACACTGAAAAAATGTATGGCATGGGCTCTAGGATACTAGGGTTTGGGTCAATACAATTTTAATCAGAGAGAGTTTAATAGAAACCATGGGAGATATAATTAAGAAAAGATAGATTATAGAAAATACCCATATGATAGAAATTCAGTATAAGTATATAAAAATATTCTATTGATTTTGGTAAGGGGGTGATTATATATTTTTTCTATAAATTCATCAATATTTGGATTCTAAAAGTGGATGTGGTTCTTTAAAAGAGGCACCTAGGGGTAATAACTCCAAAAACATAACATTGGTATATAACTCTCATCACCTAGTTTATGAAAACAATGGTTACTGTGGAACTAGTTTGAAACTCCTTTGGGATTTTCTTAGGATAATTCAAATTTTCATTAAAAACTATTATGACAAATTTCAAATAGATACATTCATAAAGAAAACGTGTTTATGTTTATGGGATTATATGTGCATAAATATTTCAAAATCATTAATGTATTTCACTATATTTAATATTATAAATTAGGTTTCATAATGATTTATCAAAATATAGTGTAGTCTATCATTTGAATAGATTTCTTAGTAGAAGGACTAGAATCTGAATCAATGGACTTGGTATAAAGAGTAAGAATGATTCTTTCTATATGGGATTAAGAAAATATTTATATGGGAATTTTTCTCCTAGTCATTCTAATCATATAATAACATAGTATATTGGGAATAAAATATAGTCAAATTATTATTCATGTCTTATAGTTTTAAAGGGAAGCTAGAGAAGAATAGGATGAGAAAAAATGTAATTGGAAGAAGGAAAAGAAGGATTTTACCACATGTGATAACATTGGAAAGAATAAACTTAGGAAATTCTCATAGGTATTGGGGTTTTTTTATAAGTTTAGATAAAAATTTCAAAATGAAAATGAATTTAATGGGATGAAGTAAAATACGTTTTTTAAATTTAAGGATATGGGGGCACTACCAAAATGATTTCACTGAGCATCAAGGGAATATACCTCACAAGAAGCTAAATGATCAAGGTCAAGATAATGATATTGATACAACCAAATTTTAATGATTAATGTTTTTTTTGTATTTGGATCCATGAAATATGTTTGAAATTTTTTTGTTGATGTCCTTAAATATATATGAATTATAAAATGTATAAGGATTTTAATGAAATAATATATCTTAAAGAATTTGAAAGTATATAATTCATGATACCAAGAAAAGTGATTCAATGGAGTCTTTATATTCTTGAATAACACATGATTAAGGAAAGTATATTTCTTAATATGTTTTTGATATTGAGATAATTTTTATGGGATAATGTGATGATGGAAATGGATAAACTAAATTAGAGATTTCTTATTACCTTGGAACTGATAAATTTTTTTTAAAAAGTTTGTTTATTTTATCATTGATGGAGTTTAAAAAAAATTGGTTTTAAGTAATAGAACCAATATAAATATATTTTACCAAAGGAATAAGGATACATGAATATTTTCCAATGAAATATTTGTAATTCAGGTTATTACCATGTTTGAAGAGAATATAATATGAAGATATTTACATGGTTGGCATGTGATGACTTAGATATACTTCATGTTGTTTGGATTGATGATAACTAAATTTTGGATCTTCTATGAAATTATTTGTAATGTTTTGGATCTTAAGAATTTGGAAGGTACATAATTTTAACGATTTATGAAATGGTTTAAGTTGATCTTTGTATGACGATTTAGAGATTAATTTATTACTTCACAATAACGATATTCATTCACATCTGATAACATGTACTAACCATATTGGATTTTGAATAAAGTTAGAGATAAATTGAATGATTTTTCACATTTTATGGGTTTTATAATACGCTAAATGTTAATTTTAGTTCTTTAAAAAATATGAATACATTTTAGGATATTCATTTCTTAGAGTAACTCATGAATTTTTAATTTATCGAAGCACAACCAAATGAATAAATTGTTTTTATGAAATATGAAAAAATAATGTATATTTACATATTTTCTTAAGATATATAATAATTCATAAAAATTATGGAATGGATATTGAAATAAAAATTTCATCCTAATATATTCATTTATATGGAACGAATGGTCTTTTAAATCATCATATATTTATGGATTTGTGTCCCTTTCCACTCTTTTGATCATTCACTTAGTTATGATCAATAACCACAATCACACTCTATAATTAGTTACAATTTTCTTCCATGCCCATATCTTAACATTCCCACTATTTTCTCCTACGAATAAACATAACTATGTGTTATCCCATATGATCCTTGTAATATATTTACTCTCTTATTAAGATGATATTTTATTAAATCATTTTTTTCAATGTGGGTTTTCAACAAAATAATTTTCCAATATTAAATCCATGAATACTTAGATCAATATTAAATTGTTACAATATAATATGTTTAATATTGGTATAATGTAACACACCATGAACTTACAATATATGTATTATATAATCAATTTAATTTTGTTAATAGTTTGTGGTGCACACAACATCGGGTTTTAGAAAACACGGTTTAGTCAAGACTTGCACACATAATATATAATTAATTTTTTAACAATTATTGGTTTTTTCAAAAAAAAACTTAATTTTTAAATAAAAATTTCAGAATTATCTTATAGTTAATTTTTTGGATTGAAAAAAAAGATTCATTTCTTGATAAATAGTTAAAAATAATTAAATTTAATTGAAAACATCTTTATTATGTAAATAATTGACAATGATTAATTATATATTAAATTGGCTTTAAAGTAAATTTAATTCAAGTTAATATCCTTTAATTAAATTTATTTCATTGTAATAATTTTTATTTTGAATTTAGACGTAAATAGTTTTTTACATATGAGCATTTTGTTTTTAAAACCCCCTTTCTAATCACATTTGTGGGTTAATTTTAATTTAAATTTATCTACTTCTATTAATTGTACTAGGAAATATAGATTCCAAATTTAGAAAAAAAAATAATATGATATTCCTAATAAGGTAAACTTATTTTTTCTAAAATGAATAGTGAATGCAATAAAAATTATTTACCATGGTTAAGGTAAAAAATAGTTTACTCTAGGTTAAAATAATAAGATAATAGTGTAAATGACCTAAAATATTGTATTAATTTTATTTAATTAATTTATCTGAACCTTTTAAATCAATATATATGAAATATTAAATTTATTTCCACTTTCCTTTTTATATGACCCATATAATAAATTAAGTTAAGAAAAACCAAAAAAGGTACCCTCCTTTATTTTAAAAACTATAATGATTTGGGATTGGGATAAAGAAAAAATATGTTCAATAAAAAATATAATTTTGAAATATAAATTACTTTTTGTTGTGATATTTTATTATAGTTTTTCAGATGAAATAATTACTTTTAATTCTTAAGAAACACCAATCCAGTAGTTATTTTGTTAATAATTGAATAAAATAAATGATACTCGCAATAATTAAGGTGATGTAAATTAAAGGATTTATTGTGTTAAATTAATATTTTGGTGGAATATATCATGTTATAGATTTCTGAAAATAATATATTCAAATTCAGTCAGTGTATTGATATTTTTAAAAGTTAAATTACATGAATAGTGTCAAAATTGACATTAATTTTATTTTATAAAAAATGATATTTTATTAAATGATATAAATATAGTAAAAATAATATATTATACAAATTTATATTTAAATATTAATAAATATCAAATATGTTCCATTAAGGGGCCATTTTGACTTTTATAATGAATATATTGACTCCTAACTTGTAAAAAGTTTGTTATCACGCTTATGGTTAAAGTAGAGTTTTTACACATTATATATGATTTTGTTAAATTTAATCTTCAACACACATGGTATTATTTTTTATAAATTAGGTATCATATTTAGATCAATTGGTTCTAAATTATATAACAATCCTCACTTTAATTTCATTTTAAAGGATAAATATCCTTGGCTAGTAAACTAGTTACTGTAGTGAAAACACAAAATTAGAAAAGTAGGGAAACATTGAAGTTATGGAGTAAATGAATAAAATAGGTTTGTTATTTTGTTTTTTAGGTCTTTATTGATCATATTAAACCTCCAACATTTTAATTATCAATTTTATTTAATCATTAGGAAAGGGAGACCTCTCAGTAGTGAATAGTTTTGGGTATTTATAAAAATATCACTCCTCGTCAACTTTAAAAGGAAACTCACTCCCATCTCTTATTCACAACATCAAAACACATTTAATCACCCAATACCACCCCAAATAACTCCAAAAATTCTCTCCCCTCATCCTAAAATATTTTTTTGGGCATAAATACATTATACGAAGGCTTTTGTGAAAACTTATGGTGTTACCTGAAGAAGAAGTAATTTTCTTCAACGAGCATATTTGTTTTATTTTCATCTACACCTCATTAAATTATTATTAATACTATTTTATATAATAACCTATTTATATATATACTATTATGTTTTTATAATAAGTTATAACCTACAAAAAATTCATGTCCTATCAAATGGGTTACGAAATCATCGCACGTGTCTACAATGGACTACTGCCATGCGAACCGATGTCATACTTTCTTTCATTACCATATTTTATAGTTGGATATAATGATGGATGTAAATTATATATATGATATTTATAAAATATTTGCACATATTTATTCATTATATCATATATTCATTTTTACCTTCAATTCTGAAGGAGAAAGACAATGTCACTGGGTTGTACAACAGACAATCACCTCACTAAGCGATGTGATTCGTCTTTCACTAATGCTTCACATAGAAATTAATAATAACATAATTAATTATTATATAATTTATACTTGAAATAAATATAATATTTCTGAAATATTTATAATTCTGTAAAGATAATATATACGTTTTATTTATTAACTTTCCACTCACTTAAAGATGATAACATCACTCGTGTATGTGTGGACTACAACCTTAATGAAGTGACATGAATCCCTTTTCATCACCATAATAAATGGATGATATATTTAAGTATATGATGTGTTATATATTATATTATTATCAATATGTAAAATTAAATATCACCTACCCTATTTCTATAATTGTAATTAAAAAATAGAAACATTACTCAAGTGTACGTACGACATATCGTCTCCATGATCGTAACATTATTCATTTTTAATAACCATATTTTGTGATCAGTTATAAAATTAGAATTGATTTAAAAATATAATAATTATGTCATTATTCTTATTATACATATTATATAACAAAATAATATTTGGAAAAACTAGATATTTCATTGTGAAACATGCATAAGAAAACTAGAAAATTCACCCCTGAATAAATAAAAATAATGAATTATTATTAAAAAAAGGGTGACAAAAAATTATAAAAGTATCATATATGATATTTTAAATAATAATATTATTACTATTGAGTTAGTAACATTTTTAAAACAACTTTAAAAGATGTTAACTCATCCTCAACCATAAGTAATCATAAGTTATGGGATTTTGCCTCAATTTCAATTCATTGAGGCATATTATACTGTTATGAATCGAGATTAATTTATATGGATAATATAATTCCCCATAGATAGGTAATATCATGAATTATTTATTATTAATGTTATTTTAGTTTTTAAGTACATTTATTTCATCTAAGGGGAGTTTACGTGAACATTACTAAGTGGTTAAAGTAATTATACCTTCTCACTTTATTTTGTGATCATTAAATTTCTATTAAAACATACATTCTATTATAATAATTTTAATTTGAAATTAAATTACAATTTAATATCCATACTATATAATTATGGATATGACTATTTCATAATCATTATACCATTTTTAAATATAGTGTTTACTTTTAATGTTATTTTATTAACTGGGGAAATATTGATAAATCTGTAACATTTACTCAAGATGGATTTTTAATGATAAGAAACATTTTTTATGAATTATATTGATTATTTTATATATGAATAATTCTTATAACATGCATAACATGGTTTGGGGATCATTTTTTTAAATCCACTCAGTGCATCGATAGTCACGAAAGATGATCAATTGGCCAAATATGATGAGTTCTTACCCAATATGGATTAAACTATATTGTGAATGGTCTTGATGATAAATGTATAACCTTGTATGTCTGCTATTTTAATAACATGAGGCATCAAATCCCGGATAATGGTGTTGGATTCATTACAAAAATACACCATAAGTTGTACTTAACATTTCCATTTACTAAAAAACATTCCATTTATAAAAAGTAATCTCATAGTCTCCTAAGAATATGTTAATATATATATATATATATGATAAAATAAATGGGTTTACATTAGAAATTTTATAAATTCACACATACATTAAAAATATTAATTTTCATAAATTAAATTATAAAAAATTATTTACCCAACCCCTGATAAAATTTAATCACAATTTCACAGACCTAGAAATGAAAGCACCAAAAAATATTTCAAGAAATTCACATATTAATATAAACATGGAATGAACTATTAATGGAATATAAATCCTAATGTGTCTATAATTATTCATGGAAAAATAATTCTTTTCCAAGTCAAGTTTGGGAAATAATCCATAGTTATAAAGAACATAAAAAACCATGTGTGTCTCCCAATTGTGATGTCAAGAAAATTTTAATAAGAATTATCCAAAATAATATGTCATATCCAAGGAAATTTATCTTTTCAATGTATATTTGTTAGGTACTCCCAATAACGTGGTTATGAAAAATTCTGACACATCCTAGATCTACTTTCTACCAAATCTATTTTTAGGCCAAGGAAAATAATTAAAAAACCCTCTGATACCATATTATGACACCTCAGGCCTGGATTACCTATAAGATGACAAACCTAGTAGGCCACATGGCCTAAAGTGTGATTCCTCATACACAAGAGGCTTTCGAATAGCAGTTAGGTTCTTTGGAAGAACTATGGGGAGACAATACCCACATGATCCGAGTGCAGCACTACGATATATCTATATCAATCAACACAAGAAAAATACAATATTACCAAAAAGTAGAAGAAAAATCATAAATTATATAAATAACCATGCATATCATATCTATAAATTTCATATATAAAAATACTGATAATGGAATTCTATACAAAGTTAAAATACAGCAGGGTCTGAGAAGCAAGAATATACAAAATGCTATATTAAAATGAACAAAATACCCAAGGCTCTTTCTATTAGCATCTCAAGCATCGGTTCACTCCACTATCCCCTTTAAAAAACCAAGATGGTAATCAAGAATCCATAAAAAATTTATTTCCCTTATCCCTACTTTCATCCATGAAGTCTAGCACGGTACCCAAAGGTTTCCCAAAAAGGGTTTGAGATATACTCAGTAGGAAACCACCAATGGTGACTAATACCATCTATTTTTTGAGTATATATTAAGTAGTTGGTGGTAATGAAAAACACTATAAATGAAATTCAATAATAAATAACGCACATAGGACTACATTCTCCTTGAATTTTCATTCTCTACTATATGCTTTATCATATGAATTAATATCTTTAGGTAAAGATCCATTTATCATTTAATTTATAATAAAGAAATGGCACCCAGATTAATGTCAAGGTGTTTCTAATAGGTCATACACATATAATGTATATATAAGTTCAACATCATCACTTATTATTAAAATAGGTAGATAAGTCTATCAGAAAAGTAAATCACTGACTAATTCCATGTTTTTATTTGATTTGAAAGATGTATCATATAGTAATTTAATTATTATTGTAAACATGTACCCATCCATGGAATTCCACAGCATGAACCCACATATTTCTATAGTTGTAAATCATCAACCATCAGCTTATAATACTTTACATGTAATTCCTCAAAAGAACCCACCTATCACTCTTGTTGTGGTATATAAACATTTCCCTCTAATTTTGTCCTTGGTATTCAACATTAGGATCACATGTTTCAATCATGGAATATATAATGATTATCCATTAGATAAATTTATTATAATTATATAAATGAAACCCAAGTATCACTCCTAGTATAATATCATGAAAGTTCCAAGTATCTCTATTAATGTGATTTTATGCCTGAACCCTTGTGTCACCCTTAGCATGACATAAATCGATAATCATGGGCTCATAGTCTAACCTTAGCAAATTTTAATATAAAATATCCTAGTTGGAAATTTTAGTTAATAAGAACAAATCAATACTATGAGAGAAGGGACGAAATCCAAGGGCATTGGCAAATGGTCTTCGATTACCTCTTTATTTTTATTCAAAATATTACTCAACAAAATCATTCAACATCCCAAAAAATGGGTAAAAATCACTTTAAGAGGTGAAGAAAATTCATAGGACACCCATGATGGTTTTATCCAATTTGAGCAAGACACCCAAGAAATATTTCAATTCATGTTAATTAACCTATAAAGTGTCATAAATAGGTCCTTAGATTTATATAAATTTTTCATATTCATTTAATTAAAGGTTAGTTCCATTTAACATGTGTCAATCGACGAATCCAATGAACGATACAATAGTGTAATACATATACACCAAGAATTTTAGTGAATATAATTATTCCACATATCATAATTTTTTATTCACTCCTAGTCTATTTTTGGCCCCTTGTATGGGCTAGAAGAGAAGAAACTTATTACATAGAAAAATTCCATAATAATAGGTAACTTTAGATTACACCAAAATAACTCTATCAAAAACAAGATAACTAAATAAATGATAAATTAAAATGAAGAGATTATTGGTACACATACAATGTGAAGAATGATGGCTCAATCAGAGCTCATGTGGGGAAGGTACCTCAAATTGTAATAAGAGTTGGAAGGATGAGCTTCAACTATAGTGGTCTACTGATGCATGGAAGTGAAAAGAAAAATATGGGGAGTTTATAAGAGAGGGGAAAATGTAAATTGAAATTTTAAAAATTTCCCCATGGGTTTTTTACAAATTTGTTCAAACTATAGATCAAATATGCACTAGTTATGCACCGATCACTTCCCCATCACACCCTTCACGTAGGCAAGTGGCACAATTTGACTAGCCATTTACGGCCCTTGGAAAACAACACTACAATGAGGTCTACAACAGTAACATAGCCATGCAGCCTAGGTAGCATAGATAGGAAAAATTGTGTGGTCGCTACTATGAATTGGGTAACCTATCATTATTTAATGAAACTATGTATCCTGGGATTTATGGTTCTAATTGACCATGTGGAAAACATTTTTCTTCCAAAAGTTAGGTTTCTATGCTCCAAAAAGGAACCAAGCAACCCTTTAACCACCGTGAATTCATTACGAATAACTATTGTGATAAAATTATAGAACCAACCTGGAAATAAAATTTTCATACTCTAATTAAAATTCAGGTTCTTACACCAAGAATATATTTTAAAATAACTCTATGATTGATTGAATTCCTAACATGCAACATCGATTGATAAATGAATTGTGACAAACTATAGAAATATTATTATTTAAATTTAACCATTATAACCTAGCCACAAAATTACAAGCTGTTAATAGTAATAAACACATTACGAAGAATATGTTTTAATGTTATATATAATGTAAATATACTAATGAATTACTAATAAATAAGTACTAAATTTTCGTTAATGTCATTTTATGCTTCAAAATTGATTTTTATTTCATTATGAGGGTGGAAATTATAATTAATTTATAAATTTTTCTGAAATTTTATTTAAGGTACATAATATTATTTTTAAATTATCATTTCAATAATCTCATTGGGTGATTTATTTATTTTTCAAAAAAAATTATTTCCAATGAATAGAGGAAAATACCTATTTCTGTAAAACTATCATGTCTCTTCATTAGATATATTCATTAAAAAGTAATTTTACATTTTTTATTTGATATCAAATTAGTATAGTTATATTTTAATTATATAAATTTTAATTAATTTCTCATGAATCATTATTATAGTTTATTTTGGTATAAGTTCATTTTTATCTTAAAACCCAAATTTTTAACTTTTTTCTTCTACATGAATGAATTTTTCCAAGATCAGGAATTATATTTTCATTGAGTCTTACTTTATAATATTCCATGGTTATATTCAAAGAAAATACTTCCTTAGTGTTCAGGAAATGTTTAGATTATAAAAAATTAATTTAAAAATGGAAAATGTATTTTCCTCTATAAATACTCCTATAATATTTTGATGATATTTTCATCTATAATAACATCCTTTGATGTTTCTTTTTGGTTAATTGGGATATTATCCATTATTAGGATATTTATTATTTATATTGATCGTTTGTGATTATTATTATAAATAATGACAACCACATTTTTCCCACATATTAATCATTTATGTCATGATAAATGCTTTCTTAATCATGTGGAATATATATGAATAAATTATGATTATATGATGGGAAGGTCCATTTTGAATTCCTAATGAATTGGTTAATGATTAATGTTGTATGATATAACAAGGTACATTATTGGTTATCCCGATCCCAAAATAGGGAACAAGGGATGTAATCAACACCCCCAAAAGAGGGTACACAAGAGGATATACAAATCACAAAAGAGGTTACATAGGATGTTATCCCAATACTGGAGTAGGTGCATGGGTAGTTTACCCAAGAAAAAAATATAATAAATGTCATTTTGGTTATCCTTAACATTATATTTCAATGATTATGATTATAACCTAATTTATTCCACTCTCATATTACATGTTTTTATGCAAAAGTTATATTATAATAGTTCACGGTCTCTGATTATCTTATGATTCATGTGTTATGAACTGCCAATGATATATGTCATGATTTTGGTTTAAAATATATGAATTCTTTGTTATGATTTTATAATTTTAACGTTATTTGATAATACTCTTATTCTTATCTTATGCTGAATTATGATGACTAGGTTATATCTCTATTGTTTACCCTTATTGTGATTCTTAGATCACCCTTTTTTTAATTCATTTCCCTAGGTTATATAGAAATATTTTATGTATGGTATGACTAAGTAGTTTACTATTTGAAAATAAATTATGGGAGATATTTAAGATATTTCATTAAATAAGATTATTATGTATCTAGTCTCTAGAGTCATCAAACTTTTGTGATCATCAGGTGTGTATAATTATTAAATGTATTGATTATTCATACAAGATGATATAACATTTGTGGATTCCAATTTTGGATCTCTATACCATCACTTAATAACATTGAATTTATTTTCAATAAGGGTATAAAATAAGTTTTTCATTTCAGATTCCTCGATTGAGGGGGAGAAGATTTCAGATGGGGCTTGAAATAAAAATATACGATATTAGTATTTACAAAAAATCTACATTGGGTGATTACTAAACCCACATAGTGATAATGTTGTATTTATTTTAAGAAAATATATTTTAGGTGTAGATAAATGATTTCATATTAATTTACATTTATTTATATTTTTTTGATTAATTCCTAAATCCAAGGATGTTTTAGATTTAAGTTTTAATTTCTGTGCGACTTTTAGTGAAGGGTTGGGAAGGCTTCATAGGATGGATGATGAGTATGGAAATTCTGGTAGTTATCTACTAGAAATTAGTTAATTTAATGGATACAAAACAAAAATTTTCTAGGACTCCAATGTTTATAATTTACATGAATAATATCCTATATATGTGTGATATTATTAAATCTTGTGTATTTTTGGGAATTCATGAAACATTAGAAAAGGGTTGGTGTGTGTAATTTTTTTTATCATGCATTATTTTTCTTATGGTATATAAGATATTTCATGACCCATAAGTTATTTTCTAATCTTATGTATAAAAGTACCAAAGTATAAAAATTTATCCATCACATAAGTATTACAAAATATTACATATAAGGTCATGAATTTGAGAAAATAGATAAAAGGAAAGAACTATAGTGATATTTATAATATATTTATTATATTATATTAGAAATATCAGTTTTTTGAAACAATAGAAGATGAGGATTTTATGAAAGATACTTCTGGAAGTTATATTAGATGATGAGGTGTTATTCTTAAATTCTATAATTTCATAATACTAAAAATTGTAATCCATGATTAAAATTTATTTTAATTTAGAGATGAATGCTGATGTTATAAGAAATACTACACAAGGTGGGTACTAGTGTCTTTAATATATCCATGCTAGGGAGATTAATCCCATGTTTTGATGTCTGAAATGAGAAGAAGGATAGTGAAACATCACAATGTATGATTGTGGGAGATCTCTATAAACTAATATATGATTTCTTAACCCATCAATAAAACCTCATGTTTTTATGTGGTTTTGGACTTTAATGTGAATTTTAGTCTTTGTAGAAATATTAATGATAGAGAAGGAAAATAAAAATCAAACTATTGTTAGAATATAAATATCATATCTATATGTGGTTTGAAATTATTAAATTTGAGTAGTTATTTATGAATACCAGAATTATAAGAGATCTAATACTCTTTGAATTTCTGAAATTCTATTCGCATAGTTCAATGAACAAATGAGAAATGATGGAGAAGAAAAATAGTGATTCAATATTGAAGAAACTATTCGAAATAAATTCTATGTTTGTAAAACCATCACTGGGGATTTCCCTTTCCACAAAAGAATTAATAACATACTCAAACTATACCATATGTAACCCACTCATTTAACAATGGCCTGACCTCAAATAATTATTTTTTTTATTTTTTATTGATTATTATTCAAGTATTGTTGATTCCAACATTTTATATCAAAATATAGTTTGTAACCTTTCTAGTACTCACTCTTTGATAACAAGAGAATATATATGGGTATGTAGTATAAAAATAACCAAACACTAGGGATGTAGCAATCCTTCCCATAGAAAACCTCATTAATAAACATGTTTTGTTCCTTTTTACTACATCTCAATTTAGATTTAGAGTAATGTTTTGAATAAATATAAGAATATATGGGTTTCAAAACCTAAAATATAAAAAAACCAATTCACCCCCTATGAATATGTGTCACCTTCTAAGTTATTCATTCAAATATATAAATTTACACTTGGTGAATATTTAATTCCTAAAGAATGTATAAAAATTAGACCTACTGTTCTTATAAAATTTATATAATTATAATATAGTGTGTTTAGATTCTAAACTCCCCTTAATCATTAAAAATATTTTCACCCTATCCATATTTTTATAATCATACACCTCGATTATATGAACAAATAGTTTATCCATACCCAATAGATGGTTACCAATTTTATATAGGTTACACAACATTATTAACATGAAACTTTTAACGATTATGAGGGTTCATTGTATTTTTTATTATCTAATTTGATATCTCAATATTTTCACTGATATAAAATAATACAATTATATTTTTATAACCATTTTTTAAATGAAAGATCTTTATGAATTGTTTAAAAATCATGAGATCATTACATTAATATCGTGTAACAATCAGACATGTAACACCAATAATTTCAAATCATTACATCCTCAAAATGAATGAATAATGATTTAATATCAATAATTTTCAAAATTTAAACACAAATATTAAAAGTTTTTATTTAAATAAAAATTATTATTAAGAAATACAAATTATATTTACTTTAATTTTACCAAGCCAGCACCTAAAAAAGGTTTATCAGTCCAAACATACAAAAAACATCAAAGATAATTTCACCATAATATTTATCATCTTTCTAGTAATAATAAATGAAATATATAAAAATACTATAAATTATCTTTATGAAAATATTTCCTCATGGCCCATGAATAAGAAATTAGTCATGTTTGGTACATATAAGAACCTAAAAACATATTTTAATCCAAACACTATTTATAATGAATATTTTTATAGAAACTATGCATATAAAACATATGATGCCTAATTAAATTAAATTCACACACAATAAATGATAAAATGGAAAAGGGGGGAAAATAATCTCCCCATTCTTCATTATATCACATACCAAGAAAAATATGAATGAAATTATTCAACTCTTTTCATCATCCAATGCATGTCCTAAAAAATCATATAAATCACATAAATCCAAATATTATTCCTAAAATATATTCATTATACATAAATATTTATGTTATTTATCTTAAATGTTAATGATATTCTTTTTTTAATTAAATTACATGTTTTAAATATTAGAAATGGGAGCCTATAGAATCTTTTTTTTTTGGTAATGGAAATTAAAAATAAATGAAAATGAATTGAGAATTGAAATCCACAAAATAGAAACTCCAAGTCGTTATTTGTTAGGATTCTAACAAATATGCACCTATTTTATGATCATTTGATCAATAATATATCCATTGACACATCCATTATCAAAGTAATGGAATTATTACCATTATGCCACCAAATTTTCATACTTCCATACTCTCTTGGTTAAAATTATCTTTAATTGGGAGGATGGATTATCTCCATTCTCATACATAAATCCATGACCAAAATTAATCAAATAATTGGATATATATAGAATATAGTTTCCTTTTATACACCTCCCATTTAGGATTGGAAATTTTTATAACATATAGCGTTCCGCCTAAGATTTTTCAGGCGTCATACTTCAAAAAACAAGTAAATTCTCAATAAACACTTCAAGGTAAAGGGAAATGTAAACTAATAAAATATAAAATCATGTTTATGTTTATCGTTAACAGGATATAATATAATATTATCTTTAATTTCACAACATAAAAACTATTATCATAAAAGAATTCTAAAAAACTATAATTATATCATCACATACTACCTTTGTTAATACAACTATTAGAGATTAAATTTCATGAATTAATTCATTCCCAAACCAATTTTGAAAATGAAAAATTCAGGATAATTCATTATTGGGTGTGGAAATATTATTTGAAACCTCATTCATCTACTTTTTATTATTATAAAAAAATTTCATAAATCCAAACACTCATCAACATCATACTCTCAATCTAAATTTTGGTTTTCTATATTATTTACTATATTTGATAATTTCTAAACCAGAACCCTCAACATTTCCAATAAGCTAGAATTTTGTAATTATAATTCACTAAATCCATCAATAATAGATAAAAAATTTCAACATTAAAATTGCTCCCTATATTTTTCAATGGTTCCTATTTACTAGGAAACAGAAGTGATTTAATGTCCTTATAATAATTTCTCCCATATTTATTATTCCCTTACTATAAAAATTTTGCTGGACCCAATAATTATCAATTTAATAATTTTATATAGCAGGGTTAACATAGGTCTATAAGGAATTCTCCCTCCATGTAACACAATGAGGATTTAAAAATAAATTGAAATGCATGAAACACAGAGTCTCTACATAATAACACTTTTCTTAAGAATATATTTATATAAAATCCTTCAAACTAAATTTTTATGCTTATATGTTTTGAATTTCAAAATATGGACATACACAATTTCCATCAGAAAGATATTTAGAGTTTTATAGGATCAACATAAATTTTTGGTGAATTGTGACATACCTTATGAATAATAACATTACCCTTATATGTATTAATATTACCCTTATGAATATTCAACCATCAAAATTAATAACAACCTCACCCATGAATGTACAAATAAAATTTAGGCATCTTATAAGTGAAAATATAATGATTGTATAACTTTTGGTATTTTTTTAATTCATAAATGTTTAATTACAATTTTATGATTAATTTATTAATTTAAATGAAATTTTATTTTAATAAAAAGTAATCATAAATTACTAATTTTATCTTTTTGTTATAACATAATTTTTTGAGAACATGATTTTTTTAAGTTGTTATAAAACCTGTTATAGTTTTAAAATTGTTATTTTTTGAATAAATTATGATTTTATTAAAAAATATAATTTCACATATTTAGAAAATTATTTTGAAAAAATAGAATTCAATTTTTTTTAAATCAACATGTCAAAAAATGGTTGTGGTAATTTTTTAAATTTTTCGAAAATAATTGATTTTTGTGAATAGTGAAATACAATAATTTACGAAGTATTATAAACAAATAAATTTTGGAATCATGCATGACTCATGGATGATATAAATAGACATAAGTTAGGACTCACAAGAACTTATTGCTATTTTTAGTGATAATAATCAAGACCACTCAATATCTTGATCCAAAATAATAGAATAATGATTAAAATAATGGGAAACCCTCCTCTCCTCTACTATAAATACAACCCTCAACGACCTCTTCCACTCATGCATTTCAATATTAAAAATATTTATATATTCTACCCAATGATTTTCCAAGGTCTCTTCCCCATGTCCAATTCCTATTGGCCTCCGCAAATGGCCAAAACCTAGGGCCATAAGGATGATCTTAAAGATAAGATATCAAGAGGTAAAAATCCTCTTTATTTTTCTTTCATTTTAATTTCAATTAATCATGTATTATTATACTGTCTTCACCCACCCTTATCCAAGAAGAATTAAATATCTCGTGTCTTATATATAATTTATCTTTATCTAGTTTATGGAAAAATTCAACATCTTACTTCTTCTTCTATCTCTAATTCTTGTAGACTAAAAAAACCTTCAGTGATGTGTTAATTTACCGACATCATGGACAATGTGTTTTCAATATCCATTACATAATTTCTGGATGTATATAAAACCATTTTTATGGTTGAAACTGATTTTAATATGTATGGTATAACATATTTTATTTTCCGGTATTAACTTATAATCATTATATTATAAAACTAGTTTTTGATTATCGAAGAACTGCCAAAATGATCTAAATGAATATCATTAATGTTTTAACTAATGATTCATCATGATATATTAAAAAATTATTTATGGTATCATTTAATTTTCTAGAAAAATTATAATACCATTACATTCCGGTTCTAGAGTTTCACTTCCATTTTACATGAAATTACATTACGAACTGATTGTGGAGACCATGTAGAGAATGCACCTGAAACAATGGAAAGAACAAAGTATTATTAATTAATGGGTGGAATGATGTTATAAAATGATCCTATAATGTGTTATAAATATGAATATATATTTTTTAAATATTAATAACATTATTTTAACAATTATACTGTATTTTTAAACATGTTTGATGTAAGAATAACCCAAGGTAATGGAATTATTAACCCAATTTCCATTATTTGGGTTAACCATATACATCTTTGATTATGTGGTACTAAGATTATTTTTCAAATAAATTTTTTTATGTTATGTTTTATTATGTGGATTTAAATTTTATACATATATTACTTTCCTTATATTATTTATCACTTCAATTATATGATAATTGTAAGGGAATTTTCGTTAAAAATTCTATTTTAAAATTTTATTTTTTTTAAATCAAATGTGATTTTTATTGAAATTATTATATTTTTATGATTGTGTTCTGGTTCTTGGAAATTGATTATGATGAAAATTTATACCTATATCTCCCTAAAATGTATTGTGTTTTTTATGTTGGAGGTCATCCATATGGCTACTCAATGTGTAGCTACGATGGTTACACTATATGGTAGCTGTGAGGGTTACATTATAAGGTTTCTATAAAATTTTCAACTCACATGGTATCCGTGAGGGTTATAATTGTAAGTAAGTAATTCCCCATGCAACCTATACAATTTATTTATATTTTATAAAAATATTATGTTTCACAGATTATATATTTGATACATTTTGGGTGACAAGTATGCATTTGTGAAAATTATTTCATATGTTGATAAGTATTCATGTACTAATGGTTCTCTCCTTTATATTTACCTTAAAAATATTTTTTCCATATCCCATGTGTTTAAAGAAATTCATAGTGTTCTAAGGGTGGGTATGAGAAAAGGAGAATCTGTGATGAATGTTTTGAAGACTTTTCATGAAAAGATTTC
Organism: Viscum album; assembly: GCA_963277665.1. Taxonomy (NCBI): domain Eukaryota; kingdom Viridiplantae; phylum Streptophyta; class Magnoliopsida; order Santalales; family Viscaceae; genus Viscum; species Viscum album. Next base: position 649,330 of record CAUJRU010000412.1, on the reverse strand, counting down.
ATGTTTTTAATAAAAGATTTTTTATTCTAAAAAAATGGATATTGTTTTAGTTGTTCCCAATTTTTATGTATGTGGGTTAATATGTATATGTCATAAAATTTTAAAACTCTAAACCAAAAATATATTTGGGAATGCAATGAAGTTAAATCTAGTTGAATTAATTAGATTATGTAATATTAAATACAGGGTCCTTATAGTCGGTATCAGAATATGGTTTAGAATACTTTAAGGGTTATAATGATGTTAATAGAATAGAGTAAAATAATTTTACATAATATTTATTTTTAAATTATGTATTATTTAATGATTACCATGTTTCTTTATCTAAGATATGTTTTTTCAGAATAGTTTCTTATAGAAGAAACAGGGAAGATGATGTTGGAAGGAACAGAGAGGCTGATATCTTTCTGAATCCGCAACTGGGAATGGTGATATTTAGAACAAATATTTTTTTATGGTAATGGATCTAGTGTCACTATAAATAAATGGTGGTGGAATCCATGAAAGATAACAACCAGAGCTACCACAAAGGAACATGATGATAGTGAATTATTTTATGAGGCAACACCCTCCTTCCTTTAATGGATCATCTGACCTAGTAGCGGCAGATGGATGGATTAAATCCCTTTAAAATATATTCAATGTCATAGAGAGATTGGACAATAAAAATGATAGTCTTTACATTAATCTTTTTTAAGGTGAAGCTAATCAGTGGTGTTCAATGGTAACGAATATTATAGACAATGATGAGATTGATGTCATAGAATGGGATGTATTTAAAAATATTCTCCTTTACAAATATTTTCCAAAGGTGGTTAGACATAGTAAGGAAGACAAATTACATGAATTGAAACAAAATTATGAGGATTTAGTGTTCATTTTTGAAGGAAAAATTACCAAATTTGAAGGTATCCTCTAAATGTCATTCAAGATATTGATTGAAAAATCCACATTTTTACTTAAGATTAAAGAAAAGGTTTTGAACGGAATTTTCATCTCATGAGTTCAAAAGTTATAGGAAGCTTTTTTGGTGTGTTGAGATGGGAGAAATTGAGTTTTCTAATGACCACTTGTACTTCGACAACAAGAGAAGAAGAGGTCCAGATAGAAAGTGAAGGGTCAGAATCAATCAAATAAATCTGAAGGTAAGAAATTTCACTTTTCAGTTTCTGAAAAGTGATATAAGAATAAAATTGGGGAATGCCTTACAAAATTTTGGTAGTGTTTTTGATGTGTTATTTTTGGACATATGGAATGATATGGTAATGAAAATGATTCTTTGACTAACAATGATAATAAAACTATTAAGTGTTCTAAATTTTGTAAGATGGGTCATTATAAAAATTCATTCGCAAAGAAATATCTGAATGATAGAAAGAAACAAGTTTATAATAATAAAGGTGTTGTGAGATCCATTTCAACTACTTCGGAAGATATCGAGAAATCCAATGAAGTGGTATCAGGTAATTTTTTACTCATATTTTTCTAATTTCTGGTTCCATATAAGTTCTACACATTCCCGTGTTTCTGAGAAATATTCAAGTAGATTGGAAATTTCACCTCCTAAAATGAGACTGGAAATTATGGTTAACACACTAGGGTAAATATTGTAGAAAAATGTATTATAAAAATCATTCTATTATTCTATTTGGAAATAAATTATCTACTAACTTTGTTGTTTTACCCTTAGTAGAGTTAGCTGTTAGTGTGAATTTGGATTTGATTACTGTTTATCATGATATGGATTATTATAGAGATAAAAAATCTGTTTCTCAGAAATAGTTTCATCATGTAGATAAAAATATTTCTTTTCAATTGATAACATATCAGGAAGCTAAGAAATTCTTAAAAGCGGGAAACTAATGTTAGATTTATCATATTGTTGAAAATAGGGAAACATTTCAGAATAATGATGTGCGAGTGGTAAATGAATACATTGATGTTTTCTCTGATGAGTTACCTGGTTTTATACTTGATTGAGAAGTTTAATTCACTATTCAATAGGTTACTAATGGTAATTCAATTTCAAAACCCCCTTATCTCATGGGTGAAGTGGAACTTCTTGAATTAAAAAATCAGTTGCATGATTTACATAACAAAGGCTACATTCATCCTAGAACATCACCATGGGGTTCTACTATTTTCTTTATTTAAAAAAATATTGTTCCATGAGACTCTACATTGATTATAGATATTTGAATAAAATTCAAATTAAGAATATGTATCATTTTCCTTATATCGATGACTTGTTTTATCAGCTCTAGGGAGCTGAGTATTTTTCCAAGATTGAAATGAGATCCTGATATAATCAAGTAAAGGTAAAGGAGGATAACATCCCAAAAACTAATTTTTGTACTCAATATGGGAATTGTGAGTTTTTTCTTATTCCCTTTGGTTAGAAAAACCCCCCTTCTATATTCATGGATCTTATAAATAGAATATTCCATCAAGATTTGGACATGTTTTTTGTTGTTTTTATTGATGATATATTGGTCTATTAAAAAAGTTATGAGGGTCATGGAAAAGATTTGAGTAATTTCGTGAAAGAAATCAACTAAAAATAAGTTATATTGGAAATTTAGAAAATGATATTTTTGGTTGAAATTGTTTTTTTTTCTTGGTAATATTTTAAATAACGATGGAATAACAGTTGACCATATCAAAAAAAGTGGTTGATGAATGGCCAAGACCTAAAAATGTAATAAAGAATTGTAGTTTTCATGCATTAGTAGGTTATTACTGATGGATTGAAAAACACATTGCACAATTAGCTATCATGCTGACTAAATTAACATGAAAATGGGTTAAGTTTATTTGGAAAAAAGAATGTGATGTTCATTTTCCAAAACTGAAGAAGAGATTGATGACTGCTCTAGTTTTGGCCATGCCTTCCAGAAATGGTTAGTTTGTAATCTATAATGATTCTTTATTTAAGGGACTAGGTTATATTCTGATGTAGAATGATCTAGTAATTTCATATGCTTCAAAATAATTCAAACCTCATTAGTTAAATTTTCCCACATATGATTTTGAATTATCTGCTATCATTTTATCCTTTGAAAATCTTGAGGAATCATTTATAAGGATCCAAATGTGAAATATATACTAACTATAAAAGTTGGAAGTATATATTCACATAGAAGGAATTAAACATGAGGTGAAGAAGATGGATTGAAATAATAAAGGATTATCATTGCACAATCAATTACCATCTTAAAAAAAGAAAACAAATTGGTGGAATACTTGAATCAAACAAATCATGCACAATTAACCGTGTTATTTTTGTAAAAGAGACCCCTTGATTAATGATTTGATAAATTTTAGCTTCGATGTTGTTATTACTGGAAATTCCTCTAGTTTCTTTCAGGATTCAGTACAGTCAGGTTTGTCAGAAAAATTTAAGCTGGGGAAGAAGTAACAAGGTGGGTTATAGAAAAGGTTTAATTGGATAAAATGGGTATGTTTCCAAAATTTAACATTGATAAATATTGTGTTTTAATAATTGGAAAATGATTATGTGTGCCTTGCGATTCCCAGCTGAAGAATGAATTTTTGTATAAAGCTCATAATTTTCCATTTTCAGTTCATCCTGGTTGTGCTAAGATGTACAAAGACCATCATCAGTATTTCTAGTTGGATAGATGAAAAGGAGATATTAATAATTTTACAGTGAAATGTTTGACACGTCAATAGGTTTAATTAGAGTGACATCTACCAAAGGGGATGCTTCTTCCTTTTCTAGTGCCAGAGTGAAAGTGGGAAAATATAACAATGTAATTCATGGTAGGAATACCAAATACTTATCTTTTTAAAAATGTGATTTGGGTTATTTTTGATTGACTAACAAAACGTGCACATTTCCTTCTAATTCGTGATAGAATGATTTTGGATCAGCTTTCTCAATTATACCTAAAAGAGATAGTCAAGTTACATAGAGTTATTATTTCCATTTTATTAGACCGTGATATTAGGTTCACTTATAACTTTTGGAAGGGCCTTCAGATTTCTTTGGGTATATAATTGAATTTCATCATCGGTTTTAATATTCAATCCAATGGATAGACCTAGAGAACAATTCATACATTTGAGGATATGATTTGAGCTTGTTCAATGGTCTACTAGGGATGTTGGGAACAACTAAATTCATTAATTATATTTTCTTAAAATAGTATTTTTCATTCCAGTATACAATGAAACCTTTCAAGGCATTGAATTAGAAGCAATGTCGAACTCTAGAATTTTGGGATGAATTAGGGAAAGAGGGTGGATGTGACTAGAATTAGTATAGGGAGTGGATGAGAAAGTGAAGATGATCCAACAACACATGGTGAAAGATCATAGCATACAGAAAATTTATTTATATTATAAGAGGAAATAATTTTCTATTGAGGTATAAAATCATTTTTTCTTAGATTATCACCATGGAAAGGTGTGGGGAATTTTGGTAAAAAAGGAAAGTTAAGTCCATGGTTCATTGGACATTAAGAAATACCAAAAAAAGTTGGACTAATCACATACTGAGTATCTTTTCCCCAAATTATTTATCAAGTAAACAATGTTTTTCATGTTCTGATGTTGATAATTTATGTGCCAGATTCATCTCATGTTTTGAGCCGAGATGTAGTTCGGCTGAAAGAGAACATTCCATAGGAATAGAAACATGTATAGATTATCGATCGTAGAGAGAATGTTTGGCGGGATAAGTTAATCCACCATGTTATGTTTTTGTAGAGTAACCACATGGTTGTAGAAGAAATATGAGAAGATGAAAATTCTATGAGGGAACAATATCCTCACTTGTTAATATGTAAATAAAAATTAAAAGGAAGCAATTTTAAAAAGGTGGGGATAATGTAACTCCCCATGATTTACAAATAAATTGAAATGCATGTAACACTAAGTCTCTAAGTAATGAAAAATTGTTTTAAGGATATATTTATAATTAATCTGTTAAACTATATTTTACCAATTCAATGTTTTTAATTTCCCAAAAAGGAAAAACACAGTTAAAATTAGTAAGATATTTAGAGTCTCATAGGATCAACTTTGTTTTTAGTGAATAGTAACTTACACTTGAAAATAGTAACATTTATCCTTATGAATATTAATATGAACCTTATGAATATTAAATCATCCAAATTAATAGCAACCTCACCCCTGAATTTATAAATAAAATTTAGGCATCTTATATGTGAAAATATGATCATAGTATAAGTGTTGGTATTTTTTACAAGTGATAAATATTTAATTATATTTTTTGATTAATTTAAAAATTTAAATGAAAATTATTTTACATAAAATGTAATCATAAATTTTTATTTTACTTTCCTATAGTTATAAGATAATATAATGAGACCTTGAATATTTTTTTTAAAAACAGTTATAATTATAAAAATGGTATTTTTTTAATAAATTGTGATTTTATTTAAAAATTAAATTTATCATATTTATAAAATTATTTTGATATAATGGATTTAATTTATTAATTATACATGTAAAAAAATGGTTGGGATAAATTTTTGAAATTTTTCTGAAATACGTGAATTATGGTGAATAGTGAAATACTATAATTTACGAAATATGATAAATAAATGAATTTCTACATCATGCATTAGTAATTGATGATTTAAATGGCCATTGGTTCGAACTCACATGAACTTATTACATCTTTTAGTCCCAATAATCTTTAATATTAATAGTTTGGATCCAAAATAATAGAATATTTATTACAATAATGGAAAACCACTCCTCTCCTACACTATTAATACCACCCTCACACCCTCTTCCTCTCACACCTATCAATATTTGATAATTTCCTATATTCTTCCCAATAGAATTACCAAGGCTCTTCCCCACGTCCAATACCTACTGGTCTCACCAAAAGGAAAAATCAAAAAGCCTTAAGGAGGATCTAAAGGAGAATAGATCAAGAGGTAAAAACCCTCTTTTTTTCTTTCATTTTCTTTTCAATTATTTTTATTTTCTTATACTATCTTCACCTAAACTTATCCAAGAGGCATTAAATCACTAGTGTATTATACATGAAATATTTTTATCATTTTTATTGAAATATTACTAATCATAATTCTTATTCGCACTCAATTTTTTGAAAACTAAAGACACCATCTGTGGTGTGTAGATTTACAAACATCATAGATGATGTGTTTTCAATATCAATTAATTCCTTAAAGGATGGATATAAAACCATTTTAATAGTTTAAAAATATTCTAAAGTGTATTCTATTACCTTTTTTATGTTTTTTAATTAACATATATGCATTATATAATGAAACTAGTTGTTGATTATCGATGAACTGTCCAAATGATCTAAACGAATATCATTAATGTTCTATCTAATTACTCATCATAATATGTGAAAAAATTATTTATGGTATCATTAAATATTATGGACATTTTTTAATACCATTTCATTTAACTTATATACTTTTTTTCCATTCCATATAAAATTCCATTACGAACTGACCATGGAAACCATGTAATGAACGCACCTAAAACAATTGAAAGAACCAAATCTTGTTAATAAATGGGTGGAATGATGTTATAAAATGGTCATATATGGTGATATAAACATTAATATGTTTATGAAAAATATTAATAACACTCTTTTAACAATTATTTATGAGGTTTAAACCCACTTTAAGTTAGAATAACCTAATGTAAGGGAATTCTTACCCTAATATCTATTCTTTGGGTTAGCCTTGTACTTCTTTGATTATGTTATTCTATGTTAATTTTTGTATTGAATTTTGTTTATATTATTATTTTTTATGTATATTTATAGTGTATACACATATTCCTTTCATTCTATTAATTCTCACTTCAATTATCTGATAATTTTAAGGGAATTTTCTTTAAAAATCCATTTTTAAAATTATATTTTTTTATCAAAATTAGAATTTGACATTTTAAGGAAACTATTATTCTTTTATGATTGTGTTATTGTTCTTGGTAATTGATTATAATGATGGGTGATAACTATATCTCCCTTCAATTCATTGATTGTGTGTAAGTCGGAGGTTGGTCGTATGGTAACTCCATGTGTAACTATGATGGTTACACCATAATGTGGATATGTGGGATATATAATAAAGTATATGTGAGGGATAAAAATCATATAGTATCCTTGAGGGTTACAATTTTAAGTATGTAATACCCCTTGTAATATATTTGGTTTATTTGTGTTTTTAGTTAATTTTTATGGAAATATCATGTTTTACAAATTAAGTATATGATACTTTATGCGCGAGAAGTATGTTTTTGTGAAAATGATTTCATATGTTTATAAGTAATCATATACTAACAGTTTATCTCCATTTTTTATATCCCTTGCACATCCCAAGTATTAAAAAAATTCACACGTTTAAAAGGATGGGTTAGAGAAAAGTAGAATCCAATATAAATGTTGTGAATAATTTTCATGAAAAGATTTCATGTTATTAATAAAATGTTTTTTATTATGAAAAAATGGATATTGTTTTAGTTTTACCCACTTTGTATATATGTGTTTTAGTATGTATATTTCCTAACATTCGAAAACATTGAACCAAAAATATCTTTGGGAATTTAAATAACCGAATTCTAGTTACATTATCTAGATTATGTAATGTTAAAGGTTGGGTCCTTATACTCTACCTAATGTGATTATATATATATAAACAATTGATTTGATTACCAATGGTAGACAATTGTACACTTGTAGACAACCTTAACAAAAACCATTTATTTTAATGGGTAATATATTCTTAATAAGGAATATAAGTATCCCTGTATTTTCATTTTCTAAAATAAACTCAATAAATAAACGAAGTAAATTCTTAAATTAATTGGTTGTGTTGATTCACAATTATAAAGCATTACTCCTTGAAAAGGACATCCAAAACATAGTTGATATTTCATGATCACTGATCTATTCTATATTTATAGTTTTCCCTAAACTAACTAAATAGTTTGATAGTGTATTTATATGTTTATTAATTAGATAAAATGGTATTTATTTAGGATAGGGTATTGATGTATTTTCATGGATACACCAAAAATGAGTAAATAATAGAAGAAAATATAACATATCCATGATTATTGTTATGGGAGTCAGAGTTCAAATATTAGTTATAAATTACTAGTGAAATATATTTTTAATGGGTTATTTAGATTATTTTCCTTAAAATGGTTTTACATTATAAATGTTTATTTTTTTCATTGGTATAAATTTTTTTCAACTAATAATTGAATAATATCCTGATAAAAAACTAACATTTTGACTAGGGATTGAATTTGATAAGTTTTATTTAATTAATCAACTTAATCCCAAAAATTAGGTAACCTGATGGTAAAGTTATAACCAAATGTCTTATCATGTTGTGTTTTATTCAACCAAAACCCCATTCTCATGTGATTTAAATATTGAAAAATAATAAAAATCAATCATAACCTAATACAAACAAAAGTAAAATATGAAAACAGAATTAATATATTCAAATTATATCAACATTCCATGTTCCATAAACAATACATTATAAATAAACATTATAAAGTGTACTATAATATAAATATATGAATTAAGAAAATAAAATAAGAGAAAGAAAACATAATATCACATATAAAATTAATATGTGATGATGTTCCTAATTTTGGAATGATCCTCATTTGAAAGACACTCCAAATCACCTTAGAAAATTTATTTTAATGGTATCCTAATATCACAGTTGATTTAGGAAAATTCCCTAACATTATTTGAGTACAATATTAAGTCTCTAATGTGTTCAAAATCAAATAAATCCCTTAAAATAATTCAATTATCATGTAAATTAGTGTTTGGGTGCCGGTAGTTGAAGTACCCTTGGAGTTATTGATTATGTGATTATTTGTTTGAATTTTTTATCAACATTATTTAAGATCCAGAAAGAGTATTGTGAGGCTATAACATAAATTTGTCATTAAAATGTATTAATTAAAATTTGACGATCCATTTCATAACCTTCATGGAAAAAAGTGGTATGTGTTTATCATTGTGGAGAGACAATCTATGACATATTGTAATATATCTTTAGATATTTATGGATTGTGAACATGTGTTCAGCTTAGGAAATGAATGATTAATTAGAATTAATGTGGGGTTAATCTTTATATTCACTTATTAAGTACAGTTTAGTGAGGTCCTTGAACATGAAGTTGATATGTTGAGAAACTGTGTATCATAAAGTTCTATGTAAGAATCATGTATGTGTTGTGTAAACATGAATTAATAATTTGTAATAATCATAAATGTTCTATAAAAATATCATACAGGTGTTGCGTTTAAAAAGGCATTGTTACACAAATGTGAACTGGGAATATACCATCTCTTTACACATGTGATGCTTACAGTAACTCCTATACTTAGAGAAATTTTAAATAAATTAGTTATGATAATGGTTTATTGATTTAGTATATCAAAACATTCATGTGTTTAGTCACATCCTATATTTATGTATATATTTATAATAATTTGAATGATATTAAATGAGATGGTTCATGGATAAATTTCTGGGGATTTCAAATTGAAAATTTGAAATCATATTCTATAGTAAATATTTTGATTCTTCAAGGGTTATTGATATTGTGCATAATCATAGGAGTTTCAATAAATAATTTTACAAATACCATTTTCATATTAATGAGAATATATAAATTGAAATAGGTGGAAGAAAATTTTGGGTCATGATTTTAGATATAGAAGGCACTCTAATACAATAGAAAATTGTATTTATATCAAAGAAAGTTGAAGTAGACTAGATAGAGAGGGTATGTTTAATATGAAATTTATCATCTCAAAACATTCCATAAAATAGGAAGGAGAATTATTCATGTGTTCATTCCCTCATGTGTAAATATTTTATCCTAAAAATGTTAAAGGGATATATATTTATTTTTACACAATCATACATATATTGAAGTCAAAGTTTCTATGAAAAAAAAGATCTAATCCTCGATGCAATGGAATATTGAATCACTACAATTATAGAAAAAATGGACATTAATGTCAGTTTTTTTAATTATAAACCATTTTTCAATCAAAATTTAAGCCGATGACATTAAAAATAGTACTTCGGATGTGAGTTTTCATAAACTGACATCAAAAGGTAAATTTCTTACCATTCGATGTTGGTTTTTCCTAAAACGGACATCGGAAGTCTGATTACATATGTTTTATAACATCAATTTTTGATATAAAGTGATGTTATAAGTCTATGGAGTCTTTCAGCAACTTTTATTGATTAATTTAGGTTAAAACCTTTATTTTATCATTGATTCAAGAAAACCAATGCTAAAATCCTTCCTATAATAATTTTAATGTCTGTTTATTTTTGAAACTGATGTAAAAAGTCATTTTTGATATCAATGTTTCAAATAACAAACATTAAATATGTTTACCATGTATTATATCATTTATTAATCATTTATTTTTTTGGTTGTGTAGCTAATTAGAGTTACAGATCAAAACATCGGCCCATCGAAAGTGGAACTTCTCCATGTTTTGATTGATTGAACTCGTTTCAATGAATAATAAGAAACATGAATGAAAAATACATCCGCAAATTAAAAAAACCATGTATTTTAATATATTTCAATTCATTTTGGTGTTTCTGTAATTTTTTTTGTTTTTTTCATCATTTCTCTTTTTTAGTGTTGATATCCAACGATAATGAAAACGTGGATCGATAATGAATTTTCCACCTCATTTGGTAAATCTCATCCCAGTGTTTTATCTTCATAATTCAATCATAAGAATAATTAATCATTATAAGGAAATTTATCAAAAAATTTAGCTATGAATAAAAATACTAACAATGGAATTATATAATTATAATAGATACCTTGTTCAAATCATAAATTAAAGATTCATTGAAAATTTGATTAAATCAAATATATCAAAAATGACAAAAGAAAAATAATATAGATTTATATAGAGTATTAAAATATTTTCAACCACATTGTATTAAAATTTAGGTGAAATCATAAAATATTTAACAAGTGTTGTAAAAAAATTGAAATATTCATCCTGTGTATTTGAAATTTACATTTAACACAAGTAACTAAATAAACTAAGATTAAAAGTCTTGTAATGTTCAACTTCTAACGTATATAACATTTGATCTGTATGTCCATATTAGCCCCATGAAAATTAAAATTGAATATTGAAAAATTATATACAACTTGGTAATAATTTTTATTATCATTTATTTGAAAAACTGATACCAAAAAGTGCCTTTTAACATTACTTCCTGCAAAATATTGACAATAAAATAAAACTCTTATAATGTTCAACATCCAATGTCAATAGCGTTTTATTAATAATTTTGGTTTAGCTCCATAACTATTTAGACAAAAGTTTGAGAAATGAGATACAACTTGTTAATGATTTTTAATGTCTGGAATTTGAAAAAACAATGGGAAAAATTTATATTAACATTGGTTTTAGAAAAAAAAACAACATTAAAAGTCAAGTGTAATAATGTAACATCTAACATCCATAACTTTTGATGTGTAAGTTTTTTTTAACTCCACAAATTGTAAAATAGAATCATGATAAATTATCTTAAACATGTTAATTATTTTTAACATCAGTTATGTTGAATGCTAAAACCAAAAATTGACATTTAAAATCATATCCCGAAAATACATGATTTTAAAAGTCAATTCTTATAAAGCTCAACTTATGACATTCATAAGTTTTGATCCATAAGAATGTTTTTTCTCAATAGAAAATAATATCAAATATTGAGAAATTATCTACAACATTGTAATGATTTTTAACACATTTTTTTGAAAAAAAAATACTAAAAAGGTACTTTTATTATTGGTTCCTAAGAAAACTGATGTTAAAAGACTTCGACAAGGGAATTTTATAGTGGTTTGGAAATAACAAGTCTTAAAATTATTTATGGAATAATTTAAATATTATTCTCAATGAACCAATAATATAATATCAATGTTAATTACCATTTTTCTATGAGATCTATAAAGATCTAATTTATTCAAGAGATGTGCAGATGTTTTTTATGTTTGTATAACATGGTTGAACAACAACATTAATCAGTTTCTTCGATGAATGTTCAATGATTTCACAAACCCATGAATTGTACTAGAAATTAGACCACCCATTAAGAATAAATGACAAAAACTAACAAACTCCCATAGTCATTGAATTATTATTGATTATTCATGTAAAAGTTCAGACTCGTTTAAGCTAAGAACCAATCTACTTCAATCCAAAACCTTTTTTTCTTCAAGGATTTTGTTTTTTTTTTGTAGTTGGAGTAGATATATAGGGTAAATTCATATTGAAATTGGATTTTTATTGATTTCACAAGTCTTGAATGTAATATATGTTATTTTAGGATCACTATAGCTTCCTCCACACCCTCATGACCTAGGTTAAGCCTTTTCACTAGAACCTGGAAATCTAAATACCATGTTTTATGGTGTGAAGAGTTGAGGATAACTAATGATAAACAATGAGGAGGTACCTCGTCATGGTTCCACCTTATCCATTTTGGTATCTTATGTAAGTTTCTTGTATGAGTTAGTTTCTAAGGGTGAATCTAGGATCAGTTATTCCATGGTCCCCTTTTGTTTTCCAATTTTGCTGGGAAACACATATGTTATTGGAACCAAGGTTGTTCATTGTTGGAACTGGATTACGGTTTTTGTTTTTTTTTCAATCCTATCATGGATTATCAAGGAGATTTCATGAAAAGGGATCATACAGCTGAGTTTTTTCAAAGATTTTATGCTTCAAAATTTGAGATAGTGTTTCTTCATGGTTACGAAGAAAATTTCGATTAGAAAAGTAAAGGAACTTTGAGGGTCGTGATTTTCATTGGAGATTTGGGGTGGTGATTTTCGGTGATGCAATGGGATTTTATTGGGATATCATTTGTTATGACGAGAATTGTGAATGGGGGTTTTGAGTGGAGCTTTGCGAAGATAGAGATGCATTGACAAGATGTTTTTGGCTGATTCGAATTTCACACATGAAGAAGCCGAGCTCAGAGTTAGAATAGAACTATAAATAAGAGGCAAACCCTCTTCACTATAGATGATTTTGAGAGAGAAAACTGGGATCGCTTTGACTTTGCGAAGCAAGGGTTTCTCCACGAAGTAGGTTTCTAGGTGAGATTGAGTTTCACGAAGAAACTTTTAAAGTCATGAATGATGTTAATGCTTCTTAGTCATATGAGATTTGTGAGTATGGGGTGTCCTGCATTGGACAAGTGTGATTCCTGAAGTAGGTCACTATGTGAGGTAGTGAGCATCATGAAGGGTTGTGATCTATGAGGTGGTAAGCTCTGTGAAAGATTTTGCTTTATGAGGCAGTGAGATTCCTAAAGGGTTGTTCTCTATAATGGTGTGAATTTTTTGAAGTGGTGTGCCCTGTGAAGGGTTGAGAATTGTGAATTGTATTTTTGAGGGGCAATATTGTGTATCAATGTTGAGTTTTCAGGGATTTTAATGAGTATATACTCATGTATTTGATGAAAGTAGTGTCTCGTGATAGATAGAGACAAAGACATCAATGCCAAACTATTGAAGTGACCTTCAAGTCGATAAACGAAGTTAGACATTTCTCAAAGCATTTAGAAATGGGGAGTCAACAAAAGTGATCTAGGAGATGCATTGAGATATCCCTAAAACATAGTAAAGGCAGTGTGCATTGCATAAAGTGACTGTGAAACCATTTTATTCCACATCTAGAGAAGATTAGTGGTTTTTGGTACGACCGAAACATTGTCCGTGTATAATCCTTGGACGTAGACATTTGTGGTAAAACAAGTAAAACTATTGTTTTCTCTATTATCATGTACTTTTAGGACATGATTAATAGGTTCCTACCAACATGGAAACAAGATCTATCCATTTAGAAGTACAAAATGACACCATAATTCACCCATCCTCTCTAAGGGTGTTCCGGGTCCCTTCTAGTGGAATCAAATCCAGGTTACTAGTGTTAGATCTGTCCCTTGACATAATGGTGAATTCAGGGATATTCATGGGAGTCCCCCTCTTCGATGGAAGTCATTTTCAGATTTGGAAGAATAGAATTAGATCTCATCTAAGATATCTTAGAATGGAATTACTATTTTCTAATGTGCAAGGAATAAATGATACTAATCCAAGAGGGATGGCTATGACTAATATATAAATGAAAATTCCTAATGCAGATGCTAAAGCAAAAAATTCTCTCACCACAGCCATGTCTGATCAGATCCATTAAAAGGTAATGAGTTTCACCTAAGAAAAGTCTAATTGGGATAAACATGAAAATATTTATAAAGGAGATATAAAAGTAAATGAGGGTAAACTACAAGTCCTACACAATAAGTTTGATGATTTGAAGATGCATCCTAATGATAATGCATATTCCTTCTTCAATTGAATTTCTAAAGTGGAAGGTGCGATTTGAGGCCCGGGCAAAGAAATCAAATACATTGATATTATAAAGAAAATATTCAGAAGAATTCCACACCTTTACAATGAAAAGGTCTCAACCATTGAGGAAGGATATCTTTCCAAACATTATTTGGATGATATGCTGAGCATCATGGTGGAATATGACATGAGAGTCAAACTAGAATATGCCACAACTCGTGTGAGTAATGAAATGTTGTTCAAAGACAAGGACAAACTTAAAGTTCTTTGAGATAGTAGTGGTAAACATGATGAGTAAAAATAAATTATTTTTCTAATTTCTAGGAGGTTTTAGAATAGAAAAGGTTAATTTAAAGGGAAGTTACCTCTAGCTTACTTTCATTGTCGGAAAGTTGTGCACATTGACTCTTAGTTATAAATGAAGTTAGAAGATGAAGAGATCGTAGTCGAAAAAATTCAGAAGCCTCAGAAAAAGGTTTTTCAAAAATAGAAACATCAATTCTAAAAACTAAAGTATAGAAGAATGATTTTTTCTGTGAAGAGGATGATGATGATTATGAATTCTGTGAAGAAGAAGAACCGGAATTTATAACTGGAAACCATATTTCCATGAGGGTTACCAGTGAAGAGACAGAACCATCAAAAGATAAAGTTAGAGATAACAAGTTGACAACTAAGTCCAATACCCAGTTACAACTTATGGAATCGTTTGTTAATATTAATAATAAGTGTAAGAGATTAAATAAGTGGGAAGAAATGGACTAAGAATAATCATAATATGTTGGTCAGCTTGAAGATGAAATTTAATGATCGGAAGAAATAGAGAAAGAATAGTTATCAATCCTTTAAATGAATGGAGATTTAGTGGAACTAATGCTCAGAATTAAAGAACAATAAAATGTCATCAATGACCACAAATTGATACTGGAGGAGAAGTCAAAATATATTTATGGGCTCAAATAAGACATTCTTACTCTTATGAGTAAATTCAAAAATGAATCAAATTTTAAAGAAGAAAACAAAAAAATAAAATTTGGATGTTTCTCAGATACTAAGTTATTGGATTGAGAAAACATGGTTCTAATGGATTTGAAAAGATTCTGAGTGATCAAAGACCATCATACATGGGAAACATTGGAATCAGTTGTGATTTTGAAACATCAAATGTTGTAAAAAATGTGGACCAGGATAATGGTGAGATGAAGGTGGATCATGCTGAAAAGTTATGAGAAGTGGTGAAAAATAAACCTGTAAAATAACATTAAAGGATAACAGAAGACTATCCTCGAGCTTCTAGGAATAACAGGTATTCAAAGTATTTCCCCAAGGATTAAGGCATGAGGATAAATCAAAGTTAGAAGACATTTTCAATCACGAAGGGCCATTTCAATGGATATCTGGATCAAACCATCACATATTGTAAAGTGGAATGGAGAAATTTGAATAGGGGAAAGACATGAGTTAAAAAAAGGAGAATAAATTCATATCCTACTTCTTATATAAGAAATAATTTATCGGGATATTGTTTTCTTTGTTCAAACTTTGGCCACAAACATGTCTATAATAGGCATAAAAGTGACATGGAAACCTCATACCAAAGTCAGAGAAAAGTCAATGCTTGTCATAAAGAGAATGTTTCACTTTAAAAAAGGTTTTCTCTTCTAGAAGTAGAGTTTGAATATGAAGAACCCATGTTCACCGAAGAGAGAACTGAAATTCCATCAACATCCTACACTCAATCCAATATCTTATAGAAATAAAAAGGGAAAATTGAGAAATATAATCTTATAGATGTATCCCTTAAAGTTAAAAATAGAAACAACACCTGAATTATTAATATTATATGTTCATCCCATAAGAAAGGTAATGCTGAATTACTAACAAATGTTAAGAAAAGGGTTGATGGAATAGTATGGTTCGGTAATGAAAGTGCATTAAAGATCAAAGATAGTGGAAGTACTGAACTGGCTAATGGAGAGCTGGAGAAGACTAAATTTCTCTATGTGGATGATTTGCGGCACAATATCCATAGTATAAGTCAAATATGTGCTAGAAGACTCATATTTATATTCAATCAAAAAGGTTGCACTATAAAGGGAAAGACCAAAAATCTTCACATGGAAGGATATATAATAGTTAGAAACTTATATCAAGATGACCGTAAAGAGTACATATGGTATCTGATAGTTGAAGAAGAGAATAACTTATGGCATCAGAGATTAGGTAATATTAATCATCAAGACATATATAATGTTTCTAGGCTAAATAATTTCATGGATATAACCATCCTGAAGCATGAGAGGGAAAATACTTGTGATTCTTGCATACGGGGGGAGATGGTCTACAGTTCATATCAGCCGAAGAAGAAAAGGTAATTGAATCTTCTTGATATCATCCATATAGATGTATGTGGTCCAATAAATGTTAATATAAAAAATGGAAAAAAGTACTTCTTCCTTTTTATTACTGACTATAATATAATGGAATCTGTGAAAGTCATACACAGGAAATGATAGGTTCATGATTTTATGAAGACTTATCAAATAATTTTTGAGAAAGACACCTGAAATTTGATTAAAGTGTATCGATCTTAAAATGGAGAGAAATAAATGTCCATTGAGATTTAAAATAATCTAGAGAAGCATGGAATTCAACATTATGTAGATATTGTGAGAACCCCAAAGTAAAATGGAGTTGTTGAGTGAAGTAATCGAAAGGTCAACAACAAGTCTAGATTTATACTAATTGAGATTCATAATCCTCAATATTACTAGGAAGGGGATGTTTAGGCATAAGTGTATATTCAAAATTGAACAGGGCTCTATATGGGTGAGGCAAAGACACCATATGAATTGTGGAATGGAAGAAATCCCTCTTTGAAATATTTTCATGTTTTTGTAAGTAAATGTTTCATCCAAAGAAAATAAGAAAATCAAGGTTTGTTTGGAGATAATATATCCAAAGGAATATTTCTTAGACACTCAATGAATGGAAAATCCTACAAGTGTTTCTTTTGGAATCGTGCATGCAGTGGAAGCCCCAAATAGGTGGGTTTTTAAAAAAGTTCCACCAACATTTGATATAAACTTGTCGACTTCGGTGAAGAGCAGCCCAATTAAATATGAGGATCTTGCATGAAGTATTTTAGGCACAAAAATAAACCATAAAAATACCAGGTCTAATTCCAAAGTGGCGCATGACATCTTCTCATCGTTAGTGATCGCTGCTTAAAGAATCCGACATCAAACTCTTCTATATTGTCCACACACAATTCAAAAAATATTTTGGAGTGATGTTTGTTGTAATCTAGGTATATGCATGAAATTTTGACAATGCCTTCGACGCTCCAATGATTACTACATCGCTTCGCAAGCGATGCCCATGAGAGTGCTCGATAAGAAGTCATTGGATCTAGATCCTCTCTCTCTAGAACATGGGATAGAGGAGAGGAGAGAGAAACCCCAGAATAATGTTTGGAAAATGCCTCTCCTCTTATATTTTGTGTGCTTAATTAAAATACCGGGCATAGCCTCGCCGACCCCAGATACTTAACACACTGTCAATGACATTTTATGACTATTGATATCAGTCATAAATATTTTTATCATTCACTTGTAATAAATTAAAATATATTACATGATAATAATTATCTCATTAACTTGACACGTCGTACCCATAAATACAAATTGAACCTTGAATATCTTAATATTCATCAATTAATATTTTTCATGTATTTACTTAAAAAATAGTAAATACATTTAAAAAATAAATTCATTATTTATTATTCTAAACTCGAATAATATGATTTTTTTATTTCATTGGTGATTGTTTTTTCATGGACAAATACTAGACCTCAATGGTGAGTCCCACCATGTCCAAAACTCTTATTCAACTAAATAGAGAATATTCGTGAATACGCTATTGCTTCCCAACATCTTGATCAACATGTCATAGTTCAACGTGAAGAAGATATTTATTGGGTCAGAGTGGCTGTTGAAGGAGAAACGGTTGATTTGCATGCTTAATAAAAGTTATAATTTTTTCCCCACTATTCAGCCTAGTATATCATAAATTATATAACAATTTTATAAATCCTTGTAAGTTTTAATTCTCACTTTTGGATGTTTAATCAGTTATAAATATTTAGGGTGATTTAACTCATGTTATATTGATGTTATTGTCAGTGTATCTTCCCATTGAGGTATTCTTCATTTGGTTCATGTGATGCTTGAATTTTTATTAATTCAATTTGAAATTTGGCTATGCATTGATTGGTTTTGTACATAATTTGTATATCTATTTTGTTAACTTTCTAATTTATTAAAATTCATTCACAACTAATTATTCAATCCCTTTTTTTATTAACAACTATAAAAGTTTGATTTTTTTTAAACAATCCAATTTATCATTTGGATACTTTGGATAGTCCCCTTAATAATGTTTTCCATAACTGCAGGCATGTCAGGGGAAGAGGCAGCAGATCCACATCATCCATCTGAGGCATCTACGTCTCAGGTTTGAGGTATGTTTGAATGTAATTGATAAGCATACATATTAAGTTATAACATCTGTAAAAATATATATAAAATTGTTTTCAATAGTATCAGACGCAACTGCTTCTTCCTCTCACAAGAGAGGCCCTGGTCGTGGCATATTATCGTGGAATTCCGACACGACTTTTTATGTTTCATTTGATGAGTTATTTCATCATATGGGACAGAATACCCCTGTATTTATTCATCAGCTGGGACATATCATACGTGACCCACATCGATTTTCATTGACCACGCGTGACTGGGCTTCTATCCCAAATGACACATTAGATCATCTTTGGAGGGAGGTTCAGGTAAGAAGACCATTTTACTTTATTCCCTATGTATAAACAATAATAACATATGTGATTTTTTTCTTTAATAGAAAAATTTGAAAGTATGTCCCGATGAGTTTCGGCCAGTGTGTATGACAAAATTTCTTAAGATGTGGAAAGACTATAAAGGAAAAGTCAAGAGGGACCACTGGGTACCACATGTGGGTGCCCCGGACATTCTGGAAAGAGTCCAAAGAGGTGTCCTCTCGTCTCAGTGGCGTGATTTAGTTGCATATTGGTCTACTGAGGGTGTTGCGGTTTGTATATTTATTTTGGTATATATATTTTCAATAATTTGTGATTTGGTTTGAATTTTGAATGAATTGAATGTAGGAGGTGTCAACATGCCATTCAGAGAATCAAGCGTTGCAGGGACCACCTCATCGGCTCGAGACTCGTCGTGTGTCTCATATCCGACATGAGGTATTTATTATTAATTTTTTAATTTTTTAATTATTATAGATTTTTGTTTATATTATATTCATATACAGTTGCAGGAGCAAGGTGCACTGACTGATAAAATGTCGGTGTGGATGAGGACTCATGATCGTAAAGATCCAGAGGCTGCAGCATTGATAGTAAGTGCTTTTACTCCCTACCAATACTTACATAAAATCTGTATATTAATATATGTATATATATTTAAATATTTCACAGGCTCAATTTGAAGCTGAGTTATAACATCTGCCAGAGGACCAGATACAACTTCCCATTCGAAGGGATGAGATATTTCATCGCATTATTGGTCGGGACGGGCATGGATATAGTTTGACCTATGTAACAGGGATTCCACATTCTGTAGTGTCACGTGCTACAGTTGTCGGTACTTCTATTTCTCACATGACACATCAGTTTTTAGATTTCGAGGCACGATTGCATGCTTCTGTGGAGGTAAATGCGCAATTGATCGATGAGGTCAGAGCACTACGGCAATATGTGTGTCCAGGTGATGGTGAAAGGGATCAGATGATGCGGGTTTATACTATATTTATTTATTTATTTTATATTATTTTTGTTATGAAAATATTGATAATATGTTTTTGTTGTAGGTGTTGGAACCACTTTGTGTATAGGTTTGTATTTGTTGTCAATAGTTGTCAATGGAATATCAAAATGAAAGAGATCTAGAAGTACTCCAATAAAATGGAGGAATGAAAGCTCACAATGAAGGATATCATGAAGTACTCTGATGAAGTAGAGGAGTAGTGATTTAGACAATTTTTGTGCTGATCGTAAGTTCAAAGAACATGTGTCAAAGGTGATACATTGTTTACAACAATGACGAATGTGAGGAGTAATCCATCCAAGGATGATTAAAGCAGGATCGCATTTTTAGATGAAGACCATGAAATTCCTCCTTATTGCATAAGAATCATGGGCTTTGATGAAGACCATGAAATTCCTCATTATTGCATAAGAACAATGGGTTTTGATGAAGACCATGCAATTACCCATGATTGCATGAGAACCATGCTAGAGACTTCTTGACGGATTGAATCCCATGGTTTGCATGAAGTTGATCATGACGGTTGATGAAGGAGGCAATGTGCCAATGAGTTGACTTATGAAATGGCCATGCACATCACATTGTCATAGAAGATGATGGTACTAAAGACGTTCCTTCAAATAATACATATCAGAATAGTGGATTTTGTGATAAAAGCAAAAGAGTTGCTGAAGGATACAGATCACCAAGAAGAAGTGTTGTTGAGGTGATCGTGCTTGTCGACAAAGCAAACAAACGACATACAAATTTGTTGAAAAAGGAGATTCCATGGTGACATGTCAAGTTCAAGAGTTGTGGTCAACAATCTATGTTTGATTCAAGAACATCGACAGAGGAATGGATGATCTGGAGGAGGTACAAAAAGAGCAGATACAAGGTGGTGGCGTTTTCCAGTGTTTGCCAAATTTCAGGGCCTCAAAATCAATAAATGAAGAAGCGTGATTTTGGAAAAGGGACTTGCGCGCCGTACTCTTGGAGGATAGGAAACATGCGCACCTTTGGTTTTTCGAGATCATAAGATCCAAATTTGGCAAAGGCAAGATGTTCGTGCAAGTTTGGATGTTGATCGCGCAAGTGCCTAGCAGGGGCCGGGACTTGCGCGCCGATGGATGACTTGCGCGCCGCCGCGCAGGGGGTCCAGTTCGCCTATAAATACTGGACCACCCCTCCTCATTTCTCACGGAGCTCAAGGCTTTGAGATTGTTCGAGCTCTCATCGCGCAGGTGGTTGAGCCGCGCATGTGGTAGTTGGGTCGCGCAAGTAGAGGTTGCGCGCCAACTGATGGTTGAGCGCCCCAGGTGATTTGGGCAAGGAAGGAAGTGAGTCACGCAGGTTTGAAGTTCAAGAAGAAAGAGTCGCGCAGGTGCTTTGGTGACACTTGCGCGCCAGGTTATACTTGCGCGCCTAAGACTTGCGCGCCGGGGGAGACTTGCGTGCCGAGCTTGAAAAGAAGAGCCAGATATTGTTAAAGCACGCCTGCCTTTTTGGAGCTGCACAAGAGCTGAAATATTTCCTAATACTTCTCGTGAAAAGTGAGATTGAAGATAAAATCTACATGATACATATATGATATCATGCATACATTGAGAACTAATTCTGACAACGACGAGTAAGCTGAGCTTCATTAAGTAAGCAATCACATCAGTGATTGTGATTCAGGAAAACGAAGACAAGGGGATCTGGTTCATTCATTCATTGCACTAAAGAAGAAGGATTGAACTAAAAGGAGCATCAAATCTGAACCCTGATGCAAGCAATGTCTCATGCTGAACAGGAGACGAAGAACTTCAATGCACACCTATTGAAGATACCTTCATGTCTATAAACTGAGTGAGACTTCACCAATAGCAGTGAGCCAGGGGGAGTCAACGGGAGTGAACCGAGGGACGCAGTGAGCTATCCCTGAATAATTGTAAAGGCATTGATCCTGGGACATAGTGTCTGTACGCGAACATTTGTAATCTACAGCTAGTGAAGCATAGTGGATTTAGGTACGACCGACAACCTGTCGACATATGCTCCTTGGACGTAGCCCTTAGTGGTGAACCAAGTAAAATTAGCTGTTTCATGTCTCTGAATGTGAATGTTTAATTGCTAATCATATCTATCATACAGGTTTAAGTAGTTCCTACCAACGTGGGAACAAGATCCACAACTAAAAGAAGAAAAAGTTTCCACCCTGATTCACCCCTCCCCTCTCAGGGTGTCCCAGGGTCCTACAAGTGGTATCAGAGGAACATGTTAACGTATGTTGGATATTCTCCAGTAATTCTATAGAGAAGAGGATTTGAGTTTCTTTCCTAAAGTCAACAATGAAGATCAGTCTTGATAATGACGCGGTCATTTCTGAGCAGAAGTCTACATCTAAAAGACAATGACGAACAGGAAAAAGAAAGAGAAGAAGCAGTTGAAGAAGTCCCTCATATCCAAAGAAGATACAGTGTCTTGTTCTCCATGCCATTCCAATGATGAAGAAACATCGGGCTTGGAATGTATCGAGAAGGTGGCTCAGGATTATTCCAGAGGAAAGGATGACACCCCCTATTCAAGCTTTCAGGAAAAACTCAAAACATATCTGCATGATATTCCCGAAGAAAGGGTTGCAATTATTCGTAGCCTATTCCAATCTATACAGGTTGAGATCACTCGATTAGAAATGGAAGCTGAAAATATGGAAGATGGGTTGGAAGGAAAATTTATGGAAAGTATGAAGCTCACCAAACAGGTGAAAGTATTTGAAGAAAACGAGGCAGTCAATAAGACTCTAAAAGAAAGGATCCATGCACTTGAAGCTGAGCTAAAGAAGAGCAATGAAGTCAAGAATTTTTGTTTGGAAGAAACTTCAATTAAATTCAGGGAACATGACTCTTTGTTACAAAACAAAGTTAAGATGCATGAAGATGAGGTTGAAAGGTTGAAGAAGACTTGTGGAGAGAAGATGATCACGATTGAAGATCTGAAGATCATCCTAAATATTGTGGGTCAAAAATTGGAATCTCAGTTGACCAAGATTGAGAACACACATATTGAGACTTCACAAAAGAATGAAATGAGTGACGCTTACACTCAATGTTTGTTGGAGGAGTCTAAAGCTGAAATGCCTCCAACATGTGATAAGAAGATTATGACCACTCTTGATTATCCACATCAAGAATCAGTTGCTGCTGGTATTCAATGCTCACTGGAGGATTCTGTTTTCAAAAGAACTCCAACATGTGATAAGAAGATCATGACTTCACTATCTGATCTATCACAAGCAACTGAGAAAGTGAATGTACCATCCAAACCATCTTGTACTCATATTTAGGAATACACTCCTACAATCAGTGCAGGTGGGAAGAAAAGTTCTAAACAAGTATGGATGAGGAAAGGTGAGAAGAAGAAATCTACTACCATGGCTAGGGTGGATGGGAAGAAAAAGGAGGAAGTGAGTTCCTCAAATAGAGCACAAAAGATTAAGAAGATGGCCCAAAAACTTAATACAGAAGACACAAAGAAGAAAAGATTTTTGGGTCAATGTTGGTGCTGCAACAGATTTGGGCACTGTGCACTAGATTGTCTTTATAATCCCTTACATGGAAAAGCACATAGAATGCCTATATCAATGAGAAGGATGCCAGAGAAAAATAAGCAACATCAGCAGGTCCAGAAGAATCCGTTTACTACAAACAGATTTGGAATTCTTAATAACATTTGTGATATATGAAACGACAGCGGTCACAACGCAGGCACATGTCCATATCAACATGCTTTCACTGTTGAAAAGAAAAGAAGACCTCTGATGCCGTCAAATAATGAAGCTTCTACCTTGGGGAGAAATCAGAAGAATGTTGTGAACACACATTTCCCCAATAAGATCTCAAGTAGGGAAGCTGAGAAGACCCAGGATTTTAGAACCATGAAATTGAAGGGTCATTCATCCAAAAGAAACACTAAGTGGGATGAATCTCGGATGAACCCATGTAGAAGACCTAAACCAGCTGCAAAAGTTCCAAATGACATATTGGTCATCTGGCCAGATGATTTGAAAAGAATAAGGAAACTTGAAGATGAGAAGGCCAAGGCTGGTGACAAAGGAAAAGGAAAACTTTCACATGATGAAGACACAGTGCATGAGAGATTTCAAACAAAGAGAAACACATGTGTCAAAGAAGTTCTGTGTGCGAGATCCAAGAAGTCTGGTCACATTGAAAAAGGTTGCCTAACCTTAATACCAGAGCAAGAAGCAGTCCTTAAGAGGAGTAAGAATGTATCATTCATGATGGCTGCTAAGCATTACAATTTTCCACACAAAGAAGAAGAGAATGTGAACAAAGCCATGCCACACCGACAGATGTCAGAACATATGTTCAAATGTGTAGGCATGAAGACTGGAGTGAACAAAGGAACTTGGTTGAGAAAAGAACCTCAACCAAGCAAGTCTTCGTGATGAAGAAAGAAGGAACCACCTTATTCCCGTAATCATTTGTGTATTGTACTTGTGATAATAATGCAGGGAATTGAAGGTGAAGCATGCTCTCAAGGGGAGAACCTGAGAAGTAGTGAATGCTGTCAACTCTTGATAGCCAAGCTGAAGAAATTTCTATCCTTAGTTGATTTTTCAATTGATATTCAAAGATTATGATGATGAAGGATCACTCTTGATGAAAAAGATGAGTATTGTTTCCCTTGAGGGGGAGAAGAATGAAGAAACTTCCATAATCACTGTTTCAATCAATATCAACTCCAGCTAGACTCAAAAGCGGTTACTCTGTGAATTTCTTGAAGAACACACCAATGGAGAAGGTATGTCATTTCTCAATCACCATCCCTTGGTTACTCAGATCAAAGATTATTTTACAAAGGGGGAGTAACTGAATTGATCAGTGAGATAAAGAGAATGGAAGTGACCCAAGGTCACTTATCCTGCCGATTGCACTTGAATGTTTTTGATCTATTTGCTGAAGTGAGTGCAGGAGTTTCAGGTTGATTATTATCTATCATAGTTAATCTTCTTCTACCTGTAATTAAAGTGGTAAACCCTTGAAGACAAGATACATGAGTTATCATCTCATGTTGGTATCATGATCTGTGGATAATGGACAGCCTTGTTGACTTAATCAAATCCTTTTGTTTTCTACACCGAGCATTGCTCAAGTAGACTTAGAGTGAAATGATTAATGAAACATTGCTTCAGTGTGGATTGATACCCTCCCTACCATGTGCTTTGTATTTATTGTCAATAAGGGGGGGGGGAGAAAATGAAATGAACGTTTGAAAAGAAAAGTTGATTGAATAGAAGATTCTCATTTTTATATTGACAAATTCATTTCAGATGATGTATCAGGTATTGACAACAAAATACAAAGGGGGAGATTGTTGGAACCACTTTGTGTATAGGTTTGTATTTGTTGTCAATAGTTGTCAATGTAATATCAAAATGAAAGAGATCTAGAAGTACTCCAATAAAATGGAGGAATAGAAGCTCACAATGAAGGATATCATGAAGTAATCCGATGAAGTAGAGGAGTAGTTATTCAGATGATTGTTGTGCTGATCGTAAGTTCAAAGAACATGTGTCAAAGGTGATACATTGTTTACAACAATGACGAATGTGAGGAGTAATCCATCCAAGGATGATTAAAGGAGGATGGTGTTTTTAGATGAAGACCATGCAATTCCTCTTTATTGCATAAGAATCATGGGCTTTGATGAAGACCATGCAATTCCTCATTATTGCATAAGAACAATGGGTTTTGATGAAGACAATGCAGTTACCCATTATTGCGTGAGAACCATGCTAGAGACTTCTTGACGGATTGAATCCCATGGTTTGCATGAAGTTGATCATGACGGTTGATGAAGGAGGCAATGTGCCAATGATTTTACTTATGAAATGGCCATGCACATCACATTGTCATAGAAGATGATGGTACTAAAGCTGTTACTTCAAATAATACATATCAGAATAGTGGAGTTTGCGATAAAAGCAAAAGAGTTGCAGAATGATACAGATCACCAAGAAGAAGTGCTATTGAGGTGATCGTGCTTTTCGACAAAGCAAACAAACGACATACAAATTTTTTGACAAAGGAGATTCCCTGGTGACATGTCGAGTTCAAGAGTTGTGGTCAACAATCTATGTTTGATTCAAGAACATCGAAAGATGAATGGATGATCTGGAGGAGGTACAAAAAGAGCAGATACAAGGTGGCGCCGTTTTCCAGTGTTTGCCAAATTTCAGCGCCTCAAAATCAACAAATGAAGAGGAGTGATTTTGGAAAAGGGACTTGCACGCCATACTCTTGGAGGATAGGAAACTTGCGCGCCTTTGGTTTTTCTAGATCAGAAGATCCAAATTTGGCAAAGGCAAGATGTTCGCGCAAGTTTGGATGTTGATCGCGCAAGTGCCTAGCAGGGGCTGAGACTTGCGCGCCGATGGATGACTTGCGCGCCGCCGCGCAGGGGGTCCAGTTTGCCTATAAATACTGGACCACCCCTCCTCATTTCTCACGGAGCTCAAGGCTTTGAGATTGTTCGAGCTCTCATCGCGCAGGTGGTTGAGCCGCGCATGTGGTAGTTGGGTCGCGCAAGTAGAGGTTGTGCACCAACTGATGGTTGAGCGCCCCAGGTGATTTGGGCAAGGAAGGAAGTGAGTCGCGCAGGTTTGAAGTTCAAGAAGACAGAGTCACGCAGGTGCTTTGGTGACACTTGCGCGCCAGGTTATACTTGTGCGCCTAAGACTTGCGCGCCGGGGGAGACTTTCATGCCGAGCTTGAAAAGAGGAGCCAGATATTGTTAAAGCACGCCCGCCTTTCTAGAGCTGCACAAGAGCTGAAATATTTCCTGATACTTCTGGTGCAAAGTGAGATTGAAGAAGAAATCTAAATGATACATGAATGATCTCATGCATACATGGAGAACTGATTCTGAAAATGCCAAGTAAGCTGAGCTTCATTAAGTAAGAAATCACATCAGTGATTGTGATTCAGGCAAACGAAGACAAGGGGATCTGGTGCATTCATTCATTGCACTAAAGAAGAAGGATTGAACTAAAAGGAGAATAAAATCTGAACCCTGATGCGAGCAATGTATCATGCTGAACAGGAGATGAAGAACTTCAATGCACACCTATTGAAGATACCTTCACGTCTATAAACTGAGTGAGACTTCACCAACGGCAGTGAGCCAGGGGGAGTCAACGGGAGTGACCTGAGGGATGCAGTGAGCTATCCTTGAACAATTGTAAAGGCAGTGAGCTTGGGATAGAGTGTATGTACTTGAACATTTGTAATCTACAGCTAGTGAAGCATAGTGGATTTAGGTACAACCGACAACCTGTCTGTGTATGCTTCTTGGACGTAGCCCTTAGTGGTGAACCAAGTAAAAATAGCTGTGTCATCTCTCTGAATGTGAATGTTTAATTGCTGATCATATCCATCATACAGGTTTAAGTAGTTCCTACCAACGTGGGAACAAGATCCGCAACTAAAAGAAGAAAAATTTTCCACCCTGATTCACCCCTCCCCTCTCCGGGTGTCCCGGGGTCCTACAAGTGGTATCAGAGGAACAGGTTAACGTATGTTGGATATTCTCCAATAATTCTACAGAGAAGAGGATTTGAGTTTCTTTCCTAAAGTCAACAATGAAGAGCAGTCTTGATAATGACGCAGTCATTTCTAAGCAGAAGTCTACATCTAGCAAGACCATGACGAACAAGAAAAAGAAAGAGAAGAAGCAGTTGAAGAAGTCCCTCATATCCAATGAAGATACAGTGTCTTGTTCTCCATGCCATTCCAATGATGAAGAAACATCAGGCTTGGAAAGTATCGAGCAGGTGGCTCAGGATTCTTCCAGAGGAAAGGATGACACCCCCTATTCAAGCTTTCAGGAAAAATTCAAAACATATCTGCATGATATTCCTGAAGAAAGGGTTGTGATTATTTGTAGCCTATTCTAATCTATGAAGGTTGAGATCACTCGATTAGAAAGGGAAGCTGACAATATGGAAGAAGGGTTGGAAAGAAAAGTTATGGAAATTATGAAGCTCACCAAACAGGTGAAAGTATTTGAAGTAAACGAGGTACTCAATAAGACTCTAAAAGAATGGATCCATGCACTTGAAGCTGAGCTAATGAAGATAAATGAAGTCAAAATTTTTTGTTTGGATGAAACTTCCATTAAATTCAGGGAACTTGACTCTTTGTTACAAAACAAAGTTAAGATGCATGAAGATGAGGTTGAAAGGTTGAAGAAGACTTGTGGAGAGAATATGATCACGATTGAAGATCAGAAGATCATCCTCAATATTCTGGGTCAAAAATTGGAATCTCAGTTGACCAAGATTGAGAACACACATATTGAGACTTCAAAAAAGAATTAAATGAGTGATGCTTGCACTCAATGTTTTTGGAGGAGTATAAAGCTGAAATACCTCCAACATGTGATAAGAAGATCATGACTTCACTATCTGATCTATCACAAGAAACTGAGAAAGTGAAGGTACCATCCAAACCATCTTGTACTCATATTTATGAATACACTCCTACAATCAGTGCAGGTGGGAAGAAAAGTTCTAAACAAGTATGGATGAGGAAAGGTGAGAAGAAGAAATCTACCACCATTGCTAGGGTGGATGGGAAGAAAAAGGAGGATGTGATTTCCTCAAATAGAGCACAAAAGATTAAGCAGATGGCCCAACAACTTAATACAAAAGACACAAAGAAGAAAATATTTGTGGGTCAATGTTGGTGCTACAACAGATTTGGGCACTGTGCACTGGATTGTATTTATAATCCCTTACATGGAAAAGCACAGAGAATGCCTATATCAATGAGAAAGATTCCAGAGAAAAAGAAGCAACATCAGCAGGTCCAGAAGAATCTGTTTACTGCAAACAGATTTGGAATTCTTGATAACATTTGTGATGTATGCAACGACAGCGGTCACAATGCAGGCACATGTCCATATCAACATGCTTTCACTGTTGAAAAGAAAAGAAGACCTCTGATGCCGTCAAATAATGAAGCTGCTACATTGGGGAGAAATCAGAAGAATGTTGTGAACACACATTTCCCCAATAAGATCTCAAGTAGGTAAGCTGAGAAGACCAAAGATTTTAGATCCATGAAATTGAAGGGTCATTCATCCAAAAGAAAGACTAAGTGGGATGAATCTCGGATGAACCCATGTGGAAGACCTAAACCAGCCGCAAAAGTTCCAAATGACATATTGGTCATCTGGCCAGATTATTTGAAAAGAATAAGGAAACTTGTTGATGAGAAGGACAAGGCTGGTGACAAAGGAAAAGGAAAACTTTCACATGATGAAGACACAGTGCAGGAGAGATTGCAAACAAAGAGAAACACATGTGTCAAAGAAGTTATGTGTGCGAGATCCAAGAAGTCTGGTCACATTGAAAAAGGTTGCCTAACCTTAATACCAGAGCAAGAAGTAGTCCTTAAGAGGAGTAACAATGTATCATTCATGATGGCTGCTAAGCAGACCAATTCTCCACACAAAGAAGAAGGGAATGTGAACAAAGCCATGCCACACCGACAGATGTCATAACATATGTTCAAATGTGTAGGCATGAAGACTGGAGTGAACAGAGGAAATTGGTTGAGAAAAGAAACTAAACCAAGCAAGTCTTCGTGATGAAGCAAGAAGGAACCACCTTATTCCCGTAATCATTTGTGTATTGTACTTGTGCTAATAATGCAGGGAATTGAAGGTGAATCATGCTCTCAGGGGGAGAACCTGAGAAGTAGTGAATGCTGTCAACTCTTGATAGCCAAGATGAAGAAGTTTCCATCCTTAGTTGATTCTTCAATTGATATTCAAAGATTATGATGATGAAGGATCAATCTTGAAGAAGCTGATGAGGATTGTTTCCCTTGAGGGGGAGAAGAATGAAGAAGCTTCCATAATCACTATTTCAATCAATATCAACTCCAGAGAGACTCAAAAGCAGTTACTCTGTGAATTTCTTGAAGAACGCGCCAATGGAGAAGGTATGTCATTTCTCAATCACCATCCCTTGGTTACTTAGATCAAAGATTATTTTACAAAGGGGGAGTAACTGAATTGATCAGTGAGATAAAGAAAATGGAAGTGCCCCAAGGTCACTTATCCTGCCGATTGCACTTGAATGTTTTTGATCTATTTGCTGAAGAGAGGGCATGAGTTTCAGGTTGATTATTATCTATCATAGTTGATCTTCTTCTACCTGGAATTAAAGTGGTAAAACCTTGAAGACAAGATACATGAGTTATTATCTCATGTTTGTATTAGGATCCGTGGATAATGGACAACCTTGTTGACTTAATCAAATCCTATTGTTTTCTACATAGAGCATTGCTCAAGTAGACTTAGAGTGAAATGATTAATGAAACATTGATTCAGTGCGGATTGATACCCTCTCTACCATGTGCTTTGTATTTATTGTCAATAAGGGGGAGAGAAAGTGAAATGAACGTTTGAAAAGAAAAGTTGATTGAATAAAAGATTCTCATTTTGATATTGACAAATTCATTTCAGATGATGTATAAGGTATTGACAACAAAATACAAAGGGGGAGATTGTTGGAACCACTTTGTGTATAGGTTTGTATTTGTTGTCAATATTTGTCAATGGAATATCATAATGAAAGAGATCTAGAAGTACTACAATAAAATGGAGGAATGGAATCTCACAATGAAGGATATCATAAAGTACTCCGATGAAGTAGAGTAGTGATTCAGACGATTGTTGTGCTGATCGTAAGTTCAAAGAACATGTGTCAAAGGTGATACATTGTTTACAACAATGACGAATGTGAGGAGTAATCCATCCAATGATGATTAAAGCAGGATGGTGTTTTTAGATGAAGACCATGCAATTCTTCCTTATTTCATAAGAATCATGGGCTTTGATGAAGACCATGCAATTCCTCATTATTGCATAAGAACAATGGGTTTTGATGAAGACCATGCAATTACCCATGATTGCGTGAGAACCATGCTAGAGACTTCTTGGCGGATTGAATCCCATGGTTTTCATGAAGTTGATCATGATGGTTGATGAAGGAGGCAATGTGCCAATGATTCTACTTATGAAATGGCCATGCACATCACATTGTCATAGAAGATGATGGTACTAAAGCCGTTCCTTCAAATAATACATATCAGAATAGTGGAGTTTGTGATAAAAGCAAAAGAGTTGCTGAAGGATACATATTACCAAGAAGAAGTGTTGTTGAGGTGATCGTGCTTGTCGACAAAGCAAACAAACGACATACAAATTTGTTGACAAAGGAGATTCCTTGGTGACATGTCGAGTTGAAGAGTTGTGGTCAACAATCTATGTTTGATTCAAGAACATCGACAGATGAATGGATGATCTGGAGGAGGTACAAAAAGAGCAGATACAAGGTGGCGCCGTTTTCCAGTGTTTGCCAAATTTCAGGGCCTCAAAATCAATAAATGAAGAAGCGTGATTTTGGAAAAGGGACTTGCGCGCCATACTCTTGGAGGATAGGAAACTTGCGCGCCTTTGCTTTTTCGAGATCAGAAGATCCAAATTTGGCAAAGGCAAGATGTTCGCACAAGTTTGGATGTTGATCGCGCAAGTGCCTAGCAGGGGCCGAGACTTGCGCGCCGATGGATGACTTGCGCGCCGCCGCGCAGGGGGTCCAGTTTGCCTATAAATACTGGACCACCCCTCTTCATTTCTCATGGAGCTCAAGGCTTTGAGATTGTTTGAGCTCTGATCGCGCAGGTGGTTGAGACACGCATGTGGTAGTTGGGTCGCGCAAGTAGAGGTTGCGCGCCAACTGATGGTTGAGCGCCCCAGGTGATTTGGGGAAGGAAGGAAGTGAGTCGCGCAGGTTTAAAGTTCAAGAAGACAGAGTCGCGCAGGTGCTTTGGTGACACTTGCGCGCCAGGTTATACTTGCGCTCCTAAGAATTGCGCGCCGGGCTTGAAAAGAAGAGACATATATTGTTAAAGCACACCCTCCTTTCTGGAGCTGCACAAGAGCTGAAATATTTCCTAATACTTCTAGTGCAAAGTGAGATTGAAGAAGAAATCTAAATGATACATGCATGATCTCATGCATACATGGAGAACTGATTCTGACAACGCCGAGTAAGTTGAGCTTCATTAAGTAAGAAATCACATCAGTGATTGTGATTCAGGAAAACGGAGACCAGGGGATCTGGTGCATTCATTCATTGCACTAAAGAAGAAGGATTGAACTAAAAGGAGCATCAAATCTGAACCCTGATGCAATCAATGTATCATGCTGAACTGGAGACGAAGAACTTCAATGCAAACCTATTGAAGATACCTTCACCTCTATAAACTGAGTGAGACTTCACCACCGGCAGTGAGCCAGGGGGAGTCAACGAGAGTGACCTGAGGGACGCAATGAGCTATCCCTGAACAATTGTAAAGGCAGTGAGCCTGGGACAGAATTTCTGTACTCGAACATTTGTAATCTATAGATAGTGAAGCATAGTGGATTTAGGTACGACTGACAACCTGTCGGCGTATGCTCCTTGGACGTAGCCCTTAGTGGTGAACCAAGTAAAAATAGCTGTGTCATCTCTCTGAATGTGAATGTTTAATTGTTGATCATATCCATCATACAGGTTTAAGTAGTTCCTACCAACGTGGGAACAAGATACACAACTAAAAGAAGAAAAAGTTTCCACCCTGATTCACCCCTCCTCTCTCAGGGTGTCCCGGGGTCCTACAGTAGGCCCCTGGCCCACCTGATAGAGGTAGTAGTCATTACCACGCATGACACATCATATTAACGAGGTGTGTTTATATTTTTAATGGTGGGGTTGTTATTGATATTTAGGTTGGGTTTCTAGTGATATTTTTTGTGATTTGGGGGTATCCTATATGTTTTGGCCTGATGCAATGTTTGTATGCATGAATTAAGAAAGTACCATTAAACTGATTAATGATTTGTAAATTTTTTCTTCATTTAATTCATCAATGTTTTCAATTGCATGTTCTGTAATATTTTTAAAAACCACATGTGATTATTAATATAAACCATGAAACTTTTTTTGATTAATGAGCTGAGGTTCACTATTTTTAGTCCCCGGATAACCCTCCCAGCACCCTGAACAGCCCTCCGCGCACCCCAGACAGCCCCCCCCCACCCCGGACAGCCCTCCCTGCACTCCAGAGAGCCCTTCCCGCACCCCAGATAGGCCCCCCACCCCAGACAGCCTCCCCTCACCATGGACAGCCCTCCTCGCACCCCAGACAGCCCCTCCCCGCACCCCGGACAGCCCCCCAGCACCCCGGACAGCCCCCCCGCACCCTGGACAGCCCCCCCCCCCCCACCCCCCGCACCCCGAACAGCCCCCCGCATCCCGGACAGCCCCCCCCCCACACCCCAGACAGGCCTCCCCGCACCCTAGACATCCCCTCCCACACCTCGGACATCCCACCCTGTATTTTGGACAGGCCCCCTTGCACTCCGAACAGCCCTCCCCGCACCCCGGATAGCCCCCCCCCCCCCCCCCCCCCCCGAACACCCCCCCCCCCCCCCCCGCACCCCAGAAAGCTCCCCACACTCCGGAAATCCCCCCACACCACAGATAGCACCCCCCCAAGCACCCCGAACTACCCTCTCCCCATACGACAAATAGCCATTCTGTGAATTGTGAAATGGTCGGGCAGACGACACATCAATCGAAGGTGTTGTTTGACCGCGTTGACAGGAAAAGCGTTTCCGGAGTCATAAAACACCAAAACGGCATGAGATGGTCGAATTCAGAGAAAAAGTGCTCCGATTGAACTTAAACCACACAAAAACTATAGTAATATTATTCAGGATGTGTAGGAGGAGACAACACATCAATCGAAGGCGTCGTTTGACGGCGGTGACCAGAAATGCGTTTCTGGAGTCATGAAACACCAAAACAGAGTGAGACGATCAAATTCAGAGAAAATATTCTCCGAATGATCTAAAACCACACGAAAACAATAGGAATATTATTCGTGACGTGTAGGAGTAGATGGCACACCCATCAGACATGCGGTGTGCGCGGTACGACCGATTGTGTCCTTTTCAGCACCTCGATGCGCATTAAAAGGGCACGTTGGGGGGTCAAAACCACTCAAACGACCTCAGAATGCCCTGAAATCATTCGAAAACATCCGTTGTGTGAATTTTAAAATGGTTAGGTAGACGGAACGTCAATCAGAGGTGTCTTTTGACCACATTGACTAGAAACGCGTTTCTGAAGTCATAAAACACCAAAACAGCGTGAGATGGTCGAATTCAGAGCAAACGTGATCCGAATGAGCTGAAATCGCATGAAAACAATAGGAATATTATTTTTGACATTTAGGAGGAGACGGAACGCCCATCGAACAAGTGGTGCACGTGGTATGACCGATTGTGTCATTTTCAGCAGCTTGGTGCGCGCTAAAAGTGCACCTTGGGGGTGTCAAAACCACCTGAACAACCTCAGAATTCCATGAAATCATACGAAAATATCCTTTGTGTGAATTTTGAAATGTTTGGGTAGATGAAACATCAATTAGAGGTGTTGTTTGACCAAGGTGACTGGAAACACGTTTCTAGAGTCATAAAACACCCAAATGGTGTGAGATGGTCTAATTCGGAGAAAACGTGCTCTGAATGACCTAGACCACACAAAAACAATATGAATGTTATTCGTCACATGAAGGAGGAGACGATACACCCATCGGTTGTGCGGTGCACGCGGTACGACCGATTGTGTCGTTTTCAGCAGCTCGGTGCGTGCTAAAAGGTGCTATGGGGGGTCAAAGCCACCCGAACGACCCCCGAATGCCATCAAATCAAATGAAAACAACAGTTGTGTGAATTTTGACATGGTCAGGCCAACGACACATCAATCATAGGTGTCGTTTGACCGCGGTGACCGGAAACGTGTTTCCAGAGTCATAAAACACCAAAACGGCGTGAGACGGTCTAATTCAGAGAAAATGTGCTCCGAATGACCTGATAACACATGAAAACAATATGAATATTATTCGTGACATGTAGGAGGATACGACACACCCATAAGATTTGCGGTGCATGCAGTACGATTGACTGTGTCATTTTCAGCAGCTCAGCGTGCGCTAAATGGGATCATTGGGGGGTCAAAACCACCCAAATGATCTCGGAATGCCATGAAATCATACAAAAACAGCTGTTGTGTGAATTTTGAAATGGTAGGGAAAACGACACGTCAATAAGAGGTGTCGTTTGGCTGCGGTGATCAGAAATGTGTTTCCAGAGTCATAAAACACCAAAACGGTGTGAGACGGTTGAATTTTGGAGAAAACGTGCTCCGAATGAATTGAAACCATGCGAAAACAATAGAAATATTATTCGTGATGTGTAGGAGGAGAGGGAATTCCCATCTGACATGCGGTACGCGTGGTACGAACGATTGTGTCGTTTTTAGCAGCTCAACGCTCGCTAAAAGGGTGCGTTGGGGGGTCAAAAACCACCCGAACGACCATGGAATGCCATCAAATCATAGGACAATAGTTGTTGTGTGAATTGTGAAATTTTCAGGCAGACAACACATCAATCAGAGGTTTCATTTGACCGCGGTGACTGGAAATGCGTTTCTGGAGTCATAAAACACCAAAACGGTGTGAGACGATCGAATTCAGAGAAAACGTGATCCAAATGACCTAAAACCACACGAAAATAATTGGAATATTATTCGAGATGTGTAGGAGAACACGACATGCCCATCGGACGTGTGGTGCGCTCTGTACGACCGATTGTGTCATTTTTAGCAGCTCGGTGCGCGTTAAAAGGGCGTGTTGGGGAGTCAAAACCACCCAAACGACCTCGAAATTCCATGAAATCATACGAAAACATCCATTGTGTAAATTGTGAAATGGTCTGGTAGACGACACATCAATCATAGGTTTTTGTTGACTCTAGTGACCGGAAACTCATTTCTGGAGTCATCAAACATGAAAACTGCGTGAGACGGTTGAATTCGGAGAAAACGTGCTCCGAATGACCTGAAACCACATGAAAACAATAGGAATATTATTATTGACGTGTAAGAGTTGATAAAATGCCCATCGGACATGTGGTGCATGCAGTACGATAGATTGTGTCGTTTTCAGCAGCTTGGCGCGCGCTAAAAGGGCGCATTGTGGGGTCAAAACCATCCGAAAAACCTTAGAATGCCATTAAATCATACAACAATAGCTGTTGTGTGAATTGTAAAATGGTCACGTAGACGGCACATCAATCAGAGGTGTCGTTTGACAGCGGTGACCAAAACGCCTCTTCAGAGTCATAAAACACCAAAACGGCATGAGACGGTCGAATTCAGAGAAAACATGCTTTGAATGACCTGAAACCACAGAAAAAGAATAGGAATATTATTTGT
Source organism: Viscum album (assembly GCA_963277665.1). NCBI lineage: Eukaryota > Viridiplantae > Streptophyta > Magnoliopsida > Santalales > Viscaceae > Viscum > Viscum album. Next base: position 612,649 of record CAUJRU010000412.1, on the reverse strand, counting down.
GATGTGTAGGAGGGGACGGAAAGCCTATCGGATGTGCAGTGCGCGCGGTACGACCGATTGTGTTGTTTTTAGCAGGTCGGTGCATGTTAAAAGGGTGCGTTGGGGGGTCAAAACCACTCAAACGATGTCAGAATGCCATTAAATCATACGACAACAGCCATTGTGTGAATTGTAAAATGATTGGGTAGACGTCATGTCAATCAGAGGTGTCATTTGACCAGGGTGACTGGAAATGCATTTCTGGAGTCATAAAACACCAAAACGGCGTGAGACGGTCGAATTCGGAGCAAATGTGCTCTGAATGACCTGAAACCACACGAAAACAATAGGAACATCATTCGCGATGTGTAGGAAGAGAAGGAACGCCCATCAGACATGTGGTGCCCGCGGTACGACCGATTGTGTCGTTTTCAGCAGCTCGGCGCACGCGTTAAACTGCGCATTGGGGGGTCAAAACCACCCGAACGACCTCGGAATTCTATGAAATCATACGAAAACAATCTTCGTGTGAATTTTGAAATGGTAGGGTAGAAGGCATGTCAATCAGAGGTGTCGTTTGACCGCGGTGACCGGAAACGCGTTTCGGGAGTCACAAAACACAAAAACGGCGTGAGACGGTCGAATTCTGAACAAACATGTTCCGAATGACCTGAAACCACACAAAAACAATAGGAATATTATTTGTGATGTGTAGGAGAAGACAACACGCCCATCAGACATGCGGTGCGCACAGTAGGACCGATTGTGTCGTTTTCAGCAGCTCGGCGCGCGCTAAAAGGGAGCGTTGGGGGGTCAAAACCACCCAAATGACCTCGGAATTCCATGAAATCATACAAAAATAACTATTGTGTGAATTTTGAAATGGTCAGGTAGACGAAACATCAATCAGAGGTGTCGTTTGACCGCGGTGACCGGAAACGCGTTTCCGGAGTCATAAAACACCAAATCGGCGTGAGGCGGTCGAATTCAGAGAAAACGTGCTCTGAATGACCTGAAACCACATGAAAACAATAGAAATATTATTCATGACATGTATGAGGAGACAAAAAACCCATCAGACGTGCGGTGCGCGCAGTAGAACTGATTGTGTCGTTTTCAGCAGCTCGGCGCGCGATAAAAGGGCGCTTTGGGGGGTCAAAACCACATGAACGGCCTCAGAATGCCTTGAAATCATACGACAAATAGATTTTTGTGAATTTTAAAATGGTCAGGCAAACGACACGTCAATCGGAGGTGTCTTTTGAACGTAGTGATAGGAAACGTGTTTCTGGAGTCATAAAACACCAAAACGGCGTGAGATGGTTGAATTCAGAAGAAACGTGCTCCGAATGACCTGAAACCACACGAAAATAATAGAAATATTATTTGTGACGAGTAGGAGGAGACATCACACCCGTCGGACGTGCAGTGTGCACGGGACGACCGATTGTGTCATTTTTAGCAGCTCGGCGCGCGCTAAAATGGCGCGTTGGGGGGTCAAAACCACCTGAACAACCTTGGAATGCAATGAAATCATACGACAACAACCGCTGTGTGAATTGTGAAATGGTAGGGCAGACGTCACATCAATCGGAGGTGTCGTTTGACCGCGGTGACCAGAAATGCATTTTTAGAGTCATAAAACACCAAAACGTCGTGTGATGGTCGAATTCGGAGCAAACCTACTCTGAATGACCTGAAACCACACGAAAACAATAGAAATATTATTCGTGATGTGTAGGAGGAGACGACATTCCAATCGGACGTGCGGTGCGCACTGTACGACCGATTGTGTCGTTTTTAGTAGCTCGGTGCGTGCCAAAAGGGCGCGTTGGGGGGTCAAAACCACCTGATCGACCTCTAAATGCCATGAAATAATACAAAAATAGCCGTTCTATGAATTGGGAAATGGTCGGGCAGAGGGAACGTCAATCGGAGGTGCCGTTTGACCGCGGTGATCGGAAACACATTTCTGGAGTCATAAAACACCAAAACGGCATGAGATGGTCAAATTCAGAGCAAACGTTCTCTTAATGACCTGGAACCACACGAAAACAATAGGAATATTATTCGTGGCATATAGGAGGAGACGACACGCCTATCAGACATGCAGTGCATGCAGTACGACTGATTGTGTCATTTTCAGCAGCTCGGTGCATGCTAAAAGGGTGCGTTGGGGGGTCAAAAGAACCCGAACGACCAAAGAATTCAATAAAATCATACGACAACTGCATTTGTGTGAATTGTGAAATGGAAGGGCAGACGGCACGTCCATCGGAGGTGTCATTTGACCGTGGGGACCCAAAACGCGTTTCCGGAGTCATAAAACACCAAAACGGTGTGAGACGGTCGAATTCAGAGAAAACTTGTTCCGAATGACCTGAAACCACACGAAAACAATATGAATATTATTTTTGATGTGTAGGAGGATACGGAATGCCCATCGGACGTGCAGTGCGCGCGGTATGACCGATTACGTCATTTTGAGCACCTCTGCGAGTGCTAAAAGGGCGCGTTGGGGGGGTCAAACCCACCCGAACTCACTCAGAATTCCATGAAATCATAAGAAAATAGCCGTTGTGTGAATTTTGAAATGGATGGATAGACGACATGTCAATCGGAGCTGTCGTTTGACTGCGGTGACTGGAAATGCGTTTTCGGACTCATAAAACAACAAAACTGCGTTGGAAGGTCGAATTTGGAGCAAACGCGCTCCAAATGACTTGAAACTGCACGAAAACAATAGTAATATTATTTTTGATGTGAAGGAGGAGACGACACGCCCATCAGACATGCAGTGCGCGTGGTACGACCAATTGTGTCATTTTCAGCACCTCGGCGCGCGCTAAAAGGGCGCGTTGGGGGGTCAAACCCACCCGAACAACCTCAGAATGTCATGAAATCATACTACAACAACCTTTGTGTGAATTTTGAAATGGTCAGGTATACGACGCATCAATTGGAGGTTTCGTTTGACCGCGGTGACCGAAAACGTGTTTTCAGAGTCATAATACCCCAAACCGGCGTGAGACGGTCGAATTCAGAGCAAACGTGCTCCGAATGACCTGAAACCACACGAAAACAATGGAAATATTATTTGTGACGTGTAGGAGGAGACGGAACGCCCATTAGATGTGCGGTGCGTGCGGTACGACCGATTGTGTCGTTTTTAGCACCTCGACGCGCGCTAAAAGGGCGCGTTAGGGGGGTCAAAACCACCCAAACAACCTCGGAATGCCATGAAATTATAAGAAAACAGCCGTTGTGTGAATTGTAAAATAGTCGGGCAGACAACACGTCAATCGGAGGTGTCGTCTGACCGCGGTGACTGGAAGCACGTTTCCAGAGTCATAAAACACCAAAACAGCGTGAGACGGTCGAATTCGGAGAAAACGTGCTACGAACAACCTGAAACCATGAAAAAACAATTAGTAATATTATTTTTGACATGTAGGAGGAGAAGACACACCCATCAGACGTGCGGTGTGCGCGATACGACCGATAGTGTCATTTTTCAGCACCTCGGCGCGCGCTAAAAAGGCGCATTGGGGGTTCAAAACCACCCGAATGACCTTGGAATGCCATGAAATCATACGACAACAGTTTTTGTGTGAATTGTGAAATGCTTGGGTATCCGACATGTCAATCGGAGGTGTCGTTTGACCGCGGTGACCAGAAACACGTTTCTGGAGACACAAAACACCAAAACAGCGTGAGACGGTTGAATTCGGAGCAAACATGCTCCGAATGACCTCAAACCACATGATAAAAATAGAAATATTATTCATGACATGTAGGAGGAGACGGAACGCCCATCGGATGTTCGGTGCAAGTGGTACAACCGATTGTGTCATTTTCAGCACCTCGGCGCACGCTAGATGGGCACGTTGGGGGGGTCAAAACCACCCGAACGACCTTGGAATGCCATGAAATCATATGAGAACAGCCATTTTGTGAATTTAAAAATGGCCGGGCAGACAGAACGTCAATCAGAGGTGTCGTTTGACCGCGGTGACTGGAAACCCGTTTCTGGAGTCATAAAACACCAAAACGGCGTGAGATGGTCGAATTTTGAGCAGACGTGCTCCGAAGGACCTGAAACCACATGAAATTAATCGGAATATTATTCGTGATGTGTAGGAGTAGACGGAATGCCCATCGGATGTGCGGTGCACGCGGTACGACCGATTGTGTCGTTTTCAGCACCTCAGAGCGCGCTGAAAGGGCGCATTGGAGGGGGTAAAAACCACCAGAACGACCTTGGAATGCAATGAAATCATACGACAAAAACTTTTCTGTGAATTGTAAAATGGTCGGGTAGATCTAAAATCAATCAGAGGTGTCGTTTGACCACGGTGACCGAAAACGCATTTCCGGAGTCATAAAACACCAAAACGGCGTGAGACGGTCGAATTTGGAGAAAACGTGCTCTGAATGACCTGAAACCTCACAAAAAGAATAGTAATATTATTTGTGACATTTAAGAGGTGAAATAACACCCATAAAACGTGCGGTGCGCGCGGTACGAACGATTATGTCGTTTTCAGTAGCATGGTGCGCTAAAAGGGAAAATTAGGGGGGGTCAAAACCACCCGAATGACCTCAGAATGCCATGATCTCATACGAAAACAATCTCTGTGTGAATTGTGAAATGGTAGGATAGAAGGCACATCAATCGGAGGTGTCGTTTGACCGCGGAGACCGGAAACACGTTTTCAGAGTCATAAAACACAAAAACAGCTTGAGACGGTCGAATTCAAAACAAACATGCTCCGAATGACCTAAAACCATAGGAAAACAATAGGAATATTATTTTTTATGTGTAGGAGGAGACGACACGCCCATCAGACTTGCGGTGCACATGGTACGACCGATTCGGTTGTTTTCAGCACCTCGGCACGCGGTAAAAGAGCGCGTTGGGGGGTCAAAACCACTTGAACGACCTAGGAATGCCTTGAAATCACACGACAACAGCCGCTGTGTGAATTTTGAAATGTTCGGAAAGAAGGTACGTCAATCGGAGGTGTCATTTGACCGCGGTGATCTGAAATGTGTTTTCGGATTCATAAAACGCCAAAACAGCGTGAGACGGTCGATTTTGGAGCAAACGTGATCCGAATGAACTAAAACCACACAAAAACAATATTAATATTATTCATGACGTGTAGAAGGAGACGATAATCCCATCAGCCGTGCGGTGAGCGCGGTACAACCGATTGTGTCATTTTCAACACCACGGTATGCGCTAAAAGGGCGCGTTGGGGGGTCAAAATCAACCGAATGGCCTCAGAATGCCATGAAATCATACTAAAACATCCTTTGTGTGAATTGTGAAATGTTCGGGCAGGCGATACGTCAATCGGAGGTGTTGTGTGACTGCGATTACCGGAAAGGTGTTTCCAGAGTCATAAAACACCAAAACGGCGTGAGACGGTCAAATTCGGATCAAATGTTCTTTGAATGACCTAAACCCACACGAAAGCAATAGGAATATTATTCCTGAAGTGTAGGAGGAGGCGGAACACCGATTAGACATGTGGTGTGTGCAATACTACTAATTGTGTCATTTTTAGCACCTCGACGCATGCTAAAAGGGAGCGTTGGGGGGTCAAAACCACCTGAACGACCTTAGAATGCCATGAAATCATACGAAAAGAGATGTTGTGTGAATTTTAAAATGGTCGGGCAGACGGTAGGTCAATCAGAGGTGTTGTTTGACCGCGGTGACCAGAAACGCGTTTCCGGAGTCATAAAACACCAAAACGGAATGAGACGGTCGAATTGGAGCTAATGTGCTCCGAATGACCTGAAATCACCCAAAAACAATATAAATATTATTCATGACATGTAGAAGGAGACGACACGCCCATCAGACATGTGGTACGTGTGGTATGACAGATTGTGTTGTTTACAGCACCTCGGTGAGCCCTAAAAGGGAACGTTGGGGCGTCAAAACCACCCAAACGACCTCGGAATTCCATGAAATCATACGACAATAGAAGTTGTGTGAATTTTGAAATGGTCGAGCATATAACACATCAATTGGAGGTATCGTTTGACCTCAGTGACCAAAAATGTTTTTCCGGAGTCATAAAACACCAAAACGGCGTGAGACGGTCGAATTCGGAGAAAACGTGCTCTGAATGACCTGAATCCACACGAAAACAATACGAATATTATTTGTGACTTGTAGGAGGAGATAGAACGCCCATCAGACATGCGATGCGCTCGGTATGACTGATTGTGTCGTTTTCAGCAGCTCGACGCACGCTAAAAGGGCGTGTTGGGGGGTCAAAACCACCTCAACGACCTCGGAATTCCATGAAAACATAAAACAGTATACGTTGTGTGAATTGTAAAATGTTCGGGCAGACAGCACGTTAATCGTAGGTGTCGTTTGACCGCGGTGACCTGAAACGCATTTCTGGAGTCATAAAACACCAAAACGGCATGAGACGGTCGAATTCAGAGCAAACGTGCTTCGAATGACCTGAAACCATAGGAAAACTATAGGAATATTATTCGTGATGTATAGTAGGAAATGACACAACCATCAGACGTGTGGTGCGCACGGTACAACCGATTGTGTCATTTTCAGCACGTCTGTGCGTGCTAAAAGGGCGTGTTGGGGGGTCAAACCCACCCAAACGACCTCAGAATGCCACGAAATCATACAAAAATAGCTGCTGTGTGAATTTTGAAATGGTAGGGTAGACGGAATGTCAATCGGAGGTGTCATTTGACCACATTGATCAGAAACACGTTTCCGGAGTCATAAAACTCCAAAAACGGCGTGAGACGGTCAAATTTGGAGAAAACGTTCTCCGAATGACCTGAAACCACACGAAAACAATAGGAATATTATTCCTGGTGTGTAGGAGGAGACAACACGCCCATTGGATGTGCGGTGCGCACGGAGAATATTCCTTTTTAGACAACAAAATAATTTCAAAAACTAAACCAAATATGAAAAAAAATCATGAAATGATAGAATTTCATAAATTGGGGGTTTTAAATTATTATAGCACCATGATTTGATGTCAGATTTATTTTTTATTAAATTTATATAATAAATGAATAAATATGTCTAATTTACATTTGTTTTGTTTAGTTGATTTTTGTTCTTATTGTAGGTTTATTGAAGCAGAAGATTGAAATAGATGGACCTGCTTGGATCGTTGAAGCACGTTTATCATTTATTGTTTATGACGATCTTGATGTTTATGCTGTTTGAAATAGTTTTCCAATTTTTATGAATTTTACATTGTTTTATCTCTGATTTTCACCGTGAATTAAAAAGAACACAATTTGTACATTTCATTAAAAAAATAAAAATCCACAAAAAATACAACAAATTAACCCTAACACATTTTTATGTTATGTTTTTAAAAATATAAGTTTATATTGAAATAAAAGATTTATAAATGTGCTATAATTTATATTTAAAATAGGCTCTCCATTAAGAGGTAGTATAATTACCTTTTTTAGAGAAATACAAACTTTAAGCATAAAATTTGATTTATTATTACCATATTCTTAACAAACCTATTGGATGAATAAGAAAAATATTTTATTTAATATTATATATATGTATATTTCAATAATAACGTTAAATAAATGTATTTTATTTATTTTCTATTATAATAAAACACATTTGTAATCTTAAAAATATTTCATTTATATGCACCGTGATTTTTTTTTAAAAAAAATTCCCAAACTAGCGACTGCCTAGGGCGGTCTCTATAGGCTTCCACTGTAGGCCATAATTTCGGCCACCTATAAAGACCGCCAATGGCGGTCACTATATCCATAATTTTTAGTAGTGAAAGAATATTATGATATCAATTTGTCATTATATTTGGCATTTTATTATGGTATTATGCTATTATTTGCAAATAATTTCATGAAATATAAGGGAAGATTCTTCAAGTTGCATTATTAATACTACTTACATCAATGCTTTGATTTATAACATATACATTTTGGAATTTCTCCACGCAACATGTTTTTTATCAATGTTGACATGTAAGACATTTCCTTCAATCCTCCCCATTAAGATCAATGTCGTGAAGTGGATAATGTAATGTGTGTTTATGAATTACTCCATTCTACATTATCAAGATTAATGAATTCTTGGTCACGATATTCTTCGGTATCCCAACACGAAGCAACTCATATCTCCTGACCGTGCATATACTTATCTTTTTTATTCATTAGTTACATAAAGGAATCTTACGAAGTATATATACCTTTATCTTATACTTGGAATAGTTCATTCTTACTTGTTTATCTATTTCCAAAAGATTTGTGACATACCTTTATTCCTAAAGACTCCTTTTTCCGAACTAAAGACGTCAATAATACCTAAAGTATTTAGTTGTTCGGATCCTAAATACCTTACTTGGTAAATTCATGAAGTCCACTTTTACTATTACATGATAAATAATTTTCTTTTCACAATCGGGTATAAGTCTTACATTTATATTCATCAATAATTTCATATGATTCATGTATTACTGAACTAGTGATTGATTTTACCAAAAACCCCATTCAATCCAGAACCTAATAGAATGTCTCCATGCATCCAAGGACACATGAGATTAATGTTTATAGTTACACTAAATAATAGTTAGACATGAATTTTTTACCTGGAAATTGAAGAAGTTGTATACTTCTCACCACTGGCCTAGGTATCACCCATTCATAACCACTAGGAGAATACACCAGAATTATAGTAATATTTCTATACTTAGTAAATTTATTTTAATACCCATTTGTAAAAAAAATATAGTATTAAATACCCGATTAGTTAAAGGAAACATTACATTGATGAATATGCCTGTTATAAAAGTGGAAACTTGATTTTTAAATCATTTTATTAGTTTTAAACATCCATACTATTCTTTTATAATATGCAATGAAAATAACATTTTTTAATACCTCATTAATTGAATGGTGTTGTGAATGTGTCATTGGAATTAAATTCCTTTGACCTTTCCACATTTTCTTTAAATTTATCCACCAAAAGAATTAATAATAAAACTATCTTTAAATTCTTATTCACTTGGAGAACCATACCATTAATGGTAATGCAGCATTTTCTCAATACTTGTTCATTTTGTAACTTAAAATGAGACATGAGTAATGTGGTGAAAATGATATGAGAAAGTGACCCATTTAAAGATCATGATTAATCTTTAAATTTACACATCCCAGTGTAACCATCACCTTATTCATATCATTGTTTCTCTTTCTCATTTCAAATATCTCAGAGATGAGACTTCATGTTTATATCATTCATATCCTAGTGTAGCAACCACCACTAACACCAGATGTTGATGAAGGAATAATGATATAGCTATCGTATGATTTGTACATTAGTCTCTTGTAATAATTTTTTCACCCTCACTTCTTGAGGTAGTTTAACAGTGTTGGGGACACTAGCACCTAGAGTTTCATATATCATAGTACTATGCGAACGTGTGTGTACTACTCATGGATACTCATGTTAGTGTGGACATTTACTTTGTCCGATACAATATCGTATTTTAAACTTGTGGTATAACATTCAATTTTCTATAAAAATTAATTTATGCATATGAGTGACTTTTTATATAGATTACCAGTTTAGACATTTTGATTAATTACATAAATCATTTAATGTCTCCCAATATTTTTTCAGATTCTAGGAACCCTCTGTACTATAATCAGAATACTCTGTCTCTTGAGTATTCTAGTGTCGAGGATCCCAGAACCACCCCTCATTGTCTACAAGTTATGGCTACGCCACCACTTGGAGGGCTCTAGTTAGGCTTTTGTAAGGCCGACTGCTTTAACTGGCGGTTTTGTGAACTATTGAGTGAAGTCCCGTCTTTTGAAATAAAAATATGATTAAATCATTGCTTCCCTCTATAATTAAAAGAAGCTAGCTATGCCTATTTCTTTCCTGAAATTTTAGTTAAGTCGGCCTATAACTCTTATAAGGACTCCCCAGTAGTAAGAGGCACCCTCATCTATGGCCTGACCAGCACCTCAAACAGTCGGTTTTGTCCAAATTTGAATGATAGAAGGCGGTTATGACTTAATATATATTTATTGAGGGTTTTATTAATTTTAATGTGATGAAAGAAATCATTTTTCTATTTTTATAAGCATGTACTATGTGATCTTACACACAACTGACCATGCATGAAATAGAAAAATCATTGTGTCACATTTTCATTTTATCTTGCAATATTTTTTATTATTATTCTATGTGATCACGTTCTAACTACAGATTCACAAAATTATAAACTATATAGGAATAAAATAAAAAACATGATCATGATCTGATTCTAATGGTTGATCCGTTGAGTGAATAACAGACCAATCCAAACACTAGGGGTCATACCTTGTGTCGTGTCACCTATGACTTGAAATTCAGTGTATGCCTCTCTAATGCATCACATCATGTCTGATGTGTCACTATCACTTGGCATGAAGTGTGTCATACCTCGCCTCATCATTATAAAAATGTACTCGCACTCAGGCGAGGAGATCTTGGGTTAATAAGAATTACAACTCTAAGAATGGGCATTCATGCCCTTATACATATAATTCCTCCTGTGACGACAAACGAATCGTCTTTAATTTAATAAAAAAATTATTGCAACCGACATGTATTAATTAAATTAATAATTTAAATAAAAGGCACCAGATATACATCGGTCGGTCTCCATCTCATGATCAGTTTACACATTAACTAGTGTACATAAAATAAATGCAGAATAAAATCAAAATTGCATTAAAATAATAAACATGAGGGCATTATTTTATTGAATTATAATGTCACTCTAATTTTAATTCAATAAATATCATCGTTCGGTCCAAATTAATTAATTTAATTTTAAAACTAAAAATTAAATTAATATATTAATTTAATTAAACTCCCAATCAGGTTAATTACACCGCATAATTTTTTAATAACCAAAATTAATATTTAATTAATTTAATTATCAACTGTAATTAAATAAAATATATTAATTAATTTTGATTAAAATTAAACAACCTGGGCCCTTAAAACATTATGCAGGGCCTGTGCGGATCGAGGTGAATCTACACAGGCCCAGTAAAGGTAGTACCATCCCCGTGCAAGGGATTCCTAGGAATGTAAGTCCTACCCAAGCCCATTCCAGGATAGGCCGACCCACATAGACTTATTTAGGGGTAGTGAGGTTACCTGCCCGCAAGGAAGATTGGGCGATAGCTGGGACAAGGCAGGTTCGAGGCAGTGCGGGATGAAAGAGAGTGGTATGGCGCATCGCTCTTCCTGAGGTAGGAGGCAGGTCCATATCACCGGCATGAAGCAGTGTTTTGGTGGAGGGAGACAGCCCACGGGGCTATCCGCGGCCTGTAGGGGAGCCAGACAGAGCTGCAGTGAGGGAGAGGCACTACGGTGGAGGTGGTCAGACGAGAGCAAAGCAGCGCATCATGCTATGTTGGGTGCTGGGTGGTCGGATAGCTACGTGTTTATGAGGAGGCTGGCCTTGGATCTAGACGGACATGGTAGATTTGTGCACAAACAAGATCAATGCAAGTGTGGTTGAAGGAGCCAGACTAGTGCGCCTTTTTTGGAAGACCAACCAGGGGTAGGCCTAGCCAGCCTCATCGGCAGAGGCCCTTATGTGGTGCCTCCATAGAAGGGAGGGGGATTGGCAGCCTCCTTTGGTTGGTATGGGAGAAGGCACCTCATCGGCCTTCACCTGGAAGGTGAGGAGGTGGCCTTGCAGGGCTGGCATGCTTTGTCTGAAGGAGGAGACCCCTGCAGATCTCCGTCCTATGCCATAGGTTTCATGTGGGAGGAGGCAGCAGTGGGTCTCTATGGGTGGTTGTTGCGCTGTAGTAGGAGGAGGCAACATGGACCGGGGTTCCATGATGCTGCAGGAAGAGGGAGGTCCGATGCTGGTCTGGCCAGCCTAGACCAGAGGAGAGGCGGTGGGAGGGACGGTTGTCGCCGCCCCTAGTAGTTACCAGTTCACTACAGTGCGCAGGGCAGGGGAGACCAGTGGGGGGCTACTCATCCCCCCTCCCCCCAAAAGGTTTTTTAATTGACCGACTATTATTGTTATAATAAAATTTTATAACAATAATAATTAACAGTACTCATCAGAAAATTCTATTCCAGTGTAAACTGATTTATATATAATTGGTTCTTCAATTTGGAACCTTATTAAACAAAGAGTTTTAATCCGAACATAAAACATCAGATGAACACAGAATGGTCATCCAGTATCAGATTAAAACATGGTATGCATCACTTGGGCCATATCAATGCCCTCTTTATAACTTAATGAAAATTTTATTTTTTTCTTGGATTAAAAAAACATGTGCTTCCTCTGAAAGCACTTTTTTAACCAAACGTACAGTGGAAGACACATATAGGTAGGTTTCTAATAATTTTCCACTTAAAATCGACCTAAACTTGTTGACGTCGGTGCAGAGCAGCCCGATTAAATATGAGGATCAGACGTGAAGGATTTTAAGCACAAAAAGTAAACCATAAAAATACATGGTTTAATTCCGAATCCATGTACAACGTCTTTTCCTCGTTAGTGATCTCTAATCAAATAATCTGACATATAACTCCTCTAGATCATGCACATGTGCTTCAAGAAATCAGTGGGATTTTCATTAATTGTAATATGGGTGCTGGTGTAGAATTGCAACGATTCCTTCGATGCTCCAATGATCATAGCATCTCTTCGCAAGTGATGCCTAAGAGAGTGCTCAATCAAAAGCCATTGGATCCAAATAATCTCTCTCTAGAACATGGGAGAGAGGAGAGGAGAGAGAAGCCCCATGAATATTGTTTTTCAAATCCTCTCATCTTATATTTATAGTTCTTAATTAACATACCCGGTAAAGCCTCACCGGACTAGGATACTTAACGAACTATCAACGACATTTTATGAAAACTAATCTGAGTCATAAATATTATTATCAATCAGTTGAAATATATTGAAATATATTACGTGATAAAAATTGTGTCATTAAGTCGACTCTTCATACCCATAAATATTAATTGAACCTTGAATAATTTAATATTCATCAATTGATATTTTTCATTTATTTACTTAAAAACTCATAAATACATTTAATAAATAAATTCAATATTCAGTATTCAAAGCTCGAATAATATGAATTTATTTATTTCATTGGTGATTGTTTTAACTTGGAAAAATTTTAGACCCCAATGGTGGGGCCCTCCATTTAAACAACTACTATGTAACTGAATAGGGCAGAGTCTTGATACGCTTTTTTGTGTGACCCTCTTGGCCCTTATCTCAACAGCAGTGAATAGTATCGACACACCAAGAGCGGGATCTAGAAACCCATCATGGCCCCTGAAGAGATAAGGATTGTCACAAAAAAGACAAATAACCTATGAACACGCACTATGTAATATAATCTATTTGTCAGTAATATCTCATAAAGAAGGATGCACTCTCATGTCATCTCCCTTTTCTTACTTTATAATTTCTTGTTGTAACTGGACAGATTTACCCTTGACTTCCATGGCCATGGTATTTCAATGTTACTTCCATCCATATCAACATGGCCTGAGATATATTACTTCCATAACCCACAATATAAAAATACTTTATTGACCATTCATCCAATGTCATGCCTCCAATGACGCACCCAACACAAACTACCTCACCAAGAATACATTGTCATGGTTTTTATCTTGCATCAAAGTACACAATCAAATGACATACATTGGTAATGATCTCAAGTCATGAGACAATTACACATGATCATAGATAGGATCATCCAATGACACCTGAACATGTGGTGTTCTTATTGGCGATCCATTCTACATGATCTCACTACTAGAGATCACCATGTGCTAACTTCATGAGAAGAAGTCTCAATGCTTATGTTCCCCTAGAACATGATAGTAAAACATATGCTGTGTCTAATCAGTAAGATGTATGTAGACCCTAGAAAATATATTTAATATTAATTTCAAAGTATCTTGAGGTTCTAATTATATCTTGGGAACTACTATAACCATTCGATACAAAAATTAATCTTTCGACGTTACCATTTCAATAGTGGACGCAAAAAGGCCTACACTATAATGGTAAGACGAAATCATGTATATAAAATTGTATACATGATATGGTAATCAAAAGAACTAAAAATTTGGGTCTAGGGAACCCACTATTTCAACAATTTAAACAAGCACTTGGAAAGGATTTTGGAAAGCAATTATGTTAAGATCATTAAAGAGAAAACCACGAATTCTTCAATAAAATCTTATGTTGATATAATAGAAGACGATAAGGAATGTGAACATGAAATAAATAAAAATATTGATGTGGATGAAGGTGTACATGAATAGAATGAGTCACATAATGATGTTGACTTAAAAGAAGAATCGGAAGTAGAAACCATGGCTAAAGAGAATTTGACTAAACATTATAGGAGAAATTCAAAAGAAGATATTGATCAATCCAAAATTATCGGGGACAAGAATGAACCTACATAGGCAAGGATAGTGAAGAATAATAAAACATATTCATTCCTATCATTTTTTGAACCATTATTATTTTAATAGGGTGCAAAGGATGATTCATGGGTGAATTACATGAATGAAGTATTAGATCAAATTGAAAATAATTAGACATGGGATCTTTTCAGGAGACCTTCAGGTCACAATGTGAGTGTTACAAAGTGTAGTTTCAAGAAAAAATTTGACAGGAGAGGAAATGTTATCAGAAATAAGATGCTCTTGGTTTGTAAAGGGTATTCCAAAATCTATGGCATTGATGTTGAAGAGACATTAGCTCCAATAGTGATACTTGAGTCAATCAAGCTATTTCTTTCCATGGAAATCCAAAATAGGTTATAAATTATATCAAACAGATTTAAAAAATTGGTGGGTTTCCTACTTGGAAATTACAAAATAAAGGTATGTAAATTAGAGAAATCACTCTATGGAATATGCAAGCAACACAGGAATGGTACTCTTGACCAGAATCATATCCGAAAAGTCTGAATTCAAAAGAGGAGGAGTGGATCACATTATATAAGTGAATAATTCTCAAAATGATAACTTCATGGTATTTGTATATATTGATGATATTATTTTTGGTAGAAGTAGGTAGGGATAAGTGGATGAATTTTCTAATCACATGAAATTGGAATTTGAAATTTCAATGATAGGTGAACACATGTCATTTTTAGGGCTGCAGCTGCTTCAAAAAAGGATTAATCATTCATTTCATAGAAAAAATAGGCAAAAGAGATACTAAAGAAATTTAATCAGTGGATCCCAAAATGTATAAGAGAATAATTGGAAGCTTACTATACCTAACAGTGACATGTCCAGATATAGTTTTGAAACATGCTTAGTAGACCACTTTCAGAGTAATCTGAAGGTACAACAAGTGGAAGTAGTGAAAAGAATCAAGAGGTACATTAAATGTACACATAATTATGGGTTATACATCACATCAGGAACCGACATCAAACAATAAGTTTATTCTGATGTTGACTGGGTTGGAGATGTAGTGGACAAAAAATCCACCAGTGGAGGAAAATTCTATATTTGAATGAAATGTGTGTTATAGTTGAGGAAAATAGGAAAGTATATCACTTACTACTAATAAAGATAGATATATCTATGCTACCAAGTTGTTCACTCAGTTACTTTGGATGAAGCATCAACTGACTGAAATAGGTGATGAGGTGAAAAAACCAATGGTAATTTACCATGATAACAAGAGCACAATTGATTTTAGGAAGAATCCTAGTTATCATTCTTGTATGAAACATATTTAAATCACATATCACTTCATGAAGGAAAAAATTAGAACAAGGCATAATAAAAAAGGACCGTGTGGGAACCGATGAGCAAGTGGCTGACATTATGATCAAGCCACTATTAGTGGCTATGTTTGAGAATCATCAGTTGAACCTCAGTGTTCAACCACCTCCCATTGCATGAGGATGATTTGATATTTACCATATCCCCAATTTTTTAACTGTGTTAATTAGTTTTTGGAAGTGATGCTGGTTTATCAGGGATATATGATCAATGGGGATTATATTCAGGGCTCTAAAAAGTTCAAATAAAATTCTTTAAGTTTATTTACAATGGGGGAGAAATAGTTAAATTTAATTGAAAAATATGGAGTTTGAAATGTTTTTTTATGGTTGCATTCTGATTACAGGAGAATGAAATGGAGAATTTCAAAAGAGAGAATGTAAATGGAAATTTTTTTTGGGTTTCATGAAGATGCTTTTAGATATTTCATTTGAACACACAATAACCTGATTCTGGTCTTCACTCTTGTTTTCTACAAAGATCATTTCTCACATAAAATTAGAGTTTTGGATGAGTTGATAATTGAATCTCAATTTTTTATAACGGATGGTGTTCTATTGAAATTATCTCTGTATTTTTAACAAACTCATAGGGGGAGATTGTTGGAACCAAGGATGTTCTTTGCTAGAACTAGATTATGGTTTTATTTTGCTAGAATTGGTGTAATGTCCCGGACCTCTCCGGTCGATTACTTTGTAAAAACATTTTTTTTGATGTGGTCAATGCGGTGAACATCAAAAATAATAATTATTATTAATAATAAATGGTGACGTGTTAATAATTTTTTTTGGGGTTTTGTTATAAGTGTTATACTAAATAATTATAATAATAATGTTGGTTTTTTTGATAGATCTGGTAATAATGATTTAATGAGAATTATGTTTTGAATTAAATGCAATGAGATTTGAGATATGAGAATAAATTCAAGATGTTATGATAATTGTGTAAAAATAAATAAATAAAAGTTTAAAATAAATTTGGGGCGTGCCACAAGGAGAGATAAGATGAAAAATATAATAATATGAAATAAAAGGGGAGGCGCACCAACAAAATAAAGATTGGAGAGAGAAAATAAAATTTATTGAAAAATAAATATAAGAGAGAGGTGCCACTTTTTGTGGGAGAGAATCTTGGGAGAAAGAATTAATAAAGATTGGAGAGAGGGAGGAGTTATAAGATATTAATGGGAATAAAATTAAGTGTGAAATAAATAGTAAAGGAGATAATTGGTGATGAATTTCCAGCGTGAAAAATGACAAATGGTGATTGATTGGAGTTAGAGAAATAAATAAATAAATAATTAATAAAATATTGTTATCATTTTTTTTGATAATAAAACACGTTTTTCACAATAACTTCTTCGTGCGACCTCGGTTTCACGAACCGTCAGTGGCAGTGCGACCCTGACTACGAGATGAAAATTATGAGTCCAATATTGGATGTCTTTTTCGGGTTTTTGGATTAGGTACCCGAAACGCTCATGAATTAATAGATTTAATATTGTTATTATTACGGGATCTTGTATCCAACGTATCTCCCTCATACGGTATCGGATTGACGATCCGTCAGCGACAACATAACCCTGAAATTATGACGGTCAATTTAAGACCATTAATGAGCTACTTTTATGACTCATACCTCGGGTCAACGAAACACCACATATTGAAAGAATTATCATTATTATTAAAACGCGTGGAAACCGCGTGACGTGTTGTGTGTTAACTAATCAAAACATGTAACGTATGTACGGTCACATCGTGTATTCATTAATGCACGCTGAATACGGATTTACCTATTCGTTTCCTATATAAGAACGAGGCCATGTTTTATCTTCCATATCGATCGCTTCTTTGTCGCACGACGACTCTCATGGACGATTGAGAAGCATTCCTCCTCTAACTTCTTTGTCCGAGCTCCGAATTACGATCCGTCAGTGGCCATAGGATCGTAGCGACGAGACGAAGCTTCTAAGCCTGGACTTGTCACCTTTCGTTCCAACCTTCCTTCTCCAGCTTCCATCATAGGAGGCATTTGTTGGGTTTGGCGAAGGCGGAGGACACCGAAGGACGTCGTCGGAAGCGACGTGATCGGGACTTTTGAGGTAGGGGTTTACCTTCATCTCTCTTTTTGGTGCAACATGCGGGGTGTGATATTTTTCTTTTGTTCCATGGGATGAAGTTGAACTTTAAATAAAGATAATAACCGGATAAAGAAGGGTTTGGGGTTTTGTGCTGTTTCTATTGCCTTCCAGTTTCTTTATCTTCTGATTGTGATTTTGGATTGAAAGGCCTTTGCCTACTGAAAATCAAGGCCGTTGGTGGCCTTTGCATGCGCAATTGATATCTGAATTGTTTGTGGTCAGTTTTGTTAAAACATGGAAAATGGATAAGCACGTAAAGACCGTCTTATTAATTGAGAATGAAAACCTTGTGTGATCACCCCGATTGAACAAAGTTGGAATAATGAACATGTTGGGGGTTTGGTTGTTTTGTGGAAAATGCCTTTATTTATGAAAAGTGTTTTGATTATGAAAAGTGTTTTGAAGTAAAAGGTGTTTTCAAATGCAGAAATGTTTTGTGTGTTGAAAGGGTTTTATGTATGGAACTTTGAAATAAATGAATGATGGAATGTTGTATGGTTGTGATAATCTCTTGTAAATGAAATGGCATGTGGTTTCTTGCGTTTTACCTAACCTTGGTTGTGGATGGCAGCGATATGTTTGTGAAAAGTTTTGTCTGGATGTTAGTTGCCCAGTAGTAATAATTTGTTAAACAATTTCATGAAACATGAAAACCTAAATGGGGTTGGGGGATGATTGTTTGGTTGTTGATGCATGCTTCGTGGTAGCAGTGCCGAGGAACATGCTCAGTTTCTCTTTTTAAGAAGCCATAGGTTAGGCTGTGTGTTTGGTATATGTATATATATAATTGTATCTTTGTGTTTTGTCGCACCACACCCATGTCAAGCACCTTGTGCCGAACACTCCCATTATATGGGAGAGGGTGTTCCCCCTTAGTTACTAGCTCCTTCCTGCTCCTTCTTCTATAGGCTATGATGGATTGAGGTGACCTTACACCCAAGAATCTTCGGGTAGGTCTCGGAGGATGATATGGCTTGAGGCGACCTTTAGCCCAAGACTCTTCGGGCAGGCTTACCGTTCCCAAGAACCTTCGGGATGAGGCCCAGGTGTCTGCGGGCGGGTTAGTGATTGTGGCCCAGGTGTGTGCGGGCGGGATGCGTGGTTTGGCCCAGGTGTGTGCGGGCGGGAAGAGTGTTGTAGCGTCAGGACGTTTGCCGTTAGGAAGAGCAGTATCTAATTAAGTGGGAAATGGTGCGGGGTACCCAATACTTTTGTTCTATATATATACTAAACTTGTTTGTGTTACTTGGTGAGTGTGACCAGTGAGGCTGGGTGGATAGTTTTTCCTTGTTAGTTTCTGGTTCTTCTGTTTTCTCACGGGACCTTAGTGTGTCTCCCCACTTGTGCACGAGAGCTTTAGGATCTCTACTGAGTATACTTGTATGCTCACCCTACATTGTTTCAGGTTTTTAGGAGGAATACCAGGGTCGTGCGGGACCCTACTAGTCAGGCAGTGGGAGCTGTGCAGTTGCTGTTTTCTTGTTTTTCTTTTGGTATTGTACTCACTTGTACTTTGAGCTTATTTGTACTTGTACCTGTTTCAGTTTATTTATACATGCATATGGGACTGGTTGGGGTTTCTTTTCAGCACCTTTGTTCTTTTTCCTTTTTGGTGGTTGACTTTTCCTATTTCCGATCCTAACTATAAAAAGGGTAATGCCTCCCATGATTGAAAAAAAATAAACTCATACCCTTGGTGGTAGTCACCACCCCGGGGCCTACTGGAGGCGGGACTCGGGGGTCATTATCTCCCTTTCACCATTGCCAGCTCAGGAGGGGAATCTTTGATGGAAGGGGGTCGTGACAGAATGATATCAGAGGAATGGTTGAGAGATAGGATGGAGTCTGGAGTTAGGCACAGTGAGGATTGCATGGGATGGTAGGGAAACAGTGTTAGCTGATCTTGGTGTGTGACATATGCCAGGAAAGACCGGCTAGCACATGGGATTTTAGGGCCCCCCATGATCCGATGCAAGGACTCTAAGCCTACCAAACAACCGAGTGAGGGTACATTGATTTTAGGGTAGAAACCCTAGGAAAGGTACATGCATCATCATGTTTGTGTTTTACTTGATTTGGGGCGTTCTGGGAATAAAGTAAAATGATAAAATGAACCCTTAAGAAATCTCCTTACTACTCGGGCTTAGGTTTTCCTTGTTTACCGTACAGCTATGGCACCTAGACGGCATTCCCAGGTGGCTCAGGCGGCCGAGGCCCAGCAGGTTCATGCGATCGATCAACTGAGGATCGATCAAGAGGAGGAAGACAGCCAGTGGCAGAAGACCCTCCGTTCTTTCCAGCGTCAGACTCTCAAGATGTACGAGGGAAGTACTTCGGACCTGGAGACGGAGGGGTGGCTTGAAGAGCTAGGGATCGCTTTTACCTTGATCCGTGCTCCGAAGGAGTACTGGGTCCCCCTAGTGGTCAGTCAGCTGAGAGGCACGGCGCGCCAATGGTGGATGCTCTACCTCGGGGAGAGGAAGGAGGCAGAGATTCCATGGGCTGACTTCAAAAAGGAGTTCTGAGAGGAATTCCTTTCTTCTTTGATCAAGGTGGAAAAGCGTCAGGAGTTGCTCTCCCTTCAGCAGGGGAGTATGACTGTTCGAGAGTTGGGAATTAAGTTCAAGAATCTCCTACGCTTTGCTCCGGAACTCTTTCCGGATGAAGAGTCTCAGGCGAGACATTTGGAAGAGGCGCTTCGTCCTTCGCTCTAGTATGTTGTGACCCCCTTCACCCTTCTGACATACTTATCCATACAGAAGAAGGCGGAAGTTGTAGAGAGGATGCACTTGCAGGGAGGTGCACCCCGAGAAGGGATCCAGGCGGGTCCGTTGAAAGGGAAGGCAGTCAGTAGCAGACCTCCTGCGACCGGACCTTCCAGGTTCAGGCCGGTGGGGAGCAGGCCCCAGCGGTTCCAGTTCAGGTCTTCAGGACCTCATCCTTCCTTCTCAAGTCCTGGACTGAAGTGTTTTTCTTGTGGAGGTTTCGGGCACGTCCGAAGTCAGTGCCCGACCAGAGCTCAGCACGGTGGAGGTGGTTAGGATCAGTACCCACCTCAGCAGTAGTTGTCGTCGAGGCCCTTTCAGCGGCAGCAGGGCCCTCCGAGGGTAGACCCTGTAGGAGGAGGCCTATCTCAGGGTGCTCCTCAGGGACCTCGACCAGGGCGTGGTCGGGGAGGTGGTCGACATCAGAGAGGCAGAGGAGCTGGGCGTGGACAGTTGCACGCAGCAGAGTTGACAGCTCCAGCAGGACCAGAGGTGGTACGAGGTACGATCTGTTTGTTCAGCACTCTTGTTTCTACCTTGTTCGATTCAGGAGCTTCGCACTCTTTTTTTGCACCCAGTCTAGCCCATGCTTTGGGTCTAGACGTAGAGAGACTTTCTATACTCTTGGTACTGAGTACGCCTATTGGAGGTCAGACCCGTTTGTCTTGTGTTTGTCGGGGATGCGAGCTGACGTTGGGACCACATCGGTCCATTGGAGATCTTCTTTTGCTACAGATGCAGCCATACGACGTCATCTTAGGCATCGACTGGCTGTTCTCTGTTAGTGCTATTATCGACTGCTTCCGGAGAAGAGTCGTGTTCTCTGATATGGATGGACAGCGTGTGACTTTTGTTGGCGAGAGAAGCTATCAGGTGGGAAGCCGGCATGTGAAGCCTCTCTTTTCTTTGTTGGGTGGGATATCAGTGGTTCCAGCTGATACGGAGATGATGAATGTTCTAGAAGTTGTTTGGGAATTCCTCGATGTCTTTCCCGAGGAGGTTGTGACTCTACCCCCTCGACGTGATGTTGAGTTTGGGATAGACTTACAGCCAGGTTCCCGTCCAATCTCGATGGCTCCTTATCAGATGGCACCTTCGGAGTTGCGGGAGTTGCGGATTCAGATTGATGATCTGATGGAGAAGGGTTTCGTTCGACCCAGTGTGTCGCCATGGGGTGCTCCGGTTCTGTTCGTGAAAAAGGCGGATGGTGGTCTCAGGCTATGCATAGACTACCGGAGGCTGAATCAGGTAACGGTCAAGAACCGTTACCCCCTTCCGAGAATAGATGACCTCTTTGACCAGCTGAGGGGAGCATGTTGGTTTTCTAAGACTGATCTGCGGTCGGGATATCATCAGCTGAGGGTAAAAGACAGTGACATCCCAAAGACAACTTTCAGGTGCAGGTATGGGCACTTCGAGTTTGTAGTGATGCCGTTTGGGGTTACGAATGCACCAGCTGTGTTCATGGGTCTTATGAACTTTGTCTTCCGAGAGTTCCTGGACCAGTTCGTCGTTGTGTTCATCGATGACATCTTGATCTACTCAAGATCAAAGGAGGAGCAAGTTGAGCATCTCAGGGTTGTCTTGAAAGTCCTTCGGCACCATCATCTTTATGGAAAGTTGTCAAAATGTAAGTTCTTGACGCAATAAGTACACTTCCTTCGGCACGTGGTGTCTCAGCATGGAGTGTCAGTGGACCCGTCGAAGGTAGAAGCAGTTGTTTCTTGGAAAGCACCCAAGAGCATGGCAGAAGTTCGTAGTTTCCTGGGGTTGGCTGGATACTATCGGAGGTTCGTCTTGGAATTCTCTCGAGTTGCTGCTCCGTTGACAGCTTTGACTAGGAAGAATCAGGTCTCCCTGTGGAATGAGCTGTGCCAGGAAGCTTTCGACTACCTGAAGGAGAAGTTGGTTAGTGCTCCCATCCTTAGGTTTCCAGAGGAAGGATCCTTGTATGAGGTGTTTTTTGATGCCTCTGGCCTTGGCTTGGGATGTGTGCTGATGCAGAAGAAGGGTGTGATCTGCTATTGGTCTAGGCAGTTGCGTCCTCACGAGCAGAACTATGCCACCCATGACTTGGAGCTTGCAGCGGTAGTGTTCGCATTGAAGATGTGGTGACATTACCTCTTTGGGGAGCGCTTTGTGGTCTTCACCGATCACAAGAGCTTGCACTATATCTTCTCCCAGCGTGACTTGAACTTGCGACAGCGGAGATGGGTCGAGTTTCTCCAAGACTAGACTTTGAGATCTCGTACACTGAAGGTAAGGGAAACGTTGTGGCTGATGCCCTGAGCAGGAAGCCGCATCAGGAAGTGGTTCGGGAATCTGCTGATGCTTGGAAGGCGATGGGGGAGTTGGCTGCCTTGAACTTGGATGCGAGGGTGGAAGGTGCTAGAGGCAGCTTGTTTCAGATGACGGTACAGTCCTCTTTGTTGCAGCAAGTGGAAGAGTCTCAGTGGGGAGACCCTGAGGTGGAAGTGTTGCGGGATCATGTCGATCAGGGGAACGCTCCGGAAGTATGGTCGGATGACAGCCGACATCGAATTCTCTTTCATGGAAGGTTGTTTGTTCCAGAGGTGATGCGTGATGAAGTCCTTCGTGAGTTCCATAGCTCAGCCTTGGCAGTACATCCAGGTGTTTCGAAAATGTACCAAGGCCTGAGGGGACAGTTTTGGTGGCCCGGGGTGAAACGGGCAGTGGCAGAGTTTGTGGCTAAATTCCTGGTGTGTCAGCAGGTGAAGGCTGAACACCGCGTTCCTGGTGTTTTGTTGCATCCTTTAGATGTTCCCGAGTGGAAGTGGGACGACGTCTCGATGGACTTCGTCACAGGACTACCCAGAGCTCAGGGCGGGCATGATGCTATCTGGGTAGTGGTGGATCGAATGTCAAAACCTGCTCACTTCTTGGCCATCAAGGAGTCAGGACCTGTGAGTACCTTAGCACAGAGGTACGTGGATGAGGTGGTGAGTTTGCATGGAGTTCCGAAGACTATCGTCTCAGATCGGGACACTCAGTTCACCTCACGAGTCTGGAAGGGGTTACAGCATGCTTCTGGCACCTAGCTACGCCTTAGCACTGCTTTTCACCCTCAGACTGATGGACAGACAGAGCGGACTATCCAGAAATTGGAGGAAATGCTGCGAGAATGTGTTCTGGATTTCGGAGGATCATGGGTACGACACTTGCCTTTAGTAGAGTTTTCCTACAACAACATCTTCGACTCTACTATCGGCATGGCTCCTTTTGAGGCTTTGTATGGAAGACCATGTCGTTCACCCTTTTGCTGGGCAGAGGTTGGTGAGATTGGTACTCTTGGAACAGAAGTAGTGCAAAGCACCACGGAGAATGTCCAGCTAGTGAGGGAGAGGATGAAAGCAGCCCAGGATCGGCAGAAGTCTTATGCTGATCGTCGGAGGAGGCCCTTGGAGTTCGAGGTGGGAGATCATGTGTTCTTGAAGGTTTCCCCTCGACGGGGGCAGCGGAGGTTCGGAAAGGGGAGTAAGCTCTCCCCTAGGTTCATCGGACCTTTTGAGGTGCTGAGGCGAGTTGGCGATGTGGCATATCAGCTGGCCCTACCACCTCAGTTGGAGAGGGTCCATGACGTCTTCCATGTCTCCCAGCTTCGTCAGTACTTACATGATGACTCGCATGTCATCAACTGGGGAGAGCTAGATGTGGGAGAAGACGCGACCTTTGAGGAACGGCCAGTCAGGATCGAGGATCGCAAGGAGAATGTGCTCCGTGGATGAACCATCGGCTTGGTTCGTGTGTTGTGGAGGCATGGCGGCCTTGATGAGAGCACTTGGGAGCGGGAGACCTAGATGCGCGCTCAGTACCCTGGTTTGTTTTGACTTGTACCTTCCTTTGTTTGTTGGTGTTACCCTGTACCTCTGATATATAAAATGTTGGCTTGTTGGATGTGAGATCTTTGTTCCTTGTTCTTGGGAAGTGTGTGGCTTGTCCGGATATATGGGAAAGGAAAAACCTGATCCTTAATCAAGACGCATTAATGAGGATGCAATTAAACCCGTGCAGGCGAGTCAGTGCCGCCTAAAGCGGATAGTATCTTGACATAGGAGAGGTAATTCCTAACTCATAGAGATGTTGGTTGGTTCCTTGTCATGACGAGAGCCCTGAGAGGTATCTTTTGGAGTGGTTCTTCAGATCCTTTCCTTCTTCTGGGTCAGTTTTTAATTCTCGAGGACGAGAATGTTTTGAGAGGTATCTAATGTAATGGCCCGGACCTCTCCGGCCGATTACTTTGTAAAAACGTTTTTTTTTGATGTGGTCAATGTGGCGAACATCAATAATAATAATAATTATTAATAATAAATGGTGACGTGTTAATAATTTTTTTTGGGGTTTTGTTATAAGTGTTATACTAAATAATTATAATAATAATGTTGGTTTTTTTTGATAGATCTGGTAATAATGATTTAATGAGAATTATGTTTTGAATTAAATGCAATGATATTTGAGATATGAGAATAAATTAAAGATGTTATGATAATTGTGTAAAAATAAATAAATAAAGGTTTAAAATAAATGTGGGGCGTGCCACAAGGAGAGAGAAGATGAAAAATATAATAATATGAAATAAAAGGGGAGGCGCACCAACAAAATAAAGATTGGAGAGAGAAAATAAAATTTATTGAAAAATAAATATAAGAGAGAGGCGCCACTTTTTGTGGGAGAGAATCTTGGGAGAAAGAATTAATAAAGATTGGAGAGAGGGAGGAGTTATAAGATATTAATGGGAATAAAATTAAAGGTGAAATAAATAGTAAAGGAGATAATTGGTGATGAATTTCCAGCGTGAAAAATGACAAATGGTGATTGATTGGAGTTAGAGAAATAAATAAATAATTAATTAATAAAATATTGTTATCATTTTTTTTTGATAATAAAACACTTTTTTCACAATAACTTCTTTGTGCGACCTCGGTTTCACGAACCGTCAGTGGCAGTGCGACCCGGACTACAAGACGAAAATTATGAGTCCAATATTGGATGTCTTTTTCGGGTTTTCGGATTGGGTACCCGAAACGCTCATGAATTAATAGATTTAATATTGTTATTATTACGGGATCTTGTATCCAACGTATCTCCCTCATATGGTATCGGATTGACGATCCATCAGCGACAGCGTAACCCTGAAATTATGATGGTCATTTAAAGACCATTAATGAGCTACTTTTATGACTCATTCCTCGGGTCAATGAAACACCACATATTGATAGAATTATCATTATTATTAAAATGCGTGGAAACCACGTGACGTGTTGTGTCTTAACCAATCAAAACATGTAACGTATGTACGGTCACATCGTGTATTCATTAATGCACGCTGAATACGGATTTACCTATTCGTTGCCTATATAAGAACGAGGTCATGTTTTATCTTCCATATCGATTGCTTCTTTGTCGCACGACGACGCTCTTGGACGATCGAGAAGTATTCCTCCTCTAACTTCTTTGTCCGAGCTCCGAATTACGATCCGTCAGCGGCCACAGGATCGTAGCGACGAGACGAAGCTTCTAAGCCCGGACTTGTCACCTTTCCTTCCGACCTTTCTTCTCCAGCTTCCATCCTAGGAGGCGTTTTTCGGGTTTGGCGAAGGCGGAGGACACCGAAGGACGTCGTTGGAAGCGACGTGATCGAGACCTTTTTAGGTAGGGGTTTACCTTCGTCTCTCTTTTTGGTGCAACATGCGGGGTGGGATATTTTTCCTTTGTTCCATGGGATGCAGTTGACTTTTAAATAAAGATAATAACAGGATAAAGAAGGGTTTGGGTTTTGTGCTGTTTCTATTGCCTTCCAGTTTCTTTATCTTCTGATTGTGATTTTGGATTGAAAGGCCTTTGCCTACTGAAAATCAAGGTCGTTGGTGGCCTTTGCGTGCAAAATTGACATCTGAATTGTTTATGGTCGGTTTTGTTAAAACAAGTAAAATGGATAAGCACGTAAAGACTGGCTGATTAAATGAGAATGAAAACCTTGTGTGATCACCCCGATTGAACAAATTTGGAATAATGAACATGTTGGTGGTTTGGTTGTTTTGTGGAAAAAGCCTTTATTTATGAAAAGTGTTTTGATTATGAAAAGTGTTTTGAAGTAAAAGGTGTTTTCAAATGCGGAAATTTTTTGTGTGTGGAAAGGGTTTTATGTGTGGAACTTTGAAATAAATGAATGATGGAATGTTGTATGGTTGTGATAATCTCTTGTAAATTAAATGGCATGTGGTTGCTTGCGTTTTACCTAACCTTGGTTGTGGATGACAGGGATATGTTTGTGAAAAGTTTTGTCTGGATGTTAGTTGCCTAGTAGTAATAATTTGTTAAACCATTGCATGAAACATGAAAACCTAAATGGGGTTGGGGGATGATTGTTTGGTTGTTGATGCATGCTTCGTGGTAGCAGTGCCGAGGCACATGCTCAGTTTCTCTTTTTAAGAAGCCATAGGTTGGGCTGTGTCTTTGGTATATGTATATATATAATTTTATCTTTGTGTTTTGTCGCACCACACCCATGTCAAGAACCTAGTGCCGAACACTCCCATTTTATGGGAGAGGGTGTTCCCCCTTAGTTACTTGCTCCTTCCTGCTCCTTCTTCCATAGGCTATGATGGCTTGAGGTGACCTTACACCCAAGACTCTTCGGGTAGGTCTCGGAGGCCAATATGGCTTGAGGCGACCTTTATCCCAAGACTCTTCGGGCAGGCTTACCGTTCCCAAGAACCTTCGGGATGAGGCCCAGGTGTCTGCGGGCGGGTTAGTGGTTGTGGCCCAGGTGTGTGCAGGCGGGATGCGTGGTTTGGCCCAGGTGTGTGCGGGCAGGAAGAGTGTGGTAGCGTCAGGACGTTTTCTGTTAGGAAGAGCAGCATCTAATTAAGTGGGAAATGGTGCGGGGTACCCAATACTTTTGTTCTATATATATACTAAACTTGTTTGTGTTACTTGGTGAGTGTGACCAGTGAGGCTGGGTGGATAGTTTTTACTTGTTAGTTTCTGGTTCTTCTGTTTTCTCACGGGACCTTAGGGTGTCTCCCCACTTGTGCACGAGAGCTTTAGGTTCTCTATTGAGTATACTTGTATGCTCACCCTACGTTGTTTCAGGTTTCCAGGAGGACTACCAGGGCCGTGTGGGACCCTACTAGTCAGGCAGTGGGAGCTGTGCAGTTGCTGTTTTCTTGTTTTTCTTTTGGTACTGTACTCACTTGTACTTTGAGCTTATTTGTACATGTACCTGTTTCAGTTTATTTATACATGCATATGGGACTGGTTGGGGTTTCTTTTCAGCACCTTTTTTCTTTTTCCTTTTTGGTGGTTGACTTGTCCTATTTCCGATCCTAACTATAAAAAGGGTAATGCCTCCCATGATTGAAAAAAAAAATAAACTCATACCCTTGGTGCTAGTCGCCACCCCGGGGCCTACTGGAGGCGGGACTCGGGGGTCATTATCTCCCTTTCACCATTGCCAGCTCAGGAGGGGAATCTTTGATGGAAGGGGGTCGTGAAAATTGGATTATGGTTTGTGTTTTTCCTTGATGTTATCATGAAAATATGGAAAAGGATTGAGTTTCATAGGTATGGGATTCCTGAATTGTGTTTCATAATGACATAAAAATTGTGATGGTGTACATTGTGATTACTGGACATTAAGCTCCATGAAAGGTATACATTTGGAATCAACATTTCATAAAAATAGAAAATGAATGGATTTAATGATATCTGTATTGAGGTTTTTCAAAGAATTGAATCTTCACAATTTGATATGGTGTTTCTTCAGAGTTCCAACGAGCATCACCAATATAAAATGAAAGGAGATTTTCTAGTGGTTCTTTATGGTAGTACAATGAGGTGGTTCGAAGGGTTTTGATGAATAACTCTACAATTATTATGAGAAATGGAAAAGGGGGATTTTACATCGATCTTTGTGATGAAAAATATTCCATGTGCAGATGTTTTTGGTCGATTCGGATTTCACACTTGATGAAGAGGTGCTCCACGTTTGACTGTGCCTATAAATAACAGGCTTCCCCTCATAATTATAAAAAATTTTGATAGAGAATATCACACATCTATTTTAATTAACAAAGAAATGGGTGATATGTGAAGAAGTTTTTTCTATATGATCATGAACTTCATAGGGATACTTTAAATGTATTGAATGCTACCAATGATTGTAATTCAATTGAGATTTTTAAAGACGGGTTGTTTCAAATTGGACCATTGAGGTTCACGAAGTAGGTTACTTTTCAAGGTAGTGAGCTTCACGAAGGGTTTTGCTCTGTGAGGCAGTGATGTCCATGAAAGGGTGTGCTCTATGAGGCAGTGAGCTCCATGAAGAGTTATTCTCTACAAATGTGTGAGCTTTGTGAAGTGATGTGCTCTACAACGGGCTGAGCTTTTACAATGGCATTTACCAAGGGCTCTATTAAGTATCAATGTTGAGTGGTCAAGACATTCAGTGACCATCAACTCAGGTCTTTGATGTAATAAGTTCCACATGTTGTAAATTAACCAAGACTTCAATGCAAATCTATTAAAGTGACCTTCAAGTCAATAAAATGAGTTTGACTTCTCTCAAAGTAGTGAGCAAGGGTGAGTCGACAGATGTGATTTATAAGACGTAGTGATCAATCCCTAAACAATTGTAATGGTAGTTCACTTGGCATTTAGTGACTATGACTAAACATTTTTATTCCACATCTAGTGAATATTAGTGGTTTGTGGTATGAACAACCCACTATTGGTGTATGCTCCTTGGATGTAGCCCTTTGTGGTGAACCAAATAAAACTATCATGTCCTTTCTTTGTATGCATTTTTCTAACAAGATTAATAGGTTCCTACCTACATGGGAAGAACATCCATTGGTTTAGGAGAAACATTTGACACCATGATTCACCCCTCCACTCTCAGGGTGTTTTGGGATCCTTCAGTTGTTGGGAATATGGAGGATGAAAACCCATCCCTATGAATTTAACTAGGTGTTTTTCCTAGGTGAGGAAGATCATGTAGAGGATCGTCTTCCATGATTTTTTATTTTATAACACAGCTAGCTATGTATTTTGGAGCTTGAAATGGTGTGTCATAAATACCCTTTCTAATGGGAAAATTTCCCTTTTTGTACATGAATTGTTTATGTGGTTTGGAGGATTTTATTTCTGATTCGTTCAATCTAAAACCCAAAAACTCTATCCCCTATTTTTAAAATATATTATTTTTTTATTAATATCTCATTATATATTGTAATCATATATTTTTCCCCATTATTGGATTCTAGAGGGGATTTTATCCTTTTGTCTCTAATGTTTGTGGTTTGATTCACTATTAATCAATATTTTGTCATTTTCTGTCATTTTTTCCTACATTAGGGTATTCTTCTACATTTCCAATTTATAGATTTTGGGATTGAATCTAAGGAAATTATTCAATTAGTATTGATAAATGAGTATATGGAAGGTGGTATCAAATCTATTCTAAAAAAGTATAACCATTTTCATTATGTGTAAAATGTGGGGTCACAATAACAAATAACCTGATTAAAAAAATCAATAATTAAATTATATAAGAATAAAATTACATTTTGAAACTTTCCATTATCCAAAAAAAAATTCAAAATTCCATTTCACCATGACTTTAGCCACCACTTGATTCGTTCTAGGCTTGGTAATTAATTTGGGTATTTGAAAATGTGACCCTAGGGTGTATTAGGGTTGAAATGTGACTCTATATATGTTCCCAAGGTTTCTTAGAATGGGATTTAGGATTAGGTTGGAATGTATATTTTATGAGTATTTATGTAATGGGATTAAGAATATTGATTTGGATTAACTATCTAAGTATAAAAAATTATGACCCCCAATTTGGAGTGCCTTAGGGAAATCTCCCATTAACTTGTTAAAAATCATGATTTGGAATCCCTTGGGGAAATCCCCAATAGTATAATTATGAATCGTAGTTTATACTGCATTGGGTAAATCCCACTTGGACAAATTGTGGATCACCGTTTGGAGTATCATGGTGAAATCCACATTAAACACATTATGACTCATAGTTTTGAGTGTCAGGAGGAAATCACACTTAGAATCATTATGACTCATAGTTTGGAGTGCATTTGGAAAATCTATCTTAGAATATTTATGAATAAAATTTTTGAGTACCTTCTGGGTAATCTCCATTGGGCTTATCATGATTTGTGATTTGAAGTTCCTTATAGACACACCCTTGGACCCGTTATGACTCACGGTTTGGAATTCCTTAAGGAAAACCCCCTTGGATTTATTTGTGCAACTATGGGAAACTATCAATAGAGAAAAATGACATAGAATGAATTTTGTATATTTGTATTAGGTATTATCATGGGACCAAAGGATCAACTGAAGCTTTGTTTATTTATATCACATATCACTTTATTATGCACATCGACATGCATAGTACACTCAGACTAGTTATAATTTTAGAGGTCATTACTGGTGGCCCACCAATTCAGACTATCACCTTTATCATGATATTATTTATTAATTTAGAATATTTACGGACTACATTATATGACAAGGTTGTATTCCCTATGATGGATGCATAATTTGGGCTGCTAGGATAGAACATCAAAGATTAGGACCTGTCTAGGGCTTGGGAAATGTTTTGGTAGAGCTTACTAGTTTTTCACATTTTATATCTACTTATATTATAGTTTATAAACATGTGTTTTTTCATTACCACTTTACAAGTATATAGTTAAATTTGATATATAATGGGATGTGTTTATTTTTTGCACTTACCCTAGTTACTGTTTATTGATTTATTAAAGAGATATATATTATTTGTATTATTTTTTTAATATTATTTCACTCTAATATGAGGGTCTATTCATCCAACCATACCACCGTAGTACTTTAATACTATTTGGTAGCCTCTAGCATAGGGGGTATTGAGCCTGATATACCAGTGGAAACTTCTACAGTTTTTTCATGTCTTAGTGGATGCAAACCGGGGGATAATGTAGAAAAGTGTAATCATAACCCATTCTTTTTGTCTGATGATTTAGGCATAGTAGAGAGAAGATATAATGTTTTCATGAATAATTATAGGACTTAGGAAAAGTATTTATATCCTATTAACATGGTAAATGTTGTGTTATAAGGAAGAAGATTAATATTCATGCTTTTCACTTTTACTATTGACTTATTTAACCATCGGTGATGTATATGAATTTTGATTTTTGATTTATGGGATTTTATCCCTTATCCCTAATGGAACGTTGGTGTGAATTCATGAATCATATCTAGAATGTTGGATTCACATATCTTGTTCATAATTTCATGGGACCGGTTACCTTGATTATGACTGGGGTTGGTTATATAAACTATGAGGTGTAGTTTATATTGTGTTTCCCCTGAAAAATTTATTATATAATCTTACTAAAATTGTTATGAAATGACATGAATAGAATTATATTATTACATAGATTTATTTTCAAATTAAATAAATTATAAAATATCAATTACTAGTTATAAATCATTTTCATTTTTTACATTTAATTACAATTACAATTAAACAAGATAAGTCTATGAAATGTGTGATGTTATAGATCCTATGTGTATGATTTGGAACATGTATTTTTTTACCCTCTGTATGGGTAGACAGATATAGTGAGGTTTCTCAAGTTATATGATTCCTATGATATGAAATGCAAGGAGTGACAAGTGGAATAATTTTTATTTATTCCCTTGAACTATGATAACAAGAACTGTAATATTAATTTATTCAAAGGTGTTTGAATCACATCATAGAAAAATGAATACATGATGGCATGTGATCGAGTTCATAAAGGTTGGTGATTGTGATTCACCATAGGTAATTAGGTTAGACTATCCTACAGTGATAGGTTTAGATATGGATGATCAACTTCAAGGGATCTTTCTACGTGTAGTGCATACGAAGAAGAGAGAGGCTCTACACATCTCACAAATAATGTATGAGTTTAATAATCAATTTTAGTTATAGAAACCTTGTTTTTTCTAGGGTGGGTGATCCCCAGCAAGAAGTTTTTTGAATTGATTATACCTAAATGATCATTGCGAACCTAGAGACACCTTAAAAATGATGGTGAAATTAAAAATATCTATGTTTTGAGGGTTAGTAAAGCGATTTTCAGATGCTCTACTCCATGAATATTTGAACATTTTGTGTTACTATAAGAACAAAGAGACTCGTTTAATTTACCATTTAATTCTATAAGCCAAGATTGTTGACAAGTAAAAGAATTTAATACATCTCACATAGGGGAATATATATGTTGTAGACTATGCTGTTTGTTTCACTAATTTATAGTGTTTTATCCTTACAAAAATAAGGGATTAGGTATATTTATAAATATTATTTTAGTGTGGCCTATGATATGAGATTTTAGTTTGGATAAATATTAGGTGATTTTCATCCTTTTTTGAGGTACTGAACCAGACTATAATTTTGGAGAGGAACTCGTGTAAAAGTTTACGCTTAGGGAAGGTATATTTTTATCAGGGATGAATTGGATGGTCTTAGAAAAGTATGAAGTGTTATTTTGATAGTTCAAGATACTGAAATAGTGGAAAAGATGTCTAGGGAAGTGTTCAATATTTTCTACCTAGGGATGACCACACCATTTGGTTCCCTCGATGTCGCTAGAAAAGGTAGTATCATTCTAAGTGTGGATGATCATCATTAGAGTGCCAATCCGGTGAAATAATATGGACCTTAATTATGTTCTTTAGTATTAAGAAGAAGATTCCTAGATATATGTGACCTAGGAAGATGAATGGTTATTGGGAATGATCATTTATATCATGGAAGGGGGAAAGATAGAGTCCTATTATACATTTGGGATGATGTCTTAGGTGTGGTACTCATATTTAATTCCAACATATCCAAAAGGGAATAATAGATTATGGAAATTATACATGGGTTCATGTTTGTGGTGGAATTTAGTTGCATTCTCTTCATCCTAAACAAGTAAATATGGTTTTCATAATAACCAATATCTGAGTTAAGATTCTAGTGTAGTGTACATTAACTTCATCACTATTTGATATATGGGGTTTACATTATTTCAAATATTCTTAGTTTTTTATGTGTTTGAGTTATGATATAGAGTATCTATTCTTTATTATTCCAATTAATACAACCACTAGAGTGTGTTCCGAAGGAATTTTCTAGGGTAGTGGATGTTGCCATGATGTTAGAGGCAATTAATTCATCTAGGATCTCTTTGTGTTGTAAATGATAAGTTTTTATTTGATTATATAAATAGACATTAAAGTATAATATATTGATCACATAAACTTTTACTATCAATGGGCGTGTTTTACATCAGTCAAGGGTTAAAGGTATATTTATGTTTTAGGATGGGATAATTAAGATGGATATGTAAGGCTTAATGGATGATAGTTAGGCACGATATCTTCCTAGGTGTTTACATTGGTTTTTAATGATATGGAGATTTAGAAAATAATTTTTCATTATATAGTGGATCATTTCTAGGATTTTTTACAGAGTATTTATCTAGGTTTAGAATTGAGATTGAGGTAGAGTTTAATATTGATCTCATACCATGTATAAAAAACTATTCTATTTTTTATTATTGGATGGATCCTATATATCTTGAATAGATTATGTCTTAGTTAAAATAGTTTAAGGAAAGAGGTTCATTCAGTCCAGAATATATACATATGATTTATCCTCTCATATTTTTAAAAATATAGATGGATCCTTAATATTTTGTGTTTACTCTTAGAAGATAAATTTGATGAAAATTAAAAATTATTTTTTGTTTCCTCATACTTTTCACTGTTTTCATAAACCGAGGGGATATCAAATTTTATTTATGATTATTTGACCATAAATTGAGATCTAGAACATCAGATATACCCCATATCAATTTTGAGAGAAGGTAAAATCCATATGATTATTTGGTGATGTTTTTTAGCTTGATAAACACATCAATAGAATTTATAGACTTGATTAATTGGGTATTCCATCCATATATTTGGAAGTTCATATTGGTCTTAATTGATTTCATTCTCATGTACTCCATGTCTAGGGAATAACATGTGAAACACCTAAAGATAATGTTGATCACACATAGGGAGTATATACTTCATTTAAAGCTATCTTAGTGTCATTTTAGGATTTACAAAGTTTACTTTTCAGGGCACATCAAATCTATCGTTTTTGTATCTATCAACCAAGAGAATTCTAGAGTATTTGTTTCATGGGTGTATCCCAATAACTTATTTGAAATAAAATGATTTTTGGGATGGACTAATTATCACTCAAGATATATCCATGAATTTTTATGTTTGGAAGCATCGATGATGATCCTGACCCAAAAGGAAGTGATTTTTTATCATCATACCCAAGTGAAAGTGCACTTCAAGACGTCAAGGGAAGACTAAATACCACAATGATCCTACCATTACATGATCTTTTGAAGGAGTCTATCATGTATTATGATGGATCAGGGGTTAGTCAGGGGGTTTTATTTATATAGGGAGGCCATGTGGTTACTTATTTGTCTAGGAAGTTGAGGTCGTATGAGTTGAACTACCCGTCAAATGACTTAAAGCTAGCAGTTATAGTGCATTCCTTTTTATTTTGAGGCACTACCAATTTGGAGGGTAATTTATAGTGTATAAGGAAAATAAAATATTGAAGTACATATATTCTCATTAATACCTAAACCGTAAATAGTAGAGGTGGTGGAGAATCTTTCATCCATTGATTTTAAGATGGATTATACCCCTGTAATGGGTAACGTGGTTTTAGATGCATTGAGCTAGAGGAAATGGTCTCAGGTTGTTCTATAGTCCAGTAATGACTAGAATATGCTATCCCTTTTCACTAATATGCATTTGGACATTCAGGAGTACCATGGATGAGCAACACATAAGTCCTTATCCATTTCTCCCTAACTTCTCAGTTATATAAATAGGAGGTATATTTCATATTAGGAATTTTTAGACTAGAGGGAAAACTTATATGTTGGGGGTCCACCAAAATATTGGACCTTAAATGGTGATGATATTATCTATTTTCATAGTCACATCTTGGTTCCCATAGACATTCAGGGGGTGGTAAAAGATTCTCATGAATTGAAATGGGAATTATACCATAATCCGAATATGATGTCCCATAAAAAGTATTAGAATTAATAATGTACAAAGATAATGAAATATATAATGATTATTGTAACATGGTTCTCCACTTATCATCAGGTTAAGGCTGAGAACCAGTGGCACACTAGCCTTCTATATATGTTTTTTATTTCTAAGTGGAAATATCATGATATCAATATGGATTTTTTGGGGGTTTTATCGAGGAAAATCTAAGGTAGTGATGCGGTTTTTAGAATCATATATTATCTTACCAAGGTTGATCAATTTCTAAAGATATAGGATAAATTCACAGGGGGTGATCTCCCTAATCCCTTTTTTTGGAGGTAATGTTTTTACAAAATATTTTTTAAGGCATCATATTTTTATATATTCTCATTTCACAATTTATATTTCTAGGGGTTTTAGAGGGAACATGGTAAGTAAATTTAATTGATTACTTTCTATCTCCCATTGAAAGGTAGGGAATCTGAGTGTACTTTTTGGATCTTAGATTACATGTTGAGAGAAGAATTTTTGTTGGCTGTAGGATGGTGAGGTTGAAATCATTAGGTTGAGTCACTAATAGTATAATTCAGATATGATTTATTTGATATATAATTGGATAGAGATAGCACAGTATCGGTAGAGGCCGTATGAATACCGATTGATCAAACCACTTGAGTTTGAGGTTGATGACTATGTGTTTTTATTTGTCTTTCCCATATTGGGACATCATTTTGTGGCATGGAAGGAAAATTTGGTGAACAAGTTTGTGGGACCATTTAAGATAGTAGATAGGATCATTCTAGTGGTGTACAGATTTGATATTAAATGAAATTTCACTGAAATGCATGATGTATTTCAAATATTTCAGCTTCAAAAATACTATCATAATTTTTTCACATGTTCAGTATATCATCGTCCAAGGTTGGGGTCGACACATTCTTTGAGGAAAATTTGTTTTTAATTATTGTTCATAGTGAAAAGGCTCCTCATTAAAAGTTGGTTCATACAGTACATGTGTAGCTGTATCAAGAATATATCCAGGAGGATATATGGGAGTAATAGTGAAGTATATGGGAGTGGTGGACAAAGTTTTCCTTTGATGATATATGGTGATGTTTAAGAAATACTGTCAAGGAAATAATTTTTATGTTGGGGAGGTTGTAAAACCCTATACTTTTTAATGTTATTAATATATCTCTTTTATGATAATCAATTATAAATTTTTAACTTGGTTATGGGGAATTTTAGTAGTTCTAAAGGAATATAATATGTTTTCAGGGGCATTGGAGTTGTTTCAGGTTATTTGATAGACATCATGGGAAATTAAATTCTCACTATGGTTTCCTCTATGACATAGTGGCCTCAGTCTAAAAATTTCACTAGACCATAGTGAAACCTATTCCATGGTGATTAATATGGATCTTGGGAGGTTTATCATTGCGAAATAATGAAGAAAATGACCAATGCAGTTCCCCCTTGATGTTTTGGTCACCCTTGGAGGTGACCCATGTGAGTGAGGAACCATGAGAGAAAAAGGGTATTGAAACAATATCGTACTTGTTCACTGGTTTTTTCTTCAGGAATCCGAACCATGAGTAATTTGGAGGGTTAAATTCCCATCGTTAGGAATTTCATGAGTAATTTCACATGGATGATGAAGGACGCATTGATTCCAGTCATCCTCAGTATTTTAAACTAGATTAAAATTATTATCACACCATTGAAAGGCATGGAAACCCTTTTTAAAGGGAAAATTTCTCTTTTTCCACACATTTAATAAGATTATTGGTATTTTTTTAAATTTTTTGAACCTTAACTTCTACACACTAGCCCTTTTTTTATCTTTAATCTTGGTCAATTTCTCTCTTATTCATCAATGGTGTTAAATTTAATTCCTTATGATTGGATGTAAGATATGATTTTATACTTCAATATCTACTTTTCCCAGTTTCCTTCACGTTCAAGTGATCTTATGATGTTTTTTAAACTATCCCGTTTTATAGGGGGTTTTTATGCTTTTTTGAGTTTTTTAGTTGGTATCAAATCAGATTCTGAAATTTAGGGAGAAGATATCTAAGAGTATAAGGTAGGAGGTCTCAAATATATCCATTTAAATCCGACCATTTGTTTTTGTGTACGATGTGTGGTCATTTCAATATAACATGTGCATTACCTAAATTAGTAAATAAATACTTTTTATTTAAAAATATTATTTGAAACCTATCTATATGTCATAAAAATTATATTGTTTTGTATATATAAATTTTGATACTAATTGATGTGTTCGTAACTTTGGAAATAAATTTGGGAATTAATGGGGGACACCTGGGTTTCCTTATGTTTGAAATGTGACTTTGTATGTGTGAACAAGGATGAATATGACGGTATTTAAGATTTCATGGAAATATCTATTTTTTAAGATTGGATAATATTTGGTTCAAAAGATTAAAATAAAAAAATTTATTATGTACTTGATATTATGACTCATAGTTTGGAGTGCCTATTGGAAATCCCACTTGGACTCATTATGAATCACATTTTGGACTCACTGTTTGGTGTACCTTAGGGAAAATCCCTTTGTATTCATTATGAATCATGATTTAGAGTTCCTTGTGGAACCCCCCTTAGACTCATTATGACTCACAGTTTAGATTTCCTTAGAGAAATCCATTTCAGACTCATTAGTAATCACAGTCCTATGTTACTTTAAGAAATACACCTTGTAATAATTATGACTCATGGTCTGGATTGCCTTGGTAAAATATCCTATGAAAATGCTATGAATTTTAGTTTTGGGTTTAGTGGGGAAA
This sequence comes from Viscum album, assembly GCA_963277665.1. Lineage (NCBI taxonomy): Eukaryota > Viridiplantae > Streptophyta > Magnoliopsida > Santalales > Viscaceae > Viscum > Viscum album. Next base: position 573,940 of record CAUJRU010000412.1, on the reverse strand, counting down.
CCCCCCATGTACATTCTATAAATCAGGGTTCTAATTACCCTGGGGAAATCCTTATTGGACTTGTTGTGACTCAAGGATTGGAGTCTTTTCGGGAAACACCCTTGGAATCATTATGAATAATGATATAGAATACCTTAAATAAATCCCCCATGGATTCATTTTTTATATGGGATTCTTTGGATGGATACATCTATCTTATTTTAAATAAGGTATATTCAGTCGCATGTGTCATCATGAAACCCAAGGATTAATAATAGTTTATTTATTTATTTGTTCTATCATTTTATTATGCACATTGATACAGACTGTATAATAAAAAAAGATATGATTTTAAATTTCATTCATAGTGGGATACTGAGTCATATTTACACCCTCTTCAGTATTCCATTTCGTACCTGATAAATTTTAATGAATATATAATTGGAAAAGGGAACATTCCCTATGGATTATGCATGATTTTGGATTATATGATGGAGTATCAGATATTGGTACTAGTCTAGTGTAACATCCCAAACTCAGTTCACACATAAGTAACTGAACATCAATAGCCACATGGCTTAATGTGTTCCTCCTTAAACACTGGAAGTAGCTAACTAGTATGGAGGGTCTATGGTGGTATGGTGGGGATATTATACCCTCATTACCCAAGTAGAACAAAATGGTGAATAAAATATAAATTATTTGATGTAATATAAAATTAAATTGTGGAAGTAAACTTCTAGAAAAATGTATTCTCAAATAAATAATACCCAATTTCATATAAGAAATAATGATTCCATGATACTTACAAAATGTGATGTATGATCAATAGGCAGTATGCATAGAAGAGTACATGCACTGCAAAATTTAAAAAAAAAGTTCAAAATATATCTCTAATTAAATCATGATAATAAGATCAGCCTTATACTCACATACTCCATCCTAGTGTATAAAATCATGATTCCATAACAGGAAACTTCCCCTTATCTCTACCTACAACCATGAAGTCTTTCCGGCTAACAATCGGTAAACTGATCAAAGTGTGAGTAAAACTCTGTAGGCCACCACCAACGATGTCTATAACAAATCCGGTTTGGTCATATAAGATATAATAGTGTATAGGCATAAAATAAGAAATATATAAGATAATATTTTTCTACAACCTGGTCTATAAGTATATGTTTTATTAAGACCAGTCTATAAAAGGGGATTAATTGTGTATTAAATCGAACCATCAACTATGATATACAACATATATATATCAAGTATCATACCAACTTTTTTTAGGTCCCAAGGACATTACTCACGGTATCCCCCACAAGTACAAGGATCCCAACCAAGGTAACCTTGGACTAATGTATACCTATAAGAGCCAGGAACCCAAGGCCTATGGAAAGAGTGTTCTCAAAGAGTCCAAGGAACACATCAAAAGTAAAAATGATATAATAACCATGAAAAAAAATCCATGGTATTCTAGGATGGAGACATCAATAGTGAATGTTAACGGAATAAAATTCTAGAATATGTATGTGGGTCATTCGTGTCATTCCCCAATACCCCACATCGATGTGCTACCACATTATCCAATATAAAACATATTATGTATGATAATTAAGTTCCATGATTACATCCATGTCAAATTAAAAATAATTTTCATATAAATGAAGCTGAAAAGAGGTATGCATATTATTTAAAAATTCTCATTGATTCCATTTCATTATCCTTTTACTTTGTAAATGAAAATAATTTAATTGAATTATTCATCATTTTAACAAATCTTTTAATTCACATATGGTTTCCACTATTAATTAAACAGATCAACAGACCCCATAGAGTGTACTAATTATATGAATTTAATCAAAACCACCTCAAGGGGTTTTTTTAGGTTGAGGTAGATAACCTCCAACCATTTCAAGGGTTCTAAATATCATTTATATGGTTTATGAAATTGATTTAGGGAATTAATTATTTTAGTAGCAATGTGTAGAATGTTTAGTGGTTGGTATAATGATTGAAGATATAGACATCAATAAATTTAAAGTAATAGTTAAATACCACCTACTTTATATGGTTATAAGACATAATATCCCATATAAACCATTAATTTAGGATTGAATGAGTGAAAAACAATAAATATTGAATCTCCATGACCAAAGGGCCTATTTGTTTTCATTGAAATAATATTCCCATGGATAAATGAATAAATTAAGAAAATACAATCATACCCTTACCATGTGGGATCTAATGTGTAAAATGAAACATGAATCCAAGATAAAATATGAAAGATAGATCAATGTATAGGTGGAATGGAGGAGATATCTCAATTTGGGAGGCTATTGTGAATTTTAGAAAAAGAAAGGGGGAGAATAGTTAATGATATAAAGGGGAAATCAATCATTTCACCACTTTTAATGGGATTTATAGTTTGGTAACATGTTTTTCCAAAACATGAACCAACTATTTTCACCTACTATCAAAGGTAACACCCCCTGTGAAAAACTAGGTTCATGGTTAGATAAATCATTCAAAGCCTGGTAAATCTCATTGTCCAAGATCCATACCCCTTCACATGCTTGGAACTATATTAGGAGAAATTATGGGTCACCATGATATGAACAACTATAATAGATTATATATTTTTCATGGACATGTTCCTCATTATACATGGAAAAAATAACTAGGATCATATATTTTGGGGATGCGGTTGAGCCACATGGTTTCTAATAAATATATGAAAACCATGAACATCTTTCTATTTCTCAAAAACATGAGCACATAACTCCAAAAAATCCCCATATAGTCCTGAAACATGTTTTAAGTCCTTTAGAAATTCTCACATGTATAATATAGGGTGTTACAAAAAATCAAAATATCCATACCTTTTTTAAAAACAAGGATCTTACAACCACTTCTTATTAAAAAAACATTTCCTCAAGTTTCCTTGTTAAGGGTGGTTGATCATCATTAGAGAATAACATGGGACACAAAGAATGTATGATGTCCTATTTCAGCCATTCCATTTTTAATACATGGTCATACTTCTATAAAAACCACATTGTAGTAATATACCTAACACACATTACCTTTATGTTATGATAAATAACATGAATTGGGTACTCCTAAAAAGAAGAATCAACATCCAAATCAACCTCACTAGGATGAAGGAAATGAGATGGGTATGAATGATAAAAAATAACAATGAAACATAAAAAACATCATAAATAGACTTATATCTTTATGGAAGTGCTATTAGATAACACACTAGTATGACCCTTTCCAAAATCATTAAAGGTATGACAAAATGAGGTGATAGCTTACCTTTTTACAAGAACCATTAATTCCCAAATCTATTTAAAACATGAAAAGAGATACCACTCTAAAAAATAGAACTCAAATGTTCATCAACACAAATTTTAATATGATTTTTTTCAAGATTGAGTGGTATCTATATTATTTCTAATCTACAATGCCTTCTCTAAAGTCTCTTTAATGAGATGAGGTACTAGTAGTACTGTTTATCATGTCACTAACTAGCATAGGGTTGATTGGAATAGCCTACCATTTTTGGTTTTCATAATTATTCATAGTTATAGTCACTTGGAATATATTATTATAATATAACTCTGTAATTGGTATAAGTTTCTCCCAAGAACCCTAAACTCAAGGATGTATTCCCTTAGATTTTCTTCTAAAACCATTATATTATTGTTATGAATACTATCTTTATAAGGATTGTAGTTTGTTTATAGAATAACCTATGAACCATGGTTCTTATGGAATCCATTCCATAACCATGATGAAAAAACATCCATCTCAATCTGAGACTATAGAACATGTAACTTCATAAAGGAATTCCTTATATTAGATGTAATTTTACCCAAGCTTATCCCCTGATAAGATCTCTTTGATATAGAAGGTGTGAGAAAACATATTCATCATTTCTATTATAAGCCATAATTCATAACATCCATGTTGTGATTTCATTAAAATCGTCACAAAATCTATAATGACATCATTCCATTTCTACTCAGGAATGGGTAGAAGCTGTGAAATCCCAATAGGTCGCTAGTGTTCCAACTTCACCTACTAAAAGATGGAACACCGAGTAACCAAAAATTCTACCACTTTCTATATAAAAAGACCACAATATTGGGGGAATATTTCATGGTACCTTTTTATGTCTAGGATGTACTACCGATTCAGTGGAATTATATTCTAACATAAATTACTCTCCCACATTTTCTGGAACCTAGACACGTCCATGAAATTACAAGATATCATCCCTATAAATGACCCAATCATGTAGGTTATCCTCAACTAATATTATTTCCCTTATTAATAATCCTTTGGGATAATAAATACTCCTAATATTTAATTTATATTGAAATAAATAATTCTTTGATAAGTCCATAATAATAGGATTCTCATGGAAATATTGAACATAAAAATGCATCTCTAAAAATAGAACCCCCAACTTCCACTCACAACTATATTATTGAACCACTTATATCTATTATTATTGTTAGGGGAATCTTATAATTCATTTACATTCCCAAAAATAATATAATGCTCAAAATAAATGGAATATAGTTATTCAATCCATCTTTTCTGTATGAGGTGCAAGTCACGTTGGGTGAATATGTTTTTGAGACTTTTATGGTTCCTATAAACATTGATCCACTCTCATAATAAATAATATCCCCAAAATACTAAGGAATAAATAAACTTATCAAGATATAAGTAATTAATTGATAAATTAAACATGTGATGCCCCAATTGGCATGACCCATATTCCACGACTCGAATCACTTGCATAAAAAATTCTCTTAACTAGATAACTAATGAATCATAATATATGGTATGACATTTTCTAGGCTCAGGTAAGTTAAGAATAAACAGTGAGGTAAATATTCCTTTCAGATCCTAAAATTATTTCCAAATGATTCATATTGGTATAATTTAACACTCATCTTTTTCAATCCTTTATGAGGTACTACAATCCATGATAAATCCTTCATAAAACACCTATAATACCCAACTATCTCTTGAAAATTCTAAAAATCATATTATATAGTTAGATTATCCTAGTAATCTGTAGCTCTCACATTATATATATCCATATATAACCTATAATTTGATTTATGTAACCCAATAAGTGAACTTTATCAATTCAGAAATGGAATTCTATGATCTTGGCATACAAAATTTTCTCTCCTTGAATTCAATAGGATTTCAAGGTGTTTTTCATGATCATGTTGAGTATGATAATACAACAAGATATCATAAACAAAATATACTAAAAATTATTCATGTACTATTGGAAAACATGATTCATTAGGGCCATAAAATAGATAGTTATTTCATTAGTCCCATCAATATTATCAAATACTCATATTGGACATATATGTATTGAAACAATGTACATGGTCTCTTTAAAGGCCTAAATAACACATGATGATTTCACAACCTCAAATAAATATTTGATAAACCCTAAATCCCTAGATATCTTCAAATAGATCCTCTATAATAGGTTGTGGATATTAATTCTTAACAGTTATCTAATTCAACCATTAGAAATCCACACAAATCTTAAGGGTTGCCTCAACCTTTTTTGAGAAAAGCATCGCTGAACCCCAAGAAGATGTACCTATTTAGATAAAAACTTTGGTTTCCATGCCTTCAAACAATTTTTTGAGAATTTAAACCTTAGTAGGACCCAAACTATTAGGAATAATTGATGACGAATCCACTCATGGAACTAGTTTAATCATAAAATCTACCACTCTCAGATGTGGTAACCTAGAAATGTCATTAAGAAATATTTCATTGAAATGATCCACTATAAGAAGGACTTGTATCTAATGCGTTCCCTAATCACTCGTAAAAAGTCTAGAAATACGTTCTGATACCTCACCCAGCCCATGATACTTGTAACAGCCCAAGATTTTATAAAAAATATTCTTTTTAATTTTATTAATGTCTTGTGTTGTACGCTACACCAAAAGAAGCTTTCACAACACGCATCCTTGACTTTCCTTCCATTACACGCAATCGCGACCTTCCATGATAGCGTGTGTTGTACGCAACACCAAGTTTCGCTAAAAAACGATATGCTATTAAGATATTATTAAAACTAGCTGTTATGAATAGTAATAACCACTTTTTGAAATTTTGTAAATTTTATTTTTCAAAATGGACATCATTTATGGATTCGGAATATCGAAATTAGCTTAGGTTGAAATTTTGGTGATTTTCGGATAACTTTCATATTTTGATGAATAGTGAAAATTACTAAATTTTAATTAAAAACAACTTTTTTAATCGAATTAATTAATAGTGATAAATTATTAATTTGAGTGGTTTTAAAGTATATTTAGAATATATTTTTACAATTTAATACAATGTTGGACATTGGATGTAATTTCACATTTAAACCAGTTATAAACAAGTGTCAATCTTTTGATAGTTATTATCTCTTAAAAACACGCTATTTGTTGTGACAGCGGAAATTAATTATAAAATTAATTAATGCAACTTATATGTTGGGAATTTTGTAAAATAGAAATCATTTTTGAATTCGGAATATCAATTATAGCCTAGGGTGAAATTTTGGTACTTTTCTGATAACTTTCAATTTTTGATGAATAGTGAAACCACTAAGTGGTAGGTTAAAAACTGAATTTTGCATAAAACTTAATTTTACCGCTTCTGTGAATGGAATTTCGAAAATCCGACAGACACGGTTAATATCAAGGACTAAAATGTGGTTCAATGAGATGAAAATAATTTTTGGTGAATAGTAACTTTTTACTTTTTTTTACCACGGTTAATAGTAAATAGGGTAACTAAGGGTAAATATGATATTAATATTACCCTAACACATGTCCTAATTCTATTGGACAAGTGTAATTCGACCAAAAACAAACTTGGGAATAAAATATGACCATTTAGGCCCACTTGGATTAGATTAGGACATTTATTATTAATTTATTTAAAGAAAGGTTAAAATAGTTAAAATCAAAGTTTAATAAGTAAATCATTTTTAATATGGGGTTATACATAAGATAAATTAGACTATAAATATTCATTAGAAAGCTAAAAATATTTCCTACATGATGGTATTTTATTTGTAATTTTTAGACATCAAATAATATAATTTATTTATGACACAAAGATGATGCAGTAATTATCTTATTAATGAAATATTGACATAATTGATAATATAAATACCAAAATAAATGTAATTTAAGACTTTTTATGAATTCCACTAATTTTCTAGGTTACTATGATATATTAGTGTTGATTTAATCAACTTGGTTCGAACATATAATTCTGTTATGACTTTCACAAAAATCATATATTAAATAGTGTCAAAATTGACACAAAATAGTTTTTAAATCAAATATTATATTATTAATTGTTATTTTATTCCTAAAAATCTAAGGTTCGGCCAAATGACTTAGATAAGGATATATGTATTAATAATATACAATTTGGGGTTCGTTTGGCATGTTATAGTAAGTTTATTAACCATATAGTGAAAGAGAACAAAAAGACACGGTAAAAGTTAAATTATTTAACTTAGAGTTAAATCTAATTGATAAGGTAAACATAATAACCTAAACTTGTCTAAATTCTATTGGTTGATAGGATTTCGACCCATCCCCACTTTAGCTTCGAAATAAGACCCTTTGGAACCATTATAAACCGATTTTGACTTTAATATAAAATAATATTTTGAGATATTCCTAAGGTGCCCCTCTCCTCCCATATAAAAGGACACCTCCTCCCCCTCCTCCTCACACCAATTTGAGCACTCAAGCTCGGCCAACCCCTGCCAATTTCTCCTCTCCACTTCACTAGCAACATCCTAGAGGTTCTGGTCTCCTCAAAGACCAATTTTAGTGCCCTAAGAGGAGGTCTCAAAGAGGCACTTCAAAGAAGAGGAGGTTCGGACACTTACAAAGCAAGTCGGACCTAAGGTAAGGGAAATATCACAATCTCATTTTTATCCGAGATTGTTTATTCGTAAGTATTTACTGGGGTGTATTTTATCATCCACATCCATGTTTCATCAATATGTAATATTATTTCCATCCACCTACAATTGTTTAAATCCATTTTTACCCTTTGGTGAGTTTTTAGTAATATGTATGAAAGGAATCTTTTGTCGTACGAGGTACTTATTGACTTTTCCGACAAAAGTACGAAGAATGTTTTTTTTAACTTATACGGCATGAATGGATTTTTAAAACATTAAATCCAAGAAGCTTCCTTTACAAGTTTTCAAGTTTATTTTTAATCAACTTCTTTTATTTTAAAGTTGTATGAAATGTTATGAAAGGAAAAATGTTTTTGAAGAAGAAAGGATATTTTCCTCAAGAATTCAATTCAAGTGTTTTATAAAAATTATTTCCCATCTAATATAATAAAGGGTTCTGTTTCTATCCATATTTTTACATTGATTTGACTATGTTGTGATGGAATTATGTTTATGAATTCCTTTATCTTATATGAATTGTTTTATGATGTCATGTTGTTTAAGAATCCCATTTTTATTACATGGGTTATGCAATGATGTATGATTTATGATTTTGTGGCACACATAAGAAAGGATTCATTAAGAGATGGGTGGGACCTATATCTCCCTCCAATGCATTGGGTAAAGATTTTATATCTCATGAGATAGACATGGCTGGAATGGTAGGTTATACCGGTTCAGTGAAACAAGACTGAAACGAGGATTACTCGATTCAGAAAGGGACTTTGTCCACTAAGATAGTCTTGGCAATGAGTCTTGACTAACAAGAAATGATTCTCTATGATTATGTGTGTATGCCACAATGAGTAATGTTTTAAGTTATGATTTCCTTTCACTACTATGATTTATCCCATGTTATGAAATTATGCTCTCTTTTGCAGGTTAAGATTTCCAAAAATGTTATGTTCTTATGAAAATTATGTGATTGATATTTCCTTTGTTTACCCTTACTGATCATTTGAGCTCACCATTTTATGTTTTCTTTTCCCCAGGATATAAAGAAAGGTTTTAGGTAAAAAAAGGAAGATCTTTATGGGAGATGTTGAAGATCTTTCACCACGATTAGAAGATTACGTTCCGAGTTTCCAAAGACACTAAACTATTACGATCCTTGTGTGTGTGTTTTTGTTATGTACTAAGTATTCTGCAAAAGTAATGTAATGTCAATGTACGTCAAGATACGGGTCTCTACAGTTGGTATCAGAGGAAAGGTTTAGTCAACCTTTGGAAACTAGGATGCGAAAACGTTAGTGAGATCCCTAGAGATATTTCTAAGGTATGTCTAGGGATGCCCCTAAGGATAAGTATACGTATAGGATATAGTTCTAGAACTATGGTAACGATATTAGATTAAACCAAAGATGATAGATATTTAAGTTACTCCCCCTTTATTATGATTTTTGCATCTAACACTATTCTGTTTGGGTTTTAGAAAATGGATGGAAACAAGATGATTCACAATAATGGAGGATATGATGGACAATGGAATGATATTCTTCATGAGCAACCAAATGAAATGGGATTTGGATGTCCAAACATCATTATTATGCCGAATCAGCAATCTCACAACATGATCAATAAAGTAAAATTTGGTAAGTTTCCTGACTCGATTAATAAGAGAAAGATGGAGTTCCATGATGATCATAGAGGAAAGAAAGTTCAATTTCCCCTATGTAAATCATGTGGGAAGAGGCATCAAGGAGAATGTTTCAAGGGAACTGGAAGATGCTTTGGGTGTGGAAAAGAAGGACACAAAGCAAGTAAGTGCAAAGGAAAAGGGTCATTTAACACCATGGATGAGGATAATGGTATTGCTACGACATCAAAAATGGTTAAGTGTTTTAAATGTGGAATGTATGGGCATTATGCAAACAAATGCCCTAAGGGAAAGACTCATGAAGAGAATCAGTATGGTCATATGGGTAGTATTTATGTGGATGATGATGAAGAGACTACAAATGATATGTGAGATGAAAGAATTTTTGAAGCTCGGTCAATGGTTTGAGAATGTAGTGGAATGATTACATGTTTATCATGTGTAATTTTGGAATAAATAGACATCTATGGATTGTTACACTGTTGTCTTTCCTTGTGTTTTGAAAGTGTATGATTAATGTTACCAGTATCCATGAAAGGTTATTCAGATATTTTTGGAATGTAGATTATATGCGCATAATGAAGGGATAAGGAGAAAATTAAATGTTTGATAGTATTCATGAGCTTATGATTGATATAAGGACTAAGTGATATCATGGTTTGAGTATATAGAATTTTGAGGATTTTGGTATGTGGAAAGTGTTAACTTTTAACTGCACTCATGTTTTCACTAAGGTATTCAAGAGAATACACGATTAAGGACTTTGAATGTTTGGAATGTGACCAACAAGACATATCTTATGATATGTGGGGATCAACGACAGTATTAAATCTCTGGTAATCGTTGTCACTATATTATGAGAGTGGACTGCAGTATTATGTGTAAGCCTAAAGATTAGACTGGATTATGTTGGACATAAGTTAGTATTGTTTAAGGATAGAAGATTTTCGATATTATTGATGGGATGTTATAGTAACGTAGTTTTAGAAAAAGGGACAACCTGCAAGACGGGCGACAGCCCATCGCTTCGGACAAGGCTGTAGGAATCGAACCCACAATCGAAGTGCGACTGGCCTTTATCGCCTACCATTGACCTACAGGAAGTCCCTGTTTAGTAGAAACTAGTTTTATCATATTAAGCAGTATGATATATGAAGTATAAGTCCATTTTAGAAACCATATGTGATTAATCTCACTATAGATCGACTTATGTATATAATTTTGCTAACCTTTTGTTTGAAACAGATGGAATGAACCATCATTCTATCACATGATCTACTAACACTTCACGAATAACAAATTCAACATCATTTATTTAAGAGATGAAGTGGAAATTGTTAAAGGCACGAACAACAGTGAGATTGTACCAAAATAAAGTAAGTATTTATTCTAATTCAAATTCTTTAACTTTAGGGAAATGATCTTGAAAACCAAAAATGTTGTCCTAGTTCTCTTATACCTGATGAATCAAATGGTACCTTAGATCGTCACAAATTTATGGATTTGTGATTACTCGCTTTTCCATAGCCATGTTCTCTACCACTCTCCATCAGAACATGATGGTTAGATTTCTCTTCCATATCCATATTTTCACCTATGTGGAAACCCAGTGATTAGTTTATTTGGGTAATCGTTACATTTCATACTTTAGTTTTTAAAGCCAAGTTTTGGTATTCCCTTTTACGATGTGGGTTTATATTAAAGAAACTTTCGAATAGTAAACCATTTATAACCCCGACGAATTTCGAGGGCGAAATTCATTTTAAGGGGGGTAGAATGTAACAACCCAAGATTTTATAAAAAATATTCTTTTTAATTTTATTAATGTCTTGTGTTGTACGCTACACCAAAAGAAGCTTTCACAACACACATCCTTGACTTCCCTTCCATTACACGCAATCGCGACCTTCCATGATAGCGTGTGTTGTACGCAACACCAAGTTTCACTAAACAACGATATGCTATTAATATATTATTAAAACTAGCTGTTATGAATAGTAATAACCACTTTTTGAAATTTTGTAAATTTTATTTTTCAAAATGGACATCATTTATGGATTCGGAATATCGAAATTAGCTTAGGTTGAAATTTTGGTGATTTTCGGATAACTTTCATATTTTGATGAATAGTGAAAATTACTAAATTTTAATTAAAAACAACTTTTTTAATCGAATTAATTAGTAGTGATAAATTATTAATTTGAGTGGTTTTAAAGTATATTTAGAATATATTTTTACAATTTAATACAATGTTGGACATTGGATGTAATTTCACATTTAAACCAGTTATAAACAAGTGTCAATCTTTTGATAGTTATTATCTCTTAAAAACACGCTATTTGTTGTGACAGCGGAAATTAATTATAAAATTAATTAATGCAACTTATATGTTGGGAATTTTGTAAAATAGAAATCATTTTTGAATTCGGAATATCAATTATAGCCTAGGGTGAAATTTTGGTACTTTTCTGAAAACTTTCAATTTTTGATGAATAGTGAAACCACTAAGTGGTAGGTTAAAAACTGAATTTTGCATAAAACTTAATTTTACCGCTTCTGTGAATGGAATTTCGAAAATCCGACAGACACGGTTAATATCAAGGACTAAAATGTGGTTCAATGAGATGAAAATAATTTTTGGTGAATAGTAACTTTTTACTTTTTTTTTACCACGGTTAATAGTAAATAGGGTAACTAAGGGTAAATATGATATTAATATTACCCTAACACATGTCCTAATTCTATTGGACAAGTGTAATTCGACCAAAAACAAACTTAGGAATAAAATATGACCATTTAGGCCCACTTGGATTAGATTAAGACATTTATTATTAATTTATTTAAAGAAGGGTTAAAATAGTTAAAATCAAAGTTTAATAAGTAAATCATTTTTAATATGGGGTTATACATAAGATAAATTAGACTATAAATATTCATTAGAAAGCTAAAAATATTTCCTACATGATGGTATTTTATTTGTAATTTTTAGACATCAAATAATATAATTTATTTATGACACAAAGATGATGCAGTAATTATCTTATTAATGAAATATTGACATAATTGATAATATAAATACCAAAATAAATGTAATTTAAGAATTTTTATGAATTCCACTAATTTTCTAGGTTACTATGATATATTAGTGTTGATTTAATCAACTTGGTTCGAACATATAATTCTGTTATGACTTTCACAAAAATCATATATCAAATAGTGTCAAAATTGACACAAAATAGTTTTTAAATCAAATATTATATTATTAATTGTTATTTTATTCCTAAAAATCTAAGGTTCGGCCAAATGACTTAGATAAGGATATATGTATTAATAATATACAATTTGGGGTTCGTTTGGCATGTTATAGTAAGTTTATTAACCATATAGTGAAAGAAAACAAAAAGACACGGTAAAAGTTAAATTATTTAACTTAGAGTTAAATCTAATTGATAAGGTAAAAATAATAACCTAAACTTGTCTAAATTCTATTGGTTGATAGGATTTCGACCCATCCCCACTTTAGCTTCGAAATAAGACCCTTTGGAACCATTATAAACCGATTTTGACTTTAATATAAAATAATATTTTGAGATATTCCTAAGGTGCCCCTCTCCTCCCCTATAAAAGGACACCTCCTCCCCCTCCTCCTCACACCAATTTGAGCACTCAAGCTCGGCCAACCCCTGCCAATTTCTCCTCTCCACTTCACTAGCAACATCCTAGAGGTTCTGGTCTCCTCAAAGACCAATTTTAGTGCCCTAAGAGGAGGTCTCAAAGAGGCACTTCAAAGAAGAGGAGGTTCGGACACTTACAAAGCAAGTCGGACCTAAGGTAAGGGAAATATCACAATCTCATTTTTATCCGAGATTGTTTATTCGTAAGTATTTACTGGGGTGTATTTTATCATCCACATCCATGTTTCATCAATATGTAATATTATTTCCATCCACCTACAATTGTTTAAATCCATTTTTACCCTTCGGTGAGTTTTTAGTAATATGTATGAAAGGAATCTTTTGTCGTACGAGGTACTTTTTGACTTTTCCGACAAAAGTACGAAGAATGTTTTTTTAACTTATACGGCATGAATGGATTTTTAAAACATTAAATCCAAGAAGCTTCCTTTACAAGTTTTCAAGTTTATTTTTAATCAACTTCTTTTATTTTAAAGTTGTATGAAATGTTATGAAAGGAAAAATGTTTTTGAAGAAGAAAGGATATTTTCCTCAAGAATTCAATTCAAGTGTTTTATCAAAATTATTTCCCATCTAAGATAATAAAGGGTTCTGTTTCTATCCATATTTTTACATTGATTTGACTATGTTGTGATGGAATTATGTTTATGAATTCCTTTATCTTATATGAATTGTTTTATGATGTCATGTTGTTTAAGAATCCCATTTTTATTACATGGGTTATGCAATGATGTATGATTTATGATTTTGTGGCACACATAAGAAAGGATTCATTAAGAGATGGGTGGGACCTATATCTCCCTCCAATGCATTGGGTAAAGATTTTATATCTCATGAGATAGACATGGATGGAATGGTAGGTTATACCGGTTCAGTGAAACAAGACTGAAACGAGGATTACTCGATTCAGAAAGGGACTTTGTCCACTAAGATAGTCTTGGCAATGAGTCTTGACTAACAAGAAATGATTCTCTATGATTATGTGTGTATGCCACAATGAGTAATGTTTTAAGTTATGATTTCATTTCACTACTATGATTTATCCCATGTTATGAAATTATGCTCTCTTTTGCAGGTTAAGATTTCCAAAAATGTTATGTTCTTATGAAAATTATGTGATTGATATTTCCTTTGTTTACCCTTACTGAGCATTTGAGCTCACCCTTTTATGTTTTCTTTTCCCCAGGATATAAAGAAAGGTTTTAGGTAAAAAAAAGGAAGATCTTTATGGGAGATGTTGAAGATCTTTCACCACGATTAGAAGATTACGTTCCGAGTTTCCAAAGACACTAAACTATTACGATCCTTGTGTGTGTGTTTTTGTTATGTACTAAGTATTCCTCAAAAGTAATGTAATGTCAATGTACCTCAAGATACGGGTCTCTACAATACTCAAGTCCATCTCGACTATATTGAACATTAATTTATCATTTATGAACAAATTAATCACCCTATAGGGATATAAAATACACTCTCTAATGATAAAAATTAATACAAGCTCAAGAGGGATCCAACCAATCCATCCCATGTATGATATCAAAGCCTATATTTTTGAGAATGAAAAGGTTATATATGAAACTATAACTACCAATTTCATGGATATATTTCCTATAATATGATACACATTCTAATCGAACTCCCAATTGAGTATCAAGATTCATTACTCCATAAAAGTATTCAATCTGATGGAAAATAATTAACATGATATCCATAAATATGATTTATTATGAAGGGCCTAGATTAAATAAAGTATATAATATGGTCAAGGATACTAGAACCATACATAGAACTATAGATGATTAGGTACTCTACTCTTCTAGTGTATACAACAATTCATATATCTAGCATAATCTATAACCCTAACCCACAATCTAATTACCCTAATAATTTTCACTCAACTAGAACTGAATATTTAAATTCTATCTCCCTCATCCATTCCCACAACCTTGGCTGGTAAGAAGGATTGTACTCCATCTCCCTCCCTGACATGGAGATGATGATCCTTATTTAGAAGGTAGATAATGTGTAGGTCCTCTTCCACTATACAAAACTGGAAAGGTCCAAAAAACTATAAAGATATCCCTTTATACCATAGTCACTTCAGTCAACTTGAGATCTATCACACTAGGGATTTATATGACTCAGCTTAAAACATTGATGGAATACTATACAACTGTTACTACAGACACCCTATCAAGTAATAACCTCATGAGAAAACTCATAGTGACACATCTTGATACTATATTAACTGCATCACTACCTAAGAAATAAACTATCATTCCCCACACCTTCATATTCCCACATATTACTCTCATAGATGTGTTACTAGTTTACAACTTTATAAATAATACAAAAATTGAAATGCATTCAATTGAAAATGGATGGCCTATCTCATTCCATCTTCAAGTCACCTCACTCTGGTCAATTCATCAATTCAAAGGGTATGAATTATAAATCAGAGATGTCTAAAACCTAATGAATATTCCAAAATAGTAAAATTACCCTCCTCTAAATTCAAAAACACTCCATCAAAATTAGCTTTTAGTTTATTTGGGAACAAGTAGACATAAAACCTAGAAAGTAAATTCTTTTAGGTAAACTCTAGATGATTACCTACCTAATTTAAGACATCCCTCAAATGATTAAAATGTTCAAAAACAATATTAGCTACAAGCTTTACCCTCCAATTGGGAGGAGTCTACAGGTTATCAAATAATGTTAATGTGTCCTTTGCCTATGACCCACCATTTTGGGGGCTACAATCCCATAAGAAAGTATGTGGGTTTGTTACTAAAATTCTCACGTCAACTCTACCTTTGTATAGGTTGGTCATAGGGCTCCCTGTATGGTCGATATGAGACATAGGGAACCCAAAAAATCGAGGAATAGTGCCCATATAAAGTATAACAGGAGTTTCCCCAGGTGAAACTATAAGACATAATAACATTGGTGTAACACCCTACACTTTCAGATCATGGTAATCACTACCCTCATAGCATTTCACCAAAAGTTTTCATGAAGACATACATCAATAATTCTATATGAAAGCCTCAAACAAGTTTCAATAAATGGAATGTATTAGAAAATATATTAGGGATATTACATATCCTTATTATATAAGAGCCAAGACCCAACTAACTATTTAAAACCCTAGGTCTAGGTACATAAAAGATTGTGAAGGGTCATAAAAGACACACCCAACCTACCACTAAAAAGTTTGAGTCAGGATCATGTTACCATATTTTAAAATAGAGGATTCAATATATAGTGTTTTAATTGCATGTTCTGGTGGAATAAACCCTTTATGTTTTAATTATAATCCCAATTTAATGGAAATAATTTCATTCATGAAGTATAATTCAGTAGTTATATAGATATACATCAGATCAAGCACACTCACCAAAGCAGAACCAATGGATTGAAAAAGAATGAGAGGGTATAGCTAAGCCATGGGGACCAGAATATGCTTGCACAGGATGTATAGGCAGACAGTCATGTGAAGGTGGAGAGGTATCAACACGATGCAGATGCTGGGGAGGAGCAGTTCCTTGTAGTTATATGCTGGTTGAATTCCCTAAAGACCCTCAGGTCATGTAATGTCTCTTAAGCCTACGGGCCATGTAATCTATGAGCCTACAATCCTTGTAAGGGTTTCCCCTCATCCCTTGAAAGTGGGTTACCAAAAACAATAAAAATGAGGCCTTTAGGCTGTTCGAGGTAGGTTATAAAGCTCTGCTCTTAATAACTTGAAATTAGTAATACATGTAAGTATTAACAACATTTTATGGTAGTTTAATTAAATTTATCATCATTCCCAATTATAGAGGAACACATTTTTTAAAAATTTCAAATTGAATCCAATTAATTCCAACCACTAACATTTCATCCCATGTAACCAATGGTCCATGGATCAAACATGCCACAATTAGTTATTTAATGTTCCACCATCTACCTATATGGGAAAATAGTATTTAGTTTGATGTGTAATATTCCATTAACCAATTATTTTTCTCATTTTACTATAAGAAACATTATCATAATTCATATATATATATATATAAAGAAATCAAGGTTCTAGAACATACTGCATCCAATATATGCAATAATGATGAGATGGCATGGTATATGCATAACAAATAAATGCTCATGTTCCTATAATGATTCATGTGAAAAATACTTCATTTCCATATTAGTCCATTGTTATAAAATAATAATAATAATATAATAATAATAATAATAATAATAATAATAAGGAATTCCTAAAATCACATGCACCCCCCCTATAGTGGAATTATTAAAACTATAATTGAAAAAATAGAAACAATTGAAATCCATGGAAACATAGATTTTCCCTATTCTTGGGATATCAACTCCCAGATAGTGGTTCCTTACAAAATTCCCACACATTTCTAGTCTCTAATATATCAACATATAATAGTGAGATGAATGGAAAATAGAACCTATGATACCACTTGTAACATTCCGAGCCATGTTAAGTCAATTGTAACCGAACCCAGTTGGACACATGACATTAATCACGCTTCCTGGTATGTTAGAGACTACCAACTCAGAATGAGGTTTTATGGAAGTATGGTGGGGAGATAACAACCCCACAATCATAGTACATAATATTCATGAATAATTGATAAATTAGTAGAAGAAATGTGCACGGAGGCATTGGAAGTAAGCATCAAGAACAATGTAAAATGACATAAATAATTTCAAGTGTCATAAAAAATAATGATGTGATTATGCTATAAAAATTAAATCCTAAGAGAAAAATCAAATAGATATATAACAGTATATTCTATACATAAAAAAATGGTATTCAATATCATCATGAAAAGAAGTCAAGTCCTCTAATCCTTTACCCCATCCCAGTATAAAAAATCAAGTGTCCATATAAGGCTACATCCCCTTGTCCCTACCAATATTCATGATGTCTATTAGAGTACCAATCAGTTATCAAAATAATGTGTGAGTAGAACTATCTAATCCATCACTGATGGTATCTATAGAAAATACATTTTTTCATATAAGTTATTACATTGTACTGATATAATATGTGTATGTGAGACCACCATAAAAAAAATTATTTTATTTCAGAATCACTTTTAAAGAAAAAGTGGGAAACCAACAATGTTCAAAATACATAAAATAATTAAACCTAATAGGAAATGATTAATCCATTATAGAAAAAATTAAATCAATTATAATTCTTAACCATATGAAATCTAAATTCAATGAAGGTAACCTTCATTTTTGGATTTCCATTAATGATATCCTCAAATTGAGATTATATTTTGTCCCAAGTCTTCACATGATTCTCAGGGCTTGATTTCCCCTCATTGTAACCACATGTCAATATCTTGTTATGTTTTTTAATACACATGGATTTTTCATCATTTAAATCAACTCTAAATGGTATTTCAAAGATTATGTGTTCATCCTCCTTTGATATCTTGATCTAGAAAGACCCCTCTAACATTTATTCAATCGAGTGAATGAGAATCTCTTATGTGTTGTCATATTAAACAACCTCTTTATCAATATTCACCAGACTATAGAAATATGGTTCCTCAACTCATGTTTTAGTCACCTCGTCAGCTATTTGATCCACATATATAATAGACTCCTTGTACTTATTCGTTAGGATTTCAACAGCTTCTTTCAAACTCATTTTGGGGGTTACCATTTCTTGCAGACCTAGTAATAGGATGGATTGGAAGATTTGAGTAGTCCTTCAATCTCTAGAACCACTGCATATACTAATTAAATCCATCAGAATCCATGAGGGTGTTATTTCCATTCATTGAAGAGGATTGAAGGAACACATATATGAGCTCCAATTCCTTGGGCTCCAAGGACCATGATTCAGAGCTAGAATTGATATCCACACCTATTTCATCCATCATACATTGACAAAGATGATCATCATCAAAACCATCCTCTACAACAACACCTTATTTAGATGGGGGAGGTTCACCTTCTCTAAGCACAGCAAAATGGTTATTAGAAAAATTATAATAAACACGAGCATTACCAATACCATCTTGAGGTGGAGGCTTTCTAGAATCACTTATACCCTGAACATCAGAATCCCTTATTAGGATTGACTTGACCACTGGTATCCATCCAGCTTTCTATCCCACTAAATACCACTATCGTTCATATTTCTTGAATATTTACACTTGATGATCCATCCTTACATATTTCTTGTATTGTGACATTTTGAGAAGAATTACAATCAGATCTCAAAAAATATTCAAATGAACTAGATTTCCTGAGCAGCTTCTCGGCATGTCACACACCCCCTCATCCTCCCCTAAACCTCCTTAAACTTTCCTTGACATTGAGATGACACCCAAGCCATTCCTAAAATGAGTAAAAAAATTATCAACCCACAATTCATCAAACATAATACTCGCCTCTTTCTGGTAAATTAAAGGATTCCCCAATTCCCCTAAACCATGTGGATCCACTATACGTATGTTTCATGCTAGACTAGAATTAATGTTAGGACCAACCTACCTTTCATCATGAATGGGTAGATCATCACCCTCTGGTAGAGGGATATCCTGAGAATTGCCAATCTCATTCTGATTTACATCATCATTGAGAATCAATCTAGCAACATTAAATGAATTCAAAATAGTCATAGTCATACATCGTTGAAGACATTTCTAGGAAGAATGAACTTGGAGGAAGCAGGTGAAACATTAATGGGTCCATGACTCATAAACAACAAGATGTTTGAGTCTATATTCTCCATCGATATAAATCCAAAAAAATTACAAAGTAGGTTGAGAGATGCCAATCTCAACACATATTCTGGGTTCAATGGGATGAAATACCTCTTTTTCCTAGTATCTATAACTAAAAAACCACCCACACGATTTCCTAACATCTGAAATATAGATGGGTTTTGGAAAGAGGTAGGCCAACCTAGGAATGAAGAACCAAATCTCCATTATCTCTAGGATGTGATTCAAATTCATATCAAAATACCACTAAAGGAGAATGAAACAGATGTTGTTGACTGAGCACAAGCCATTGGACCATGTGAGGGATAGATATTCATTAGAGGAAAAACATACCATCATTTTTTGTGAGTCGAGGAATTCAACCAATGCGTGATGAAGAATCCCCCATTGATAGTTTACGAATTTGTCAAAATATCCTCTGAAATCATTCTCCTACCGAAGTTAGAATCCATGTTAAGGTTATGTTGGGAAAATGAATCATAAAACACCGTGGGAGAAATCGAAAGCGAAGGTGATCTAATAGAAATGCCATGAAATTTTGGGTCTTGTTCAATACCATGGAAAATAGGGATTAATACTAGATTGGTGAAGGAAGAAATACAGAGGTAAGAGGCAAAGATAGAGGGTGAGATGATTCCATTTCCTCCCTCCCTATCAGAAAGGGGAGGGGCTTATGAAATTACTAGTGTTGGCATAACCCTAGCATACCTGAAGGCAGGAGAGATGAGATTAACAAAGATTCCCTATTATAGGTGTAAGTTTATAGTTAATAATGTGTTGAAACATGGTCTATAATTATAATCTATGTCAAGAGAAATCTATAAATAGAGAATAATTGTGTGTTGAAACAAATTATTAGCTATGAAATTTGTCAAATATGTCAAGTATCATACCAACAAGGTTTAAGACTGAAGGAAATTTTTAAGGCTTCCTCCACAATTCTAAGGAGATCATCCAAGGTAAACCTATAATAATATAGATCTACCTGTTCTAGGAACTCATACACCATGGATGAGGTTTTCTCACTGAGTATAAGGAAGAAATCCTAGGTAAACATGGTATAAGACTTTGGTGGAGCCCAAAGAAAAAAATATAATGTGGTCTTAATAAATAAGATCCATAACGATAATCCCAGGTATATAATTTTAGAATATGTAAGATGTTCAAAAGTTCCATAACATAGTACCCCTCATTTGTTCCATACAACTTTATCCCATATAAAATATATCATGTAACGAAATAATTGTCTTTGTTAGTGTCCATGAAAAACTAGTAAAATAAATTATCATTATCCAAGAGGCACTCATAACATTTAATAAATATCATTTTTTCAAATTTTGTTACCCTTTTTATTTATAAATGAAAAGGGGTTAGGAGAAGTATTCATCCTTTTAACAAATCACTTAATTTGTATATGAATTTAATAAAAACCTCCTCAAGGGGTCGTTCGAGTTGAGTTCCACAACATCCAACCTTGTAAAAGGGTCTAAAGATCATCATGTCATGGTTTAAGTAATTAATTTAAGGTATTAATTATTTTAGGAGAAACATGTGAAATGTTTGGAAAGTGGAACAATGACATAATAAATAGGCATTAATACATTTTGTCAAAAGGCATATACCACATACCTTATATAGTAAGAAGACACATCTTTATGTATCGACCATTAATTAATAATAGAACAAGAGAAAATAAGGAAATTGAAAAACTACCTGAAAATATTTTATATTTTATTTTATTGAAATATTATGCTAAATGAAAAATAAAATGAAAAAAATGAGGAAATATGAATCATAGAAATTACAAGAGGGATCCAATAGGATTAATTATAGTTGAATAAATTCTTATAAAAGGAAGATAGAGCCATATATTTAAAAATAAATTCATAGTATCCATACTTTTATAAAAAAACAGGATCATACATATAGGACTTAGGAACACATTAAGTGGAGTTTCATAGTTTTTTGTAACGCCATGTTATTTTATATGTATTTAAATTTAAATAAACTTGATGTTTTTTATGGAATTATTTACACGAGACCCTAATTCTAATTGAACCTATGATATCATATACCTTTATAACCTTGAAGTTGGATTAGCATGTATGAATAGGACTGAAAAAATTATGAAATATATAGTGAATTTTTTCCTAAATTTTAATTTAGTTATTAATGCCTAAAAAATAATAAATAATTTTTTAATGAAATAATTGACTCATTAAAAGATTTATTTTTCAATGAAATATATTTTTCTACATGATAGGTATTTTTATCTGAAAAAGGTATATTGATAACTATTGAAAAATTAATTCAATGAAATATGTTGATACTATATTTGAGTAAATTAATAGTTATTCAAAAATTAGTTATATAATGACAAGTAATGAAGATAAAATAATTTAATGGTATAAATAATAGTTTGGTGGAAAATTGTTTTTTTATGTGAAATGTTTTTTATCAAAATAAATAGAATAAATAATAATTTATTAATGGTTTTAATAAAATTATTATATTATATATTAAATAAAATATATTAACATTAATTTTAATGTTTTTACAAGGCATGGAATGAAAGAAAATTTAGTTTTATTGTTAACTTTTTTTAAATGAGTTTTTTATTAAACTCTCTACATTTATTTCAAAATTATTTATAGCCAATTATAGAAATTTTAATTCATAAAATTAATTCCATATTTTTAATTGGAATTAATAATTTTTCTAAAAAGGAACATTTAATTTTTGGGCCATAATGAATAGTAATAATAATGACATTTTGTTTCCACTGTTAAGGTCAAAATGGATTTACTGGGGGAGGGGTTAAATTAAGAGATAAGGGTAAGAATACAACATTAAACTACATATAACTTATTTTATAGAGATATTTAGACCCTATATGAACCTAAATATGAATATTTTTTCATTTGGAAGAACTATAAAATAGAAATGCATTAATTTTATTTAAATATATAAAGTTATCCTTAGTGTGTCATCTCCCTCAATTATAAAAGTTAACCATTTGTACAACCTTATTTAAAAATTTAATCCTATTATCTTATGAAATAATTTAAAAAATACACTAATAACATCAATAAAAATGTTTTATGGTATTTATTTTATCATAATACCATCCTCTAAAAGATTAAGGTTTAAGCCAAAGGAGTTTTCTCAGCAAAGAGGTATAACTCTTAACAAAGTACGTTCAATTTTATTTCATCATTAAAATTATATAAACCTATTTTATAAATAATAATATGGTCATTCATGTTACATTAACAAATTGAGAAGTTATTATGATGATTTAATAAACATTTTCTCCATATTTTCCTTCAAATAGGAAATAAAAATATCATTCGTGTGTATATGTGGATTATTGCCTTCACAAAGCGATATGAATCATTTTCCATCACTTATATACATAGATGATTATAAAGATGTATTTAATATATATATATATATATATATATATATATATTATATTTATGATATAATTATTATTTTTAATGGAAAAACATTATTTAGATTTCCTTCTATGTTCTTTTTAGAAAAATGAAAACACAGTTTATGTGTACATACAGACTACCGTCTCCATGTATAGTGTGAGCCATTTTTCTATATATTCATCTTATATACTATTTTTAATGTGTAAATATTGAATTTATATGATATTTTATCATCATTGATATTATATTTTTGATTTATCCATGATAAATTTATATGTATCAGAACTTCTAGACTGAAAAATTCATGAAAAACCAAAACGTTAACACTTAAAAATTATTTTAAAAAAAATAATTATTAATAAAATGGTATAGAAATATTAAAAGTTGATATGATGTGAAATTTTAAGTATTAATATGGTTATGTTATAGAGGTATAATAAATTTTATTTTATTATAATTGTGGATATATCTTCTATAAAGAAATTTATACTAGAGGTAAGACTTTTATTTTACAACCACATTTTTACTAGGATTTGTTTATTTTTAAATCTTCTATGATGAAATTATATGATCTATCTATAAACAATTTCATAAATTTTCTTATCCTAATTTTATTTCTAGATATTTATGATTTATTTTCATTTTATTATTTTTATGTACTAAATATTCCAAAAGAATGTTTTTAAGAAAACCCCACATTAGTTTTCTCTTTCTTTGAAACAATTTTTATTCAATGTACATATATTCAATAAAATGTTTTTGAGAATTTATTTTATTATTTTACAATTTATATTTAAATTCATTTCTACCCAATTCTAAATTTACATTGAATTTTAATAATTAATATTATTACCTGTTACTCTTTAATTTTTGTCGAAAGTGTGAAAGGAATCATTGGTTTAATATATAATACATGAATTGTTTTTCATTCTATAATTAATATTTTTATATTGGAATATTACATTACATTTTTTCATGTTTATTTTCAAATAAATTTTTTCCCTTAGTGTTCTTGTTGTTTTTTTATTCCAAATAAGTGATTTAAAAATGAAAAGGGTATTTTACTGAAGAAATTTTTCTTTCATCTTTTAAATACATTTATCATATATGATAACATCATTTTATGTTACTTATAATTCAATGGGGATATGATCTTATGAAACCAACCATATTATTTGACTTGTTTTTTATTATCAAGGTTAAATATTGATGAAACTCCTTTCATTTTCCTTGACGTAAGGTATGTCAAAATGATAAATGTTTTCATGATCTTGTGAAATACATATGAATTTATTATTATTATGTAGTAGGTGGGTCGCAGTATCCCTCTAATATATTAGATAAATCATTTTATTTTATGAGATCAATAGGTATATATGAGGTTACCTTGATCCCGAAATACAATATATGAGTTGTTAGGCCAATCCCAATAAGAGACAATATGTATTCATCCCTATATCAAAATTGGTACATGGGTTGTTAGACTAAGCCTAAAATATGATGAAGTTTTTGGTTGGTATACTTGAAATAAAATTTATATTATTATAATTACTCCATAGCACGTTCTACTATTTAATGACATGATCTAATTCCAATGTTATTCTCTCATGGATTATGTTAGTTTTTTCCTTTATGATTTATTTATTATGAACTAAAAATATCTATTCCAAGACTCATGATTATGATCTACTAATTGATGTGTATGATTTTAAAATTTTAATATCCTATTATCATAACATTGTAATCATGTTATAATAAAATTGTTATTGATATATAACTTATTAACCCTTATAGAGAATATAATAAAACCCTTCATTATGTATTCTTTTCCACAGGATATAAAGAAAGGCATTAAATATGAAATCTCTAAGAAGGAGACTAGTTGTAAATAACTAGGGGGTAGATATTGTAGATGTTTTATGTACCAATTGTTTTTGTACCCATGATTCCAAATATGATATAGATTTATGGTTCAGGTGTGGATCATAATGATATGTAATGAATATTTAAATAATAATATATAATATATATGTATGAAATAATTGGGTTTCCTCCGATGATATTTGAGAATGGTTTAGTTATTTTTGGAAACTAGGATGTGAACCCTTAATATAAGCCTATCTATAGAATAATATCTGATTTATATTAAATAATGGATTGTATTTTTCCGATAAAATACCTACATGTCCAAAATACAAGCAATTTGATGTGGCTATGGAACAGATGCACATATGGTTAAAAAATATGAAATGGGAATATTCAATATTAATGTTATCTTCATAAATTCATGATGATGATATTATGAATTTATAATTTGATAGATACTCCTATAAGAAATTCTTGGTTAAATTTATATTTTCTTTATAAAAAATTAAAATGGATTTAAAGATATGATAACCAAGAATGACCAATGTTAAACCAAATGTGTTATATTTTAAAAAAATGGTATCATGTTTTAAACATCATATAAATTATTTTTAATATTATATGGTTTCTCACTATGATTTTTTTTCGCACGCTATTTTATTGGGTTTTCATTAATGGATAAGACTTGAAGAAACCATGGTAATGCTAGTATTGATGGAAAATGAAAAAGAAATACCTAAGGAACCAAATGTTATAGGACATTGAATGAAATATATAATAGTTATTATTATACAAATTTCTCAATCCATGAATCATAATTATCTTGTAGATGATGAAATGTGGGAGAAAAATTATTTCGATTACATCATGTGGAAATATCCAATTTTTTTTACTAAGTTCTATAATTCAAAAAATTATGAGAAATTGATTAGTACCACTAAAATATATTTTCCAATATTTAGTGTTTGAAGTAAGAAAAAATTATTTTTTCCATTTATCATTTTGAAGTTGATTCATATCAATTGTGGAATATTATAATGAATAAAAAGAAAATGGAAGAAATTGATTCTATAGAGTGGGATTAGATTATAAGGTTATTTTTTAATAAGTAATTTCCTCATATAATTTATAAAAAATTTTGAAGGAATTCCTTTAGATAAAGTAGAAGGATGTTGAATCTATTATTATATATGAAGAATAAAATTCAAGACTTGTGAGGTATGATTTTGGTATTACCATCTAACATGAATGTAATATTGATCAATTACTTAGTCAATTAAAACAATGTTTTTGAAGGTCATTAGTTGTAAGATAATTATGTATATATAATGATGTTGTTATATGTGATATCATGGCTGAGAAAGATATCGATTACACACATCAATATCATGGTTTTGATAAGAAATGAAATATGGAATTCAAATGAAATTATAAAAATAAAACCACAAAGGGAAAAATATCAGTATAAATTTATTCCAAAAGTATAGAAAAAAACATAGTGAAAATTGACTTTGGGGGAATAGTTACTTATTTAAATGTGGAAAAGAAATTCATCAGGAAATAAATTTTTATTATGATGGGAAGAAGTCAACTAATTATGGGGATAGAGAGAAATATCCACACAATGCACCACCCACAGTCCAGTTTTTCAAATTCAAGGATTAATGAAATTATTCTATTCATTTATTGAATCTAAGGGTTAATGTTATTGATAGATTTTTCCATCCTCTTAAGTCCACAGAAAAATGGAAATATCAATCTATCACTATTGCTGATGTAGGGTATGATAATGAAGTGGTGATTGGTATATATAAAATCCACTCTAGAAATTCTAATGTGTTATTTGATTCATGATTTAACCACACTTTTATACCTGAATAATTTTCTATGGGTATTAAATTACCCCTTCAATGAATATATGTTGAATTATAATTTTGAAATATTAATGGTATAATGTTAACTTCTTAGGACAATATCTCATTTCCTATATATGTTTGTGGGAATGTGCATCTTGAAAATATAATTATTCTTCATCTAGTTGAATTTGATGTTAATTTAGGAATGTGGTGGATTTATTAATTTAATCCCATGAAAATTTCATTATAATGGAAGTCACATTTTATATTTTGAATGAACATATAATTTTTTATTAGTACGAGGATGAATATAATCTTCCAAATGAAATCACATCCTTTATATGGGTCTTGATTCACATTCAAATTTTTATATATCACAAATAGTTTTGGAAAAATTAACATCGAAGATATGTATTTTTTTATTTTTTATGAATTATCAGAAGAGTAGTCTATTCTTCCTATGAATTCAAATATTGAGTTTTAAATTTAACACATATATTATGTTACACCTATTTCAAAAGCTCCATATAGAATGGCCATAATTGGGTTTTAGTAATTAAATTAGATAATCTAGTACAATATTGACAAGTGATGAATTCAACCATGTTTTTCACCATGGGGTTCACATATACATTTTGGAGAGAATAAGGAAAGATAAATATAACTATGCATTGATTATTAGTAACTCAATAAGATAAAAATCAAGAATAAGCATAATATGCCATGTATTGAGGACTTTTTCAATCAATTATGATGAGTTAAATACTTTTACAACATTTATCATTGATATGGATACTATAAATTATGTTTTAAAAGTGAAGAAATAATCGTGAAATACTTATATACAAGGTTTAGACACAATAAATTTATAGTGATTAAATTTTGTATGATAAATTCCCAAATTGTGTTTATAGATTTAATGAAAAAAATATACAAAGGTTGTCTTGATCAATTTTTTGCTAGTAATATATATGATATTCATTTATATTCAAATAGAAAGGAAGAGCATGAGGATGACTTGAGGATTTTACTAAAGACCCCAATGAAGGAGAAACTATATATAAAATAGACCAAGTGTGAATTTTTTCGAGAGAAAATTTCCCTTTTGAGTCATACAATCTTTGGAGATAGTATATCGGTGGATCAATCAATGATAGTAGGCTTTAATATTTATCTTAGGCCGACCATTGTGGATGAAATCCATATTTTCCATAGATTTCATAGATAATGTTGATTAATTGTGAAGATTTTATTATAGAGATGTAATCCACTCACCATTTTAACTCATAAGGGAGTAAAGTTACTTTGGACTTATGAATGTATAACATCCCAAGATTTTACGTTATTTATTTTTTTAAATTAATTCAATTTTATTATATCTTACTTTTCATGCAACACCAAGATTAAATTAATTGTGATATACTTTTAAATTTTAAAATTATTGTTAAAATAGTAACATGACTGTTAGGAATAATAATGTTTCCATTAGAATAATATACTCCACTATGAATTTATAAATAATGTTTATGTATCCCAAAAAATGAAATTGTGATATATTTATTTCATTTTATATGTAATGAAATGTTTTGAAAATTATAAATGAAGTTTTTCTATATTTGTGGAATGTAATTGTTTATTTATATTATTAAACTTAATATAATTATTGAAATAAAATATATTTTCATATAATATATTCATAAATTAATATATTTTTATTATAATTGTAAGATAATTCTTTTAGACCATAATTATTTTTTAAATGTTCCATAAAATGGTTTATAATATAAAAGTCTTTAATTTTTTAATAAATGATGGCTTTAATTGAAATCTATATTTATCATATTGGGAAAAATCATAAAATTGATACCATTTTCTAAATCTACTCATTCAAAAAATGGTTATTCTGATTTTTATTAATTTTTATAAAATAGTTGAAGTTCTTTGGATAGTGAAATACGCCAATTTATGGTACATAACATTGTAAGTAAGTAAATGAATTTTTGACTCATGGATGATGTATGGAATAGATTATAAAAAAATTAGTTATAACTCACATGAATTAGTTATTTGAATTTTTCACAAGACTAAACACTATTTACAGTCTTAATCCAAAATAATAAACAAATGAATAATATAATCAAAAACACCCCTCTCCTCTCCCTATAAATAACACCCCTCACTTCCCCTACTCACACCTTTTAATCCTTGAATATTGCTTAATGTTTTCTTAATTAATTTCCCAATACTCTTCTCTAGGTCATATACCTTCTGGTCTCACCTAAACACCAAGTCGAAGTGTCATGAAAAGGTTCCCAAGGAGACGACATTCTAGAGGTAAAATCCTAATGTTTTTCTCTATTAATTTCTTTCCTTATTATACTCTACTCTCATACAATATAAAAAGTGGCATAGTAACTCCAGTATAATATATATATATATATTAATTTTATTATTATAATGGAATATCAATCAACAAACCTCTCATCATATCCCTTTATTCTAAAAACACCATCATTTATGATGTGACGATTCAACGTCTTCGTGGGTGAGGAGTTATCATTTTCTATTACCTCCTTAAATTATGGTCCTAAAAGTAATATTATGGTAAAATAAGATTTTAATATATATATATATATATATTATGTTATATCATGTTATGTAAACAATATTAAACATAATATTAAATAAAATGACACATTTTTAGGATTTTCAAAAAAAATTAAAACATTTTCATCAATGTTTTATCGAATGAATTGTCCTTATACAACATAAAAAATGATATAAAAAATAATTTAAACATATGTAAGTTAATTAATTAAAAATGATTTCAATTCTGGTGTTTTTCTTCATTTTCTTACATAAACTCCCATAATTATACAGAAGAGAACCGTCTATAAAATCATGAAATGAATGCTCCCAGAACAATGAAATTAAAAATTATAATTCATTATAATATCTATAAATGAACTTAATAAAATTATAAAAAATAAAATATATATTTAATAAGTTATTAATTAAATAATTAATATAATACAATTCTATTATCTGGGACATTTATTATAAGTACATAACACTTTCGTACATAAATAAAGGGGTTTCTCATCTCATTTTATTTCTTTGAGATATTCCTTATTCACCACTTATTTATTTATTGTGGTTTATGTATACATAAATTTGATATATAATATCATGAATATTTTTATCATCATGGTATTCAATTTTTCACTTGATAATCAATAACATTACTTGGCATATGGTTTAACTGATTACAAAGAGGTAAGGGATGTTGTCTCAATTTTCACTTCATTAAGACTTACTTGGTATTGTGCACCTAATCATTTTTATGTGTTCTATCTACTTCAACTTTGAGAATATATTTAATTTGATTTATATTTCTCTTAAATATCCATACTATTTTTATCACATATATGATTATTTCCTAAACCAATTACCAATTTTAGAGATGGGGTATACTATGAATGTTTCCTTGTCTTGGAAAATATCGAAAAATCCTTATCATCTAGTCAATATAAATATTTTGATAATTCATATTCATTCATAAATTAAATAGGTAAATTTTATATTTTAGGTATTATTTGGACATGCAATCATGTGTGGGTCCTGGTAATAGATAACCCCTCGATTCATTAATAGGTCTCATGAGAAAAAATTGTTGGCGAAAAACCCTTCACGTTTGTTTCCAAGAAAAATCAGATGTGTATCTATCTAAAGAATTAATAAATATTTTGAATGTTCTTTACTAGAGTGGTCCATGTTCTAGACACATGACATCCAACAATTAATCAATTAATTTATTTATTATTTATTTATTCCTATCCATGATATTTCAACTATGATAATATATATGGATGTATTTTTATTACATGTTTAATAAATAAATGGAAGATGCTTTTTAGTTATTTACATGTACATATTGACTATGACTTATAATTTTTCATCACATATTGTTGATTTAAATTTATTCTATATGTAACCCTTACTAATCATTTGATATCACCCTTTTATATATTTTCCATCCTCTTTTTATGAAGATAAAGGATTTGAATAAGTGTCAAGGAAGTATTTATGTTACTTTGTTGTGTTATATGTTAAATTACCAATGTAATAAAGTAACTATATATGTATTTCTTCAGTAATACTATACATAACGATCCTTGGTGATTTGATCGCTTGTATCTACTCTATTATAAAAAAATAACCACCAACTCTAGGATATTATGTTCAGGTTTGTCAGAGTTTGTATCATATAATGTTTAGTATAAACATTGGGAATAATATTTTAAATAAACATAAGAATTATAAAAAAATCATCGTAGATAATTTTTTGATCAACACTGATGATGATTGTGAGCTAACTTAGTATGTGGAATTATTTAGTAATGGCTCATAAAAGAATAAAGGGAATCAATAGCCATTGTTAGTGAAGGGATTTCTACACTGATCAAGTCAACACATTTACTGTTGGAGAAGAAAATATCGTGAATATATTTGGGTAGATTACTTAGGTTTTTAAGAATAAAAATAAATGAAATCTATTAGACTGTTTCATGTATAAGAATCCTTATATTTTAGTGGGAATACTAATCCAGTGGTAGTTGAGGAATGGACCGAGTCCCTTGAAAATATAATTCTGGAATTGGGATGTGATAAAAAGGAAAAGGTAGTACTAGTAGTATATTTACTCAAGATTGATGATGTTCAATTATGGTCATTAGTCCAGAATACTAAAGTGGAAGATAAAATAGAATACATGGAATGGATAACATTTAATGAATCATTATTTAAAAAATACTTCCCTTGTGATCAACAAACTAAAATGAAGATAAAATTATTTATCTTAAACAAAAAGGAAGAATAGTGTTAATGAGTATGAGGATACCATCACAAGACTATCCAGGGTTTCTATATATTAAATATGTTGTTTAGGATACATTATTATCATTTCTTTTGATGGTCTTAATTAATATCCTGAAAAGGAATTGGCTTCTAAAACAGTTTCATCATATGATGAAATAGTATTATGTGCCATAAAAGTTGAGAAGAAATTTTCTAGATCTATATGTTCAAGGGAAATCAAAAGAATAAGTGGTTTTCAGATAACCCTATAAAATGAAAAGATTAAATGAATAATAGAAGAATAAAGATATTCCCATTATGTAAAAATTGTGGAAATAATCAACCTAGGAAGTGCATGAAAGGCATGAGAGTTTGTTATAAGTGAAAATAAAAGGGTCATTGCGATAATGAATGAAATGGGAAGAAACAAATAAATGATTTAAAATGATCAAACTATAAAGAAATGTATTTTTATTCAAACCAATGTTATAGGTGTCAATGTAATCTACCGTAGTAGAGGTTAAAGGGAAATAGACATGGTTAATCAATCACCATAGTATAAGTAGAAGTACCCAACGATGTGGTGAAAGGTAAATTAATCTTTATTCAAATTTAACCAATGTATTACTTTATTAATTATATTTTCAATATTTTATATCTACCATTTTTTCCAATAAAATTAGAAATTTACATTTTGATTTAATAAGAGATTTTTTAGATGAAACTCCTAAGGGAAGCCCCATTGAAACAACGATGTGTCAGGAAGTCCCATTTGGACACATAACTGAGCTTTGTTTCCTAAACTTATCGGCATACCAATAGTTGAATTTGATATAATCCTCAACATATTTTCGGTTTCAATGTATGATAATAAAAATTATTACAAATAGATTGAAATTAGGATTTGTGAGGAAGATGTAGAATTACTTATCTTTAGAGAAAAACAACATCATATAATTATTATACAAATCCAGCCTCAATAGCCCCACTAAATGAAATTATTCAGGATGAAGAGAAAACGATATCTATGGATAGAGAATGTAATTTTAAATTTAGTATGTAACAATTAAAAAGAAATAAATTAAATTATTTTCTGAATAATTAAATGGACCCTCGCCCAGAGAATGAAGTTGAGTTAGCCATTTATTTAATCCATGACTCAATACCAATACTATAGACTCCTTATGACTAGCCACTTTTGAGTTGTTGCAGATGAAGAAACAACTAGTTGATTTGAGTAATAAGGTGTCTATTCTCTAAAGGGTTTTTCAATGGGGATCCCCTATTCACTTTTTAAGAATAAAGATGGATCCATCATTCCAGGAATTAACAATAGATAATTAAATACTATTACAATAAATAAAATATATCCTCTACATATCATAAATGATTTATGTAATCAATTTCATGGAGTTAAATATTTTTTTGATGATGTATCTTCATTCGAGTAATAATTATTTATGAGTAAATAAGGAAGACAATCTAAAGATAGATTTTTGGATTATATATGAACATTAAGAGTTTATAGTAATGAAATTTTGATTGGATAATTCACCATATATTTTTACAGATTTGATAAATAAAATATCTAAGGAATATCATGAAAAAAAAAATTGGTACTCATTTATTATATTCTAGTATATTTTAAAAAATATGAAGTCCTTGAGAATCGCTTGTAGATCATTATTGATACACTCATAAGGAAAATATCATATTTAAAATTTATAAAGTGTGAATTATTGAATCAAGAATTTTCTTTTCTTAAATATAGTGTCTCTAAATATTGAATGTCAATTGATCATGTAAATAAAAAATCTAATAATTGACTATGAAAATGACCATAATTGAGGTATTTACTTTCATTGGTTATTAGGTTACTATCAATGATTCATTCATAAGATTTCCCGAATGGCTAACCTATTAACCAAGATCACACAAAAGGGGTTAAGTTAATATTGGTAAAATAATATTAATAACATTTTAATGAATTGAATAAAATATTATTCTATGCTCCTATTTTGACTCTATCATAAGGAAATGATGGGTTTGTTATATATAGTGATACATCTAATAATGTGGTGGGTTGTGTCCTTATATAAAATGATAACTTATTTTATATTCATCATGGAATTTTTTAGATTCATGAATAAATATATCCAACTCTAGATCTTGAGTTCGTAGTAGTAGTCTATTCTTTGAAGATATTGATACACTATCTCTACGGTGAAAGATGTGAGATATATAAGAATCACAATAGTTTAAAATACGTCACTACCCAAAAAGAAATCATTATGTGGAAAAGATGATGGCTCAAGTAACTAGAAAATTTTGAATTCTCAATATACTACCACCCAGGAAAATAAAATAATGTATTATATGCATTGTTAATAAAAGATCATGGAATTAAAACCATAACTAGGATTCTGAAATATCATATATTCATGTATTTAGTAATGATGGATATGTGAATTTATAAATAAGAGGAAACATCACACTTTTTAAAATAATTTTGAAACCATATTTATTGGAAATGATAAAAGGATCTCAATGTGATAATGAGAATTTTCAAAAGAAAATTAAAGTTGTTCTAGATGGATGATTGATCGGATTCATATATGAGGATGGAATTATGAAATTTGGAAAGAGGTTATGTTTTACATAAATACCTGAGCTAAAAAGGAATATATTAGATAATTCTCATAGCTCAAATTTCTATATACACCCGAGTATCACAAATACATCTAGAGATCTGAAAAAACACTTTTGGTGGGATAATATAAAGTGGGAAATTGTTGACTATTTTTCAAGATGTCTATTTTTTCAAAATGTGAAGGATAGGATACAATATCATATAAGATTCACAAAACCTCAACCAATTACTATGTGAATGTGGGATGACATTGTTATGGACTTCCTCACTAGATTACCAAAGACCTACATAAATAATGATATGATATGGGTTATTATTTATCCCTTTACAAAATTAGTACATTTTATTACTATAAGAAAATAATTACCTCTTGTGAACTTAGAAAGGCTCTATATTAATGAATTTTTAAGACTTCGCGGTTAACCACTATCGATTCACTCTAATCGATGTCCCCATTTTATGTTAAAATTTTGAAGGATTATTTATAAAGATCTAGATATTGAGATTTTTTTGAGTACCACTTACCACATTTAAAATAATGGACAGTCTATGACATTGAAATAAATATTGAGATCATGATCACATGACTATAATTTAATGTGATATTACTATTTACCATTCTTAAAATCTTCCATCAATAATAGTTTCCATTAAAGTATTCAGATGGTGTAATATGATGTATTATATAGAAAGGTATGTCATGCTACAACTTGTTGGGATGAATTTTGTGAGAGTAAACATATTGGTCCAAAACTTATTGAAGTGATAATGATAAAGGTAAATACTATATTGGATCATATTAAAGAATATCAAAGTAGGAAAAATAGTTATGTTTCATTCCATAAAATGATCTAGAATTTCAAGTGGGAGATCACGTCTTTTTGTAATTATCTCCATGGAAGGGTGTCACAAAGATCAATAAGAAAGATAAAATAAATCCCAATTATAGTGGAAAATATGAAATCATAGAAGTAATTGGAGTTGTATCTTATTGATCAGCAATTCCACCAAGTCACTGTAATGTTTATGATGTGTTCCACATATCATTCTTAATGATGTACATGCCATACCCAATGCATGTACTCAACTATAAAGAAATAGAACAAGAACCTAATTTGACTTACTGTGAGGAGACTATTGTTATTATTGAGACTAGAGAGAAATTATTGAGAAATTATACAACTTGATTGGTTAATATTATTTCGACAAACCATAAAATGGGAGAAGCAACATGAGAACATATGGATGTTATGAAGAAGAAACACAATCATCTGTTGAGAAGGAAAAATTCATCAATATTTTAAGGATATAATATTTGTAGGATTGAAAAACATAATACACCAAGGTTTTATGGTATGTATCTTATTAAATAAATTAAATTTATTCGATAACATACATTTCAAACAACACAAATCTTAATCAATTCAAGATATACTATTAAATATTAACATGCCCATTGGAATAGAAATTTGAATATTTGGAATATTAATGTGGTCTAAACATAAAATTAAATTTGTATTACTTAGATTACATTTATGGAAAAAGTGGGAAACCATCCCATATTAAAATAGTCAATAAACTAGCATCAAAAGAAATAACCAAAATTTTAATATATGATTATGTGGATTATAAATCTTATGTCTATAAAAGCTCTAATGAAAATAAGGGGCCTCCATATCTAGGTTTCCCATGATGTGGTCATAAAGAATATAGGCCATCTTTTCTCAGGCTTGGATAAATTCTACAAAATTGATCCCCCTTTCATTGAATCTATATGAAAAAATGTTATTTTTATTTTCAATCAAATAAAATTAGTCCTTCTATTTTTGTCAAATTATTCTCTCAAACATCCTTTAATATTTTTTCTTTGTGGTTTTGACCTTCAATACCTCTACAACATCTCTTCATTGGATAGAAGGACAAGCTCCCATGATTCCATTTTTCCTCAGACCACATCATCTGCTACTCTGGATGAAGCCCAAATCCCTCCAACCACTATATTAGATTACTTGTCTTATCGTTACCTTGATTTTTCCCCTTCAATTTACCACACTCTGTCATATGTTTATAATTATAGGAAATCGAACACTATTGGTCTACCAGAATATTATCTTAGTGTTCACCATCCACTAACTTATCCTTTTTGGAAGATTGAGTTTCAATCGGCATCAGTAAATGGGAATAGTTCTTATGGACTTTAGTCTTAATCCATTTTAAAGAAAAAACTGCCCATGCATCTCTTTGGTCTTTACACCCTTTCTTAATCCTTGTACTTTTGTGAACTTTCTAATTTCCTTCATCAATACTATACATTGATATAAGGATAAAAATATCATATTTTGATCCAGTTCAATAGAAAATGCGATCTTCTAATAGTTAATATGTTGGCATTGTGATTTGGATATTTGTTTGCATTTAATCCCTTTTATCTTATTTCAAAACATTGACCTCCAGGTTCAAAAATAAATTCCTTAGCTTAATATTTGAGATCGTCACACTCAACCTTCACATACCTATAGGCTTCACCAACACCCCACTACCTCCACTTGAACCACCATCAATTTCCTCTTCTAAAACTTCTTTATGAGACACCATGAAGTCCTTTTTACTATATTGAGGATCTCCTACCTCTTTCAGCTAACTATTAGAGCATCATTAATTTGCATATTTGAAGTCCTTATTGGAGATACAACCATTAATTCATTATTTAATTTTCATAATATATCATCAACCTTTAGTTCTGGAAGAAACCATTGTGCCTCTTTCCTAAAGTGACATTCTTGGCATGAATGCTTGAAATAAAATAATCATATAAACTACCAATAAAAAGGTCACTCCCTAGTGAATCCCTATCTACATGTAATCTAATTCAATTTTCCTCTAAATAATATATTGGTCAGATGAATCACCGATTAGAACCGCATCCTTTGGACAGATAAATGAAAAAAAACAACACTCTAAATTCTACGTCCTTCTTCTGAAGGCCATTCAAACCCCCGTCCCTACACACTGCCATTACATGCCCCATTTTTTTCATGAAGAATAGAAATTCATCCATTATTTAATTAAAAACTATCACTTATACAAAAACCCATATCCAATATAAATCCAAGCAAATTGATATGACACCCTTTAATCATTTATTTCAACATAGATTTATCGAGAAATGGGATAACTAACTAAATGGGTTCTGCTATCAAAGAATAAATATCTTCCAACATGTTTCCCTAACATATGAATAATTGTGGGGTTTTCAAAGGGGAGTGTATTTTCATGAAATATTACCTAGATAGTCATGGTTGAGGAATCACAATTCAGGTGGAAATTGTAATTCCACTTGAATAGAAGAATATGGATCAATTGAAAATGAAAGGAGCATGGAACTACAACTGAATCTTGTCTTCCTCTTATGTGATTATGTTCATGAAGTTATTTCTATCAAGAAAAACTTCCATATACCAATCTTTTAACCCCCAAGATCAAAAAAATCTATCGAATGTGCCCATCGATGGGTGTTGATGTTTGAACCGTGCAATCAATATCAATTTTAGGAGAGAAGAAGCATTTTTGAACGTAGATAATAAAAGTGAATGATATAGGATTCCATAGAAAATGTCAGGAATTTTGGAAAAAGAGATATATAAGGGAAGGGAGAAAGGATATCTGGATCATATAAGTGAGAATTGGGGAAGTCCATAACCGTCTAAGAATGATGAAGTTCCCTCCTATAACAAACCTACTATTTATTACACATCAATACATGATTAATTACATAAGATTACACTTAATGAAACCCAAAATATCAATAAGTCTAGTGTGTTTGGGAATCATATACATTACATAACAATTTAAAACATGAAATACTTCGTTTTTTTTAAAACCTCCTTAACATGTTCACAAAATTTCTTCATACATAAAAATACATGGGATAACTTGGGGAAAACATAATAAATGGGTGATATATAATGATCAGAAAGGGAATAAACATGTCATAAGGAGATACATATTATAAAATTGGCATATCAATGGGGAATAAAAAATGTATGAATCATAAAAGTGAACAGTGAGACGTGATATAGCATGATAATCATAACATGTGAAATTTGGGAACAACATAAAACAATGTAACATTAACATATGCCAAGGATAAACATGGAAATACATAATGGTGATTAACATCCCATAAATGAATTAGGTTCACTACCTTTACCAACATGGCATATCATGATACTAGACATTATGCAATTCATTAGAGTTCTATCTAGGTTCATCCATCATATTCATTTCATAATCATGTTTTGGTGCGACACATAGATCATAAAATTATGGATTGATTCATCATCATAATTTATCCCATGATCAAGGAGTTTGAAATTCGCATATGTATTTCTTAAATAAAAATTATAAGTGCATAAAACTGAATACCTTTAATAGGAAATAGGTTTGGTATTCACTACAAAATTGTTTTGTAATGGAAAATTGTGGTGAAATTTTTGTAGCATAACAACGTTATATAAAAATTCAGAAAATGGATTGATGAGAGAAAAATGGGTTTCTCATTATTTAGACATAAAATTTTATGTAATATAGATATGTAAATACCTTTCCTATCATAGGTAATTTGAAATATAAGGAATATAATATTGAATAATCTTTAATAAAAAGAGAATGGAAAGAACCATTATGAAATTTTCCATGGTAATAGGTGTACATAAAGGTTCATAGGAGAGAAAAATGAGAGTGAAAGGGTATATCCTACTTTATACATAAAATGATATGTAATGGGGATATGTAATGAAAATAGCAATATATGAAAATTTAAATTACAATACATAACATAAAATGAGTGCTTGATAAAAGATGAGAGTGGAAGATCCCTTACTAAAATCTGGCATAGTAACGGCCTAGGTAAGGGTCAATTCGAGAGGGGATAAATGGTATCTAATTAAAATAAAATAAATTTTACTATAATATTATATTACTAAATGAATAATAACACAACCAATTGGAATTAAAAATTCAAATTTCAAAGAATTATTATGAATTGAAAAGAAGATAGGAGTGTCCCTTACTTAAGTCTGTAACTCCAAATGTTTGGAAGGGGCTTCTTGAGAGCTTGGGGGCACATTGTGAGGATAATATAGAGCGTAGGAAAGTGTAAGGATGTGATCCATAGAGTTTTTTTGTAGAGATATGGGAGCATTGATGGGTTTATATTGGAAAATATGTGGGTTTCTTTATTATTTAGGTTTTGGATTCTACATAATACCATATTCAAAACCACAAACCATAGCAAGGTTTTTAACCATTATTTTAGAAAAATTAAAGTGGTTTTTATTATTTTATAATTACAAGGGATGAACTTATTAAAATGATTCCATTTCAAATGTGGAGGTGACTCACACTCTTAGTGAAAGTTTTTTAAAGACTTAAAAATATATTATATGTTTTTGAGGAATCATAATGGCATTATATAATAAATAAAATAAAAACAATACCACATTATTTTGAAGGGAAAATATTTATTTTTTTGTGGATCCAATTTATAGTGATCCTTAAAATACATTTGGGTGATTATGATGTCATAAAACTCAAATTATATTTATGCAATATTTAATTGTTTCCCCAAAAATTATATTATCTCATCATATTATGAAAAATTCACAGTTGGGTGACTTTGAAGTTATGAATCCAAAAATAATATTCATGTTATCTAAATAATTTTCCAAGTATTTGAATTTTCAATTTTAAAAATAAGATCGACATTTATTAAGAAATGTTGAGTTTTTTTGATAATAACACTTTTTGAACCCTTATAAAAATCAAATTTTAGTTCATAATAATTAAATGATGATTAAAATTTAATAACAATTATTTTCTGATAATATCTTATTAAAATATTATTTATTACAAGAATTAATTAATTCTTCAAAATAGATTACTTAATCGAATACTAACCAAATATAATTGTGTTTTAAAATATTACTTAATAATTTACAAAGTAAAAACAATAAGTATAATTGTAATATAAATGAAAAAATAATTAAAAATATTGAAAATATTTTAGTTATATTGTTTCTAGTCTTTATTAAATTATATGTACCCTTAATTAACATATTTTTCTTTTAATGTGGAAATTAATATTTATTACATCAACTATTAATATTGCTACAAAATTAGGTTGATCTTATTCGCTAATTGTAATTATGATGACTCAAAATAGAGAATACATTTTATCCCAATCAATTTACAATGGTGGAATAATTTAATTAAATATGAAAGGGGAAAGCATGATAGAATGAAGTTTTCCAAAAAATCAATTTTTCAAGGAAAAGACGATTTCTCTTTAACTATATAACTTTTAATATTCACAATATTCATAAACCATAATAAAACATTTCAAAAGATATTGTTAACCACCTAAATATAAGAATATTTTTCCCAAAATGTCATACTAAAATTCAATACCATAAATCTTAAAATGGTGTATCAATGATTTTAAACATAATATTAGTCTTAGACATATCATACCAAGAATTCTTAGGACTTTACCAACATAAGTCACCTATCTAGGGTATTTAATCCCTCAATCATATGTTTTCACTAAATAATATATACATTTTATTGGTACCATTCAATATAAGTTTCAAGTACTTAAAGAAAAATGACTATGAAAAAAATCCATAGATGTGTCATGATTCTTATATCCACAATTTCATTGATATGGTACTTTTATAACAAAACTCTCAAATACCCTAATATATAAAACATTAATCTTTAAACATTAATGATTTAAATAGCATATTCCCTTCCTTAAACTGAGAAATTGGATATATATTTATATATACGATTTATTATAGTGAAATAATATCCATACTAAATAATATTCAACCTCATATATTTCATTTTATAGAGTCAAAGGTGATTAATGATACAGATGGTGAATCTATCTCCTGTAAATTTATATTGACTTTATAAAAAGAAAATACATTCCAAAACTAGGATAACATCAATTTATAATAAGTGAATACTAATAATATTTTTCAGAATAACATTCCAATTAATATCAACATGGAATACAAAGTCATAGATTGTTTTTATGATATAAAATCATTTCGAGTGGTGACTCAGTGTTCATATGAAAACACACAAGAATTGTAAGAGGGAATAAATTGAAATAAAACATGAAATACACTAATTTGGAATAGATGTTACATGAATATAAATCATCATGATCTATCTCAGTGTTGAACATGCCTTATTCTAATTGTTGTTGGATTTTTTTTGCTTATCATACTTATCAATCCTTGGAATAGATCATTTGTCCGGGTGATACCAAAATTCTTAAAAATTATGTTATATTATTGTATACGGTACATTATATTGAACATGATTGGTATCCATGACCTTATACTTTTTTTACATGGAAATTGGATAATTTTTTCCCAGTCTCACCACACTTAAAACATCACATAATCCCATTGTGAAATTATATTCAGTGCCTCTTTCCGCAATTTTTGCACAAAGAAAACATGGCCTTCTTTACATTATCAAATTATCTAATGGACTTCCATGATACATCATCTTCCTCTTACATTTAATCTTTTACAATTAAACAAAAGATCGAATTGTTAATTTTTCCTTTTGATTACTGGCTTGGTAAAATCAAAATATGTCCAACTTGAACATCCGTCGGATTGTGTATCTAATTTGGGAAGTCATCACATTACCCTTCACATTATTTGTTTACTAGATTCCTCCTATTTCAATCCATTGTCTAGAATAAAAAAATTGGATGATTATTTTTAAACTATTAAAAAAATAAAGGTAGAATCCAACGAATTTAAATGGATCACTTATAAGATATTGTTTTTTCCTTAACTTGTGAATTTTTAGGCTTCAATCAATGGTATCAATGATATATTTCCTAAATTATGTTATTATGGTAATTTATTTATTCCTATAACAATGGTTTATAATGTCCTTAGGAATTTACCAAAGAATATCTCTCGAGAGTGTCAAACAAGGTGCACCGTAAGGTTGCTGTCGTGTACCAGGTAACCCCAAGTCAGGCATGGGACACCTTGTTTGAGTAGTCACCCATCAGTACATCTATCCCAGAAACATTTACACATCTAGTATCCAGAAATGGATGTATCTTATTGTGAAACATAATATATACTTACAAAAATTTAGGTATTTTTTTCCTTATACTTAGTATTATCTGTAAGGACATTCGAATGATTTTTCTAACATTAATCCCAAAAATAACTAAACTTTTTCTCTCATACCAACTATAACAACCCTACTCTTTTTTAAAAAGTAAGACATGATTAATTAAATAATGTCGCACTTAATAAAACCCAAAATATCGATATTTCTATTGTCTTTGGGAAATAGGTAGAATACATAACAACATATAATCGTAAATTCATCATCTTTATTGAAAACCACCTTAACATGTTCATTATTTGTCTTCGTACTTAAAATTTCATGGGATAACTTGGGGATAATCATAAGAAAGTGGTCAGCTATGAATCCCAGTAAGGGAATGAACATGGAATATGGAGATACATGTTAGAAAATAGGAATATAAATGGGGAATAAAATAGTATGAATCATAAGCACTAACATTGAGAAATGATATATCTTGATAATCATAACAAGGGAAATGTTCCAATAACATAAAACACTACATAATAAACATATTTCAACGATAAAACCTCCAAGACATCATAGTGGACAAAGTCACATAAATTAATTAGGTTCACTCCCTATCTCATCATGAAGAATCACAACAATAAACATTACCCAATGAATTGGAGTGCTATCTATGTGCACCTATCATATTCATTTCATATGAATTCTTATGTGGGCCACATAGATCATAAAATCATGGATTCATTCATCGTCATAATTTATTCCACAATCAAGGAGTGTGGAATAGACATATATAAGTACCCAATAAAATTTATATTTACATTAATGTGAATACACTTGATAAGAAATGGGTATGGTATTCAATACAAAATTGTTTAGTTATGGAAAATTGTGGTAATCATCTTCATAACAGCGTCACAAAAAGAATCATAAAATGAATTGATGAGAGAGAAAGAGGTCTCTTCTCATTTAGATATAAAAATAACGTAAAATGGATATGTAAATGCATGTCCCAACATAAATAATTTTAAAATATGGTGTATAGTATTGATGAAACTTTAATAAATAATAGTAGGGAAAGAACCACTACAAAATTTCCACATGGCAACGGGTTCACATAATGGTTTATAGAAGATAAAAAATGAGATTAAAAGTGGATATGAGAGTTTATCCTTAAAAGGGGATGTAAGGGGGTATGTATGAACATATCAAAACATATTAAAATTGAAATTAAAAGACAAAACATAAAAGGAGTTTAGGATAAAAGATGAGAGTAGGGGATCCCTTACTAATATTTGGTATAGTAATAGCCTAGTTAAGGGTCGATATGAGGGTTGAAAATGGTCACTCATTAAAATAACATCAATCTGAATGTATGGTAATGTTTATAAATTAATTCCAATATAACTAATTAAAATTAAAAGACTAATTTCAAAGAACGATCTTAAATTGAATAGAAGAGTTGAAGGTCCCTTACTTGAGTGTGTGACTCTAAATGCTTGGTAGGGGCTTCTTGAGCGATTGGGAAGCACCTTGGGAGGAATATAGAGAGTGGAGGGAAGAGCATGGTCATCCTCTGAGGAGGTTGGATGAAGCTAAGTGGTAGTTTAGATGGGTTTATATAGTAAAATAAGGAGATTTCTTTTTTATTTATGTTTTGGAATCTACATAACAAAATATTCAAAAACCAAAA
The DNA here is from genome assembly GCA_963277665.1 of Viscum album. NCBI lineage: Eukaryota > Viridiplantae > Streptophyta > Magnoliopsida > Santalales > Viscaceae > Viscum > Viscum album. Next base: position 529,342 of record CAUJRU010000412.1, on the reverse strand, counting down.
ACCAACCCATGGGTTTTTATCACAGTTTATTCCAAATTGGAGTGTTTTTTAATGTTATATGACTGAATGAAAAATAATTTTTATTATTATCATAATTCCCCTTTTAAAGGATAAGGGGGAATCGAACATGACTTCAAAGACTTAAGACATCAAACCATGCCCCAATGGTCTAAAAGACAAAAAACCAGATGAAACAAAAAGGAAGTACCCTCACCCACATTAACAAAATTAATTATAGTTCCCACCCTTCCAATTCTGATCATAAAGCTATACCACAAAATCACATGCCAGTCCCACTGACCATGGCCATCCCATCTCAAACATTCAAATATAAATCACATAATTCTGGTGAAAACATTAAACTCCAAACCATATCTAGAGAAGTATCTAATGATAATTTGGAATCATAAACCCTTGAACCAAAAACCACATGAGAAACAACATAAGACACTAAAAACGAATCACAAAGAATTCGCCAAACCAAGCACAAAATCATGAATGAAAATCATCACCACCAGCATAGATTGACGCCAGATGAAACCTCACAGCAAAAGAACCAAGCCAAAACATGTCACCACCCTCACTCTATGAGACCATAGATAGACCCAAATCACATAGACAACACATGTCTACAACATCAAACAGTATCAGACCGGATCTCAAACACACCCTATGCCTCCATAGAGAAGACTTTCCAACTGAAGGTCGTGACCCTTTAATGCCGCAGATTCCACAAGATGGATACCACCCACAACACCACCAGAGAACCCTTGATCCCTCGAAATAAGAACCCGCACCTCAGAGATGCTATAAAATCAAAAGCCATGGTGTTGCCACATCAATAGGAGCATCCCGAACACACTGAGACCTATAAAATGAGTCCCAAATGACCATGGTGAGATGGAAGCAATGGGGAACCCGTAGCGCCCCTGAGGAGCCCCTTCTGGGCGCATCTTCGGATGATTCAAAAAATTTAAAAATTTGTTTTTTAATATTATATAATTCAAAGAGCTGAAAACATAATGTAATTATTACATCACATTTGGTCTTGGATCCACTTAATAGTAATTATTAAATCACTTCTGGGTCACTAAAATTTTATAAAACACAAAGTATATTTATAAGATATTTAATCTTTTACCTGAAAATTCGATTCTCAGAAAATTATGAAAAATTCACCATTATAAATTTTAATATTTTGAATCCAAAAATGATATTAATTTCAGATATATAATTTTCTAAATAAGTGAATTTTTATTTTTAAAAATAAAATCTATATTTATTAATAAATGTTGTGTATGTTTACAATAATAGTTTTTGAACACTTAAAAAAATTACATTTGACTTTATAAAAAATATATAATAATTAATATTTAATAAATATTATTTAATAATAATATTTTATTTAAATTTTATTTAGTAATAATATTTTATGAAAATATTATTTATTTCAAAAATCCATCAATTAATCAAAATAAATTCCTCAGTTGAATACTACTCAAAATGATTTGTGTTTTAGAATATTACATAATCCTGTATAAAGTAAAAATAATAAGTATAATCATAATTTAAATGAGAAAGGAATTATAAATATTCATAACAATAGATTTACTTCTTTTCTAGTCTTTTCAAATTATTTTTACCCTTAATTACCTTTTTTCCTTTTACTGTGTTAATTAATATTTACTACATTAACTATTGATATTGTATAAAAGCTCAGTTGACCTTATTAAATAATATTAATTACCATGATTCTAAATGTGGAATCAATTTTTTCAAAATAAATTTATAGAGGTGGAATAATTTAGTATAATATGAAACCTACAAGCACGATCGAAAGTAGTTTTTCGAAAAAACCATTTTTCCTAGAAAAAATGTTTTTGCTTAAACTATATAACTATTTATATTAATTATATTGATTTTAATTAATTAATAAATATATGTAATATATTTTTTTTATTTTATTTAATTTCCCTTTTTTGGGATATATTAATCAATTATAAAGGAGGAGCATTTTGAATTTTAAAATAGATTGCATAAAAATGAATTTTTAATTCTAGAAATAAACTTCTTTTAAAATCCAGTATAAAGATGATTTAAATGAAATAAATTTAATTGAATATAACTAAATAATACTTATTTTACCTTTAAATAAAATTATAAATAATAAATGAAAAATTACATTAATTCATTTATCAAAATAAATGACAATTTTACAAAATAAATTGTATTTTTCACTATTAACTGAAAAACAAATATTTTCAAAAAATACCAAATTTTTACACTAAGAAATAAAATGGAGTTCATTTTATCAAATAAACTTTATAAATATAAATATGACATATTTATTTTATAGAATAAGTAATTAAATTATTTAAAATGATAAATTAAGTGTTGGTATTTTTGTGAAATGCAAATAATTATTTAAAATTTTAAAATTAATATAAATATTTTAAAAAATTATTTCTGTAAAAAATATTCATAAGTTAATATTTTGTTTTATTATAATTATAATATAATTTTATATGACCATAAATAAATTTTAAAAGTGTCTTAAATACCGTTATAATATTAAAATCTATATTTTTCGAATAAATTTTTATATTAATTGAAGTTTAAATTTATCATATTTAGAAAATAATTTTAATTAAATGAAGTGTACATTTAAAATTTAAATGTTTGAAAAATTATTATGGTGAAATTTATGTATTTGTTTCTAAAATAGTTGAATTTTTGGTGAATTGTGAAATACAATAATTTTTAGAATTTATCATTATAAGTAAATAAATGAATTTTTGAGTCACATATGACATATGGATGAGGTAAGAACCCATTTTTTAGAAAACTAATATTGTATTTACTATACATCTTCATAATAATCAACACTATTTATTTCCGTAAGCTAAAATAATAAATAGATGAATAAAATAACAAAAACCCTTCTCTTGTCCCTATAAAGACCACCCCCTGTCATCATATATTCTAAGCCTTTAGTGTTTTATAAAGTCTTCCCAATTCAGTTTATAATAATCTTCCCCAGGTTCAAGACCTACTGGTCTCACCGAAATGAAAATTCCAAGTGTCTTAAGGAGGTCTCCAAGGAGAATACATACAAGGGGTAAAATCCCCATTCTTTCTCTTTTATTTTTTTTCTTATCCCCTACTCAACTACCCTATAAAATGTGGAATGATAAATCCAGTATCATATATATACTATATTTATTATTCTATTTTAATATCCATCATAAAATTCTCTACTAATCCTTTTCATCAAATATTGAAATCCTCTTCTTGACTTGTGGATTCACCACATTCATGGACGATGAGTTTTTCTTTTCAAGAACAACCTTTAATTCAAGTAATTATACAATTATTATGGTCAAATAATAATATAATATACATATTATATGTTATATCATTATCTATAACCAATATATAAACATAATATTAAATAAAATGACACAAGTTTTTGATGGTCGTAAAAACATACAGAATAAATTAAAAAAATTGATCAACATTTTGTCTAATGAATCATACTCCTAACATGTAAGCAATTGATATATGAGACCACCTATACCTATAGTTGTTCACTAATATTAAATATTTCATCATTTTAAATTTTTATTCCATTTTACTAGAACTCTCATTTTACACACAAGAAAACTGGCCATAATACCAAGAAAAAAATGCTCCCTGAACAATAAAATTAAACATTATAACATTTAGGAATAGCCACAAATTAAATAAATAAAATTATAAAAAATAAAATTTATTTATAAAAAAATACATAATTAATTAGTTAATTAATTTAATTTTATTATCTATTACATTAAGTACCAGTGCAGAATGCTTTGGAACATAAGGAAAGAGGTTTCTCATCTCACATTTATTTCTATGAGATACACCTTATTCCCTAATTATTTTTTGACTGTTCTATATTTATACATAATATTTATATATCATATCCCTAATCAGTTTATATTCATGGTATTCAATGTTTTATTTAATAATCATTAATTTTATGGGTCATATAGTTCAACTAATTAAGAAGTGGTATGAGACTTCGTCACAATTTTCACTTCATTGAGATTACTTGGTATTATACACTTAATAATAATTATATGATATATAAAATACACATTCTAGGTCATTTTTCATTTGAATTATATTTCTCTTAAATATCTACATTATTTTATGTCATAAATATGAGTATTTCCCAACCCCTATACCATTTTTACATTTGGTGTATACTTTGAATGTTATTTTAACTAAAAAATATAGATAAATTTATATTCCTTATTGAATATGGATATTTTGATATGTCATATTGATTCATGAATTAAATTGATCATTTTTATATTTGAGGAATTCTTTGGACATGAAGACATTGGGGTCCCCAGTTATAAATACCCACTCTATGCATCGACAAGTCTCATGAGTCAAAACAATTGGTAATGAACCATTCTCATTTTTTTCTAAGAAGAATTAGATGAGTATATAAGCAAATCATTGAATGATATTGTGAAAGGACTTGACAGTATTGGTTTATGTTCTAGATAAATGGTGTACAAAAATTAATCATTTCATTCATTCATTATTCTGTTATTACAATCCATGATATTTTCACTATGAGAAAATATATGGATGCATTATCATTATCGGTTTATTGACTAAATGGAATGTGTTTTTTAGTTACTTAGTTTTCCATATTGATTATACCTTTATTATTATACTTTAGTTATTATTGATTCATTTTTTTACTATATTTAACTATTACTAGTCATTTGAGGTCAATTTTTTTTATTTTCTATCCCATGGTTACGAAGATAGAGTCATTGAATAAATGTCAAGGAATTTTTTTATTTTTCTATTTTATTTTATATGATTTATTACAAATGTAATAAGAGAACCATGCAATCATATAGTTCTTCATGACTAATAAACTGACTGATACATAGTGATGTGATCTCTTATATCAATGTCATTGTAATTAAATAACCACTAACTCTGGGCTTTTGGGGCTGTGTTTTTTATAGGTTGTAATTTATAATGATGTAATAATGAAGATAATGGGATGGTTCCATACATATAATGATATGGTGATATCATATTCCCCATTAAAATTAAGAATTTTGGATAATAATTACCCGACTCATGACCTATATTTTACACCAGTAATCAATACATTACTGATATTTATGAATTATCATTATGGAGAAAGGTATGAAAAATTTACTAATAATAAAATTTTAAAGTATAAATTCACAAAAAAGGTGAATATGAAATAAATAAGATGGTTGGATTTGATTAAATATTATCATTGTTCAATACATAACCTCATTGGGAATATCAACAAAGTGTCTGATTCTATGAGTTGAAATGATCATGATAACTTATCTATGCTGAGGATCAGAAAGGATCTTATATTTTTGGAATTGAAGAGGACAGGCCATGAAATATTGAAGGGAGGGGAGAAATTGTATCCTCCTCAAAAGGGTATTTAATGACATATCTATATAAATATTAAAGAGTAGTTGAAGGAAGATATAAAGCTGCAAAACCAGGTGAAAATTTTTCTTGAGTTAAACCATGACTATATTGGAATGATGTGGTTTGGGAATAATATAATGGTCTTATATATTCCATAATAATTATTTGATCTATTAGAAGAATCTAGTATCTAATAATTATCTACTCGTCCTAGTAGTATGAATTTTTATAATGTTATTAAAGAGTATTTTTTGTGGGACTGGATGAAGAGAGATATTTTAGAGTATGTATCTGATTTATTGGTGTGTCATTTAGTTAATTCTAAGAGACATAATTATAAGAGGATATTAAAACCATTACCTATACCAAAATAGAAATGGGAAATAATCCCTATAGATTTCATCATCAGACTCCCCAAAACATCTAAATCTTAAAATTATGTCTAGTTTAGAGTCGACCAATATAAAAATTCAATAATACTTATTTGTAATAGATCATATTCATCCCTTGATATTATTTATATGATATATACTAATTAGTTGGAAACATTTCATGTTGTACCAAATTTATATTATCTTATTGATATTCGAGGTTTATTTAAAAGTACTAGAGAGGTCATCGGAATGCTTAGGATATAGAGTTGTGTTTCAATATTACATATCATCCTTATATAGATTTTTAACATGTTGGGACAGTACAAAAACTGGAGTTAATATTGAGATATTTTTCTTTATATTTCAAAAGAAATTTAGAATAGTAAGTTCCTCTTATCAAATTCACTTATAACAATATCTTTCAATCCATAATTCAGATGGCTCCGTATTAATAAATAAACCAAAATAAGTGTAGAACTCCAATGTATTATGGTGAAGTTAATGAAAGAAATCTATTAGGTATTGAGCTTTATGATGAAATGGTAGACAAAGTTAGTTCTATTTAGCAACACATCAATTGTAACAACCCAATATTTTATAAATTATTTTTTTATTAAATTTAATTTCTTCCATATCTTGTGTTACATCACGCAACAAGAAGTTTTGACAAACCACGAATAACTATTAATTTTTTTATTTAATAATGATCATCATTACCTATTTGGAAAACAAGGAGGAATTAATGGGAATACACAATTTTTAAACATTAATTATAATTTTTTTTATCTAAATTAATCATATTTATAACAATTTTTTTTGTTAAGTGTTTATATGTTTTGAAAATACTATTTTCTCAATGAATATTTTTATTTATTTATTTTTTAAATTATAAAAGTAATTTTTAAATTTTTGAAAATTTATTTTAAAAAATAAATTTAGTTTTTTAAATATAAATTCCAAGACTAGATTATGGTGATTTTTTTGGACTTTTTTGAAAATATTAATTTTTCAATGACTAGTAAAGTAATACTGGTTTTGGGTTTAAACAAATTTTTCATTTAAATAATATATAATGTAATTTTTTTTTAAAATGGGTATAAAATTAAAATTGTTTCAATTATATATTTTTTTAACAAAATATGGGTTATTGGGATCAATTTCATATATAATGTTGAAATAAAAAACTTCATAAACTTTAGAACATTTCCTCTTTGGAAAACCGCTTTCTCATCATATCAGTGGGATTAATTTTATAATAAATATTTCTTCTTATATCAATGTAATTTTAAAAAAATGGATTATAATTGAGAATAATAATAGTTAATATTATATAATAAGGTCAAAATGAATAATAAAAACTATAAAATAATAATTATCCTGGTTAAGGATATAACATTTTACCCGGGGTTACACTAAAAAGATAATGGGTAAATCGACTAGAGATTTATACAAGACTAATTTAATGGAAATATTTAAACATTAGAACCTCTATGTTTTGAGATTATCCCATTTTGGATCATTCTGTTATGTGGAAAATGTGGGTACACTTTATTCTTTTCAAAAAATATATGTGCGTCCTCTCCCCAAGTTATAAAATGAAACCCATATAATCTTTTCTTCACATATATATATGTCTTAAGTTCAGAAAATAACTTCACATATATGTTCCTAACATACCTACCCACATAATAGAAGTATTATTTAGATCATAATTCTAATCTATAGAGAATTTAGGTTAAACCTAAAGAGGTTGTATAAAAAAGATGCAATGTTTTTAACTATGAATTTTTGTTTTTCTTCTTCTTATAACTCCTTAAAATAATATTCAATTATGACAATATATTAGAAATAGTATATAACACACACTTATATTTTATTATGTTAATTTCATAAACTATATCCATGTCCCCTTCATCAAATGGTAAATCGAACCATTGATCATCTGTATGGAGGACTACCGCCCTGTGAACTGATGTTATTCATTTTCTATCACTGCATCTTATGGATAGATAAAATTATTGATTTAATGTTTAAATATTATATTTATTATTTTATTATACCTCTATATTAATGATTCAATTATAACCTTCTTAAATACCAAAATGCTGGAAAACAATAATGTCTCTCATGTGTATGGAGGACTACAACCTCACGAATTGATGTGATGTATTTTTAATTTATATTTTACATGGATGGTAATAAGGATAGATTAAATTAAAATAAATTATATTTGTAACATAATTACACTTTATTAAATATGATATCAAATATATCATTTTACATTACTTTTAATGAGAATGTGATAACGTCGCTCTTGTGAACGACGTACTGCGGCCTCGCGAAGCAATGCGATTCGTTCTTCATGTATGCTTTACATGGATGTTAATAAATACTAGTTTAAATAAAAATATTTTTTATATATTAAATTAAAAATATTATTTATTGGTAATAATTTATTTCCACTTATTTATTTCAATCCATTTAGAAAATGAAAATAGAGTTCATACGTAAGTACGTCCAACCGTCTCTATTAATTGTGTATTTCATTTTCTATATGTTAAATTTATGGAATAATATAACTACATATATAATAAATTCATATTATATTTATATAATTTTTCACATTCTAGAGATTATGGTACCACGATAAAAGTTATTGGACCAAAAATAACAATTAAAAACATAAATGAAAAAATAAGTAGTCATTACCCAAAATGTGATTTAAAAAAAGAATTTTCAGTAAATGGGTAATAAAAAATCTTAAGAAAATTATATGTGGTATGATATATAAAATCAAGGTTTTATAATAGGTTTATAATAATATTTTATTAATTATACATGGTGTTCTAATTGTAAAAAGGAAGTTAAGACTGAAGGTAAAGGATTTTTATCTCATTTTTTTACTTTTGTATGACACATGTTATATTCACCTATGATTTAATTTATGTGGCGTATATAATACCTATGAATGTATATAATGATGGTTTTCTTAAAAATTATGGGTATTTGCATATCTATCTATGTAACCCTTTTTCACGGGGATTAACATTTAATGTTACCAATTTGATAATGGTTTTATGATACAATCTAATTAACTACCAGGATTGTTTATGTTTGGAATTATAAGGATGATATCCTATAATCCATATAAAAAATAAACTAATTAATTTTATAATCATATATTTATTTTCTTATAATACATATTTTCCGAGGACTTAACTCTCTTTATGTGATTAAGATTTCAAAATAATGTTTTTAGGAAAAACCAACTTTATTTCTTTCTTCGGTAGAAACCCCTCTTTCTTCCCTATTAATTTTTTCTAAAAAGGTTTTTATAAAATTATTTAATTTTCAGAAATGTATTCATTAAATAATTTTACTCATGTTTTTATTTTTAATTTTTTTTTTAAAAGTAAAGATCTTGTCATTTTCAAAATTACTCCCATTAGGCTTTTACTAAAAAATTAAATGGAATTTTTCTATTAATGTGTTCATTATTTTACATTATCATGACCAATAAATGTTATAAGGATTCAATTATAATTTTCCAATGTAATTTGAAATGAAAATGATTTTAATTTTTTTTTAATTTTTTTCCAAAGTGGAAAGGTTATTTTCCGCAATAAATGTTGTAAGTGATTTTTAAAAATAATTATGCATCTAAGATGACAACCTTGGATGCTAAAACATATTTAAAATGGATATGATCCATGATAACATATTTATTTTTTTCCAATATGGTTTCTGATTATGAATAATATTTTTATAAAACCTATTTATTTCTATGGGTTATACGATAATGAAATATTTATGGAACCTGGCATCTCTTCATAGGTTATGTTATGATGAATGATTTATGATCTTGTAGAATAGAGATGTATATATTATATAACAGGTGGGGCATATATCTACTAAAAATAAATTCTTTGAATGTGGATGAATTAAGAGTAAATATTTTATGCATGATCCTGATTACATGGTCAAAATTTCATGGTTGAACCTGATAACATGTGAAAACATTTATTAATAAACCTCATTCCATGATCACAATGTTATTTTGGGACCTTTATTTTATAACCATAAAGATATTTATTGACCAGGTTGCATGTCCTGGATTTTAAGTTAGAGCCCGATTTCATGTCATTAACTTATCAAGTGAACCTTTTCCTATTTATACATGTTCATAATATTATAATAGTATGGGTATTCCTAAAATATATGTATTATTCCAATGTTATGTAATTATGTCTTATATTATTGGATTCCATTATTATTCATGTATTTTTTACTTCAAATTATTATACCATGACAGAAGAATTTGATTTCTGATTTGTAGGGTATGGTTTTCATATATTATTATCATGTTTTCAAACCCTTATGTTAAATTTATGTTTAGGTATTTACCATGTTTACCATTACTGACCATCGGATATCAACATTTCTTGTGTTTCATTTCCTAGGTTAATAGGAAAGGTTTTATGTAGGGTGCGTGTTTGAATTATACAAAAGGGGATGATTTCTATGCAATATAATGAATTTTTTTTACAAAATAATAATATTGTGTACTTAGTATCCAAAGGCTATAAACCATTACGTTCATTGGGCATGTGTTTGTAAAATTTATTAAATAATTTTCTATAATTATATGATATATATTTATGAGATATTTGGGTCTTTACTGTTGGTATCAGAGGATAGGTTTATCTAACCTTGGGAAACTAAAATGAGAAAACATTAATAATTTCTATAAGGGTATGTCTACGTATGAGTCAATGTGTTAGAAAATGAAAATTGTTTTTTTAGATGATATAGTGAGTGTTTTCCATGAAATTAAATTGTTTTCTGCATAATACAAGTTGATACGACTCTTGTTTAGAGGTACCAAGATATAAAAACTCCAAAAATGGAGCATTGATATAGACTCTATCACCACCTGGTGCATAACGAAAGGCCTTTCTGAACATCTGGTTTCACACTCTCAGTGATATGATTTAGAAATTAAAAAACTCTTTATAAACCATGATTAAGGATGTAAATATATAGTGACTATGAATGACCTACGATAAATCTAAGGTGTCATATATTAAAAAAATATTATGTCATGATTTATAAATTCCTTAAGTGAATTTTTTATGATCATGTGGTTACACAATATGATTACTGATTCTTACAATATTATTTTTTGTTTTAGTCAATGGTCGAGACCAAAAAGAACCATGTTAATGATTAGTGATATGGAAAATGAAATTATTTTCATCCTCTAAGACTAATATTTTGGGGGTATGTAATATAAAGTCTTATTTCCATAATAACACAACATTCTTAATCTATGAATCATGGTGAAATTACAAATAATCCTGGCAGTGAACAATGTTTTTTTGAGTCCTTTATTTGGAAACATCCCCTTATTTTAGTGGCTCAACTGATCAACTCATTTATAAAAATTAGATCAATAGAATTTAAAAGTTCTTTTATTTTCTCTAGTGTCTAGAGCCTAAAAAATAAATTTTGGATGTCTACTATTTGGATGGTGAGGTGGATCAATGGTAGAATAAAATTAATAATACTATTACATGAGAATTAATTGACTCCATGAAACCTGAGGTGTTTAGGAGATTATTTTTTAATAATTACATTCCTTGTATACTTTATAAAAAATGGAAATGTAATTCAATGAGTATAAGAAGAAGGATGATGAACGTTTCAGTACTTATGAAGAATATTTTATAACACATGAGATGTAATATTCGGGAATATTCATTTTTAAAAAAATTAAGGTTCACAATTATTTGGTGGAATAAAACGAAATATCTAAAGAGTTTTCACCATAAGGTACTTTGGAATATATGAATAAATCATTTAATGTGAACTAAAATCTGAAATAGAAGAAAAAATCCCTCCTATTTTTAGTGATATGATATGAAATAAGTGATTCACTGGAGGATACAATTATATGTCCCATATAAGGAAGAAAAAGATTCAATATCTTACCTATGAAAATGATAGGAATACGTACATAGGTGAGTTTCTGAAAGGAATAATAAGGTTTTTCATGTTTGGGAATCCAATAAATCAAGAAATATGATGAAAATGTATTGTGAATAATCTAGTCAATGAAATTAATAGAGAGACTTCTCAATAAAACTAACCGCATACACACTAGGGTTTTAAATTCAAGGTTTACAATAATTATGCTAGTCAATTCTAAAATATAGAGGTTAATGATGGTGATCAGTTCCAACAACCTCTTAAGATAAGAAAAAAGGGAAATATAATTCAATCACTATTTTTGATGATGGGTGTGATAACTGTGTGGTGAAAGTTAAACTTATCATGCACTCTAGAACTAATACTGTCTTATTTTACTTTTAATATACTCATTCATTAACATATGATGAGTTTACTAATGGTATCAAGATTCCACCCAAATGTTTAGATATATAATTAGTATTAAAGATAACTAATTGTATAATGATCAAATATCATGTATATGATTCCTCTCTGGTCTAATTTTTCAAGACTCTGTTTCTTAAAAATCATGTCATTCTTCCTCTACTTTAATTTGATTCTATATTTGGAATAGAGATGATTTATATACATATATTCCACATTAATTTCCATTGAATGGAATTCATATTTGATATTACAAACCCAACTATGATCTTTTAACATTATGATGATAAAAATGATATTTTTTATAGAAATAACATCCATTGTATGGGTTTTTATTCCTATTTAGAAGGTAATTTTATCTTTTATTTTTAGGGAGAAACTAAACAAAAATGACATGCCTATTGTGTGGGAGTTTTTTGATGTCTTTCAAGAAAGTTTCCTAGTCTTACACCAAAATTTCAATTTGAATATTCAATATAACTCATACATTGTTCCATGAATTTTTAAAACAATACTTGAATTATATACCAGATTGAGTTGCTGAAATTGAAGAGGGAACTCTATGAGAACCATGAAAAGGGATTAATTATTCCAAGGGTGTCACCTTGGAGTGCACCTGTATATTTTTTTAAAAATAATGATAGATTGATTTGACTATTTATTGACTATCAATATTTGAATAAGATCATGATGAAGAAGATATATCTTCTATCCCGTATTGATGACCTATTTTATCAAATACATGGAGCTCAATGGTTTTTCATGGTTTACCTTCATTATAGATATTATAAAATGAGGGTCAATAATAAGGATATAACAAATAAAACATTCCATAAAAGGTATGAATGCTATACATATATAGTTATTCAATTTATTATTACAAATAGACCTACTGTCATCATGGATTTAATGAATAATGTCTTTAGATAGTAGCTTGATTAGTTTAGGGTAGTATTTATAGAAAATATTCTAACTTATTTAGTAGTAAAGTAAGAGAATGAAGATCAATTGATAATTTTACTATGGAACCTAAAGAAGGAAGAAAACTATGAGAAAATTGCAAAGTATGAATTTTGGAAATAAAGGATACATTTTTGGTCATAAAATATAAAGAAATAGTATATCGGTGGATCCTTCAATGATATAAGTCAATGAACATTATCCCAGACCAACAATGGTGACTGAGATATATAGTTTCATTGGTTTAGCTAGATCTTATTAATAGTTTGTGGACAATTTATCATGAAATTATAATCAACTCACCAAGTTACATCATAAGACAGCCAAGTTCTTCAAGACATATCAATGGGAGGAAAATTTCATGAAACTAATGTAATATTAGTCAACACACCTAAGATTACTTTAACTGAAAGTGGATAAGTGTTTTTATTTTGTAGTGATGAATAAAATAAGGTATTGGGATGAATTATTAAATACAATGACATGGTTATATATTATTCCTCATGAAAATTTATTTTACCAGACACAATTTACCAAACTAATGATTTGGTGTTAACTTTAGTAATATTTGAATTAATGAAATAAAGGCATTATATTTGAAGATAAAATTGTGATATATATATATATATATTGATCAAAAAATTTTAAAATAGATATTCACATAAAAGTAGTTTAATATTCACCACAGAAGATAGATATATCAAATTAAATATTATGACTGGTCAATATATTACCACAAAGAAAAAGTAATCAAGGTGGATGATGTATTGAGTAAAAACGATTATGCTATCTTATATATGATAAGAAATTAAAAATAAAAAATATTTATGGATTTTTTAAGTATGGGTCTTAAGATCCTAAAGGGAAATGATAAGCTTTATCTTACTCAACTGAATGTTCTACCATCTATCCATGTGAATATGAAAGATGTAGACAAGGAATGTGTACAACTAGAAAAGAAGGATAAAAATGTTACTTTGTTTAACCTTGATAATGATGGAATAATATGGTACATGAACCATGTATTTGTAACTACTATACTATATTTGAAGATTGTGTTGTTAGAGGAATCATGTAATTCTTCATTCTATATTCATCCTAGAAGTATGAAAATAAGTAGAGATTTAAATAGTATTTCTAGTGGGATGATGTGAAAATCTAAATCAGGGAGTTTTTATCTCAATGAATGGTATTTTATAATGATAATGCTAATAGTATATTAAAGGATGTTACATACATTACCCATACCGTAATGGAAATGGGATAACATTACTATGAATTTTTTAAATAGACTCTCTAAAAACTCTAAAGGGAATAATGATAAATGGGTTGTTTTCCAATGCCTTTAAATGTGCTTAGTATTCATCACTATCAAAAAAATGTTTCTATTTGAAACATCTTGATATTATATGCATTAAAGGAGTGTTAAGGTTTCATAGAGTACCAAATAAAATATTGTATAATCAGGATATATGGATTACCTTAATGTTCTGGTAAAGTCTCTAATAAGCTCTTCATATATAGTTGATTTTCAGTACTGCGTATCACCCTTAGAGACATGGTTAGTCTGATAGAAAAACTAAAACAATAGAGGATATGTTGATATCTTATTCTCTAGATTTCAAAGTTGTTGGGATCAACACCTCCCTCGAGATGAGTTTTCATATAATAACAACTTTCACTCGAGAATTCAGATGGAACCACATGAAGACATCTATGGAAAGAATTGTTGAACTCTGATGCATTAAGATAATGTTGGATAAATAAGGCTATTGGGACTTGAGATAGTAGAATATATATAAGATAACGTTAGATCCATTAAACAATATATAATGGTTGAATAGTTTCGATAAAAATATTATGTTGATGTAAAGACCCAAAAATTTCAAGTAATTTTTTTTTATAAATTCTTTGGAATTTTAAGAGTCCGCAGTTTCTGACGGCGCCATATTCCAAGGCCCGTAGTACCCGGAATGATCCGGAGAAGTTTTGTTAAGATTAATTTAACATGTGAAAGATGTTTTCCTGAAAAAGTGGAATAACACTTAAAAGTTTACTCAGATCAGAAATATGAGGGAACCTTTGCGCTTAGGATGGCGGGTTTAACCTAAGTGCGACTTATGTTTAGTCAGTGCGGGCCTCCAGTGAAAAATACCCGAAATGGATTAACCCTAAATAAAATAATTAAATAAATAATTTTATTTTTCAAATGCTTATAACTCACAAACCGTAACTCAGATTAAAAATCTGAGACCACCGCGGAACTCATGAGTGCATGTTTTGTTTTAGAAGATACTAACTTTGGCCAGCAAGGGCCAGCAGAAAAAGTAATTATTTTGGCCACAAAAAAAATAATTAAGTGATTATTATTTTGTTATAAAATTCATAACTTCTACACGGTGAGTCTTATTAAAAATACAAGATTACCATTGGGTTCATATGGGTGTGTTTTAAGTTGATTAATGCCTAATCATCTCTTATTAAATGAACTTCTTGGGCTGCTTGTTATCATTATAACGTGGAAGGTTCGGGCTGTACAAACATGTCCTGACCCCTCTGCAACCTTTATGGTTTCAGAACCATGGATCGAAGACGACGTAACAGCGGTATGTCAATGTGGTGATGACGACAAAGACGGTAAATAGAGGTTGCGCTTCCCGCGGCCTCCGTGAACCGCGCCGCCAGTTGAGCAGCACCCGGCCAGCCTACCCACATGGTGCCCGACATGCACCCCGGCCGAAACCGCGGCTAGCCCGACCTACCTGCACCCTGCTCGCATGCCCCGCACACTGTCGGCGCACCTCGTGCCTACCCGGCGCCCTCCCGGCGCCTGCCCAACACCCCCTAGTGCCTAGGCTGAATGCCCGACGTGCTACCGGCGCCTACCAGGCACCCCAGGGCCATCTGCCTGGCGCCCGACCGGCTTCCCGGCGTGCCCCGTGACCTTCCCGGTCCACCCACGGCCTACCCATGCCGTGCACAACCTAACGTTGGCCTCTCAGGCCGATCTATCTAATCTGCGCCCCTCGCGGCGCCGGCCAGACCACCACTGGCCTTCGGGCCGAATCGCCCACATGGCGACTTTGGCCTGAATGGTCCACGCAGTCCGCTGGGTCGGGCCCAGCAGGCTATGCCAAACTCAACGGGTTGAACTACCCAATGGGCCAGGTCAGACCCAGCATGTCTAACCGGGTAGACCCAGACCAGGTCGACCCTAACTGAGTTGGGCCGAGTCGGTCCGACCGGGTCGGACTAGACCCGGGCCCACTTTTGACCCTTTGCTTGCGTTGGCCATATCATTGGCATCGGACGTCCGTTTGACGAACCGTTAGTGGCGCTGGTAATATCTTTGAGAATAGGTTCCTCAAAAAATACCCCATGTGAATTTGGTGCACCATTGTGATATGGTCGGGTTGGTTCGTACGTGAAACCAACCGACCCCCCGGGGCAAAATGCTAATAACTCACAGACCGGGCATCCGATTGATGCAACGTCTGTTGAGTTGAGGCATATATGACGAGGTAGTACCTTGTGATACTTCAATATGAGACATTGTGACACTTGGAGTATTGAACAATAGCTCGTGGAGTAGATTCTCCTAGAGACGGGCAGACAGAGTGCGGAGACCTAGTAGCTATAGACCTGACGACTGCTTGACTGATTCGACTAGCCCAGTGGATGGATCTCCCAGTTCGGTGGTAGACCCACGGCAGACGGAGCACCTGGTTTGGTAGTAGAACCGCAGTACTCGATAGGAGGAGTACTTCTGACAGATATTAGGGGGAGCGCCCAGTTTGACGGCAGACCCACAGCGGAGGAGTGTCTAGTTTGGCAGCAAACACGCAGTACTCGACAGGAGGAGTACCTCAGCAGTCTAAGGTTAGTGAGTAGTGCCTCAAAGTTGCTACTTGGCCACTGTACTCAACAAAGGAGGAGTTCTCCAGCAGTTTTGGTTTCGTTAATGAAAATCCTGGTTTGAGCTGAGTTAATGACCTTTGTGTTTTCCTCATGATTGAGATGGATTACATGATAATTTAGGTATATGTATGGGAATATACCAAAGTAAAGGTTATCTATTGAGATATTTCATTATGTCTTATCCTTGTTGGATTTAGTGAGACCTTGAGGGTCTCAGGGTTCCTACTGAGTATCGTTATACTCACCCCTGCACGGGCTATGCCTGCACCTCGTTGTGTTGGATACAGATGACAGACAGTGCTTGTCACGAACTGAGTCGGATCTTCATCCATACCGACGCCCGAACTGGCCCGCGGCAAGGCCCGAAGGGCTTTCCTGATCCCCATGGGCTGGCACAAGTGCCCGGGTATAAAAATAAACTTTGGGAATGATTTACCCGAGTGAACAAATATAAAGCAGCCAACCAAAATAAACCAAACAGAAGTAAAGGTTACAGTCAAACATGTAGTTGACCAAACAGGTTTTTGGTTCACAAGTATTCAAAACCCAAATAACACTAAAACAAGATGACCAAAATCCAACCTAAGGACTGTCGCCCGGTGTGAGGACGCCGCCTCTAAGCCACCACCAAAATGCCATGTAGATAGTCCTGCTAACAACCTGAACCACGGCTCCCAAAAGCTGGACCCCTACCTGTATCAGAAGTAAACAAGTCTACTTACACCCAAGGGTGTAAGTAGGGTGTGAGCAATCGCCGAGCAGGATATCACCAAGAAAAGATTCCACGCACAACTATCAAAAGGAAAACCATTTGCAATGCTAAAATAAAGAGAGAAAGAGGTGAAAAAGAAAAAAAAGGTTTTCATAAAACGATTTCAAAGAAAAGAAGTTCAAGATAAACAGATTAGGATAGTAGTTCAAGTGACATATCACATATCAGCATGCCTGCAAAGTAACTGGTGGCACCAGAGGATGGGAAAGGCCCTATGGGTACTAGAACAAGTGGGATCCTAGAACATCGTGTCTCGGTGAAACGTGGCTTAGGTGGCCACGACCCTCAGATAACGTGGCTTAGAAGGCCACGACCCTCAGAAAACGTGGCTTATAAGGCCACGACCCTCAGATATCATATGTTTAGTTAGTGTTGCAGTTGTCAAACCTGCCAGTGAAACCGGGTCGGGTCATCTCCGGAACACTAGCTCACTAGTCCCAGTCTCCCCACCTAATACCCCGGCTTCCCTCCTTGTGCTCATCTAAAGATCAAAGTTCATATAGTATGTCACATTATCACTTAGAGCCAAACGTGTCACCAGCACACTGATATCCTTTTTGAAAACCACACACACACACACACCAAAACCTCCTTTTTCTTTTTCCTCTTTAAAAATAAAAACTTAAACCACACTGCACAGTTTACAAATAATAATAAACTGCCAAAGTGAGTTTCTGCAATAAAAGAAAAGGACTTGCACCACATAAATAGACCACTAGAAAATTAGATGCACACAACAAAAAGTAATCAAAACTAATTTTTTAATATGGAAACTAATTAGCAGGGTGCTAAAAGATTCAACCAACACGCAAAAGATCGTTAGATGATAATTGAGTGCGGAATCACCTACCTCAAATATGAACGGCGAAAGACACAGTGCAAGACTCCAGTTGCACCGCGGTCGCACCGTCTTGAGCCGTCAACCAGGTCCTAAAAACAGAAGAACGCTCAACGGGTTCAGAAAATTGTTAACATAATAATAATGATGATAATAATAATAGCGATAACATAATAATAATAATAATAATAATAACGTGAAAATAATAATAGTGAAAATAACAAAATAATAACAATAATAATATAATAATAACAACAATAATAATATTAATAATAATAATAATACAAATAATAATAATAATAATAATAATAACATAATAGAATAATAATAATAATATAATAATAATAGCAATAATAATATAATATAATAATAACAATAATAGCATACCCATAATATAATAATGATAATTTTATAATATAATAAAAATAATAATAGCATAACCATAACTTAATAATAATAATAATAATTTAAAAAATAATAACAATAATAACAATGTAATAATAATATGATTATTATTGACATAATAATAATAACAGAATAATAATTATAGTAATAATGTAATAATTAACATATTAATAATAATAAAAGAAAACCTTAATATCTTATAAGTTAAAATAATAAAATGAAATAAGAAAATAAAATAAAATAAAAAAAACAAACCGGCAGGGGGAGTGTTGGCTGCAGCAGGGGCGGCCCGAGGTGGAACAGGAGAAGCGGGGAGTAGGCAGGGGCGCGCCGGCTGGTCGGAGGAGGAAGGAGAAGAAGAGAAGAAGAAGAAGAGAAGAAGAGGAAGAAAAGAAGAAGAAAGAATGAAAAACAGCATGGGGGGTTGGTCTACTACGGGTGCAACGGGGAGCGGTGGGTGTGGCAGGCAGCAAGGGGGGAGGCACCGGTTGATGTCCGGCGAGCAAAGGGTGGGTGCCGGCTGCTGTCCGGTGAGCAGGGGGGAGGCGCGGGGTGCCGAGGTTGCTGGAGGTGTGTGATTCGGGCAGAGGATAGGGATGGAGAAGAGTGGATGCAGGAGCAGCATAGGCGCGGAAGGATGAGGGAGGGGAAACCGGGAAGAGGGAAGGCCGGCAGTGCGGGCGACGCAGGTCCGACGGGAGGTGTGGGTGCAAGAGGCTAGTCCGACGCGGGAGGCAGCGGACGGAGAGGTGGTCTGGGATGGCGGAGCAGAGGGAGAGGGGAGCCAGCAGGATGGAGAATGAAGGAGGTGCGATTGCTGGTGTTGCCGAGCAGGGAGGCGCAACAGAGGAGAAGTCCGGCAGGAGGTGCAGTAGAGATGAAGTCCCGGTGGAGAGGACCGGCGGAACGTGGTTGGGCGGAGGAGAAGAGGAGTGGAGAGAGGGGAGGGAGTGCGGATGCAGGAGATGCGGCGTGAGGGTGAGGCCGAGCGGAAGAAGGAGAGGAAGGAGAGAAGAAGAATAGAAAAAGAGAGAGAAGGGGTGGCGGTGACTAGGGTTAGGCATGGGAAAAAAATTCAACAAATTAAGATAAAATAATAACATTAAATATCATAATAATATTAGAAATAATAATATTAATAGTAATAATAATAATCATAATCTTAATAATAATAAATGTATAACAATAAAATAACAATAGTAATAATAATAATAATAATAATATATTAGAAATAATAATAATAATATCATAATAATTATAAAGATAATAATAACGATAATAATAATATAATAATAACAATAATAAAAGCATAAAATTAATAATAATAATAATAGTAGTAGTATCAATAATAATAATAATAATAAAAATAATAATAATAAAAATAATAATAATAAAAATGAAGTTAACATCTGTCGTTCGATTCATCTGCGCAACGGGCACCGAGCGTTGAAATGGAAAAGTTGCATGGCTTTGCCCATCCCCTACCCGTGCGCCGAGCGGCGCAAGGCCCCCGCGCGCACACCGTTACCACAACGGGCAACCCAAACCGGGATCGGCTCATGATACAACCAAAAAATTTAAATAAACCGGTGATTAATTTATGAAATAAAAATTTAAAAAAAATAAACGTATACCTCAATAAAGTCCGGGCGTGACAATTCTCCCCACCATGAAAACTTTCCGCCCTCAGAATTTCAGCTCAAAGCCTAATCAGAGAATAGAAATGGGTACTCCTGCTCAACCCATGACTTCCGCTCCCAAGTCTCGTGTTCGTCATTCCCGTGCTTCCAAAGAACACGGACCAGAGGAATGGACTTTCCACGCAGCACCTTTTCCCGAGAATCCACTATACGCACTGGTCGCTCGACCATAGACAAGTCGGACTCTATCTCCAGCTCCTCCCAATTCACCACATGCGACGGGTCAGGGTTGTACTTCTTTATTTGGGAGACATGAAATACGTCGTGAATCGACGTCAACTGCGAGGGAAAAGCTAACCTATATGCCACCTTGCCAATCCGCTCAAGAATCTCTAAAGGTCCAACATATCTAGGTGTCAGCTTCCCCTGTTTCCCCATACGACGGTGACCCAAGCGAGGAGCCACTTTTAGGAACACTCTGTCCCCCACTGAAAACTCAAGGTCCCGCCGCCTCTGATCTGCATAAGACTTGTGGCGACTCTGAGCTGTCAACAACCGCTGCCTAATCAGCTTGACCTTCTCAGACGTCTCATGAACAAGACTCGGTCCCAATAGCGAGGCTCCTCCTACCTCATCCCAACACAAAGGAGACCGACATGGCCTGCCATAAAGCGCCTCAAAGGGTGTCATTCTGATGGAAGACTGGTAACTGTTATTATAAGCAAACTCGACCAGTCCCAAATGG
This sequence comes from Viscum album, assembly GCA_963277665.1. Classification (NCBI taxonomy): domain Eukaryota; kingdom Viridiplantae; phylum Streptophyta; class Magnoliopsida; order Santalales; family Viscaceae; genus Viscum; species Viscum album. Next base: position 507,807 of record CAUJRU010000412.1, on the reverse strand, counting down.
CTATCCCATGAGCCTCCAAAATCTAGCACACAGCCTCGGAGCATGTCTTCCAGAATCTGATTTTCCCGCTCCGTCTGGCCATCGGTCTTAGGATGGTATGTCGTGCTCATCTTAATCTGTGACCCCAAATCCTTCTGGAGGCCTCCCCAAAAACGAGATGTAAAGAGGGGGTCCCTGTCAGAAACAATTGCCGACGGCACACCATGAAGTCTGACCACCTCCTGAACATACAAGCGGCCCAGTTCCTCTACCTTCGTTGTATCTCTGATCGGAATAAAGTGAGCAGACTTGGTCAAATGGTCAATCACCACCCAGATAGCATTACTCCCTCGAGGTGTACGAGGCAGGCCAATGATGAAGTCCATGGCGACCTCGTCCCACTTCCAGGTAGGAATGGGTAATTGCTGGAGTAGGCCAGATGGTCTCTGATTCTCTGCTTTCACTTGCTGGCAGGTGTAACATCTGGATACGAAGTCCGCTATGTCTCGTCTCATACAAGGACACCAGAACTGACGGAGAACATCGTAATACATCATGGTGGTACCAGGATGGACGACCCACTAAGATTGGTGGCTATCCTGCATTACCACCTTTCGCAGAGACAACAGCACTACAACACGGCCTTTGAAGTATAGGACCCTCTGGGAAGACAAAGACCAATCAAAAGGAGTCTCCCCACCATGAAGAAACTGCATAGATCGCTGAAAAAACTCATCACCAGGATGCTCCTGCTGAATCAACTCTAGAAGGGCAGGAGTCAACTGGATGCTAGCCAAGAAAGTACCTCCACTGTGCTCCCTGCTCTCCAAATGCATCTGGGCGAAGAGCCCCATCAAAGTCCACTCATCGCTGGACTTCTTCAATGCCTGCACTGGTACTTTTCTGCTCAATGTGTCAGCTACCACATTACCCTTGCCAGGGGTATAGACAATATCAAAATCAAAACCCTGCTGGTACTCGACCCAGCGGCGCTGCCTCAAATTGAGATCCCTCTGAGAGAAAATATAGGCCAGGATCTTGTGGTCAGAATATACCACAAACCTCTCCCCAAAAAGATAGTGGCACCATGTCTTCAAAGCATGCATCACTACCGCCAACTCTAAGTCGTGAGTCGGATAGTTCTTCTCATGCGGCCGGAGTTGGCGAGAACCATAAGCCACAACATGGTCATCCTGCATGAGCACACATCTAAGGCCCGTACCTGACACATCACAGTACACCACATAGCCCTTTCATGACTCCGGTAAGGTCAACACATGTGCGGTGGTCAACCGCCGCTTCAACTCCTCAAAAGATGTCTGGCACTATGGGCTCCACTCAAACTTCACCCCTTTCCGGGTGAGTGCGGTCATGGGGGAGGCAAGCCGCGAGAAGTCCCGGACAAAGCGCCTATAATAACCAGCCAAGCCCAGAAAACTCCTGATCTCAAACACATTTCTCGGATGCTCCCAAGACATAACTGCTCTGATATTTTCGGGATCCACTGAGACCCCTTGTTCGGAGACGACGTTCCCCAGAAACTTCACTTCCATGATCCAGAAAGTGCACTTCGAGAGTTTGGCATACAGGCGGTGATCCCGCAAGGTGACCAAAACAACATGCAGGTGATGTTCATGCTCCTCCTCAGATCCATAGTAGACCATGATGTCATCCACGAATACCACGACAAATGGGTCGAGATATTGGTGGAACACCCTATTCATGAACGCCATGAAAACTGCAGGAGCATTTGTCAGCCGGAAAGACATGACCAAGTACTTGAAGTGACCGTACCTGCTTCGGAAAGCCGTCTTCGGGATATCTGCTTCTCTCACCCTGAGCTGGTGGTATCCCGAACGCAAATCAATCTTGGAGAACCACTTTTCCCCTTCAGCTGGTCAAACAAATTGTCAATCCGAGGCAAAGGGTATTTATTCTTGATGGTTACCTTGTTCAACTTCCGGTAATCAATGCACAACTGAAGGGTTCCATCAGCCTTCTTCGCGAATAAAACCGGTGCGGCCCAAGAAGAGACCCTCGGGCGAATGAATCCTTTGGATTCCAAATCGTCCAGCTGTATCTTTAATTCCCTCAATTCGGTGGGGGCCATGCGATATGAGGGAAGAGATATAGGCTGTGTTCCCGGTGCCAACTCAATCGAGAACTCCACGTCTCGCTCTGGGGGTAAGCCAGAAATATCATCTGGGAAAACCTCTGGGAACTCATCCACTACACGAGGTAACCCGCCCTGTGAAATACCACCATCATCCTCCAGCGCGAGTGATGACAACTGATAAGAAAGATTTCCAAGCTCAGGGAGTGGAGGTCCCGCACGTCCCGACCGAGGATCCCATTCTCCGTGAAATAGCTGAGGAGTCCCATATGGTGCTGTAAAGCTGACTCGGTGTTGATAGAAATCAATGTGCGCCTAGAAGCGCACCAGCCAGTCCATACCGAGGATCACATCAAATAGGTCCATGTCAAGGACCAAGAAATCCCATTCCATCTCGACTCCCGACACAGAGAGTGCGCACGATCGGCACTTAAGGCCTTGCTCCCTCGTTTTCCCCAACGGCCTTACCAACTCCATAGCAAACAATAACAACTCGGTTGGTAGGTTCAGCAGATTCACAAAACGAGCAGATATGAAAGAAACTGAAGCACCGGTATCAAATAAAACTGCAGCTATAGAAGATGCAACCAGAATAGTACCTCGAACCGTCGAAGGCCCTGCATCAGATCCCGCTGGTGCCTGATCCACAACATGCAGTTGCCTGGTCCCTGCCTGAGAACGACCGCTCGCCTGAGGCTCTGCCCTTGTATGGCTCTTCCCTGAAGATGATCTGGTCCTACCAACACGCCCACCAAACCGAGATCCTGTCGTCCTGGTCGGGTCTGACTGAACTGATACCCCTCTGGAAGCCACTGATCCAGCCCCACTCTGATAAGGGCGTGCAGTCCTGCAGAAGCGCTGTAGATGTCCCACAACTCCACATCCATGGCATGGTCTAGGAGGGTATGGACAAACAGTTCGGATGTGCCATGCCCTTCCGCACTGATGGCACACAACAGACCCTGCACCAGAAGCCCCAGATGAAAACTGCCTGGGAGGATAACCTGAGCTGGCATCACCCTTCTTCCATTGCTCATCACGCTTCCTCTTCTTCTCAGATGAACTGCCACTACCAAGCCCTGGCACTGATCCAGAAAACCCCGACTTTCCCTTCTGGTCAATCTCGGCCATACAAGCACGATCGACCACCTCAGCATAAGTCTTCAGCTTGAACAAGAAAACATGGGAGTTAATTTCTGGTCGAAGGCCCTTCTCAAACTTCTGAGCCTTCAAGAATTCACTCGAAACTATCTCAGGTGCGTACCGTACCAGTTCAGCAATGTGATTTGCATACTCCATCACTATCTGATTCCCCTGTGAAAGCTCTATGAACTCCCGAGATCTAGCATAGGCTATGAACTCTGGACAATACTGCTCGTTGAAGATACCCTTGAAATACTTCCAGCTCATGTGCTAATGCTTCCCAGCCTGGACCACTGATTCCCACCATTTGCGACTATAACCCTCCAGCTGGAATGTGGCACACTTCACCCTGACTTCCTCAGGCGTGTCAAGGAAATCGAACATGCGTTCTATCTTCTCAAGCCACTCCTCTGCCTCCTGAGGTTCTGAACCACCTCGGAGAGAAGGAGGTTTGCTCCTCCGAAACTCCTGAGCTCTATCCTTCCTGGAGCCTAATTCTTCCCCTCTAGCTGGAATAGGGGCGGGGGGAGGAGTCTCCCCTTGTCCTAAAGCCTGAACGGCTAAGACCGTCGCCTCAACCAATCTCTGATCAAGCGGCGCAGGAGAACTCTCTCCGGCTTCCTCCCGTGGATGCATGAGAACTCTCCGGGGAGGCATCTTACTGGAAAAAGGGCAGAAATCAAGAAAGAAAACCATCAATAAAAAGGGAATAAATTTTTCCAACAATAGAAACATTCATCAATAAACCAATCATGCAAAAACAAATCCATAAAAAAACATTACTTCCCTTACCTGGTGTCCACGTACAGTCTGCAGCCTGCATGTCCCACCCAATAAATAAGTGAAACAAGCACACAAACATCTCATGGTGACTCAGTATCTGTCACGAGGCGTGCTGGCCAGGCACCCTACTCGCAACATGAATTCTGAGCCCCGACAGACCCAACTCATGTATAATCCAACTCATCCCAAATAACATAAACCACCAACAAAACCTGGGCTCTGATACCATTTTCTCACCATCCGAGTCGGATCGTCATCCAAACCGACGCCCGACCTGGCCCGCGGCAAGGCCCGAAGGGTGTTCCCGATCCCCATGGGCTGGCACAAGTGCCCGGGTATCAAAATAAACTTTGGGAACGATTTACCCGAGTGAAAAAAATAAAGCAGCCAACCAAAATAAACCAAACAGAAGTAAAGGTTACAGTCAAACATGTAGTTGACCAAACAGGTTTTTGGTTCACAAGTATTCAAAACCCAAATAACACTAAAACAAGATGACCAAAAACCAACCTAAGGACTATCGCCCGGTGTGAGGATTCCGCCTCTAAGCCAACACCAAAACGCCACGTAGATAGTCCTACTAACAACCTGAACCACTGCTCCCAAAAGCTGGACCCCTACCTGTATCAGAAGTAAACAAGTCTACTTACACCCAAGGGTGTAAGTAGGGTGTGAGAAATCTCCCAGCAGGATATCACCAAGAAAAGATTCCACACACAACTATCAAAAGAAAAACCATTTGCAATGCTAAAATAAATAGAGAAAGAGGTGCAAAAGAAAAAAAAGGTTTTCATAAAACGATTTCAAAGAAAAGCAGTTCAAGATAAACACATTAGGATAGCAGTTCAAGTGACATATCACGTATCAGCATGCACGCAAAGTAACTGGTGGCACCAGAGGATGGGAAAGGCCCTATGGGTACTAGAACAAGTGGGATCCTAGAACTTCGTGTCTCGGTGAAACGTGGCTTAGGCGGCCACGACCCTCAGATAACGTGGCTTAGAAGGCCACGACCCTCAGAACACGTGGCTTAGAAGGCCACGACCCTCAGATATCATATGTTTAGTTAGTGTTGCAGTCGTCAAAACTGCCAGTGAAACCGGGTCGGGTCATCTCCGGAACACTAGCTCACTAGTCCCAGTCTCCCCACCTAATACATCGGCTTCCCTCCTTGTGCTCACCTAAAGATCAAAGTTCATATAGTATGTCACATTATCACTTAGAACCAAACGTGTCACCTGCACACAGATATCCTTTTTGAAAACCACACACACACACCAAAACCTCCTTTTTCTTTTTCCTCTTTTTAAAAAAAACACTTAAACCACACTGCACAGTTTACAAATAATAATAAACAGCCAAAGTGAGTTTCCGCAATAAAAGAAAAGGACTTGCACCACATAAATAGACCACTAGAAAATTAGATGCACACAAAAAAAGTAATCAAAACTATTTTTTTTAATATGGAAACTAATTAGCAGGGTGCTGAAAGATTCAACCAACACGCAAAAGATCGCAAGATGATAATTGAGTGCGGAATCACCTACCTCAAACAGGAACGACAAAAGACACAGTGCAAGACTCCAGTTGCGCCGCGGTCGCACCGTCTTGAGCCGTCAACCAGGTCCTAAAAACAGCAGAACGCTCAACGGGTTTAGAAAAGTGTTAACATAATAATAATGATGATAATAATAATAGCGATAACATAATAATAATAATAATAATAATAATAACATAAAAATAATAATAGTGAAAATAACAAAATAATAACAATAATAATATAATAATAACAACAACAATAATAATAATAATAATAATAATAGAAATAATAATAATAATAATAAAATAATAGAATAATAATAATAATATAATAATAATAGAAATAATAATATAATATAATAATAACAATAATAGCATACCCATAATATAATAATGATAATTTTATAATATAATAAAAATAATAATAGCATAACCATAACTTAATAATAATAATAATAATTTAAAAAATAATAATAACAATAATAACAATGTCATAATAATATGATTATTATTGACATAATAATAATAACAGAGTAATTATTATAGTAATAATGTAATAATTAACATATTAATAATAATAAAAGAAAACCTTAATATCTTATAAGTTAAAATAATAAAATGAAATAAGAAAATAAAATAAAATAAAAAAAACAAACTGGCAGGGGGAGTGTTGGCTGCAGTAGGGGCGGCTCGAGGAGGAACAGGAGAAGCGGGGAGTAGGCAGGGGCATGCCGGCTGGTCGGAGGATGAAGGAGAAGAAAAGAAGAAGAAGAAGAGAAGAAGAGGAAGAAAAGAAGAAGAAAGAATGAAAAACGGAAGGGGGGCTGGTCTGCTACGGGTGCAATGGGGAGCGGCGGGTGTGGCTGGCAGCAAGGGGGGAGGCACCAGTTGATGTCCGACGAGCAAAGGGAGGGTGCCGGCTGCTGTTCGGCGAGCATGGGGGAGGCACGGGGTGCCGAGGTTGCTGGCGGTGTGTGATTCAGGCAGAGGCTAGGGACGGAGAAGAGAGGATGCAGGAGCGGCACATGCGCTGAAGGATGAGGGAGGGGAAACCGGGAAGAGGGAAGGCCGACAGTGCGGGCGACGTAGGTCCGGCGGGAGGTGTGGGTGCAGGCGGCTGGTCCGACGCGGGAGGCAGCGGGCGGAGAGGTGGTATGGGCTGGCGGAGCAGAGGGAGAGGGGAGACGGTAGGATGGAGAATGAAGGAGGTGTGGCTGCTGGTGTTGCCGAGCAGGGAGGCGCAACAGAGGAGAAGTCCGGCGGGAGGTGCAGTAGAGATGAAGTCCCGGCAGAGAGGACCGGAGGAACGCGGCTGGGCGGAGGATAAGAAAAGTGGAGAGAGGGGAGGGAGTGCGGAAGCAGGAGATGCGGCGTGAGGGTGAGGCCGAGCGGAAGAAGGAGAGGAAGGAGAGAAGAAGAAAAGAAAAAGAGAGAGAAGGGGTGGCGGCGGCTAGGGTTAGGCATGGAAAAAAATTCAACAAATTAAGATAAAATAATAACATTAAATATCATAATAATATAAGAAATAATAATATTAATAGTAATAATAATAATCATAATCTTAATAATAATAAATTCATAACAATAAAATAACAATAGTAGTAATAATAATAATAATAATATATTAGCAATAATAATAATAATATCATAATAATTATAAAGATAATAATAACGATAATAATAATATAATAATAAAAATAATAAAAGCATAAAATTAATAATAATAATAATAATAATAGTATCAATAATAATAATAATAATATAAATAATAATAATAAAACCGAAGTTAACATCTGTCATTTGATTCGTCCGCGCAACGGGCACCGAGCGTTGAAATGGAAAAGTTGCATGGCTTTGCCCATCCCCTACCCGTGCGCCGAGCGGCGCAAGGCCCGCGCGTGCGCACCGTTACCCCAACGGGAAACCCAAACCGGGTTCGGCTCATGATACAACCAAAAAATTTTAAATAAACCGGTGATTAATTTATGAAATAAAAATTTAAAAAAATTAAACGTATACCTCAATAAAGTCCGGGCGTGACAGTGCTGACCAAGGTAGAGTGTACGAGGACTGGATGGTACCCGTAGGTGGACACTCAGCATGACGACACATGGAGCAGACTGATAGATGCAGAGTGCTGAGGAGGACATCTATACCTACCCTTCAGGTAGGAACCCAGAAGACGATCCAGGAGCTGCTTCACCATTCAATTGTTTGTCTTTTCTGTTGTACTTTACCTTTAGTTGTAGTTGTACTTTTCTGTTGGGATTGTATTTTTGGCCCCTTTGTATTTTCAGCTCACTTGTTATATTGCTTTACTTAGTGCTTCCTTCCAATTTTACTCTGGTTGTGTGTGTGTTTATATTTTATAAAGGAAATGCCTTCCCAGTTATAGAGATTTACGCCTTTGGTGCTATTTACCAGCCCTTGGCCTATGGAAGGCGGGCTTGGGGTAGTAATAACACGGGCCCTCGGGGATGGGTCATGACAAATTGGTATCATAGGATGTCGGTTCTACCTCAGAACATAGGACTCTGATATTTTCTTTCTGTGAAGAAATAGTGTTAAGCGTACTAAGTGTGTTTTTCAGTTCAGGGATTCCCATGTTGGTGCGGGCGGCCGATGTACCCAAACACCAGGACCCTGACTTCTGATTTTCGACTCAGTGCACGAAAAAAATGATTGTGTGTGTGTTTTCAAAAGTTTATTTTAAATCAGCTCAAACCAGGTCAGCTCACCAGGTATAGTCTTTTGACTATGTCACATCTATATCTTTTAGGATGTCTTCACTGAGTTAGTCAGCATGGGTACCGAGTGGAGAGCGTGATGATAGCTCACCGAGCAGCGAGGCCTCATTACATGGCCTTATTCTAGTTTAGGAACTAGCGGAGAGTGCACGCCACTTGAGCGTGTTCCACGAGTTCCAGCGATAGAGGCCTCTGAAATTTTGAGGCGAGTCGGATTTTCAGACAGCTGGGCACTGGCTAGAGTTTGTAGCACGAGATTTCCACACAGGTGGGACACCCGATGACTTGATGGTGTACCTAGCTGTTAGTCTCTTTCAAGGATTAGCTGAGAGGTGGTGGAGCCATATGATCTAGTTTGTCTATGAGACGACCTTCACCTGGGGAAACTTCGAGAATTTTTTCAGGGTGGAATTTGTACAAGTGACTCTACACTCTGAGCGTGCTCAAGAGCTGTTGCCCTTGCTGCAGGGTTTTCTGACCGTAGTGGAGTCTCTTGCAGCCGGAAGTAGAAAAACGAAACAGAAGTCCAAGCGGACTTGGCCAACAGGTGGGCGACCTCCTAGTACAAGATTCTGTTGTGCAAGTCACACGAAATAGAGCCAGCCATACGAGGAGCAGGGAGTACTATGAATGTGGAAAGCAGGGTCACTTGGCTCAAGACTACCCGACCTATTCTGTAGATGAGCAGCAGGCAGTGGAGGAACCTACCAGACTGGGGTAGAGGATCTAGCCGTACAGTTGGTGGTGTACGACGCTTCGAGGTGTCACCACCACCACCCCTAGGAGGTCCACCTCGACCGCAGGGAACGGGTGGACATGGGAGAGAAAAACATCAGGCAGTAGAAGCATATGACTATGGAGCTCCAGAAGCTGGTGGACAGAAGCGGGACTAGTTCCAAGCATAGAGGCCTTTTTTCATGATGCTTCTAGCTTTGTAAATGTCTTTGTTTATGGTTGCTTTGTTCATTGTACTTTGAGCTGTAGTAATAAAATAAACTTGTCTTTGTTACGTTTTCTTTCTTTCCTTTTTGTGTACTAAGAGGTTCCAGTTTAAACTGTTGACTTGACCCTCACTTTTGAGATTCCTACTAGAGGAGACCCAGTGACAACGCATTGATGCCGACAGTGTGACTCGACCCTTGGAGATGAGAGTAAAGGTTAGATCTCTTGGTAGTAGCGTCGAGGCCTTAGGACGTCATCCATGACATGGATTGTACTATTTATGTCAGGATTGAACGTATTAGTCAAAGAACGTGGTTAATCTAGGGGATGAGACCATATTTCCATTTTCAGAAAAGGAGAAATTTTAGCAGCTCTTGTTGAACATAGGCGAGGTGGCTTACCCCTTGGCCCTTCCACCTCAGTTTCACTGGGTGCACGACGTCTTCCACGTATATCAGTAGAGGAGATGCGTGCACGACCCATCCCATATCATCAACCACGGAGAGTTGTACATTGATGACTGGGTGACATTCACGGAGATTCTAGTGGATATTGAGGATCGACAGCATCAGGTCCTGCGTAGATGATTGATTCCCTTGGTGTGCATTCTCTGGTAGCACGGGAACCTCCAGGAGAGCACATGGGAGCGGGGGGCACATATGCCTGCTCAGTACCTCCTTTTGGTTTCCCTAGTGTGTGTTGTAGCTTTACAAGGACGTAAATCCATGAGGTGGGGGTAATGTAAAGACCGATAAATTTCATGGAAATTGTTTTTTCATAAATTCATTGGAATTTTACGAGTCCGCAGTTTCAAGCAACGCCGGATTCCGAGGCCCGTAGTGCCTGGAATGATCCGTCAAAGTTTTGATAAGCTTAAATTAACATGCGTAAGAAGTTTTCCTGAAAAAGTGGAATAAATCTTAAATGGTTACTCAGATCAGAAATCTGAGGGCACCATTTCACTCAGGATGGCGAGGTTACCCAAGGCGCGACGTAAGTTTAGTTAGCGCGGGCCTCCTGTGAAAAATCCCAAAAATTTCTTAACCGTAAATAAAATAATTGAATAAATTATTTTATTTTTCAAATACTTATAACTCAAAAATTTTAGTTGGGATTAAAAATATGAGACCACCGCTAAACTCAGGAGGGCATGCTTTGCTTAAGAAGATACTAACCTTGGCCGGTACAGGCCAGCAAAAAAAATTATTTTTTTGGCCGTAAATAAAATAATTAAGTTACAATTATTTTATGGTAAAATTCATAAATTCTAAATAGTGAGTCAGATTAGAAATCTGAGAGTACCGTTGGGTTTGTAGGGGTGTGTTTTATGTTGTTTAATGCCTAATAATCTCTTGTTAAATGAAATTATTAAGCCTGTTTCTATCATTCTAATGTGGAGGGTTCGTACCGCACAAACAAGGCCTGACCCCTTTGCAACCTTTATGGTTTCGGAACCATGGATCGACGACGACGTAATAGCGGAATGGCAAAGTGGCAACGATGATGAAGAAGGAAAATAGAGGTGGTGCTTCCTGTGACCTCGGTGAACTGTGCTGCCGGTTGAGCGGCGCCCGACCAACCTACTCGCGCGCTGCTCGGCGCGCGCCCCGGCCGAAACTGCGTCTAGCCCGGCCCGCTGGCACCTTACTCGCGTGCCCCATGCGCTGGCGGTGCACCCTGTTCCTGCTCGGCGCCTGCCTGGTGCCCCCCGCACCCAGGCCTCCCTCCCTGCGCCCTCCCGGTGCCTGCCCGGCGCCCCGGGCCATCTACCCGGTGCCCAGCCGGCTGCCCGGCGTGCCCCGTGCCCTTCCCGGTCCCCCCACGGCCTGCCCGCACCCCAAATGGCCCGTTGTTGGCCTATAAGGTGGCGCCGTCTGAGCCGCACCCCTCGTGGCTCTGGACGGACCGCCATTGGCCTTCGGGCTGAATCTCCCATGTGGCTACTTCGGCCCGAATTGTCCACGCAGTCCGCTGGGCCGGGCCCAGCGGACTGGGCCAAACTCACCAGGCTTAACCACCCAATGGGTTGGGTCCGACCTAGCAAGTCTGACCAGGTCGACCCAGACCAGGTCGACCTCAACTGAGTTGGGCCGAGTCGGTCCGACCGGGTCGGACCGGACCCAGGCATACTTTTGACCCTTTTCTTGCGTTGGCCATATCTTTGGAACCAGAAATCTGTTTGATGAACCGTCAGTGGCACTGGTAATATCTTTGAGAATCAGTCCCTTCAAAAATACCCCATGGGAATTCGGGGTACCGTTATGATATGGTCAGGTTGGTTTGTACACGAAACCAACCGAGCCCACGGGACAAAAAGGCTAATAACTCACAGACCGGGCATCTGATTGACATGCTGTCTGTTGAGTTGAGACCCCTATGACGAGTTGGTCCCTTGTGATACTTCTACGTGAGACTTCGTGAAACTTGGGGTATTGACCAGTAGCTCGTCTAGTGGATCCTCTCGGAGACGAGCAGATAGAGTTCGGAGACCTAGTAGCTGTAGACCTCACGACTGCTTGACCGATTTGACTCGGAGTGATTCAACTAGCCCAGTGGACGGAGTGCCCAGTTTGGCGGCAGACCCATGGAAGATGGAGTTCCTAGTTTGGAAGCAGACCCGCGGTACTTGATAGGAGGAGTACCTCTGACTGTTATTAGGGGGAGCGCCCGGTTTGGCGACAGACCCACAACGGAGGAGCTCCCAGTTTTGCAGCAGACCTGCGGTATTCGACAGGAGAGTATATCATCAGTATAAAGTTAGTGAGTAGCGCCTCAGAGTCACGACAGGGCCACTATACTCAATAGAGGAGGAGTTATCCAGCTATTGTGGTTTCATTAATGGAAATCCTGGTTTGAGCTAAGTCAATTACGTTTGTGTTTTTCATCATGATTGAGATGGGTTACTTGATAACTTAGGTATATGTATGGGCATATGGCTAAGTAAAGATAATCTGTTGATATATTTCTTTGTGGTTTATCCTTGTTGGATTTAGTGATACCTTGAGGGTCTCAAGGTCCATACTATGTATCGTTATACTCACCCCTGCATGGGTTATTCCCACACCTCATTTTTTTGGATGCAGACGACGGACAGTACTGACCAAGGCATAGTGTACGATGACTGGATGGTACCTAGAGGTGGACACTCGGCGTGACGGCACACGGAGCAGACCGATAGGCATGGAGTGCTGAGGAAGACATCTATACCTACCCTTCAGGTAGGAACTCAGAAGACGATCCAGGAGCTGCTTCACCATTCAACTGTTTGTCTTTTCAGTTGTACATTACTTTCAGTTCTAGTTGTACTTTTCTGTTGGGCTTGTATTTTCGGGCCCTTTGTATTTTTACCTCACTTGTTATACTCCTTTACTTAGTGTTTGCTTCCGCTTGTACTCTGGTTGTGTGTGTGTTTACATTTTATAAAGGCAATTCTTTCCCCATTATAGGGATTTATGACTTTGGTGGTAGTCGCTAGCCTCTGCCCTATGGAAGGCGGGCTTGGGGTAGTTACGACACGGGCCCCGGGGGACGGGTCATGACATCTGACAACTGTCGAATCTATATGGAATCAAATGTCTGTCAAAAGATTTTTCATAGAATTTATTCAGGGAAGAAGGTTATAATATTTTGGAATAAACGAAAACAACACCCTAGTTATATTATTACCTTTTAAAATATTGTTAATATTTGGGACAAACGATTATTAGTTGAAGCTTCCACCAAACATCACTCATGTTTATGATTTGTTCCATGAATCTCTCTTGAGGAAGTAGATACATGATCCATCACATGTAATGAACTCAGAGGTCTTGAAATTAGAGTATGATATTTCTTATGAGTAATAATTGGTGGATATTCTAGACCATATAGTGAGATTTCCACATACAATACCAGCCACCTCAAAAAATTATTCTATTGAACCTCCAAGCTAGAGAAAACTATGTGGATGTAATAAAAAAGAACTATCTTTAGTTTTTTATACTAATATAATTCAACTTAGATGGATATATTAATTTAAATGGGGGGTATACAGTAACAACTTGAGGTGTTATGAAATATTTTTTCAAATAAATTTAATTTATTTGATATACTGTTTTACACGTTATGATGATTGTTAACAAACTATGAAAATATATAAATTATATTATTAAAAGAAGACCATTATTACCTTATCGTTAAAAATGAAAGCATGAATAATTGTATCCAAAATTTAAATATTAAGTATAATAATATTATATAAATTAAATATATTGATAAAAAATTACTTAATTTTCAGAATATTGGTATGTGTTTCGAAAAAACAATATTCTAAAAAATAGATTTTATGAAAAAATAAAAAACATTAATTTTGATACTTTAAGATAATTTATTTTAAAAAAATATTCTTATTTTTTAAAATTACATTTACAAGTTTTATTATGGTTACATGTTGGTTTTTTTGAAAATATTCATTTTTTTGAAGAATAGTGAAAAATATTGGTTTTTTATTAAAAACATCAATTGAATTTAAAGAATATATGAGGCTCATTTTTTTAAAGTAGTTATAAAATTAATATTAGTTAAATTATAAATTTACTAATCCAATTTAGGTCATTAAGATAAATTTCATATTGTATTTTGATAAAATATATTTGTAAATGTTTGAACATTTTTTCTTTCAAATACCTCATTTTCACCAATTTTGTGGGTTTAATTTTATATTAAAAATGTCCACTTATATGAATGAAATTTGTAAAAATAAATTCCATTTTTGAAATCACAATTATTAATATTGTTTAATAATTTCAACATTAGTCTATGGTCGAAATTAATATTAAAATCATTAACAAATTTAATAGCATAGTTATGGTGAAAATGGTTTACTAGAGGTGGGGGAAGGGTTAAAAAAACATAAGGTGTAAAATTACATATAAACAATTACAAGACACATTTTACAGCCATAGTTAATACTCAAAACCTCTAATGTTTGATAATAACCCATTTTAGAGCCTTATGTTTTATGAAAAATGTGCCTATACTTGATTCTTTTCAAAAATTCCACATGTGTCAATAGAAGAAAAATTTATTTAGAAGGGGGTTTTCACAGAAATTATGAAAACCAATGAAATATTTTTTTAATATAATTATTATTTTTTATCTTTAAAAAAAATAAAAACATTATAATCCATTTTTTAAAAAATTGAATATTTAATTATGATTTATGATTTATTATTTACTATCTTATTTTTTTTGTTAGTTACAATATTAATTATTTAAATGTGTTAATAAATAAATTTTTATAATTATTATTTGATAATAATATGAATATTAAAATAAATATTTAATTGGTTGAAAATCAGATTTCAAAAGAAATTGATCATAAATTTTGATCCGGGAGTCTGTTTTAGCTCCACAAACAGTCAAATCGAAGCTTATAAAATGAGTTAAAACAAAATTACATTAAAATTTTATAATATTTTAAATAATAAAACATATTATTGTTTAAAAAAATATTTTAAATTAAACTTGAACATGAAATGAATAAAACATTAGATCCTTGTGTCTGTTTGGGTTATACCACATATCAAATCGAAGCCTGCAATGATATTTATGACATAGTGGAAAAAAAGATCTCTATCGCTTTTATAGTGGCCAAAAACATCCAAAATGCCCCCAAAAATGATTTTTTAGTCATGGTATCCCAATTCTTTAACACTCAATGGAATTGCATCCCTGCTTAAGGGGGTCTTAATGTCTTTTTTTGGTGGTGACTGAATTTATTCAAAGTGCATACATTCATATTGATATTATGATTTTGAATTTTTATCATTTTTCAAAGTGTAGTTTTATTTAAAATTAAATATATGAATATTTTCTAATATTTACTTATAATATATCACTTTTATAAGTACATATTTATATAAAAACGTATTTCAAAACATATAAACCGTATGGAAATAAATGTTTCTAATTCATTTCATCTAAAATAAATAATTATTAAATTTATTTAATTTATAAAGGTACATTAAAATGTATATATATATACCTATAAAAATAATTTTTATATATAAATATGTGTATGTCAAAAAAAAATTATATTCATGTGTATATTCTAATATATATATATATATATATATTTTGGTGTATTTGAGAAATATACATATGTACTTTTGTATCAATAATAGTGTGTGTATATGTCATATATAAATGTATTTTTTTATAAATTCATCATTATCATTAAATATAGTATATAAATGAATTTACATTCATACAATATGAATATATATATATATATACACATATATAAACAATGTTTACATATAAATATGAATGTTTATTGATAAATAAATAAATATATATATATATATATTTTAATATATTTAAATAAATATTAATATATAAAATATTTAAATAAATTTAAGTATATATATATATATTACACATTCAATGAGATTTCATATTCATTTAAGAGTGACATCATATGATTTTTACATCGTTTATATTTTTATTCCGTTGATTTACATTCGTATTAATTTGATAGTGTTGAAATTACTTTTCTTTCCCCACTTTTGGGAATTTATTGTCAATTATATATATCCGTTTATATGAAATTATGAATATCTGTGTATATTTATATACATTTGTAAATATTTATACATGTTAATTTTTTAATTCTTTTATATCATATATGTGGAAATATATATATATATATAGAGCTATTTATATTTGCTTGTGTTTATATATATATATATTAATATTAATTTATTAATCTTTATGTGTCAAAATATATTTATGTTACACAAATGTGCGTTTATATATATTTGTGCAAATTTTGTATATGTACATATATTTATAGATATTTATATCCATTGGTTATTTTATTATTTTATTATTTATTATTTATTATTTATTATTTAGTATTTATTCAAGTATTATTTATTATTTTTATTTATTATTTTAATATATATTTATTATTTATTTATATTAATTATATTATTATTAAAAAACTATTTAATATTAATTTATTATTTATTACTTATTATTATTTATTATTTATTTATTTGTTATTGATTTGTTTTTTATTAATTTAATTTTTATTTATTCAATATTTATTATTTGTTTATTCATTATTCATTAATTAGTTATTATTTATTAATTAATTTATTAATTAATTATATAATTATGATTTTTATTTTTATTTTTTATTTTTTATTTTTTATTTTTTATTTGTATTTTTTTATTTTTGTTTTATTTTTTTAAAGGTGAGGTTCAATGACCCCTAAATATAAATAAAAGCAATGTCCAAAGTGTGATAGGGGAACAATCAAAACAAAAAAAATAAAATAAAAATCTGTGAAGCAACTCGAGAGTGAGTGTGCTTACTTTGTTGAGAGAAACATTCACCCTGACCTTGTGGATGTTATCCTCTTCTCCATGTTTTGGCCTAAAGTCATGGATTATCTCCATCGTCTAATGGTCCCATGTCAACATCATCTCCTTTACTTACCACTTTAGTAACCCAATCATTGTACTGAACGTCATCCTCATTGATACAAAATAAATGCAATTCAAAAGAGTTATGATAACTTACATTCAATATTTATTTACCCTTTACAAGAATAACGTCAGACAATGCACTATACTTCCCATCCCATTTTTTAATATCCAAAACAATGGGTAAGAGAGTAAAAGCTCTAAAAATTGTGTCATGCTCCTAATTTTCCAAACTAGGATCCTACATAATAGCCATGATATCAATATATGTCATAGAAAGTGTATTCCTATCCGCAATTGTGCTAGAACCGGCCTTATGATGTTTTTCCTGCTCAATTGAAATCAATTTAGACATTTTCACATAAGTAGAATTCATGCCTCCAATGGTCTTCGATATATTAGATGCCACTCTATCTGGGGTAGATATCTTCCTGCCGACAACAAGTTCAAGTGCTAGCCCAGATACCAAATGCGATGAATCACTATAAGATGACACCTAGTTTTCTCAAATTTCCCTTAGTATTTATATATTCCTTATTGACTGAAACAGAGTGAATAACAGAAATATATATAGACTCCATTTTATAAACAACTTCTAACAAATTATACAATTGAAACCCTGGTTCACTAATAATAGTAGCCTTGATTGGTTGTATTGCACAACCTGAATGACATAGTTGGGCCATATTATTTAGAGATGAAGTGTCACCCATAAGTATATCAACATTATGATCAGAGTTGGGAAAGTGGGTTTTCATCGAATCATTATAAAACCTATTAATAACTGACGAATCCCTTCTATATTAGGGGAACATAAACTTTTCATAGGAGAATGAGTGAAATATCTTTTGGTCTTGGACTTCATTTAAGAAGAATAATCCACTTTTTCTTTCCCCTTAGAACTTTTGGAAGAAGTCGTTTTTTTCTCCGGTCAAAATTTAAAATCTACATTAGAATAATATTCAATATATATGGAAGCTTTACTATCATCGTATTCTTCTCCCATATACTCATCAATTAATCCCTCTGTTAATGCATCTTTGAAAGAGGTTCCCTCAATTGATACATGTCTTTCCTTAGTAATGTCATCCCAAGATAAATGTCTCTTCCCATCCCCTTGAGAAAGATAAATAAAACAAGTATCATCTTGAGGACTATATAAATATCACGTAATCAGAGAATTTGTGCCCCCATCTTTCATGATACAAATAGAAGGAGACCAATGGTTGACTTGAAAGGATCATTCATCGACATGGATCTACTAATTTTTCAAATTTATAGCCCTGATGGTAGAAAAATTCCTAGTCTTATTATTCATCTGGTTCCTGGCATGAGAATCCATGATTTCTAGATTCTCAAGATTTTCTAACATACAATAGTGGTACATATCATGACAACGATTCTGAAAATTACAGCACAAAATATCACTTCTACACATAGATTTTGAATTTCCAATATTTCAAAATGAATCCAAAAATAGAGGATCTTTTTCAAATTCAATTCTAATAGTGATTTCATCTTACAGAGTGGAAAGGATCACCTTGTCAATAATGGTATAACCGAAATAAATTTTGACCGAAATTCTTACATCATGACCAAAAATCACTATATTCATGCCATTGTCCTTCTTAATTGGGATGTAAATCGTAAATAAATTTCATATAGAATCTTGGGATGAGATTAATCCTAATTGGGTCAATGATGTTTTAACCATATATGAGCACAAGAATCCTTAAAGTAATTAATATTGAAATTAAGATTTCATTCATAAATTTATAGGGTTCTAAGATTAAGATTCATAGGCCTTAATCTTCTTTCTCTTCCTTTAAGGTCCACCGATGGAAATAAAATGTAAAAACCCACGTCTATGTGAGACACACATAATGTATATGCAGCCCCAAATAAAAAAAAATATAGGGACATGATCCATAAATTTGTAGAGTTTTTATCCTTTCATCTCTAAAATACGAGAAATAATTTAATACCAGCACATATCGATCTGTTCTAAGATGGAAACATCTGTGGAAAATATATGTACAATGAATCCCTTCTAAATAATATAATTCAATGCATGATTTTAGAGTGAGGTGAATGATCCTCCCAAAACACAAGATAAGTAAGAGAAACCCTTCATTGTCACACCATCGACCTCCTTAATCTTCTTGGAGTATAACGATTTCTACTAATGAAATTGATGTAATGGAACATACGAGTAGAGACTGTGGATTCTTGGATGTTCTAGTACAGCTCGGTCAATGGGGGTCGACAGGAAAAACCTCTCCCTTTCCTACAGACCATTTATTATTTATTTATTTATTATTGATGTATTATTTGTTTATTTTTTTATCTATTAATTTTTTATTTTCCATTAATATCTTATGAATTTTTTATTTATTTTATTGTTTAAATTTTATCATTTATTTTTTATTACTTGTTCATTTTTATTATTTATATAATATTTAGTTATTTTGTATAGATTAATTAATAATTTGTTTTTCATTTATTATTATTTTATTATTAATTTAATATTATTTTATCATTAATTTATTATTAACATCTTATTTATTATTTATCTATTTTTTGTTGTTATTTTTTTGTTTATTTTCTATTTTAATTGTTTTTTATTTATATATTTATTATTTTTTTAATGATTATATATTAATTAATAATTATTTAATTATTTAATTATTTTTTATTAATTTATTACTAATACATTATTAATTACTTATTTATTATACATTAGTAAGATATTTATTGTTTATTTATTAATATTTTATTTTTTATTTTTTATTTTTATTATCTTTTAGCTATTTTTTATTAATTTATTATTTAGTTATAATATATTAATTTATTATTGAATTAATTTATTATCTAAACATTAATTATCTATTATATATTATACATTATATGTTAATTATTTTTTATTATATATTATATATTATATATTATATATTATATAATATATATTTATTATTTATTATTTATGATTTACCAATTTTTACCAAATTATATAATTATTTATTTATTATTCATTTATATTTCATTTATTAATTAATAATTAATAATTTTTAAATATTAAAAATTACTTATAAATTTTAACTTTTTAAATTTCAATTATTAATGTATATTTATTAATTATTAATTATTACTTACTAATTATTAATTATTAATTATCTTGTCGGTCTCTATTTGTTATATATTATTTGGTTTTTCAATAAATATATATAAGTGTATTAAATTTTATTTATTCACCACATGAAGAGCCTACTAGAGTGGTAAATTCTTTGGATGAAAACTACCAGGTAAGGGGTTCGCATCTCACATGATGCAGAATTTCTATATAGGGAAAATGCATGCATGTGCATCTACATATGCATATGCATGTGCATGATAACAAATAAAAAATAAAAAATATATTAATTAAGATAATTAAAAAAATTAAAACAAATATTAAATAAAAAACGTTACAATAAAATAATAAATTTATTAACTACAATAATAATAATACAAAAATGATAATAAAATAATTATGATAATTAAAAAACTAGAAAAAATATTAATAATAAAATATAAAAACTAAAGTAATAGTAATAATAAAATAATTAAAAATTAATTATGAGAATAATAAAAAAATGTAAAATGATAGATAAATAAATAAATAAATTATGATTGTAAATAAACAATAAATGAAAAAAATAATTAATTAATTATGGAAATTATATAATAATAAAACAACAAAATAACAAAATAATATATAATAATAATTATGAAAATTGAAAAAAAGCTGTAAAATGATTTAGAATTGGTTTAAACCACCACTAAATGATTGGGCAACTATTTAAACCTCTACTAAATAATTAACTTGATTTTAAAGAAACACTTCTAAATTCTTTCACAATGGTTTTGAAACACTATCTCTAAATGATTTAGGATGTATGATTTATATGTGGTTTTCCAAAACCCTCATGAAAGGATTTAACAGTGGTTTAAACTACTACTAAACGCCTATTTTTTGTGAAGTATGTCCTCTTGCAAACTTATAAAAGGCAACCATTATCCTCTCATCATCACACATCAAAAACCGTTTGGTATTGAAAAAACCTACCCAAGCATCATCCTTAAATCCCTCAACACATCCTAGATGCCTTTTTGGATCAAAAAGATAATCTGGGATTGATTCATGTTAATCTTAAAGGGGGGTTTTCAAATAATAGGTTATGTTTTTAACTATGTGTTATTATTATTATTATTATTCATCATCATCATCATTGTAATAATTTTATTCAAGGAGTAAAAGACAAAGGCCTCAGGGACCTAAGCAGGCCTGAAGTAGTACAGGCTGAGGGAATCCCCTATAATCTGATTCACTCCCTTAGGTTTATAACAAGAGATGTTGTGGATACATGTGACCTCAAAATCATGACATGTTTGAGAAGCAAGGTCATCCACTACTTATTTCCCTCTCACGAGGTATGGGTGAATTTAATATTGTTGGTGATGAGATACTTACACATTCTATTGACATAAGATATCAACCAAGGTGTAGAACCTCTCCTAATCAAAAAGTAATGTATGATCATTAAGTCAGTCTCCACCTCGGAGAGGCTAACCTACTTTTTCATGAAAAGTGTGTGCCTGGTTAGGATCGCATTAGCCTCTACTTGTAATGAGTTACCATTCCTATAATGAGCTTTGAAGACCGGGATAATACTTCTCATCTACTCCCTCACTACACCACCTCCTCATATGACACCCGAAGAGTATGAACCATTTGTATTCAACTTGAAGTCGTCTATCGGGGGCACCACCATACCCAATGGATTTGCAATGTGGGATGCATGACTTTGAAGTATCGTGCATAAGACAATGAGAGGGTGCATCTCTCTAGTTGCTGATTTTGGTCACCCTTTCGGCTATTAGACTCCTTGTGTGTGCAATGAGGGATCTCCCTATTCATGTAATCCCCTTGTACCTCACCTGGTTCCTAACTGTCCAAAAACTCCAGCACCCTTCATTGAGGATGATGGTTCCCGCCGTTCTTTTTGGTCCTTCATTGTTAGTATTATTCTTCCAAATCCATAAAAAATCAAATTTTGATGATATAATAACACTAGTATCCCCCATATACAGATATTTTATTATGTTAATTTCATAACTAATATTCATCTCCTCTACCATTAAATGTGAAATGAATCCATCGATCATGTGTGCGACAGACTACCGTCTCACAAACTAATGTTATTCATTTTCCATCACAACCTATCATGACTAGATATAATGATGGATGTATGGTTTAAATATTATTGTTAATTTATCATTATGCGTGTTTAATTATAATACCACATCTATCTTCTTAACACCTAACATGTTGGAAAAGAATAACAACAGTCCTCTGTATGATAGACTACAGCCTCACGAACCGAGTGAGATGTTTTTCATTTAAATTTTACCGGAATGGTATAAATAATTAATTAAATATATATAAAATATATTTGAAACACAATTATACTTTTATAATTATTATATCACATATAAATTTTTAATTTCTATTCCCTTGGAATATGAAAATGTCTCTCTTCTATATGGTGAACTACCGCTTCACAAAGTGATGTAATTTATTCTTCACGTATGCTTAAAATGGAATGTAACAAGTACAAGTTTTAATAAAAATATGTGATATATATGACATAAAAATGATTCTATAATGGTAATATATTATTTACCCTTATTTCCTTCAATCCTTTAAAAAATGGAATCAACTTTTATGTGTTCGTACAACCTACTATCTTCCTTAATAGTGTATTTCATTTTCTCTATCTAAATTTTATCGATTAATATAAATATATATATATATATAAAATATATATATGATATTTTATATAAATTTTAAAACTCTACATATTATGTTACATTTATATAATTATGATTATCAAAAATTAAAAAAATCCAAACAAACATGAAAAACAATGCATTTATTACCCGTAATGTGATATTAACATGAAATTGTAATTAAATCACCAATAAAAGGACACAAGTAAATCATATATGGTATGATATCTATGATCATGGTTTTGAAATATATTTATAATAAAATTTTATTAATTATTCAATAATTCCGGGTGTGTACAAAGTATGTCAAGACTTAAGGTAAGGGATTTTAGTCCCACTTTTTACTTTTGTGTGACAAATTCCATATTCCTCACCTATTTATTTTACTTGGTGTATATAATACTAATTAAGATATTCTAAAAAACATTCGTGAAACTTATCAGTCTTCAAAAATACATTTTCGTATCTCCTTTATTGGTATTACGATTCTATGTTACCAAAGTGGTAGTGGTTTTGTGATACAATATTATCATTTATTATAATTCTTTCTATTTATACATCAAATGATAAAATATAAGGATCCATATTTCATGAAACTAACTAAATTTACTATCTTTGTATTATTTCAATAGAATAATTTTTCCCTTCATTTTAATATCTTTATGTTCTCGATATTTAAAAAGATTATTTTTATGAAAATCCAACATTATTTCATTCTTCGGTTGAAACTCATTTTTCTTCCATATCCATGTTTTCTAAAAATTATTTCATAAATTATTTAACATTAACCAAAGGATACATTAATATCTTTAACCAATTTTTTAATTTTTTATAATTTGTTTTAAAAATAATTTTAATATCCTTTAAAAACCCAGGACTATTTTTCTTTTACTAAAAATATGAAAGTAATATTTATTTTAACATGTATGAAATTTTCTACCATCATGACAACTCAATGACTTAAAATTTTATTTATAAAATTCCACAGTTATTTTAAAAGAAAATTAATTTAAAAATTATTATTTTTTTAATTATTTAACAAATTTGAAATGATATTTTTCTCAAGAAATGTTCTAATTGATTTTGGAAAAAAATTCCATCTAATACGACATCCTTTGATGTTAAGTGATATTTACTAAGGATATGATCCAATTTTTAAATATTTATTATTTCACCAGATGATTTATGATTATGATGAAATGTTATTTATGAAACCAATTTATTTTTATGGGTTGTACTATAATGAAATGTTTTTGGAACCATTCCCATATTCACAAGTTATGATATGATAAATGTTTTATGATATTTAAGTATATAGGTGTATGGAATATATATTGGTCAATACCAATATATCCTTCCAATTCACTGGGTAGATATAAATAACAAATGATTAATTGTTATTTTTGTGAAACTGATTACATGTTCACAATGTTATGAATGAATATGATGACATGTTCACAATGTCATGTGTGAATCTGATTATATGTTCATTGTGTTATGTGTGGACATGGTTTCCAATTCCATAATGTTATTCATTGACCATTTTTCAGGTCCATAAGTTTTTTTGAGGTTATTATTTCATTTCTTTAACTTAATGAGTGAACCTGTTTCTATTTACACACGTTTACAATGTTATAAGCTTGTGTGTATTCCAAAAATATTAGTTTTATTATAGAGTTACATTCTCATTTCTCATGTTCTTTAATTCCATTTTGATTGTCATCTTATAGACTACTAATCCTTATTCCATTACATAAGATTTGGTTTTTTGATATGTAATGTATGGTTTTCATATATTATACTCATTTCTCATACCCTTATTATTATATTATTTTTACTCATTTCCCATTATAATCTTTAGTGAGAATAGTATCTCACCATTTCTTATATTTACTTCCCTAGGTAATGAAGAAAAGTTTCATGTATGGAATTTTTTCTAGTATTATAAAAGGGGAAGATATTTATGGGATGTGTTGAAGATTTTTGACTAAATATGAATTTTTTGTACCTAGACTCTTAAGTCATTAAACAATTAAGATCCTTGGGAATTTATTTTTGAAGTGTATTGAATATTTTTATTTTAATATGTGATATCTATGTATGATAATTTTGGGTATCCAAATTTAGGAACCTCAAAGTTGAAAGAAATGTAATTTTTATAATCATTAATGTGATCTAGATTTTGAAGTTGCAGAGAAGGTATCCCTATGAATTTATCCATAAAATGAGGTTTTGATATTCGAAAATGATGGGAAACTATTCCCTATGTATATTTTCTCTTTAAGATCTTTTATCCACTATAGACTATATCTTACCGCTTAGAGCTTCCACTGGACCTATCTTATGTTCATGATGTCTTCCATATGTCTCTCCTGAGAAAGTGCATCCATGATCCTTCACATGTGTTCAACTAAAATATTATACCACTATAGAATGATCATTACTATAATGAAAACTAATTAGAAATCTTGGATCATAGGGATAATGTTCTATAAAATATGACTACTCGCATGACTAAATTTCGTTTGAGGTATAAAAAATTCAAGGAAGCAACATGAGAACATTAGGATTAGATAAACCATATATATCCTCATTTGGTTGTATTAGGCTAATGAAATTTTCAGGGTAAAAATAAAATTAAGGGGGTTATAATTTATCACCCAAATAGTTTATATGCATTTAATTTCAATAAAATGAATTATTTGATATCTTACATTACACACAACCCTGTGTCTAAATGAAATTGTGATATATCATAGCTCTATAACATAAATTTTGGAGTGCCGATTAGTAATATGATTTAACAAATTGTGAAATATATAGAGATTCATTTTCAAAAATTTAAATCAATTTTTTTTCCTAAAAAATTTTAAATAAATTTTTATCTAAATAACTTAATTATTAATAGAACTATTTCTTTGAATAAATATATACATCAAAAGTATATTTATTATTATCTAAATAAAGTATGTTGATAAATTTTGAAAAATTATTCCCATAAAATATATTAAATATATATATAAATAAATGAATAATAGTTCATTAATTAATTATCCAATGGTTAGGAATGAAAATAAAATCATTAGAATATAAAAAATATGTATTTTTCATAACATTGTTTTAATAAACACATTGTTTTTTTAAAATAAATTAAAAAAGTATTTATTTATTAAAAATTATAATGAAATTTAATGATAATATATTAATTAAAATATTTTTTAGATTCATTTTATAGTTTAAACTTGTAATGAAAATAATTTAAATTTAGTTTTGTGCATGAAATTTCATTTCTTAAAAAATGGGTTTTTGTTTAATTTTTCACGATTATTTTAAAATTATTTTTTGACCATTATAGAAATTATATTTGATAAAATATATTCCATATTTGGAATCATAATTTCCAAATATTTTAACTAGGACACTTTCATTTTTCCTTCATAATGGATATTTAAAACAGTAAAAATTAGTTACCATAGTTAAAGATAAATCAAGATTATCAAGTTTGGTTAAACCAAAAAATAACGTAAATATTACCCCTAAAAGTATTATAATTATTTTTTATGGAGAATATTCTACCATATATTATAAAAAATTAGAATACAGGGACATTTTGACGAATTTTACTTGAAATAGTCATTAATTATATTTAAAGCTTTTAACTAATTCCAAGTGTGTCCTCTCCCGCACTTATAAAAGAGAACCTCCTCTCAACCCTTATTCACAAAATTCTGGCCTCTTATCATACCCAATACCTATTTAATTAATTTTATTTCATCTGTACCAATGCACTAGAGGTAGTGGTTTTATCATAATACTATTCATTAAAGGGTTAAAGAGTAATCCAAAGTAGGTTTCATAATAAAGAGGTATAACTCTAAAATGATAACATTAAATTTTATTTATTCCCACACCATATCTAAAATAGTTGTATGCATAATTAAATGAGGAATATAGTATAACAAATATATTTATACATTATGTTTATTGTGGAATAAAAAAATCACTTATTTTCCATCATATGGGAAATGAAAGTATTTCTTGTGCATACATGTGGAATACCGCCACAATATTAAGATATGATTCAT
Organism: Viscum album; assembly: GCA_963277665.1. NCBI lineage: Eukaryota > Viridiplantae > Streptophyta > Magnoliopsida > Santalales > Viscaceae > Viscum > Viscum album. The sequence goes on along the minus strand of CAUJRU010000412.1, from coordinate 481,174 downwards.
TTTCCATCACCTACATAAATTGATATTTATAATTAATTATTTGATAAATATTTGTGATATTTATGATGTAATTATGATTATTTAATTAAAAAAATTATTTATATTTCTCTAATTATATTTATTAGATAATGAAAAAAGGGATCATGCATTCATACAGACTACCTTCTACATGGATAGTGTAATTAATTTTCTATCTATAAACTTTATAGACTATTATAAATATATATTATTAATATATATGATATATATAATGAATGAAATTTTGTATATGATTGAACCATGATCAAATTATGAGGAATATGTCTTCTGATCCATATGAAAAATAAAATAGTTAACACGTGGAAATGATGATTTTAAGAAATAATGATTAATAAAAAGGTTTTTAAATATTGTAAGTAAATCATGTGTGAAATTATAACTATGAATTAGGATATGTTATAAATGTATTATAAGTTTTAATTTATTATAAATGGGGTTAGAGCACATACGAATCAATTCATACTTTTAGTACAGGTTTTAGATTATAATCTATTTTTTTAACAATATTGATTATCATTAAATTTATGATATTGAAATTATATGATATATCTCTAAAGAATATCATGAATATTCATCTAATCAAGCTATTTTTTAGACAACAATTGTTTCCTTTCATTTTCTTCTCTTTAAGTCCATAAGAGACTAAATGAATGTTTTTGATAAAATTAAACATTATTTCTCTCTTTAGTCAATAATATTTTTATTCCATGTGAGTATTTTTATTAAAATATTTTCAAGATTTTTTTTATTATTTTCCAATGATTTATTAACATAATTTTACCAATGTTTTATTTTCTCTGAAATTCTTTAAAATTAATATTCAAATCACTTTCCAAATGAGGTCCTCTTGATTTTTTTTAAAAAAAATGTGAAACTACCCATTGTTTTAATGTATATCGTATGAACACCTTTTCCCACAATCAGAAATACACATGTATTTGATAAATAATTTATAAAATTAATGAATTATTTTAAAATAAAATTTATTTCATTAACATTTTTTAAATTTTTAGATTTTAAATAATTAGTTTCGAAATGAAAATTGTATTTTTCTTTAATAAATGATTTAGTGGTCATGTAATGAAATTTTTCCTTAATTAATACATTATTTGATGTTACTTATTATTCAATGAGGATATGATCTCATGTAACCTCAATTATTATATCTCTAGATGTTTTATAATTAGGATTATCTAATATTCATGAATCTCATTTTCTTTTCCTCATGTTAATCTGTGATAAAATGATAAATTTTTTCACCATATTAAGGTATATATATGAATGGATATTGGTAATGTGATGGTTTGGTTTGGTATATCTCCCAATTTCATTAGGTAAATATTTATGTTTTATAAGCTCAATGAGTACATGCCATATTTTCCTAATCTAAAAAAGGGTATATGGGTGGTTAGACCAATCCCATAAAGGGTGTAATAGAGGGTATCCCTAGACCAAAATAGGTAAAATTGAGGTTATATCAATCTCAATATATGATAAATGTCTTGGTGGGGAATGTTGATATAATATTTCTATGATTATTATTGTGTCATAATTTAGTCCACTTTATATGAAATGATCTTATTACAATATTATGCACTCTTGGATCATGTTCATTGATTCCTTAATTATTAATTTCTAATGAACAAACATGATTTATTAACTGATATGTTATTATGATCAATGAATTTCTATGACTGATTTTTAGATATAAATATCATCAAATCATATGCTTGTTCCCATTTTTTGCTTAAATAATCACTGATATTTTCCTTGTTTAGCCTTACTAATAATATGATCTCCACCTTTATTATTTTCCCTTTTCCAAAGTATATGAATAAAATATTAATGTATGATATGTCTTACAAGGGAACATGTTGTGAAGAACTAAGTAAGATATGACGTGGTTTTTTAATGTACAAGTTCTTTATATATCAAGGTTTCTAAAGACATTAAACCTTTATAGTTCCAGTGCATATCATAATTATATATAATGAATATTCATCTAATAAGATGTAATATATATGAATCAAGTTATTATATCACCTATTTTTTTGTTTTTTTTTTCTAGATTTTTCTATTTATGACATGTTGATAATGTTTTACATATTGACAATTATATATTTTATTTAGAAATAAAATGGTTTGTGTTTATTTATTTTAACTTATTATGATGCCTATTCACTACTTTATCTTGTTTTTTTATATTATTTTTAAAATTAATGTTATTATTTAACTCCAATATCTATGTATTGTCTCCCGACCATACCAATTTTGACCCTAACTCTTAGTTGACAACATTTTTTATATTAGGAGGCACAAATAAGGTTAAAATGGTGTCTTCTTCCAGTCACACACTCCTCAATATTCAGTTAAAAGAGGAGGACATGAAGATCCATGCCTTAAAACCAAATTGAACCTACCAAGTATTTGTCTCTTTCACTAATGCTAAAACATAAGAAATGATTTTGTGTTTCTTCATATATTTTTTTTATTTTATTCAGGTTATAAGGGGAATTTAATAGTAGATCAAGACTCTAATAATTCACAGGGGTTTAATTAAAAATATTATATATATATTTTTAAAAAAAACAACTAATTTACCCCTAAATTACTGGTATACTAATTGTTCTATGTACTTAAAGTGGTATTAGAGAAATATACCCACACATTGAGATCCCACTCTTTCTAAGGAAAGGTATGGATGTTCAAATTTATGTTAATAATAGAGAAGTTACATTTTTCATTGGAATAAATTTTCATGGTTGTGAAATTAAAATGAATATGTTTGGAGGTTGGTGATGTTGTCACTATGGGCTTCATACCCACTAAAGATGATATAATCATGGAATTTGTTGATAAGAGATACCATTATATTGATGGGAACACTAGGAATGATATATTTTAAACATTTTTTGAAAACATTTAATATAATGTGGTGGGGTTTAATATATTAAATGAAATGTGCTTTATCTAGAGAATATGTATGATGGTAATATCAAGTTCAATGAGAAAAAATTATATATTTGGAGGGATATGTTATAATATGTTTCAATGGATGAGTATTAAACTATCAAGGATTATTTCACAAGGGTTAATTAAATTGTTATTAATTTTAGAGCATTTCAAGAAAGGATATAAGATTTTTCTATGGTCGAACAATCATAGACGAATTATCCTAACCAATTAAACCCAAATATTTCATTAATTAAAGATAGGTAAGATCATTACGTCAATGAGTTTCACAATATTTTAATGAATTATAAAATGAAAAATAAACCTAACTATAAGAATAATGTTGAGGAGGAAATGGATTTTAAATCCTTTAATAAATTGAAAATAAAACTAAAGGAAGATGATTTATTTGGTGACAATAATGGATATTATGAGAGTGATTATTTACCATGAGAAAATCATGGATCTCATATATAAAATTCTCAATAAAATAAAAAGAAACTATAATGAAATTTCCCACATAAGATCTTTGGATATGGAGAAATTGGGAACAACACTTCATATTTTCCTTTATAGAAAAGATTGTAATTCAAGGATGATGAATGTGAAAATAAATTACAATGAAATTCTAAAATAAAGTATTCTATCATATACGAGTAATGTGTTTAAGGGGGAGTGATTATGACTAAGAAAAAAGGTATTATATCCGAACAAGCCAATAAAAAATCACCCTTAATTAGTGAATTATTGAAACAATGAGATAAAATAGACACTAACATTATAAAACATGTTGAAAATAAGGGAGATAATTAATAGAGTAAATTAGAATAGTAAGAATATGAATCTTATATGATTTACATTTTCAGAAAAAAACATGAATTTGTTCTTGAGAATAACACTAGGATCAACTTTGATGTTAAAATTTTCAAAAAATAAATTTAAAGGTCAAAGGAAGTTAATGATTAGTTTCATGAAAAAGAAAATGAGTATACTGAGGAAATCAATCTTCTTAAGTTGAAATTGGTTGAGTATGAAAGATCCAGAAAATAATTATTTCATAATATGGAAACACTAATTGAGGAATATAAAATAGCTGAATAATGGTTTCTTATGGATGGCAATACCCATTGAAAAATGGATATTTATTATGAAATATAAATGATAAGTTAGGTCAAAAGAATCAAAAAAGGTATTGGAATTTTTACAGAATTATTCAAATTGTTATATACCAGGACATCAAATATTTATAGTCTAACAATATAGTCCCCAAACAAAATTCAAGAAAAACATGGGTGAAAGAAAACTACATAGGAACTCTAATTAAACCAAGGTAGTGTATAATGAGAATAATGATAAATTTCCTTCTATAATAGTGCAAATTGTTTTTTATTGTATCTAGATAGTGAGTATAATTTTAGAGAAAATATCAGTAGTTATATAGTAAAACCTTTTCTTGGGATACTATTGGTGTTGTAGAACTTATGAAAAAACATCATATCTTTTTTGTTATAATATGTCTCTTCAAGTGAGTTAGATATAACAAAAATTTAGGGGTTTCTAGTCATATTATTAAATAAATATAAACGTGAGAAGAAAAAAATAAAATCTAAACTCATATATGAGTCTTGTGAAAAATAGTTTTGATTTACTAAAACATATTTATAGAATATTATTTCAACCTATTAACTACGATAAAGATGTTATGATCGAGATTATAGATAAAAATGTCAAATAACTAAGGATACAATGAAGAAATTGTAAATCAAGGATTAGAGGCCATTCATTGTTAAAATGTATCTCATGAATAATAATATGATAATTCTTTAGATATTTTATAGATAATTCTTATCACGCATGAATAGATATACAAAAAACGCTTAAATTTTTATAAATTCATAATGATTTTGTGGTGAATTTTTTAAATGAAATATCTCTAAAGATTAAAGGTATTTGGACATCTAAAATAGATGAATAATAATGGAATTCAAAACATGTATTGTTTCTTAATGGGATAAAAAATGATTAGATATGTGGTGATAGAAATGATAAAATATTTAGGAATAATATTTTCATTATAAAAATAATCAAATTTGGAAGGTTATTTTTTTTATGTGAAAGAACCATTGGAAATAATTTTTAGATTGGAGGCTCAATAGATACACACTACTTGATCTAAAAATATAAAAATAAATAATATCATATATATTATAATTATATTTTTAGATAGATTTTGATAAATATTTCCCAAGGTGATGTTATGAGGGATTTTCTCCATCGCGAAAGAGAAATTGAAAAATGTTTTTAAGACATTATAGAAAGGGTGAATCACATAATAGAGGCCTAAAAGAGTTGATATCCTAACCATTAATCCACTTGAATTTATATATTCATATTTCTATAGAGCCATGAGAAATATTCAAATTAAATTTGATCTTTATTTCATCACATTTACCGATGATTGTACAAGAATGGATAGTATGATGTTTATGAAACAAAAATTTTGGGGCAGCAAACATGTTTAGAAACTTCAGTTGAATAATTGGAAAAATAATAGGGAATTTGAATTAAGTACATAATATATGATAATTTTGATATAAAACATCTAAACTTTATGATATATATATATTTAAATTTAAATAAATTCAGTCTCTTAAGTAGCTTACGATACACAAAACTCTGAGTCTAAAAGAACTATAAAATTATATACCTTTATATCATAGTTGTTAAATTATTAAGTATGAATTTTTCTAACTAAATAATGAAATTTATATGGTTTAGTATTTTATAAATAATCATATTGTTTATAAATATATTATAAATAAAAATAAGAATCACTTTAAAGAAAATAAACTGCCTTTTAAAAAAAATTATTTTTCTAAAAAATAGTTTCTTCATGTTTTACCAACACAATTAAAAATTAATCTTTACAATTAAAGAAAATTAAATTAAAAAAATTACAAAATTTTTTAAATAATTTGTCATAATTTTCATGGATATAATTTTTTTATAATATTTTAAAATGATAATTTTTTTAATAAATTGTAATCAAATACATGTTTTATTGAAAACTGCAATTTCATTTAAATCATTTACAAAGATCCATTTCATTATTTTTTTCAAAAGTGAAATAATTAAATTATATCATAATTAATCTTATTTATTTCGTTAAAATCAATTATATTTTCAATTTTAATCTGAATTTGTTTATACTTATGAAAACATTTCCTTCGAAAAACTATTTTTTTTACATCTAAAGGATTAAATTTATATTAAATTATTTTAATTTTGTAATATGAGTTTGTAAATAAGGATTAAATATTTTGTGTCATATTAATTAATATTATATAATAATTTCAACTTAATTTTATTTTATTATTAATAATAATAAAGTAACAATTAATTACTATGGTTATGGTTAAAATGAGATTATCGGGGGTTAAACTAAGATGATAATAGTTCAAATGACCTATAATATTGTCTAAATCCAATTTAATGGCCATATTTAGAAATTATATCATATAATTTTTTTGAATTATCAGTTTTGGTTGATTTTAGAAAGTAAAAAAATATGGTAAAAAATTGTTCCCTTTTAAAATTTTTAGTATCTTCTTCCCCCACTTATAAAAGGACACAGTTCTCCTCAACACTCCACACATTAAAATTGATTTGGTTCAGAATGAAAGTAACCATATAACTTTCTTATGCCTCTCCCCACAACCGATAGTCATTTTTGTATAAAAACCTAATCTAGTTAGTCAATAGGTATAAACTTAAATAAGTTTTATGAAGAAGAGGTATAATGGTTAACCATGAATTTCCATTATATTTCTTCTTTTAACTCCTGCAAATATCCATCTGCTATGAAAAAATAGAAAAACATATTCTATAAATTATAATTATATTTTATTATGTTTATTTCGTGTTCTTCTTACATATTCTCTTCTATCAAATGTGAAACACAATAGCCGATCATGTGTATGGAGGACAACTACCTTGCGAACTGATGTAATTTGTATTCCATCACCAACTATCTTAGATTAATATAGTGGGGGATTTAAAATATATATTATATTTATGACATAATTAAAATTATAGAAATATAATATCACATGTACCCACTTACAACCCAGTCCATTGGAAAACGATAGCGTCACTCGTGTATACATGTGCACTACTACCTCCATGAAGAGATGTGAAACATTTTTCATTTTATTTTATAATATATGGTCATAATAATAGATTTAATTATTACATATAATTTATATGATATTTAAATGATTATGATATTGTAAAATATCTTTTACCTTTCGTTTATTCAATCTATAAAACAATATTGTTCATGTGTACATACGGCCTACCATCTCCTTGAATGGTGTAACTCATTTCTCTACTTATAAGTTATATGGACTATTATGAATAATTATATAATGAATATATAATATATCTATATCATTGTAAAAATTCATGATTTTATGGATCCTTGATCAATGTTCATGGATTGAAACAACTAGAGTAAAACATTTGTGAAAAACGTAGTAGTTATTACCCCAAACTAGGGTTTTAAAAAAGAATTGTTAATAAACTGGTGATAAATGAAAATAAGTAAATAATATAAGGTGTGATTTATATGATTATTTTCAAGTAATATATATAATATTACTTTATTTTTTTTATATAATGTTCTAACATATACAAAATAATCAGATCTTATGTAAGGGTTTCTCATCGCACATTTACTTCCATGCGATATATTCCATATACCCCACTTATTGTTTTATAAAATACCCATTTGATAAGTTATATCATGCATCTATTTATATTCATTTTATTTAAAATTTTATTGGAATTTATTTCATTCATGGTAGTTATTTTTCAAATCATATCTAAGTTTTAAGGGTTTATTTCACAATCTCATCATTATTCAGAATTGTTTATTTTTAAGTCTCTACCAGGGGAATTATTTTATATTTCTATATTATACCTATAATATTTTCATAGACTATGTTAATTCAATAAATTTCCATGTAATATATCTATTTTCCTCCCTTTGGTACTTAAAATGATAGAAAAATTATTATTAATAAAATCTGACTTCATTTATCACTTCCATAAATAAATCACTTTTCTTCCTTATAAACGTTTTATAAACCGATTTTAAAAAAAAATCATTTTAAACCATGTTTTACAATTTTAAAACGTTTTGAAGGAAATCATCTTATCATTTTCTGAAAGAGGAACTTCTAACCATTTTACAACAGAGTGAAAATAATGTTTTTTATTTATACAACATGTACAGAATTACCCTCCATAATGAACACTTTATTTTATGATATAATTATAATATTAAATATTTTTAATGATATTTTTCCCCAAATATTTTGGAAATGTTTAGTTTTCAATAGTATTTTCAAAGTTAAAATGGTATTTTCTTCCAAATTTTTTTTAATGACATTTTCATGGCATTTCTATTCATCAATTACAACAACCATTATGTAAAGTATGATCCACTAAGGATATGTTATAATGATACCATCTCTACTATTTCTCAATATGTATTATGATTAGTTTCAATGGGGATCTACTATTTTCATACCACTATACATATTACTCTGCATGGTTTAGGATTATATTTATTGATTTGGGAAATTATTAATATCTCATGTGATAATTTTTCAATATTAACCTTTACTTTGATTTTCCTCCTTTATATTATGAATTAATTGGACTTAGTAAGTGATAGATGAGACCCTCTATAGCCCCATGATTCATCGGTGGGTCTCATTAGACAAACTAGCTTGTATTTTCGGTTGAGGATATACCCATTTACATAAGATGTATTGGCATGGGGCATTTATGGTGTTTTTATGATTTATGTAATTATGTATTCCCACATTTAGGGATTAGTTAATGATTTTCGATGTGATTATTCGATTAAATAAAATATCCATGACTAAGTTTCAAGATCATATGATTATTTATAGTATGTTATTTTGTTTGTCATTTATTCCTTCCATATTATTCTTAATGTTCAAGTTATTAATTTAATGAAATATCTTTCAGTTATTTACCACGAAATATAAATTATTCCTTATATATACATGATATCTTCTATTGCACGCATAATATTACTAATCATTAGATCTTGCCACTTTCTTATGATTTTTTTTGAGAAATCCATTTTGTGTATTATTATTAATATGTAGATATATGATAAATGGAATAATGGTGTTATAAATGAAAATTATTATTATTTTATGTTTTAAAATTTATTTTGAGTTCATATATCTATTTAGTATTCCAATAATACTCAACTGTTCAGTCCTTTAGGGTGTGATCACTTCTATCTAGCACCAATGTAATAAAGTAACCACTGACTCTGGGATACTAGGGCTAAGGTCTTTGCATGGAAATAATTTACTAACCTTGTTTTTAATCATATCTTAATAAAATTTTCATAATGAATCATTAAAATAATCCATATAATTCTAAAAAATTGATTTTTAGTGATAAATAATAGGAGTTTAGTGTAGATGTGAAAACAAATTCTAATAGAATACAGTATATTTTTTTATTATATTTAATCCATGTGATGATTTTTTATATTTAGAATAAATATCCACAATTATATTATTATAATATGGCTTCATATAAATTATGATAGAAAATTTATCCCACAACGGACAACATTAGAGGTTTTTCAAAGCTAGTGTTTTATAAAAATTAAAAGTTCAAATTATGGAAATATTGATGAAAAAGCTAATGGGGGTATCTTTTGGGTTAACAATAAAATGGGAAAGGCTATTGATGCTGTAACATGAGGATTCATAATGTTTTTGAATATATAGATGTGAAAAGTATTTGAAAGAATGAAATTTTGAATTATCAAGAAGTAATAAATTTTTAATATGAATTTAAAAAGATCAAGTTGGATTCTATTGAAAATAGTATTGTTCAAGTAGAACCTTACCCACATTTTGTAGAAATATATTCATATCGGAGTAGTAATGAGAAAGAGATTATTGATAATGGAAACAAGAAATTCCAAAATGTTGATGTATCATGTAGAGATAAATAACATCATTGGAGAATAGTATACACTTATGAAGACCATAAAAAAGCTTAAATATGATAATCATGCAACCGATCAAACCAAAAGAACATTTAGGATTTAAAATCATACCTTAGTTGTCACTCATGTTGAACCTAATTCATTCAAATAATCCTTTAATCATGATTAGTGTATTGATTTTTGGAATGATGATCTACTGTAATCTTAAAATACTTCCATATGGGGTCTTTCTCTAATAATTGATAATAAAAATTTCATTATATATAAGTGAGATTTTAGGGAAAATATAAATGATAAAGAAAATATTTTAATAAAAAATCAAGACATGTGTGCAAAATATTCACTAAAATAGAGGGTTATGATTTTTCAAATACATTTTCTCCACTTTCAATATTGAAATCCATTATCATTTTCTGGTTGTAGAATACTATATGTTGTAAAAATATATAAAATAGATATAAAGTTTTTATTTTTAATAGTTAGATTTAAGGAGAGGTTAATTTTGATAAAACATATGTTGTTTTATTAATAATGATGGAACAAGAGTGATTAATTTAAAGAATTCTATATATGGGATTAAATGGAATGAAGTTATTAGTTACCAATAACTGATAATTGTTCTATGTTGTTAAAATTTATCAAAGGAAAAGTGGAAAACATCTCATAATTTATTATTGCTATCAATGTTCTAGACTTCTCTTAATATTTATCTCAACAAAAAAAGTAAAATAACCTAGAAATAAGGTTTCATTTTATTATTGAGATGGTGGAAACTAGATACATAGAGTTAAAATATATCCCAAATCAAGTCCATTTGGATGATACTTTCACCAAGGCTGTCTTAAAGGTTATATTTTGGTGCTTCAGGATGAACATGGGTGTTAATCTCCACCCACATCACTAAAGTTTTTTTACTAACCCCCAATAAGACATGAATTATATTGTTAATGGGGGAGAAAATGTGTGCAACTCTTTACATTAAAATTACTTTTCATTCCTTATCTATTAAGGATTAGTTTAAATGGTTATTTCGAACATGGGTGTTGTTTGAGGATGAGAGTTAATAGGATGAGGGAGAAAAATATTTCTTATAACTAAGGGATGCAGTTTTATAAAAAAGTTTTATGAGGTTGTGTGATACATTATAAGTCTCTTAAAAGATAGGTTTTATTTGATTATTTTAATATAAACCATATATGTTTAATATTATATAATTTTTTTACAGGAGTTTAGTGGTATTTATAATAAATAAAATATGGGGATATTGAAGCACCCTTGTATTTGGTGATGAAATAGTTTTTTGTTTGAATTTATTATCAATATGATTCAAGATCTAGATGAAGTTCTGGGATGTTGTATCTTTAAAGTCTCAATAAAAGTAGATAATTTAAATATGATGATTGTTGTGATTAAATTAAAGGAACAAAAATAATGTGTATATATATACATTGTATAGAAGATCTTGTAATCAGTTTTGAGTTGTTTGTGAACTTTGATGATTCAGTTGATCCAAGAAAGGTCTATTCAATTTGAATGAACAATAGCTGATACTTACGGCCAAATGTTAGTAATTTTAGATCAAGGACTTGAACATGTGGTTGATCCTTTCAATGGATATGTAAAAATAAGACAAGTATTGTGTAAATAACATGAAGGTGTTGTGTAAATATGATTTGTTGGTAGGTAATTAGCATACAAGCGATGTATAAATATCATGAAGTTTTTGCATAAACAAGAGGATATTCTATGTAAACTTAATTTATGTGATATGTAAACATCCTAAAAGTTTTAATTAAATATGAAGTGTATCTATTGAAACAAGAAATGAGATAGGAAAGTCGGTTCATATTGTCAATCCTCATGGTCAGTCCTGAAGGCCAATCCTCTTGGCCACTCTTGTATATAGAAAACTTTTTATGTAGTTTTATGGGTGTAAATATGCATTTTTAGAATTTATATATTCTATATACATTATTTTTTATAATTATTTATTAATTTGTTATATATTAGATATCAGAGGTTTAGTTAAACCCATAAATCAAGACAATATTTTTGGAAATTTGATTGTGAATAAATGAGAGGCTTAATGGAATTTTTTTAATGGGTTTCAAATTTTATATTTTAAATAATGTTTTGTGACCAAATTATTAATACTGGAATGATTATTGATATAGCTAAGAATCATGGGAGTTCCTATAAATCTCTTTTGAAATAAATTTTTCATATTAAGTAGAATATCAAAACCAGAAAAATAAGAAGAAAAAATGTTTTATGACATGAGGTAATGCTGATACATTTTTGTAATTAAAATATTCCTTATATCAATGAAATATGATATTGAGAATATAGAGAAGTTAATGCAAATCAATTTTTTATCATCTGACTATTTTTTCTAAGGATGAAGTAGGTGGATTCATGAATTCATCCTAGTGGGCATGAATTGATGATCGTAGATAATGTGAAAGGGATATCTCTCTACTATTATTCAATCATACATATATGGAAGTCTATTTCTCTCCAAAAGTATATCGAATCACATATGGAAATAAATCCTAAATTAATTTTATGATATTATCCATTTAAGAGTGAGGTGTAAAATTTAAAATTTTGTGTGATATTGGTACAAAAAATCCATTCATCAACTATTTTAATGAAATTTTAAGGATGAAACATTCATTTTCATTATACTATTGATTATATACCTCACCAAGAGTCACATATGAACACTTCATTTATCTCTTGATAAATATTTTACTTTTCACTATTCAGATCACAGAAACCAATCAAACCATGAAAATATTAGGCTTTCTTTATGGATAAATAGTGAAAAAATCATGTTTCTTACCTGATGTTTATTATTCATTCATACAGGTGACGAGTAAATATTAAGAGTGCATAATGGTCGTAAAAAGATATTGTGGTTTAATTCCATAGAAAATAATTTAAAAAATCACCAACAATCCCCCTTCTCATTGGTGTACTAATTGATTCTATCACTTCAGTGAAATCTTCTATGGTCTAAACTAACAATTGGGGATCATGAATTTTTTACATGGTGGTTTTATTTTTGAAATTTTACATCATAAAGTATGGTATTGAGACCATTTAATAAACTTTTGAATTATTTTTGAGTGTTTTGAATCCTGAATTTTCCTTGTGATATATAGAATGGATTAGTAACTATGAAACATTGAAAAGTTTCATGTCCCCCCCCCCAGATCTAAAAAACCTGATTTATTCTTTTAGAAAATAATTATTTACTATAAAAACGTAATGAAAAATTCATCAATAATAAAACAAATGTATATATTATATAAAATATTTAAAAAAATCATAAAACATTTTTAAAGAAAATGGGTGAATCTAATTATATAAAATTTTTAAAACCAATTTAAAATATTGAAATCAAATGTTATTAATATGAAAACATTTATAATAATTAATATCTAAAAAATATATAAAAGTAAATAAATGAAAATTTACAAAATTAAAAATGAGAAATGATCAATTAAAATAAGGATCCCATCCACCAAAACATTTTTTGTATCATCTAAAGTCATATAGATTCGATGTTTTCCAATATGGACTATATGAGTGAATATTTTAAAAAAACTAAATGAATTAATTAACACTCATATGAAATAAAACAAATTTCATATTATTTATTATGATATATGCTAATCCAATATTATTGGCCACATCTTCTATGATATAACATATCACAATCTATATATTAAAAGAAATAACATCACAAGTCTCTTCATGTAGTAAAGAATATCATCATTATCATATCGTTAAAATTTCATTTCATTTTTTATTTTTTATATAAAATTATATTATACCTAATATCACCCCATGTAATATAGAAAAAATAAATGACTATAAGTGCATCTATATAAGAAACATCCTTATCTTTGTGGATAAATACATGTTTTTTTTCAAACCATGCTATATATATCATAGATAGAAAAATCATATATCATCTATAAAAATATTTATATCTAATGGTTTTTGATACAAACATAATTAAGTCAAATATATATATATCAATATTGGTGATATTATATTCTATAGGTATGTATAGAATTTTCTAAAAACTCCATAATTATCTTGTATTTCATCAAAGTGGATTTGAAACCACTTATAGTTTTTTTCAGAATTAGAAAATCTAAGGTAGTGAAGAAAAATCTACTCATAAGATTTTCTATAATAATATTAAACGAATAATATGTATTAAATAGAAAACAAGAACATAACTCACTAAAAAGATTTATTTTTAACAAATAATACGATTAATTATGATTAATTAGAAAAAATAAAACGATTTTTGAATCATTAGGTGACACATTCGAAACTAATTCATAATAAATTTTTCCAAGAACATCCTGTTTCCCATGATATGCTAGCACCACACCCCTCAATTGATGTTTCACATATGAATATATTACTTCATGGTTTTGATCTACACATATAGAAACCCCTTAGTTAATAGAGGTTTCTCCTAGATCCTAACCATTTCATAAATGAATTTACCAAATAAAAATTTTCCTTATAATTATTTATAATGAAAAATAATCATTATCCTTTTATATTAATTTTTTTATAAACACTATAAAATAAAATAAAAAATTTATATTTATTTCATTCACATTATGTATTATTTTGTTTGAAATAATATCTATAGTTAACATGTGATAAATTAGATACATCAGTGTTCTAGGATTTATATATAACATGACCATGCATATCCCATAGTGTGAAATCATATATCTCTCTCTATGTTATATGGATCTTTAGTTCAAAAGTTTTACAAAAAATAACTAAAACCCATATTTAAAAATTAACCTTGAAGTGTAAATTATATGAACAAGATCATGAACCAACCTGGGTCAACCTTGAACCAGTCACTCGGGCTGACCCACAACAATGCTCGAGTGGAAAACTCAATCCTCCTAGATATACAACTAAGGCCAATAACTGAGAATACTCATTTTTGTAATGATATATCCCATGAAAAATAGATGAATAAATATTTACATCATGAATAAAATAAACACCATACAAAGAAAGGAAATGAAACTAAATGTTTAAGAATACCTTTACGTGACCTCATGGGTCACCACTAATCACTGAACCATGCTCACTCTGACAGAAATCCAAAACAAGAAAAACCTAAAACTGAAATGATAATATAGACGTAAGCACTGAGATGCCCAGTCATGATGATAAAATAATAACCGCACCATCTTCCTTACCTTTAAAAATTAAAACATGCAATGCTAATGTGAAATACATATATTTGAAATTTGGTTTTAATTTCCATTTAAAAAAAGTAATAAGCTAATAATTTCCAATGAAAAATTTTTGTATCATTTTTCCAAAATGTTTTCAAAAGAATGATTTCTTTTAAATAACTCATTTTCAAAATTAGAACATGCGGTGAAGGAAATACCTTAGTGAAAAAGAAGAAGTGGAAAGAGGAGTAAAAAAAATAAGTGTTCTTATAATAATGTCAAGTGTAAACATAACAGTTGAAATAATTTTATTAATAACACCACAAAATGATGGAAAGTAAAATACCTATGAATCCAATATCAGGGGACTTTCTTAGACACCAAGTGAAGAGACCCTATAGATACTCGGTTTTTTATCCATATGTCGGCTTATCATTGCAATCCATATCCAATAAAAAAATTTCATTCCTCAACTAGTCTCACATATTGCACAAACTACATGGCCTTTCCAAACCATTAGAATCTAGTCCACAAAATAGATACTAAAATGAAACCATATATGGACTCAAACAATGATGCCTATAATCCCATGACTGTATCATAAAGGATGAGTGAGGATGTCATCACATGATTAACACTAATATGGTTTCCAACCTGCACTCCTTTCCCACTTCCTGAAACAATCCATACAAAGTCTCTCTCTGACTATAAGACAACCATGGTAGTTCCCATAAAATAGAAATCATTTCAAAGGTTCTAACATGTCCTACATATCATGAGAGTTCAATCCTATTTTCCAATAATTATTTATACTAAATCGTTCATATATTTTTAAATAAATATTAATCATTTGGAAAACCAATTTATAAATAATATTCATATTTTAATGCAATTTATAAAAAAAATCCATCATCATAGGTTCTTGAAAATTTAACCAAACATCGAAACATGCTTCAATAAAGCAAAATCATGTGACAACATAGGAAAGTATGAAATATAGGAAATAAAATCCTTCCAATCACTTCAACAATTTCATATATTATATTTAATTAAAAATGTAAAAAAATCATATTAATAAACAATAAAGTAATCATTGGTTTCAAGTTAATGGCTTGGATATGGGGAACCTACCCCAAGACGCACAAATTTTGCTGACAGCATCTCAAATTTCTGTATTTCCAATTACATGAACATATACCTTCACATATATATAAGGACACCTATCCCCAAGGTACATATTTTCATGGCCATGAATATATACCAGGAGATCCTTATATATATGCCTATACTTTCACATATCCATTTACACTTACACAAGTAATTTTTTTTCATATATATATATATATATTCATACCTCGCCCTAATATATATATATATATATTTACTTTGGAGCTTATATATGCATATTAGTACCTATGAATACACTAGTAAGTCCCCTTCAACAATGGAAGCTCAAATCCATCTCAACAATGTCTAATGTACTCGAGAAAATGTAAGTAACAAAAAAATTAATAAATCAATTATTAAATTTGGGAAAAAGTGAAAGTATCGAAGAAACCTTTATAGAAACCAAATTAAGACTCACCACAATCAATGACCATAGAAAAACAACCCTTAATTGAGGCACAGAAACCTTAAAAAAACTAACAAAAAATAACCCCCACAATTGGTTATGGTTTAAGAAATAAATCTAAACCACATGAAATAGTAAAAAAACAAGATAAGAATGAGAAGTATGAGGAGGGGGAGAGAAAAATATTAATATATAATATCTCACCCATGATTGAGAGGAGAATAGAAAACCAATCAAGAGAGTAAGGGCATCTGTGGAATGTTGGATCCCTCGTGGTCTATCTGATGAGCGAGACAGTGAGTGGGGAGAGGGTTGGGGCACAACAAGTACAGGGGGGGGTTCTAAGGTTTTAATAAAAATATTATTTACAAACTAATTATAATAATAATAACAATATTATTATTATTATTATTAAATTTATATTTATTTTTTTAATTATTGTTATTTTGGTATTTTATTTTATTTTTTAAGACCTGGCTAGCCACTGGGTTTATCCGCACGGTTTTCCAGAATGTGTGCTGACCATGCGGCCACCTCTATTCTCGTAAAACTTCTCATTTGGGATGGAACAGGTTTTAATTCCAATCCTGGTGCCAATCATGAACCTAAGAATAAAAAACGCATATTTTAAATTTTAAAAACCATCTCGATCTAAAACTCAAAACTGCGACTAAATATAATTAAATTATTAAATATCATTAATAAGTTAGGGTCGGGGTGTGAAAATTCTCCTCCCTATGACACTTTATTTCCCTATAAATTCTAAAAAATCATCTATGGTGACAAAATTAGATGAAATAAAAATTCTAAACATGATGAAGTTCTCAAAGCCTGATGTGTGAGAGCTAATACTCACTATTTTCATGCAACCCAAATCCAAAAGGATACCAGAGAGGCTATCTCTAAATTAATGAACTCACACCAGAAGAGAAAAACCATGAGACCTAAAAACTCAAGACACTTGAAAAATATTGAATAATGAATCCCAAATCCTCAAACACAATCACTTAATGGAACACTAGTATAACCCCTAACATATAAATCATTAGGGCCTATTTAGGATCTCTATGAGCATTTTTCACGTGACACACTATCAAACCCAACCAATTACCATGATTAGGTTCTGGTGTAGAAGAAACAAGTAATATCCCAATCATGAATTCCTTGAATTCTAAAATCACTATGATATTGTGATATGGTGGTATCCTCACCATTTTATAACTCTATTAAACACGGGTTCCCTCATATTGGAACAAGATCTCAAAAGACGACACACACAATAAGACATACTACCATCCTTAACCAAAAGGATTAAAATTTCATCCCAAAATATAATTATGTTAAATTAAATTTCTATTAATTGGATAATGAAACAAAGACCCTAGGAAAACTCACAAATATTAAATGAGGAACAAAATGGCAACTCTCTATATAAAAGGAAAAAAATAAACAAAACCTGAAATTAAGGAAATATGAAAACTCTGATGTGGCCTTTTAGATTCCCCATAAAAATGCATCCAGTTGTAGGTAAAATAAAGGGACGATACATGGTAGTATATACACCATTTAATAAACAAATATAATAATGGAAAAAATTAGGTAATAATTCATAATTCCTTGAGATAGAGCATCTTCTAACATATGCCACTGAAAACCAAATCAACTTCAAAATAAGGCTAACAATTCATGAGTTCACATATGTAAGTACAATAACATAAATACAATGAAAATGAGGCCACCAAGTTCTCCGAACCAGAAGATTCAAAAATGAAATGGCACAGTAAGGTGAAATGTTAAGAGTTTCCACTGCATCGCCGGAGGAAATAGGTTGGTTTTACATCCACCACACACAGAAGATTCTCCATTGCATAAAACATTTATTCCAAGAAATATTTCTTGATATGTGACATATTTATGAAACTTCTACCCCACATTATGAAGATGTATATCATCAACTGAAACTTCATCTTTTGAAAGTGCAACTTATTGAACCCCCTTTTGGTGATCCAAGAAACCATATTTAAGGAAACATCTTCCCATAAGTCAACTATGATTGAGGTATTCTTCTGTTTTTATGATAATGAAGGTGTGAGACAAACAAAAAAGAATTTGGGGTCGCCCAATGTTAGGAAAGTCTCTGGATCCACCACTCTATTCATATTCTCATTATAGTAATCAATTTGAATATAAAAAGAAATAATTATTAATAATTTTTTCAAAGACTCTAACCTCCTCAAATTTTATAGGCTCAGACCTCTAAATGATGAAAAATATAATATCCAAAATAGACCTTCCCTTATATTATAATGTAATGAACCTCATTGACTAATCATCCACTCCTCACTGATACTTTTCTAGGGTATACTCCAAGGAAAATAAACATAAAACCAAATCAAAATGCATTACATGCCCAAATTCTATATCCTAATAAACAATTTACAACCTAAAATTAAACATCACCTCAACAAAACTTCCAACACATCCCAAAAAAATGGTTAAAAATGATTTTCCAAAATAAAATGATAAAACATCAAACACCACACATTTTTTAAGACAAAAAATTCCCTCTTTTTTATAACACTTTCTAAAATCAAAACAAGATTTAAGGGTTAGAAATCCACCATTGGTGTTCCATTAAGCCTCATATATATACATCCATTTTCAATATCAAGCACCCATCCACACATGTTAATAAAAAACTGTCCACTTTCCACTTGTGGACATCTATATATGCGATCATTCATAAGAATAAAAAGTGTAAATTCAAAACAATTTTTTATTTTCAAAATAACACATTCAACACAAATTGAAATTCGCAAAAAAAAATTAATCCACCCTTTATCATCCCATAATAAATAATCTCACAATTATATATTTTAAATAAACATCCATTTAAAATTTTTTAAAACATTCCAAAAACCCCCAAATGAAGAGCCACATCATATTCTCAGTAGGTATTCTAAAAGAAGAATCAACCATATAACATACCTTTAAAAAAGAAACCATTCCATGCTAGTTTGAAATATATATTTTTAAAACAAGTAAGAAACTAATAACTTCAAAAGATACTTTTCCTATACTTTTTAAAAAATGGTTTCAAAATAATGAAATTATTTTTGATAAATCACTTTACTAAAAAAGAACATATATTGATGGAAATACATTAGGGAAAAACAAGAAATTGAAAATAAATTACTAGTATATAAGTATTTTTATATGAACTAGTAGTGGAATCAAAACAGTTGTAATGAATTTATTAACGAAATAAAAAATGATGGAATATAGAATACATGTGAATTAAATATCATGGGATATTCCTATGCACCAAGTGAAGAGACCCTAGACTTAATCAATTTAGAACCCATATTCAAACTTATCTATGGGATTTATAGCCAAAAACCAACCCATATTCCCTCAACTAGCCTCACTAGTGGCATAACCTACATGAATTATCCCTAGCATGGTGATCTAGTCTGTCTAATTGGGACTAAATACAAACCATCTCTTGACTCCCAATATGAAGCGTAGGATCCCATGATGGTATCATAAAGGAGAATGATGGATTTAATCACATGATTGACAATAACTATAGTGACAAGGTGAATTCATTTCCCACATCCTAACTTTGTCTATATTGAGACATTCACTAATAGCATAAAAACCATAGGGGTTTCTATCATTCCAAAATCACATTGAAGGTGCTAACTGGGCCAACACATCACAAGAGTTAAAAACTATTTTCCAAGAAGTACTTGTAACAAATGAGTCTTAGTGTTTGAAATAAATAATAATCATTTTTAAATTTGTTTTATAAATATATATCATATTTTGAAACCATTTATGAAATAAAGACAACATACAAGGTTCTGGAACTTTAAATTAAACTTGGAAACATGATTCAATAAATGAAAATCTATATCACAACATAGAAAATTATTAAAAACATGGAAAATAATCATTTAAATCCCCAAAACCATTTCATATATTATATTTAGTTCATAATATAATAAAAACACATGAATAAACATGCATGAAATCATAGGTTTTGAATTAAAGTCTTGGAAAAAGGGAACCTTCTTTAATATGTGCTTATTTTGACGATGAAACATGAATCATACAATTTCTGCTTGCACAAATATAAAACTTCACATATATATAATTATACCTTGTTCCCATTGATGCACGCCGATCATAGGGTGTGGTAAAAGCATATTTTTCTTTTCTTCTAGTGTAGCATAGAGGTTGACCAGGGTCAGCTCACTTGAAGAGCGTTCTTAGTTGTTCACACACTTAAACAAATTCAACTAAACAAATTATTATTGTTGTTTTTATTATCTATATAAATGTAATGGAATTTAGGAAAATAAATTAAATGAAAAAATTCAATTAAAATAAATATTAAATGCCAATCAAAATGTAATTATTGAAGAAAGGAAGATCTCCAGGTAGAATTTTAGGGAGCACCTTCATTGACCAGCTTCCAATATTCTTAGTGGACACACTCCATCATATGTGGGCACAACTTAGTCTACCCCAGTTAATAATCAAAATTCCACTTATTTATTTCCAGGAACACCCTCCACCCACATTCTCAAACGAGGGAAAATGGTAGTAGATTAAGAATTTAAATATTAAATGACCACAATGATGACTAAACACACTATAAAATATCCTTAGCATTAACTCAAAGAATATTAAAAACATGGTATTGGGTTCAAGAACCTTATTAGTCCCTAAAGATACTCCTATGATTAGTTACTCATGATAATGAGTATTATAGTTCATGATGGTAAAATGGGAAGAAGAAAAGAGGTTGGATGGGTGGACACATAAATAAAAACAATACATAAATTCATTAGAAATCTAAATTACAATTAAAAAATAAAACAAAATCAAAGTAAATAAATAAATTAAAAATAAAGGGGGAATATTTTTGGTCTTCCTCCCTCGGTGGAGATCTCTTCTTTGGTGTCTTGATGGAATGGGATGGTGAATGGGATGATATGAGAGGGAGGAACACCCCTCCTTTTATACTAATAATATTTCCTCATAGTGTAGACATATTTTATTCCCAATAAAGGAAATATTCACACATTTTACCCTTTATGAGAGTTGATCATAAATATCTTGGCCGTATGGCTTAAAAATTTCATAATATTTGGACATCATATGTGAGAGTTATGAATATTTCATTGGAGGTATATTTTTATGGACTAAGTTTCCAGGAAGCTTTCTTCAAAAGTATAACACCCAATGCCAACATTAATGACTTCCAAACTCCCTAGAATTTATTTTAGATCTGAGTCTATGTTTACTTGTTCTATTAAATGTGGAAGCACCACAATTGTAGGTTTGTATGCCGATATGGACTTCCGTTATGGTGGTGGGTTCCAGAATGTATGATTAGAAAATCCTTCAACTTTATTGATTTTTCAAGGACTCTAGATGCTTGAATATGCCCCTTGTACAGAAGAAAAAGTTAGAGGAAATAAAATAAGGATTCTAATAGAAAAATATTACCTCAATTTGGATTTATATTTTCCAATAAATTACTAAAATAACCTTGATGTAAAACACGGTCCAAAATCCACAATTAGCCGCTTTTCACCAAAACACATCATAAATGAAAAATTGATTCATATAAGATAAAAATGATAATTTGGGATGATTAAAACAATTTAAATACATACAAAAAATTCTTTAAAATATTATCACTATAAATTCCCCCACACTTAAAATGTTCTTGTCCTCAAGTATAAAATCTCATCATAGAATTCAGAGGACACCAATGTCACCTATATTCAAATTCCAAAGTAATAAAATTTTCTAATTTTCAATGTCAAATCAAACATTTGAAAATACACATAAAATATTAATTTAATTTCTTATTTTTCAAATAAATAATTAATTCACATATTTTACTTTTCCCCTTTGAAAAATTGAATCCTCTTCTATCATTAATTCTAGCTTCTCAATTAATTATTATTAATCATGTCACATTATGATTTACCCCAACTTTGATTTTTTCTTCTCATCTCTCAGGATAAAATTCAAGTATATTTATGATTATATCATGATAATATTCACCTTATCCATAATCTTGTAAATGAACTACTTTCTCCACTTTGTAAAGACAAAAGGCATGTAAAATCATGGGGACTTTTTAATAAAGGTTCATATGACTATGAGACTTAATGTTGGTAGGATTTGACGTTTAAAAAATTATGTCTCAAGGAGAATGTTTTTCTCTGAAGTAAAATTCATGATATCCAAAAGTGTAATGAAATTATCCCCTTCAAACTAGCAACACCTACTTCCCCCAAACCCAAAGTAAGGTCGCGATCAAAGTAAAACATAATGATTGATTAATGCATCCTTTTGATTTTTTTTAAAAAAATTGTTTTTATTCTTTTTATAAAATCATACAATATGATAAAACCACACAACTATTAGCTAACCACATACTATTAGAAGATCATAGGTATGAAAAATAGTGATTTTTTATTCTCCCAAATCACAATCAATTTTTCCTTTTTTTTTTGATTATTTTTGTAATTTTCTTTTTTTATTCAAGAGGGTAAAAACAATTGAGTATAATGAATGATTCCACAAACTCTTAAAATTCCCACAATAACACCCCCATACATTTTCCTTACAATGTAAATAATCCCTTATACCATGAATCCCTTCACCCCACACATCATCTATAAAATATCTTGTAAATACCAAGAGTAGGGTAGGAATGGATAAAAATGGATTGAAACATGACTCATCCCTATAATGTTTATTCATGGTCTCTATGGGATAAAATAAGGATTTATGTAAAAGTGTTCTTTAAGGATAATGGATTTTCAAAAGATTCCACAATAATTTTAAATTTGTTTTTGTACAGTCATAACTTTAACTAGTTCAAATTCATGTTATGGTATGTGACATGTCCCAAGATCACTAAAGAAATATGGTAAAGATAAATAGGAAGTTCATAGTCTAGAAATACTATTAGGAATGATATTTATTACATTGTACAATCACTCAAGTCATGATGAATAATAACAAATAAATTCACATGAACTTCAAAAATTCAAATCGTGAACGATGGTAGGGAAATTTCATTTACATGAATCAGTCAATTCCTTCAAATCATGAGTCATCATTTAAATATCCTTGTTTTACTTTAAACATTAAATTGTCCATTTTATACATTCAATCTCATTAACATTGAAATATAAAACATGGAATCACAGGGTTACTAAGAAAATCATGTCTCCTAATTATGTCAAGTAAGAATTAATTCTGTTTTGGGCATGTAATTATTATCAATAAATCTCAAAAGATGTTTTGGACAATAAAAAGGAAATGAGTTTAAATGAGAGAAAAAAGAGAATGCCCTTTTTAATTAAATCTTTAGTCCTCTTCATTTAATTCTTGGGGATTCCTTCTACCATTATGATCTTGCAAAAAAAATTATTCAATTAATCACAAGAATCCTTTTATTTATGCTCAAAATTTTAAGAGGGAGTAGGCCATATGCTAGAATAGTTCTTAATATTGAATTCGAAATATAATTTCCTAATATTGAAAATTAGTGTACTATAAAGCAACTAAAGGATAAATCTTTGTATGATATCCCAAGTGGGATTTGACATATTTTACGTCTTATAGAGGGTGATAGCAAATTTTATCCATAATCTATAGATGGATGATGCTTCTTTGATTTAAACAACCACATGTGGATCTTCCCATATTTCAGTTCATTAATCTTGTTGAGGAGGACTCCATGGGAAGATTATACCAAATATAAACCCTTCGCAACATGGTACATATTTCATGGAAGGGGTATGATGATGTAGGTAAACTCTTATTATTTTGTTGATATTTGTGCAACCATATTTTCATCCAATGCTGGCTTCATGAGGGATTATGCCTCTTGTCTGATATCCTCCAGCCCAGCAACTTGGATATCTTCATGATGGGGATCCTACAGTAGATATTCATTGTATTCAGGGAGATACCATCATTCCTTAATAGGTGAATAATTTTCCACATCATGCTCTAAGGCGTAGTATGAGTTTTTAGAATCTGAAAATTCAATATAATTTGATGAGATACTCAAATTAGATTCAACAAAATTTAAAGAATTTGAGTTCAAGAATGCATCATCTCCCTGAGTTGGTTCAGCATTAAAATCACCTTCAATTGAAAGTTCATCATGTAGTCAATATTCACTGGATGGAGGTAGGCAGTCAAGCTCCTCCATATTTACTTCAAATTATGCCACTCGGGTGGTTTATTCAATCAGTGTTACTGGCTCATCTTCTTTGCAAGGATTGGGAGAGATCAATCAGTTCCTCACATTCACTCTAGAATTCATCCTATTCATCTTGATACCCCACGTGACTATTAGTAGTATATTATTCTTCCCTTTCCTCCTCATGTTCTTCAATTTGAAAGACGAGTGGTGAAATTTCATCCACCACTACCACAGGTGTAACACCCTAGGTGAATAAAGAATATTACATCTTTATATTTATCCATATTTGTGAATAAAATATTAATATTACTTTAAAGGGGATTCTATGATCGATGGCGTAGCCAATACAAATCAACGAGTTTCTTTGGAATCTTACGTTGCACTCTAATAATAAAATAATATTATTTTAAATGGTAGTTAACGCCTAGCCGTTGTAATGGCGTGAATGAACAGAACTAAACAAAAAATGATTATATATGTTTGTAAAATATTTTTACTCTTTACAATAAATGTTAGAGGATTAAAAATGCAAATGAATCCAGTTTTTAAGCGTAAACATTCTAATATTCTTTAAAAGGTCGATTAACCACCTTTTGATGGCGAACCCCTTTTAATTCCACTTTTTAAAAATTTTATAAGCTATATTTTTTTTCAAAATAAACATATTATTTATGATTGGGACATTTAAATTTACCTTGGGTTAATTTTTGGTATTTTTCTTACAATGTTCATTTTTCAATGAATAGCGAAAAATACTGCATTTTACATCAAAACTTTTTTTTCATATAATTTAATTATAAGGTTATATTATCTTTTTAATTTGTTTTAAAGTGTAATTATAATATATTTTCACCATGTAATTCAATGATGGTCATTGGTATTAACTTCACTTTGGAATTAGGCATAAACAAGTGCCAAACTTTTCATAAATATTGTTTCTAAAAAAACCCGCAATTTTTTTTGACAACGGGAAGTTTTTTAAAAATTAATTATTGAAATTTATGTGTTTGGAATTTGGTAAAATGAATTACATATTTGGAATCATAAGGTCCAAATAATTTAATTAGGACTCTTTTGTTTTTGGACATTATGAATAGTAATGACGGTAATTATCTTTAATTATTTTGATTAATGAGTAATCAGGTTGTTAAAGATAATAAGATAATATCATAATAATAAAAAATGACCACAAAATGTGTCCTAAGGCTACTGGTTGTCTCATGGCAGACCATGGGATGCCTTTTTCCAAACTTGGGTGCCCCATGGAATCACTTTTTTGAGAAAGTGACTTTTTATCTTTTTATTTTTAAAGAATGTTAAATGTAACAAAGAATGTATCACCTAAGTAAAATATTTTTAATTTTGTCTAAATAAATGATATTTTGTAATATAAATATTCATTGTAAATCTAAAAATATTTCCTACATCATATTATTTTATTTATAATTTTTAGACATTAAATAAATTAAATTATTTATGACATCATGATGATGCAGTGATGACCTCATTATTTAACGATTTAAATAAAATGGAAAGATAATATAAATCTAAGACCTAAACATGTACAAAACCTATTGTATGAGAGGATTTCTAACCCTTATAACCTTATCCTCGAAAAAAATCAATTTTGGGCCACTAAAATCCGAAACTCATTTGCAAATAAAGTTACATTTTATACCTTTCCAAGAGTGCCCCTCCTCTCCTCCTATAAAAGGCCCCCACCTCTACCTCCTTACCCACACTTCAGAAGCCTTTGGATCGGCCAACCCCTCCCCATTTTGTCTATACACATCCCTCTCTAACTCCTGGAATTCTCAATTTGTGCATAAGTCTTCCCAAGGAAGCCTTTGAGCTCAAATCTAAGAGAGTTACCCCATTTTAACGTAATGTCTTCACTTGAGTCCTTTTGTTTTATTTTGCTTCTCCAACCCCATAAAATCTCTTTATTAATTTGTTTTGTAAAAAATCCTGTATATTAAATATACTAGTATGTTTTTATAAGAATTATTTGAGCTACACTTACACACACCAACATCTAATGGTTAAATAACATACTGTTTCCGTGGATGGAGAATTTCGGCCTCCCGAAACGATGATTGTTAAACATTCTTTAAACACCTTAAAAGGTGGCCATTAAGATGAAACTATACTTATATATGATATATAATATGTTTATGTTTTACTTAATCTTCTGTATTTTTCATTTATGGCATACCTTTATGGTTTCCATTATGGGTAAACACGATATCTTCATTTAAGGAAGTGCGGACTACCGCCCCCTCAAAGTGATGTGATTCGTTAATGCCATATGTGGGACGTATAAAGGATGGATTTAAAGTTATTATATATGATTTTATACTGGAATTATAATATACCTTTATATCATTATTATTTTCTTTCCATTAAAGTATGATATAGAAATGAATATAGCGTTCATGCGTACGTACGGCTTACCATCTCCATGAACGATGCATTTCATTTCTTATCCCCAAATGTAATGTATTATTATGAGTACATATATATAATGGATATATTTGATGTATGTTACATCTAAATGATTAATATAATTCTAGAATTAAAATATACATACCTCTCATATAGTTTTAATTCCATTATTATGACATAGAAATGAATGTAGCGTTCATGCGTACGTACAGCTTACCGTCTCCATGAACGGTGCATTTCATTTATTTCCTCTAAATGATTATGTGATATTATAAATACATGTATATGCTGTATATATATGATATATATGATACCCAAATCAGGAATGTCATTCCAGATGTAAAGAACCTTTGACCACACGAACAACATGTAATTGTAAGAAGTCCACTTTCGACTTAAGAACCAAATATCGACAAAACAAAAATTATTAACTTAATGATTACATAATGTTTATAACATGGAAATAAGTGATATAAAAGGAATAATAAGATTGAAAAGGTTCTTAATAAAGAATAAATTAACTCAAGTTTATTATTCAAGAGATTAAAGAATGATCGAGTCAAGTCGAACCCGAGGTAAGGGATCCTACTCCTCTCTTTCTTTTTAAGTACGCTCTTTTATATCATTCATTTTAAAGCTCATCTTTATTGTTCTTGGGATGTTCTTTTATATTACTCTTACTGTAATTTTTATGTTCATATGATAAGAGACCCTATTCTCTCTCATCAATCCATTTTGGAAGTTTTGAGTGGCGACGTTAGGCTGCTGAATTTTCGTAAGAGATCTAAACTCTCTCTTTCTTTTTAAGTACTCTCCTTTTTGTCACTTCTTTTAAGATCCTATTTGTTATGTTGGGGATGTTCTTTTATATTACTCTTTCTTTAAACATTATGTTAATATGATGACAGACCCTATTTTCTCTCATCAATCCATTTTGTAAGTTTTGATTGGCGCCGTTAGGCTGCCGAATTTTTGTAAGAGATCTAACCTCTCTCTTTCTTTTTAAGTACTCTCCTTTATGTCACTTCTTTTAAGCTCCTCTTTGTTATGTTGGGGGATATTCTTTTGTATTACTCTTTCTGTAAACTTTATGTTCATATGATGAGAGACCCTATTCTCTCTCATCAATCCATTTTGGAAGTTTTTTGTGGCGCCGTTAGGCTGCCGAATTTTCGTAAGAGATCCAACCTCCCTCTTTCTTTTTAAGTACTCTCCTTTATGTCACTTCTTTTAAGATCCTCTTTGTTATGTCGGGGGATTTTCTTTTGTATTCCTCTTTTTGTAAACGTTATGTTGATATGACTAGAGACCCTATTTCCTCTCATCAATCCATTTTGGAAGTTTTAAGTGGAGCCGTTAGGCTGCCGAGTTTCCGTAAGGGATTTTTCATCTCACTTTTATTCCCGTGAGATTTATGCTACCTTTGCCACAATTTCATTTGAGTGGTGTATGTACTGCCCATTATTTTACTCATTTTAAATTATACTCTCATTTATTAGTATTTACATCAATTTTTTATTGTCCTTCTTTCACGGGGTGCATGTCACGAAAGATACCCATGTCGGTAAAGAAACCATTCACCCTCCTCTTTTTAAAAGACATCTTTTTTTGGGTCTTTTAATTTACATATTTTTATGTTGGGATATGTTCTCATATATCCTTATTTATGTAAATTTTATTTCCAAGTGATGAGATACCATTTTTATCTCTCATCAACTCATTTTCTGAATTTTTTAGTGACGCTGTTAGGCTGTCATATTTTTGCAAGGGAACTTCTTAACCCAAATTTGATTCTTTGGGATAATCTTTTACTCCTTGAATATGTCATTCTATGAAT
Source organism: Viscum album (assembly GCA_963277665.1). NCBI lineage: Eukaryota > Viridiplantae > Streptophyta > Magnoliopsida > Santalales > Viscaceae > Viscum > Viscum album. The sequence goes on along the minus strand of CAUJRU010000412.1, from coordinate 451,774 downwards.
ATGTGTGAATAACATATGATTGTTTTACACTTAATATCCACTTATATTGGGTGTATTCGTTTGTCACACATAATTATGTAATTGATTTATCCTTAAACCAAGGATACCGTCTTTGTAAGGGACTTCGTCTCAATCTCCATTCATTGAGGCATATTTTGTTTTACACACAACCTTCTTTTATACGGTGTATAAACCCATTTGAATTTTACGTTTATTAAAAAGGAATATTTTATCTATGAAGTGTTTTACTAAACGACAAAAAGGAATGTTTTTTTTACGTACACGGTGACAACCACCTTTTCCTCTGCCGCAAGTATTATTTGATCTTTGGCTTCCTCAACAAGCCCTAATGTTTTTAAAATAAAATAAATACGATATACCTTTTTTTTGTATTTTGGTATTGAAAATGGTTTTGATAAAGGATTATATTATGTCAATATATTTAAATGATATGTTGTGATTGAAATGTGGAAATGTTATCATTCCTTTATGTTGGTTTTATGTGTTATAATATTATAATGGTACTTAGACATTTTACGGGTGGTTACGTGATTAACCATATGACGGGTGGTGCCGTGAATACCAGGATGGGTGGTTACGTTATAACCTCCAATGCATTGGGTATTGAAGTCAGCCCTATGGCTATTCCATTAAGTATGTATGGAAGTTGGCCGAATGGATATTCCATTAAGTGATATGTGTGGAAGTCGACCTTATGGTTATTCCACTTAAGTATGTTTATGTCCCAAGTTACCTTTATATGTTACATGATCTTTATATGGGTTTATGGTAATCTTTTGGTTACAGAAGGGTAAGTAATGAACTTTTATTTAGTGAAGAGTTTTTACTACTTCGAAAAGGTGAAAAGTGTTACTTTGATAAATTATACATGGTTTACTTGTTGTTTTGAAAAACTGACAGTTTTCATTCTTTGTGTATCCCTTACTGAGCTTTTTATGCTCATCCCAAGTTTTTGAAATGTTTTTCACAGGACTTAACATGGAATAGAGTCAAGGATGGGATCAAGGGAATGTCATGATACCTAAAACATGGAACTAGACATGTTTCTTTTTATGAGTTTTTATTTTATGGAAACATAGTAGAAGTTTCAACATTGTAATTTTTTGAGATGTAATAGTTATGTCCTAATTATCTAAAACTATAAACCTGAAAAGTTCCTCAATGTGAATTATTAATTTAATTCAATATTAAGTAAGGTTTAAGGACGGGGCCTTATAGTTGGTATCAGAGGTCGGTTTAGATAACTTTAGAGGTTAGGGTATTCTTTAAGCATACGTGACATTACCATAATGGTTAGGATTTCAGAAAGAGTCCTAGTTTTAGATAAATTGAATGAGTAAGTATATATTAGTGTTTATCTTCCTCATTAGTACATGATGGTTTTGCTGATATACTCACACTGACCTTTTTGGTTTTAGTAAATGGCTGGATCTAGCAGGCACCAAAGTAACAGTGGATGTGAAGGAAACTGTGACAGTTTTTTGAGCATGAAACTGAATTATATGGGAGCTACAATGAGAAATCTTGTGATTATCCTCAACCAACTATCTGGAGTCATTATTGACAACCTAAACCTTTGTGATTTCTCTAAGGAATCATATATGTGAGAAACAAATACCTACGAAACTACAGGTAATAATCATAAACGTAAGGGTGTTCAAAAACCTATGTGTCAAAAATGTGGAAAGAAACACCTAGGAAAATGTTTCAAAGGGACAGAAATATTCTATAGATGTGGAAATGAAGGTCATAAAGCAAGAACCTGCCATGGAAAAAGGAAGCATCCAGTTGACTCGAGGAAAGGGAAAGAATTTCTTTCTGAGGGATCAATTGAATGTTTTAAATGTGGTGTGCATGGTCATTATGAAAACACATGTCCTATGAAGAAGTTTCATGAATGGGATCACCAAGATCATACAAATGTTTGTTTACCAATACCTAATTCCATTCCGATTAAGGATGAAGAAACTGAAAATTTCCAATCAAAGGTATGGATTATTTCATAACTATTTTTTTTCTATTTTGGAATCTTAGGATATGATTCATGATTTTGTTTGTAGGAAAGCATTATTTCAGAATATGTTGGGAAGGAATAGTTAATGGATCATGAAGAATGTTGAATGACTAATATGTCAACATATATGGGGTTCAAGAGTTATGGTGAAATTCTTAAGAGTATTAAGTCTCTTTTGATGATGGGGTTACATTAGAAGAACTTTTATAGTATGTGTAACCCTGAAGTTTAATATATGAAAATTTTATTCAAGGAATAGTTATATGTTCTTTTGTGGATATAGTTATAAAGAACCATTTGGGTTTATATGATCCTTACTTTTGAGGTAATTATGGGTTACTATATGTTATGATGGAAGTGAAAGGCTTGAGATAAAATTGAGGTTAAATTATGTTATGGTTATTTTTGATGATTTTATCTCTTTTTGGGGAATGATTTGAGAATTATATAGTTTTGGAAAAAGGACAACGCGCAGACCGTGTGACAACCCGTCGCGTCAGACAAAGCTGCGGAAATCGAACCCACAACCAAAGTGCAACTGGTATTTATCACCTACCACTGGACTACGTTAAGTCCCTGGTTAGTTTGACTGATTCTTTTTAGTTAGATGATTTTATTAATTAAGAGTAAGTTGATTTTGGGTTATCTATGAATATTTATTAACCTATCATGGAGGATATGTGATTAGGTTAATTACTTTTCAATACGAGACATTAAGAGAAACTGATGTTATTTGGAGATAAATGTTACCATTTAACTTGGAAGACTATGTGACTAAATCCTTCAAATATTTGGGTTTCAATCTTAGTTTGGTTTACTTTGAATAATTTTATGGACAAAATAATTATCGAATGGTCCTCGTTGAACTTTGGGTTTTGTTGGACAAATTTTGGAGATTAAGAATAGATTTTCTTTTTATAAAGGGTTATCCTTTTCTGGATTATCTGATCTTGTACTAACCATTTTAGTTTTGGTTTTGGTTAAAGTCTAATGACATGGGAAGTATATAGTTCTCTTTTGTGGATTAGGTGATTCTCTAGAAGTTGATTATAGTACTCTTAATGTGAACAAGTCTTCCTGAATACTCATCTTTTGGAGAAAATATGAGTTTGTGTAAGGAATCTAATAAAAGTTGAAAGTCAACATGATAAGTGATTATGTTTCCTTATGAATAAATTCCTCAATAAAAAGTAACATAAGACAAAAATTTTGTCTATTAACTTTTCCTACTGGGGAATCGAAAACCGTTTAACCCATCACAAGTTTGTGATTTTTTTGTGGTTAACATTCTCCTAAACATGTTTTCTATCACTCTCCATTAGAACATGACCCTTTGTTTTTTCCTCCATGTCCATATTTTCATACTTGGAATCCTAGTATGGGTCAACTCGGGTGACCTTTGTACTTATCTTTCTTTATTTTAAAGTGATTGTTTTACCGACTCTTGTTCCGATGTGGGACTTTCAAGGATGTTTCCAAGCCCATTTTTAAAATTGCGAGGACGCAATTCCCAAAAGGGGGGAAGGATGTAACACCCCAGGTAAATAAATAATATAACATGTTTATATTTATCCATATTTGTGAATAAAATATTAACATTACTTTAAAGGGGATGTTATTCTCTATGGCGTACCCAATACACAACAATGAGTTTCTTGGGAATCTTACGTTGCACTCTAAATATAAAAAAATATTATTTTAAATGGTAGTTAACTCATAGTCGTTGTAATTGCGGGAATGAACAGAACTAACTACAAAATGATTATATATGTTTGTAAAATATTTTTACTCTTTACAATAAATGCTAGAGGATTAAAAATGCAAATGAATCCAGTTTTTAAGCATAAACATCTAATATTCTTTAAAAGGTTGATTAACCGCCTTTTGATGGCGAACCCCTTTTAAATCCACTTTTTGACAATTTTATAAGCTCTATTTTTTTCAAAATAAACATATTATTTATGATTGGGACATTGAAATTTACCTTGGGTTAATTTTTGGTATTTTTCTGACAATGTTCATTTTTCAATGAATAGTGAAAAATACTGCATTTTACATCAAAACTGATTTTTCATCTAATTTAATTATATAGTTATCTTATCTTTTTAATTTGTTTTAAATTGAAATTATAATATATTTTTACCATGTAATTCAATTATGGTCATTGGGATTAATTTCACTTTGGAATTAGGCATAAACAGGTGCCAAACTTTTCATAAATATTGTTTCTAAGAAAAACCCTGCTATTTGTTTTGACAATGGCAAGTTTTTTTAAAATTAATTATTGAAATATATGTGTTTGGAATTTTATAAAATGAATTACATATTTTTATTCATAAGGTACAAGTTATGTAATTAGGACTCTTGTTTTTGGACATTATGAATAGTAACGACGGTAATTATCTTTAATTATCGTGATTAATGAGTAATCAGGTTGTTAAAGATAATAAGATAATATCATAATAAAACAAATGACCATAAAATGTGTCCTAAGGCTACTGGTTTTCTCATGGCAGACCATGGTATGCCTTGTGCCAAACTTGGGGGCCCCATGGAATCACTTTTGTGAGAAAGTGACTTTTTATCTTTTTATTTTTAAAGAATGTTAAATGTAACAAAGAATGTATCACCTAAGTAAAATATTTTTAATTTTGTCCGAATAAATGAGATAGTAGACAATAAATATTTATTGGAAAGCTAAAAATATTTCATACATCATAGTATTTTTTTTAATAATTTTTAGACATTAAATAAATTATATTATTTATGACATCATGATGATGCAGTGATAACCTCATTATTTAACGATTTAAATAAAATGAAAAGATAATGTAAAATCTAAGACCTAAACATGTCCAAAACCTATTGGATGGGTGGATTTAGAACCCTTATCAACTTATCCTCGAAACACATCAATTTGGGACCACTAAAATCCGAAACTCATTTGCAAATAAAGTTACAGTTTATACCTTTCCAAGAGTGCCCCTCCTCTCCTCTTATAAAAGGCCCCCACCTCTACCTCCTTACCCATGCTTCAAAAGCCTTTGGATCGGCCAAAACCTTACCCTTTTGTCTCTAAACATCCCTCTATTACTCCTTGATTCCTCACTTTGGGTATAAGTCTTCCCAAAGATGCCTTTGAGATCAAATCTAAGAGAGTTACCCGATTTTAAGGTAATGTCTTCACTTGAGTCCTTTTGTTTTATTTTGCTTCTCCAACCCCCTAAACTCTTTTTATTCATTTATTTTGTAACAACTAAAGTATCTTCAATATACTAGGATTCTTTTATATGAATTATTAGAGCTACACTTACACACTCCAACATCTAATGGTTAAAGAACATATTTATTCCGTGGATGGCGAATTTTTGCCTCCCGAAACGATGGTTGTTCAACATTCTTTTAACACCTTCAAAGGTGTCCATTAAGATGAAACTATACTTATATACGATATATAATATGTTTATGTTTTACTTAAGCTTCTGTATTTTTCATTTATGGCATACCTTTATGGTTTCCATTATGGGTAAACACGATATCTTCATTTAAGGAAGTGCGGACTACCGCCCCCTCAAAGTGATGTGATTTCTTAATGCCATATGTGGGATATATAAAAGATGGATTTAAAGTTATTATAGATGATGTTATACTGGAATTATAATATACCTTTATATCATTATTATTTTCTTTCCATTAAAGTATGAGATAGAAATGAATGTTGCGTTCATGCGTACGTACGGCTTACCGTCTCCATGAACGGTGCATTTCATTTATTATCCCCAAATGTAATGTATTATTATGAGTACATATATATAATGGATATATATGATGTATGTTACATCTAAATGATTAATATAATTCTCGAATTAAAATATACATACCTCTCATATAGTTTTAATTCCATTAATATGGCATAGAAATGAAAGTAGCGTTCATGCGTACGTACGGCTTACCGTCTCCATGAACGGTGAATTTCATTTCTTTCCTCTAAATGATTATGTGATATTATAAATACTTGTATATGCTGGATATATATGTTATATATGATATCCAAATCAGGAATTTTATTCTGGATATAAATAACCTTTGACCTCATGAACAACATGTAATTGTAAGAAATCCACTTTCGACTTAAGAAACAAATATCGACAAAACAAACATTATTAACTTAATGATTACATAATGTATATAACATGTAAATAAGTGATATAAAAGGAATAATAAGCTTGAAAAAGGTTCTTAATCAAGTAGAAATTAACTCAAGTTTATTATTTATTAGATTAAATAACGATCGAGTCAAGTTAGACCTGAGGTAATGGATCCTACTCCTCTCTTTCTTTTTAAGTACGCTCATTTATGTCATTCCTTTTAAAGCTCATCTTTCTTGTTATTGGTATGTTATATTATATTAATCTTACTGTAATTTTTATGTTCATATGATGAGAGACCCTATTCTATCTCATCAATCCATTTTGGAAGTTTTGAGTGGCGCCGTTAGGCTGTCGAATTTTCGTAAGAGATCTAACCTCTCTCTTTCTTTTTAAGTACTCTCCTTTTTGTCACTTATTTTAAGATACTTTTTGTTATGTTGGGGGATGTTCATTTATATTCCTACTTCTGAAAAACTTTATATTAATATGATGAGAGACCCTATTTTCTCTCATCAATCCATTTTGAAAGTTTTGAGTGGTGCAGTTAGGCTGCCGAATTTTCGTAAGAGATCTAACCTCTCCCTTTCTTTTTAAGTACTCTCCTTTATGTCACTTATTTTAAGCTCCTCTTTGTTATGTCAGGGGATGTTCTTTTGTATTCTTTTTTCTGTAAAATTTATGTTCATATGATGATAGACCATATTCTCTCTCATCAATCCATTTCGGATGTTTTGAGTGGCGCCGTTAAGCTACCGAATTTTCGTAAGAGATACAACCTCTCTCTTATTCTTTTTAAGTACTCTACTTTATGTCACTTATTTTAAGCTCCTATTTGTTATGTCGGGGGATGTTGTTTTGTATTCCTTTTTCTGTAAACATTATGTTGATATGATTAGAGACCCTATTTCCTCTCTTCAATCCATTTTGGAAGTTTTAAGTGGCACGTTTAGGCTGTCGAGTTTTCGTAAGGGATTTTTAATATCACTTTTATTCCCGTGAGATTTATGCTACATTTGCCACAATTTCCTTTGAGTGGTGTATGTACTGCCCATTATTTTACTCATTGTGAAATATACTCTCATTTTTGAGTATTTACATCAATGTTTTATTTTCCTTCTTTCACGGGGTGCATGTCACGAAAGATACCCATGTCGGTAAGGGAACCTTTCACCCTCCTCTTTTTAAAAGACTTTTTTGTTGGGTATTTTAATTTACATATTTTTATGATGGGATATGTTCTCATATATCCTTATTGATGTAAATTTTATGTCCAGGTGATGAGATACCCTTTTTATCACTCATCAACTCATTTTCCGAATTTTGTAGTGACGCCGTTAGGCTGTCATATTTTTGCAAGGGAACTTTTTAACCCAAATTTGATTCTTTGGGATAATCTTGTACTCCTTGAATATGTCATTCTATGAATATGTGTGAATAACCTCTGATTTTATTACAATTAATATCCACTTATATTGGGTGTATTCGTTTGTCACACATAATTATGTAATTGATTTATCCTTAAACCAAGGATACCGTCTTTGTAAGGGACTTCGTCTCAGTCTCCATTCATTGAGGCATATTTTGTTTTATACACAAAATTCTTTTATACGGTGTATAAACCCCTTTTACTTTTACATTTATTCAAAAGGAATCTTTTATCTACGAAGCGTTTTACTAAACGACAAAAAGGAATGTTTCTTTTTACGTACGTGGTGACAACGACCTTTTCCGCCGCCACGAGTATTACTTGATCTTTGGCTTCCTCAACAAGCTGTAATGTTTTTAAAATAAAATAAATACCATATACCTTTTTTTTTGTATTTTGGTATTGAAAATGGTTTTGATAAAGGATTCTATTATGTCAATATATTTAAATGATATATTGTGATTGAAATGTGGAAGTGTTATCATACCGTTATGTTGGTTTTATGTGTTATAATTTTATAATGGTACTTGGACATTTTACGGGTGGTTACGTGATAAACCATATGAAGGGGTGGTTCCGTGAATACCAGGACGGGTGGTTATGTTATAACCTCCAATGCATTGGGTACGGAAGTCGGCCGTATGGTTATTCCTTTATGTATGTATGGAAGTTGGCCGACTGGCTATTCCATTAAGTGATATGTGTGGAAGTCGACCATATTGTTATTCCACTTATGTATGTTTATGTCCCAAGGTACCTTTATATATTATGTGATCTTTATATGGGTTTTATGGTATTAGTTTGGTTACATAAGGGTGAGTAATGAAGTTTTATTCAGTTAAGAGTTTTTACTACTTTGAAAAGGTGAAAAGTATTACTATGATAAAGTATACATGGTTTACTTGTTTTGAAAAACTGACAGTTTTCATTCTTTGTGTATCCCTTACTGAGCTTTTTATGCTCATCCCAAGTTTTTGAAATGTTTTTCATAGGACTTAATGTGGAATAGAGTCAAGGATGGGATCAAGGGAAATTCATGCTACCTAAAACATGGAACTAGACATGTTTCTTTTTAAGAGTTTTTATTTTATGGAAACTTAGTAGAAGATTCTACTTTGTAATATTTTGAGATGTAATAGTTATGTCCTAATTCTCTAAAACTATAAACCTAAAAAGATCCTCAATGTGAATTATTCATTTTGTTCAATATTAAGTAAGGTTTAAGACCGGGGCCTTATATCTGGTCTTTCTCTGGCTAAGGGGTCGTGTTTCTCCTAGGTAGTATGGGTATATTCTGTTAGCCTTTCTATTTAAATCCATAGTCCTTCTATAGGCTCTTTAGGTTTATTCACTTGAGATCTATTGTAATCTAAAACAGCTTCATCATGCTGTTATTTCACCTGTGAGTATTCATACCTTGTATAGTAATTATAGTTCCGATACATATTGAGTTTTTTTGGATTATTTGTCTTTTTAAAGAAAAATGAAAACATATCTACAATGTAAAATTTGAAAAAAGAATAATTAAACTAATGATTGGATCCCCAGAAATGGTGCAAATTTTGATGCATGCCTATCATTGGGCATGGAAAAAGCATATTTTTTTTCTCATGCAGCATAGAGGCTGACCAGGGTCATCTAACATGAGGAGTTTTCTCAGTTGTTTACTCACTTAAAAAAATTCAGCTAAACTAATTGTTTTTTTGTTTTTTATTATTTCTATTAATGAAATAGAATTTATGAAAATAATTTAAATGAAAAATATTCAATTCCAATTAATATTAAATGCAAAACAAAATGGAATTAGTGTAGAAAAGAAGTTATCTTGAGAGAACATTCAATGAGCACCTTCATTGACCAGCTTCTAATATTCATAGTGAACATACTCCATTATATATGTGCACACCTTATTCTACCCTGGTTATGAATGAAAAGTCTACTTATAGATTTCCAATCACACCCTCCAACCACCTCATCAGTCGAGGGAAAATGGTAGTAAATTTAGAAGTTAAACTTTAGACCACCACATTGAGGATTAAACCCACTATAAATTATCCTTAGAATTAACTCAAATAATATTAAAAACATATTATTCGGTTCTAGAACCTTATTAATCCATCAAGATATTCCTCTGATTAGTTACTAATGATCATGAGTATTATAGTTCACGATGGTAACATGAGAAGAAGAAAAGAGGGTGGATGGGTGCATACATAAATAAAAACAATGCATGAATTTATTAAATCCTAAATTAAAATTGACAACTAAAACAAAAACAATGAAAATAAATAAATTAAAAGTAAAGGGTGAATATTTGTGGTTGTCCTCCCTTGTTAGATATATCCACCTTGGTTTTTTGATGGAATGGGTTGTAGAATGTAATGATTTGAGAGGGAGGATATCCCCTCTATTTATAGGTAGAATTTGTCCCCAGAAAGTTGATGCATTATAGCCACAATAAATGAACACTTCACATGTTTCAACCTTCATTAATTTTTTTTCATAAATATCTTTTCCATATCTCATAAAACCATTATCATATTTGGATATCATATGTGGGACTTATGAGTTTTTCATTCATGGATTTTTTCTGGAAAAATTATTATGGAAGCTTCCTAAAAAATAATAACACACAATGGAAACCATAATGAATTCCAAACTCTCCCCAATTAATTTTAGAAGTGAGACTATGTGTCCCTGTTATATTAAATGTGTAATAACTATAATTGGAGGTGTGTATCTCTATATGGACTTTCGTTATGGAGGAGGTGTCCATGCTGCCCGCTCAGAAACTCTATCAACATAATTAATTTTTTAAAGCCCCTAGATGCTCGAATATGACCCTAGTTCAGAAGAAGAAGTTGGAGTAAATAAAATACATATTATTACATTAAAATATTAACTCAATTTGTAATTTTATATTTCAATAAATGACTAAAATACCTTTGATATAAAAAAATCTGTCAAAAATCCAGAATTAGGGGCTTTTCACCCTTTTTTTTAAAACACAACAGAAATCCAAAATTGATTCGTATAAGAAAAAATTTATAATTTGGGATGATTAAAAAATTTAAATGAATACAAAATAAGGAAAATATTAGCTCTATCAACCATATACATATCCTCATTTCTATGAATATGTACAAGGGATTCCTTATATATATTCTTATACTTGCATATACACCTTTACACTTACACACGTATCAATTTATATATATATAAGAAAACCTATAAAAATTATATATATTCAAACTTCCATGGGTGAATATATATAATGGTAAAACATATATATGTATATTCCTACCTATGAATACCCGTGTAATTTGACTTTGACAATGGTGTCTTGAATCTATCTTAACAATGTCCAAAGTACTCAAGAAAATATTAGACACCCCAAAATTAAAAATACCCTGATTAAAATTGGTCCAAGGTGAAGGAACCAAAGATCCCTAACCTAAAACCAATACCAAACATTCTTAATTCAATTTTCATGATAAAAACTAGCCATAATTGAGTATCCCAAAACCATATAAAACAAAAACAAATAAAAACACTCAAACTTTATTAGGGTTCGACCAACACATGTACACCACATGGAATAGATGGAAACCAAGTAAAGAAGGAGAAGGAGGAGAGAACAATATTATCAAATAAATTTTCACACAAGATAAGGGGTTAATCAACCATCGGTCAAGGGTGAAATGGGGAATGGCACGTTAGAGCCCTCTTGGGCTCGGCATAGAGTGATAAGAGTGGGAAGAGGGGTGAGGCTTGAATGGTAAGAAGGGGGAACCACTTTGAGGGTTTAAAAAATTAATAATTATATAAATAGTAATAATAATAATAATAATAATAATGCCAAAATTGTTATTATTATAATAATTATATTAACTATTATTAAAAAACTTATTATATTTCATTTATCTATTATTATTAATTTTTAGGGTTTTCATATTTTATTTACCATACCTTTCATTTCATATGATTTGGTCACATGATTTGTCAAGTCCTCCACAAACCAAGCGGCCACCTCTATCTAAGGTTAAATGGGTACTTTGAGATGGTGCGAGACTATGATCCTAACCATACTACTTGGAAATGGACACTTTATAGGCCTCATTGTTTTAAATAATCTGGAACATAGTTTCCCCCAACCTTGCACCAATCATGAACCTAGGAAGATAACTCAAAAATAAAAATATTGAAAACTGTCTCGGTCAAAAACTCAACATAGTAAATAAATTTAATTAAATTATTAAAAAAATTAATAAGTATCGGTCAGGGTGAGAAAACAAAAGACAATGAAATCTTCATACCATAGAAAACCTACCTCTTCTTCATCATATACAAATTATCTAACAATGTTGATTTACCTTATAAATATATAAATTGTAATTATGGTGACTCTTCATCAAAAAATCATCTTATTATATTAATTATTGCCTAATCTAAACATATTTAGGGAATTTTTTCCATTATTCATCAAATAACAAGGATTTTTTATCATATTATATATTAAATTCCTTGTGTACGAAACATGACATGTTTCTAGGAGATCCTATATATGAATATTAACATTCTTTTATCCTGGTCTATAAAAATTGTAGTAGAATTATTTATTTTACATCATATAGTTTATTAAATAACCAAATAAAATACACTATATCCCGATCACAAAATAATGTCACACCAAATATTACTATTTCATAGTGATGATTGTATGAATTTAAAAATATTAATGGTATGAATAAAATTTAAGTAGTAACTATTGATTAAAACATGAAAAAATATACAAAATTTTAAAATATCAAATCATAATCATATAAATAAAATGTACTTTAGTTATTCTCTCCTCGTCATCAATTTGAAAATTATAAAAAATATGTATTTTCCCTTTTTTTAATTTAAAGTAACATAACACTATCATGAAATCAATTAAAACTAAATATAATAAACATGGATTCAAAAAAGATTTATTTTCAAGATGTGTATACCCAATACCTTCATAATAATAAATTCATGTTAGTATCATATAAGAATTATAGTTAACCCAAATTCCTAACCATGTAAACATTTTCAATTATTATAATCATTTCTATTAATACCACATCTCGTGAATTTACTTGGGTGTTTATAGTGGATGATTAATCATTTAAAAAAAAATATTCATATTGACTATATGACATTATAAATAGAATATTTAATTCCATTAATCAATTACATGTATCAACATGATGATGATTTACATTGATAAAACGTTCATTTCAATCTATATAATCTTGATGTTATACGTATAAAATAATGTTAGGTTAATTTTTTTTATATATTAATTTTATCAAAAAAATGAATCCACATAATAATTCCATTTTTCCTAGACTAAATGGAAAAAATGAGCTTCCACTACTAATATAAATATTATTACCAAACTAATTAGTGAACTATTAAAATTTGTCTTAATTCCATTTACTCCCTCTCCTAGGATAGGCTTGATCAAAGACCTATGAAATTATTTCACCACTTCCTTACATTATATAAATCAAAATTAAAACAATAAAATATATATTATTCATTATTTAATTTCATTATAACATTTGTTATGTAATGATCCAAAAAATTGTTTACAACGAAATACACATTATAAATAAGAAAAAATTCAATATCCTATATTTATTATATATGTATATAATTTAAATTTAATATTTAAATATTCTATCTGTATTTACTTATGGTTTCCAAAGTGTAAAACATATCTAAGTATAGGTTAAAATCAAACAAAACCAACTAGTACATTGGATTATCCCAATCATTTTTACCCAAAAAAATAAAATGAATAATTATGTATATTTTCTTTAACGAGTCAACATGATCAATATTTTCCACATTTACATGATAAATATAACCAAGATGAAACTGATAGTCTAGTTACTCCTTTGGTTTCCACCAAAATTATTAATCTCTTAATTCATAGGTAGTATCCCATCTTCATCATTGTTTTCTAAAAATATATAATTAAAGATAAGGACTGATATATATAGATAGAGGGAGAGATAAAGCTTCATCCTTAGATATTATCAAAACATTTAGATGATTATAGATAAAATAACTATAAACCTACTTATATAGACATATACTAAGACACCATAAAGTTAAAATTTTAATAAACATTGGAATAAATGTTTAATAAATGTTTCAAAAGTTATAAAATATTCAATTTCTGATTCTTCATTAGTAATATATTTTTCAATGATTAAATAATTAATTACGATGTTAAAAGTCCATAGATCATCATTACAAGATGAGAAAATAATCCATGAAATCCTAGAGTGATAAAAAGTGGTCTAGCCATGAATTATGACAAAATAAATACATATTAAGAAATAACACCAAGGTTTTGTTACCCTCACTATGTCATAGTTCAATATATCACAAATAATGACATTGTTAAAACCATTAATCCTTTTATTTACCTTGATTACAAATTTCCTTCAATATCCCAATTTCACCAAATCCTTAAAGGATTATCACAGATTCACCTTATGTCACATCATATATAAATTCACCTCAAACTATATCAAACTGTAATTTGGAAAAGCTATCAATCATTTTCACCATATGTTTCATCATATGTGAAAACTTTTTCAAATAAAACCAAGAAATAATCTAAAAATCCTGCAAAAAAATTTTGTGTAGCTCTAAAATATTTTTACTACTACTTTATAACAAAACAAAATTCTAATACAAATGAAAACCATGTGTAAATCTATGGTCCTTTAAAGTATTGATAATAATTATGAATTCCCTAATCTATAAATGTAAGTAAAGAGATACCTCTAACAAACCATAAATGATATTTAATAAACTACAGGATCTCTCTTAATATCTCATAAATGCATGTATTTATATACTTATATCTCTATGTTATATCATATAAAATTATACATAATCATATAATCTCTTTTTCTATGTCATCAATTGAATATAAGACACATATTATTTCAATATTTTATAGTTAACTCATGTATTATAGATTCTTCAAGTATAGACTAACCTGAGAGATTAAATATCTCATGGTATTATCCCATTAACTAATGAAATCACAAAACACTTATTAAAATATATAATAATATCACATTTACATTATCAAGGTATGGATATAAAATTGTAAATCTATCTTAATGTAAGTTATAGATAAAACACCTTTCATATCAGTGAAAACAAATACCATATTGGTTAAACCAAAAAAAATAACATGATCAGTAACATACCCATAAACATCATATAATATCATCCCCGAGGTTTTATAAAAAAATGTGTCAAATTATAAAGGCCCATGTGCGAATTATTTTTTCATCCTTAGGATTGAGGATTCAATGTTAAACATTCACATCTAGTACACCAAATAAAAATTATATAACACTCCATTTGGTATATTTTATAGCTCATCTAACTGAAAAAGTACATTTATGTCAAATGAGAATACTATGAATCTTCAATGAAAATAATACCCATAATACCATAACATAGTTTTTAACACTCTATAATACTCCATGGAAAACATCAGTTAGGGATGACTCAAAATCGTAATTTTAGAGGTCAATATTAATTTCACTCCATGAAATATGTGAATCCAACGTAAAATAATGATAAAGTGGATTATGAGTCTTATATAACATTATATAATTAAATTATAAAATTATTTAAAGAGTAATAAAAAGCTATAAATAAGTTTTAGTGATGTCATATCTCATATGATTTACTACTAATGAGACCTTATATTTATTACACATTTTCATATTTTTTAAACTTTTTATATGTATATATAATTATTAATACATATTTATGTGACCATAGGATATAGAATCCAACTAAAACCCTTTAATTGGTAACATACATTATGTATGATTTTTTGATTAATTGATAAATCATTAATCATATTTTAAATATTCAATTCCTTGAATATAGTATCTAAACATATTTACATAACAATATCCAATGTTATGATATTAATAAATTCTATTTTGTAATTAAAACTATTTCTATGTGCATCATCATAATCATGATGGGTAATGTTTCCTTAGTAAGACTAAAGAATCATCAAGAGTGGAATTTACAATGTAGGAGTTGAACTGAGTTAATCTCAATTCATATATGGTTAATGTGTAATTGATCATACATCTAGGGTCAGTGTATGCTCAAAAAACCATTCTATTCAATATTTTTTATATTAAAATTCATATTGGACACATTTTAATACTTATTTATTAATTATTTCCATTAATACGGTTGGTATATTTCCATGTTGTATTATTTGTAATCATGTTAACAGATGAGTGGGAATATCTTTAGATTTAAGTGGAGGTGCATCGAATGTAAAGGCATGATTCATTTCAACAGGTTATTAAATTAAAACATGAATGGTGATAATCGCACTGCTAAACTCTTTAGTAAATATTTTATAGAAACAAAATATTATCTTATGTGAGGAGGACCATGATTAATACTTTTTTTAAAATGTGATGATACTAATAGTAAGATTAATTAATCTTACATAGTAAGGTTATAGCATATGGTTATTCTTATATAAGAAAAAAATTATTTTTTCATGAGATGAATCATTACATAGCTATAATATTTGTTCCATGAGAAGTTCATTTAAGGAATCTAGAGAAGTCAACTATACTATGAAGTTTACATGAGATAAATTGGTATTATTTGTATCTAATATATAATATTTCCCAACCTAGAATGTAATGTTTGATATAGAGGGTTTGGTGAATTTTTTAATACCACATTGTAAATGAGGAAACTACACTTCGATGAAATCATATATATGGTTAGAGGATTTTCTGGATATAGAGGTTTAATTCATTTCACATCATAGTGTATATTTCACACAATAATGAGTTCCACAAATAGAAATTTTATGGTTTTTTTATTATGGATATATCAAACCTATCGGGTCATAATCTTTCAACCATTATGAAAATATAGTTAATGATACACTGAGATCATTGGGATTAATCCTTCTATGTCATTCAAATATGAGAGTTGCACAGTAGTTAGAGGTGATATTCCTAGAAATATGTTTTTAATATAAATAAATGGTGACCTAACTGAGGTTCTATATAAATAAAATAGAAGTTATATTATGATATTTGGACACCTTTACTAGGGAGAATTGTAAGATGGATTTTTAGGCTATTGAGCTGAATAATAAGGGTTCATACCATGTTTAAATTTTAGAGCCACTTGAGGTATGATAATAAAATATTATTTCACATTATAGACCTTAAAATTCATATTGGAATTACATTTCAACAAAATACACTAACTTTATTCCTTATTCCTTTGATAATAAATTAAACAATGGGTAGTATGATCAAAACCACTAAACCACAAGGATTATCCGCCATATAATATTGGAGATTAAAAATTCTAAATAACCATTTGTTCGTATAATTTCATTCACTCTCTATCTAACATCATCATTATTGATATCTATTCACTATAATAAATTATGAGAATCACATAGTTTGAGAGTTAGTGTTGTCAAAATCCCTTGATTCACCCCTCTCTCTTTGGTAGTGTAATCCCTTTTAGAAACTCAAAAATTATATTAGAGAATTATAACCATATGATATCAAATTTTTTCTAATACCTTTAAAATTTTATTAGATAATTTTTTCATGAATAAATTTTCTAGTTATGGGATCATCCACCACATTTCATAATTTGTATTAGAGAATTCTTGAGTAGTGGGTCCAAGTATGATTCCCACACATCTATGTTTTATTTAAATTACTTATATATTTGTTCTATAAGATATATACTATATTAATATCATTAACAATAATACAATCATCATTTAATATGGAAATGGACTCCATCTATAGAGAGAGTTTGTCTCTATATATTCATTCTATCTACCAAGGAATTCTTGATATCACCAAGAATAGTGTTAATTTTCCTAAAGTTAGGATAACCTACACTTTAATGTGAAATGAGAATATAAAATATTATTGGAGATATTTCAATTAAATAATCTAATTAGTTCAAGATAAAGTGTTTACATTATTCATGGTTATAATGATAAAAAACAGAATCTGGAAGAAACATCATGATACCTTTTAAGGAGACAATATGGTGAAAGAGACTTGGTAATAAAATTTCCAATCACATTTTAAAGACATCATAATGAGATAATATTAATCTATAGACAATTTCACCATTGATATAAACAAGATGGTATTCTTTATTCAAATATATGGTGAAATTATTGAAGGTTATACAATCACACAAATACTGATGAGAATCCTCCAAGATAACATTGATGTTAATACTTCATCCGTAGTGGATCAAGCTTAGATGAACAGATGATCAATATAGTCAATATTTTTTTTTGATTTATTATGGGATAAGAGGAGGTCTATCCTTTCATATAAAAGGAAAAATAGATAAATTGACCAAATTAAATTCATTAAAATTATAAAATCTGGTTGAGTCAGGTAAGTCTCATACAGAATAATATTATGATGAAGTGTATTCTAATATATTTTAATGAATTAATGTTTTTATTTTCAAAATTCATATTTTGAGGTAAAGATAAATATAAATATAAATACAAAATAAAAATAAATTATTTAATTGTGGCTAGATTGGAAACATTTTAGTTGGATTCTCTGAGAAAAATGAAAAGGAGGAGGAGGAGGAGGATTATCGTCCTCAAACATCAACATGGAAGTGAAAGATGGATAATTGTCTCCCATAATTATTATTCTTAGAAGGAAAAGGAAATGAAAATAAAATAATGTTAAATTTTTTTTTATCAAAAACTGATGTTATAGTTTGTGATGAAAGAAGTCAAATATATAACAAAAACTCAGATTATAATAGGAAAACAACCTTCATGGAATAATAAAATCATCCTAAAATTTCCTGAAGTAGAGAATTAGATGAAGTAAGTGGTGAAGAAGAAATACCTGATAAAGAGATATATAAATAGTTTCACATTAAAGTGTTTCTCATAATGCTATTGAAAAAATAAATGATACATGAAAAATAAAATAAGAATCGATAATAGAAAATGATTGATTAAGGAAATACCTTAATGGGTGAGAAGATAAAGACATTTCAAGGAATACAATTATTTTCCAATGAGATATGAAATATCTTAATGAATTTATTTAAATAAGAGATAAAATTTACCATTATTATTTACAAGTATATTTTTTTAATGATGGGAATAAGAATCTTATAGAAAAATATTTATAATCAAAAATTATTTTAGAACATACTTGGTTTTTGAGTTGAGGATTTTAGTGAAAGAAGTTATTAAAATATCTAAAAGAATATAATCACTTACTATAGCTATTAGAAAATATGATTATTTTCATATATTACTAATAAAAAAATTTGGACACCTTATACTATAATTCTAGTGGAGGAAACATAAATACGTTAAATAATAATGTGATTTTATCACTAAATATGATGAAAAAACACACTAAATTGCCAGATTGTGATACTAAAAATTACAAAGGAAAATAGGAATTGAAATAGAATAATATGGTGTTTGAGATTAATGGGAAGGTTAATTATATGACTTTACATATCAAGTGCCCACCTAGACTTGTTCTAAGTATCTATTTACACCCTAATACTTCTACTAATAGGATTAGGGATGGTGACTAGAAATAAAAATTCATAATAAACCAATTGGATTACATTTTTAGATATCCTATGGGTGATAAAACCAATAAATAAAAAAATCTGGATCATATCCATGATGGATAAATATGAAAAACAAAATGGGTAAAACATTCAATGATATGAATATAAACCATCCAATAATATACAAAGTAAACGATAGTACCAGGAAAAGAATACGAGACCCAACTACATTTTTACATGATTTAACGACTATCGAGTTAAGGGGAGATCTCCATTTTGATCTAAACATTATACTAAACATAATCTATAATAAACCATTTATGTTTCCTATATACCCAAACTCCACTAGACCTACTATCTCTATATCCTCAAAAGACATCGCAGACTTTTATGCCATTTCCATAGACATATCAAGTGTTGTTCCCAAGGACCATAAGTGGGTGAGTATAAAAATACCTAGTATGACCCCCTAAAAAATGAAAATAGGATTGAATATCAACATTGAAGTATGTACAGACCATATAAACCCACAATGAAATCCAAGGGATTATAGAATCATAGAGTATCCATTAATCAACACCCAAAAAACCATCACACAATTCAATAGGGTGAAACTAGAGAAAACCCAAAAACTCTCTCATTTACATCATGTTGATTGCCCAGAAAATTCCCCTGACTAAGAGAAATACATCTCCCTTTTATTTTTCCTCCACATAAGACCAACTTGTTCAATTCAGGAAAGGGAAAAAACACATAACACCAAAAATCGCTCAAGGGAATCCGATGAAATACCTAGTCAATAATGGTACACCAAACCGCATAGAAAAAATTGCCCGCAGAAGAATCGCAAGAACGTAGGTTGATTAACTGAAAATATAGTCACACCATCATCCATGAGTGAGTCTCATCACCACACTAATATTATAAAAACCCATGATTTTAGGGAAATATCATTTCACATTAAAAAGCTGTGTTTGACAACTTATGAAGCACTCACTCTGGATTTTATGTGTGTAATTATTTTTCATTATAACTGAATCACATTATATATTATTTTAATAAAAAAATAATTTTAAAAAATAATTAATAATTCACTTAGGAGTTACTATTTTTCATGGAGAACTCTTTTGAAAAATTTAATTTATGAGCATTATTTTTATCATATATATTTTATTTAGAAAATAATTTCTATTATTAAAATTATAAAATATTATTTTTTACACATGTATAAAATTATATAATTGGATATCATTATGTTACAATTGAAAAAAACATTTAAAGTTCAAAAAGATATGATTTTATAAAAAACATATTTTATCTAAACCTTGAGTTATTATCTTAATGAAATAAATAAATAAATAAAATTTAATTATTTTAATTAAATTTTTTTAGAATACATTTAACCAAATATTTTTAACATTCATCAGATTTTTTATAGGCAAGTAAGAGAAAAAATTTCATTTTCAATCTAAATTTTTTTTTCCAAAAACAATTTTGGTTCTGTTTTGAATGGTTCTTTGAAATTGAATTTTTGGAACTTATAAGAATTTAATAGGGTAAAATGGGTTCCATATATATATTAATAATATAAAAAATCAATAAGGGAATTTTTTTTTTAACATTATGAATTGGAACTAGCATACAATTTTGTCACTATTATAAATGGTAAATTAGGTAAATTAAGGTTAAAACCATGTTATAATTCCACAAAATACCATCTTAAATCATATTGGATGAGATTATTTTAAACCATATTAACTTATATTCACAATTTATTATTTTATTGACCCTTTAACTTAATAAATACATATATTATATAATAAAGTTTCAAGTACATACATGTTTGAACCTCCCTGCATATAAAAGGGAACCTAATCTATTCACCTATTTACAGACATTAAGCACTATATATCTACCATACCCTACCCATATTACATTATTACTAAATTACCCATTTCCTATAAGTTATCTCCTTCCCCTAAGACCAAACCAAGAATTCTTAGGGGGTATTCTAAAGGAGGTCTCTCAAAGAATATGTAATTCTATTTACTGATATATTTCAAGTTTAATTCTTCCTTAAACTCGTAAATATAATAACTAACCATATTAACATGATGATATCAGTATTATTACTATACTGAATTTTTTTATTTTAATGTTACAAACATTTTCCACTTATTTCTCATTCATTTAGGAATTATAATATCGATATTGTGTATGTCTGGACTACCACCCCAATGAAGCGATATATTTAATTTTTAATGTTTTCTATATATGATAGGTAATATGAATAGATTTAAAAAAATACATAAAATTGATTATATTTTTATGATTCTTAAAAGTTATATTATTATTTATCGTGCTTTCTTTCAATTCATTGGAAAATAAAAGCATTACTTGTGCATACGTAAGGACTATCGTCTCCACGAAGTGGTGTCATTTATTTTTCATCACAACCTCATAAGAAAGGTTTTAATGGTTTATATAAATAAAAAATATTAGACTTATAAAATTATTTATATTATGTAGATGATGAAACCATTAACAAGGTTAAAGGAACATGACCCTTAAGATGAAACATACATGGAAAATGATACAGTTAACACCCCAAATGTTAATTTTAAGGAAGGATTATTAATAAATGTGTAATTGGAATTTATAATAGAATGTTATATTATAAGATAACATATAATATGGTTCTTTTATATATGTATAATATGTAAAAATTTATTATATAATATCTTAATAATAATTATGAAAAAAATTCAATATATGAGGTAGGGGTTTCTTTGGTGATCTTATTTTTAATCGAGATTGATTATTAATAAATCCCCTTTAAGGGGATTATAATATCTTTATATAATTAAACCCATTTAATTTATTATACCAATTTTAATTTTTGGGGGTTTATATTTTAAATTAATTCTCCACTCTTTGATACTTTAAATGATCGAGAAATTTTTTTAAGAAAATTCTTTGATATTTCCTCTTTGGTAGGTGAATTTGTATTTGATGTACAAGCTATTTAAAATGTTTTATTGAATGTTTTTTTCTATGACTAAATGAATATTTAAATTATTTTTCATCCATATTTTAATTTATTTTTAAAATTTTAAAAATAATTTTTTATAAGGTTTTTTGAAAAGGATATTTATATGTTTTTACAAAAAGTTGAAAAGTAAAATTTATTTTAAAGATTAATGGATGAATATAATTTCCTTATATAAATACCATTTTTTTAATTGATTGTAAATTTAAAAAAATTTATTGTTTATTTTGAAATAATTTATTTTTATCAATATTATATAATTTGTTATTTAAAATTTTACTTATAAATAATATTTATCTCATTTTTTAATGAATTCTGTGAATTTTATTTCAAGTAATTTTTCATATAAGAAAAAATCCATTAATGTTTAGTATACTT
This sequence comes from Viscum album, assembly GCA_963277665.1. Classification (NCBI taxonomy): domain Eukaryota; kingdom Viridiplantae; phylum Streptophyta; class Magnoliopsida; order Santalales; family Viscaceae; genus Viscum; species Viscum album. The sequence goes on along the minus strand of CAUJRU010000412.1, from coordinate 429,065 downwards.
AACTAGGGATATGATCTAATGATAACATTAATGTTTTTCCAATGGATGGAGTATAATTATGTGATATTGAAATTGTTATGAATCTCATTTCCTTTCTATTGGTTAGGCTATGATTAATTGATGAATGTTTTTATTATCTTGGGATACATATATCATTGGATTTCATCATATTATGGATTGGCCCTAGGAACAAAAAAAATATAATTTAATTATGTAATGTATTGGATATTGTGTGGTATACGCATCACAAGACCTAAATGGACCATGGTATTCTATGGAAATACTATTATTATAATATGATCATTAAAACCTAGACACGAGTTTGGCTAGTATGAATAGGAATAGCTATATTATCAAATATATCTAGAAATGTTTTACCTAAAAAAATTAATAAACATCCTAATTTGATTATAAATTGGTTTGAAATTAAGATACAATCTTTTTCAAGTAAAAGATATATTTTCTTAAATATGTTTTTATGCCTAATTTATTTTTATCTTAACATATAATACAAATAACACTTTATAAATTATTATAATGAAATGATTAGATTATATATCAAATAAATATAAGTAAAATTTATTTAATTATGGTTTTGATGGATTGAATGAGGAGAGATTAAATTTAGTATTCGAAAGTACATTTTTATCAAAATAATATTTTATTTCATTTTATATGTGGATATTATCATTAATATCTACCGATTTTATAAATTGTGTTTAAAAAATAGGAAATAAATTTTTAAATCATCAATTACTCATAGTTTTAGGATGATTTTCTGGGACTTTTTTGAAAGTTTTTATTTTTGAGTGAATAATGAAAAATGTCATTTTGTGTTATACTGTCATTTTATTTCTATAAAAAAATTAATTTAAAAGTAAAATTATATTTTTAATTTTTTTAAATTAATATAATTAACAATTAGTAAAATATAATACAATTTATTAGAAAATAATTAGTATCATATTTAATTTTTTTATAAATCAATTTTTATGCATAAAACACGCTTTTCTAAAAAATATTTTTTGGTTTTGTTTTAGAACATTAATATTAATCTTGATTTCTAAAATTTATATAAATTGAATCTTGAAAAATGTATTCCATAATTCAACTAAATTCATTCTAGTTTGATAAATATTTCCATTTTATTTTTAGTAATTATAATTAGTTACTTTAGTAAACATAGTGTTAGCAGGGTAAAGGTAAAATATTGTGAAAACTATGAGATAAGGCCTAATAATATCCCTAAGAATTGTATTTATTTATTTATTTATTACTTTTTCAATCATATACATCCATATTTTTAAAATTGTTCCTTTTTTTCATATTTCCATTTATTATAAACTTCATATTGTTATAGATAAAGGATAATTAAAAAATTTCACACTCTTACATTTAATTTTTATTATATAATTTAATTGGGATACTAAGATGTTTTGAATGAATATAAAATATTAATTTTAACATAAAGAATTTATTTTCTTAATGATAATTGTTTTTTAATTTTAATTGACAATACAATTACATTAAATATAGACACAACATAGATATTGTACTTGCTAAGGAAGAATAAAATTAATTGTAAATGATTTAACAATAAAAATACTAATATCTTTTATATGAACTTATTTATTCAAAGAATTTAAAATGTAATTATAAATTATAATTAATGGTAAATATGTGTAGATTAATATTATTTTTTATTAGGTTTTTGATGTAAAATACAATTAATATTCCCAAAATGTCTGTAATGATATTTTACGATAATCAATATTTTTTAACAGATTTAAAATCTAAAAAAAAATATTTGTAGAGGATAATCTGTATTTTAAAAGGTTAAAAATTCATCCATGGACAGTTTTGGAACCACTTTACAACTTATAAGTATATTTAGAACCATTATACAGTGAGAATTATGTTATCACTGTTAAGGTTCAAAGGGTTATCAAGGGGTTAACCTAGAAGATAAGGGTTAAAATGAAACATAAACATCTCTAAATTTCACCGATTGAAGTTATTTTTACCTTATCGTGTTTATAAATATAAATTATTTCAACATGGTTAAACATTAAATTATTATGATATTTATTATTTTTTAATGTTCCGAGTATTTATGATTATGGCACTCCCATCAATTATAAAAGGGAACTCCATATCCTTTATTCTTCACACATTTTGACCCCTTATCTCAACCAATCTATATCAAAACACCTTCCCAAAAATCCGCCCCATAACCTAGATATTATTGTATCAAAAAAACAACATCATACCAATTTTGGTACTCTAAAGAAAAGGTAAAAGTCTTAACCAAGTTATTTCATTTTATTTCTTCTTCTATCACATTAAATTTTGTACTAACCATGAAGACATAAAAAAATAAGTATTTTAAATTTACTAAAATTATATTATTATTATTGTTATATAAACAATATTTATCATCTATATTTCAACCATATGGTAAATGAAAACATCACTCATGAGTATGTGTGGACTTCCACTTCTTTGAGGCGATGTTTTTTTGTCACCACAAAACAAGGATGGTCATTTTTTATGGATTTAATGAATATATATTTTATTTTCCTAAAATTATAATTATTTTTAAAATATAATATATTTCTTAACTTATTATCCATCGACCCATTAAAAAATTCAAACGTCACTCAAGTGTATGTGGGGACTACCACCTCCATGAAGTGATGTGATTCATTTTTCATGTATACAATAATAAAATATTATAAAATTTTACTTAATTTTTAATCATGATAATTATTTTATTATTAGAACCTTGTAGATGAGGTAACCATGACCCCTTTGATAATGATTGACCTACAAAAGTTATTTTTTGATTATGAACCGAATGTCTTCATTTACTATGTTATGACAAGAATATGTATGTAATTATCATTGATTATTTTATATTTTATTTGAAAAAAATTGATTAAAATTTGTTACACATAATTAGATCATTGATTAATTCTCACTAAATTCTTATAATCTTTTTACGAGATTCTTAACTGATTTTTTCATTGGGTTATATTACTTATTCATTGATTATGTTATTCCAAGATTATTTTTGTAATGATCTATAATATTTATATATAATATTTATACTTTTATTATGTCGGTTTACATTTATTACACATAATAAATTAATTTATAATTATCACTAAAATGTTATTATCTATTTTAGGGATTTTTTGTAAAGACCCAGAATTTCTGTGGATTTTTTTCTTAAATACATGGGAATTTTACGAGTTTGTGAAAATTTACGTCACTTGATTCCGAGGCCCGGTGTGACCGAAATCAAATTCTGAACTTTTTTCGGGTATATTTAGTAAACGTGGGAGCGAGATTTTATAACTTTTGAACCAGTGCTCAGAATTGAAATTCAGGGGCACCATTGATCTCGCAGCTCCTGTATTCACTTAAGAAGACTTTCACCTCAACGACAGTTGATCGAGAATGGAAGATAGTTTTTGGGATTTTAATAAAAAAAAAATAAAGTGTTAGATTATTTTTATTAGGTGGTTGAAACCTCTAAGAACAGGTTAGTGGTGGGGTCCACCACACCATAACCTCCCACGAGAGTTTATGGTGGTGGGTCCCACCCTAGGTTTAAACACATCTTCTCAATTAATGAGGTGGAGACCACCCGACTTCTAAAACCATGAGCTCCCTCTTGAATGTGAGATGACCCTTGATTTTTCTCCTCCCAAATTAATTATGCCAACTCCAGCATAATTAATTGTGCCAACACCAACAAAATTAAAGTTCCAAATTTTTGTGTTATGTTAATAAACTCAATTATATTAATTTGAAACTGAAACCCTCTCAGGAAGAGAATTGGAAGAGGAGAGGAGTCATGGGAGAACCCTTGGAGAATTATCCTCCCAATGAAGAACGCGATGAACTCTGGTGACGCTTCTTCCTCGATCTTCCACCTCGGTCACTTTCCGATGCACGAGCTAGAAATTGGGAGTGCATGACGAATACAGAGAATGAAGAATCAACGTTCAATTTCAACAACATCATCAATGAACAAAAATTAGAGGTTGGGGGATTTAAGATTGATTTGTTTCCGTTATTCATCGAACAAATTTTGGTTTATGAATCACCAAATGTTATCACCATAATGTGGAGAGCTTAGGCCACACGAACATGGCCCGAACCTCCACCTTTGTTTGTCCTCATTTGTTGACGATGGAGGTGGAGTAACGGTAGTCGGTTTCTGGCAGACCTCGAAGAAACCAGCAGCGCAAGGTCGTCGGGTCGCTGAAAGGGTGTGGCGACGTCGTGCCGCACAAAGAAGAAGGGGGTGGGGGCCAGGGTGGGCCGCGGAGGAAAGGAGCAGCACCGTCGCGCCGCACGATATGGTAGAGTCGCGGCCAGGGAGGGCCATGGAGGAGGGGTGTGGTGTCTTCGCGCCACGTGGAGGTGAAGAGGATGCGGCCTGGGTGGGCCGTGATGGAGGGGCAGGAGCGGCCGGCGTCGGGCTGGCCACCAGCGGTGCGGAACCGGCTGGCCGCTTGGCGAGTCGAACAAGGCGGAACCCTCTCGATTCCCATGGGTTTCTGAACCGGCACCTAGCGCCGGTTCCATTCAGGTGACAGGGGGCATGACACCTCCCCCCCCCCACATGCAGCTAGGGTGGGCCCCATATGGTTCCGCCAGTCGGTGGCCAACCGGGCCACGCGGGCTGCAAACTAGGCCACGCGGGCCGCCAAGCCAGACCCAGCTTGGGCCGGGCCACCCCCTCGGGCCGAGCCACCCTCGAGTCAGGCCACCGCATCGGGCTGGGCCGCCGTCAGGTGGGGTCAGACACATGGTCTGGGTGGGACCCGTGAACCGGGTCAGACCACAGTCCGAACCCTTTTGATCAGAATACACATTTTCACCCATAACTTGGGCTACGAGTGTCCGATCGACGAATCGTCTATGGAGACAGAAAGCATGGAGTGTGGTAGCTATTTTTTAATACCCCACATGAGGTTTGGACACAGTTTATGTACGGTCTGGTTGTTTTTAACCAAAAATCCAACAGGGACCATGGAACGGAAATGACAATAACTCACAGACCGAGCGTCTGATTGACGCAACGTCTATTGCGTTGAAACCCCTTTGACGAGGAGGGCCTTTTCTATAATTCTACACGGTATTTCGTGGTAGTTAGAGTATCGACTAGTAGCTTGTGGAGCGGATCCTCCTAGAGATGAGCGAGCAGAGTATGGAGACCTAGTAGTTGGATGATACCTGAAGACTGCTGAGAATTCGACTCAGAGTGTTTCGACTAGCCCGGTGGGGAGCGCCTCTATGTGATGCGGCAGACCCAAAGTGGGAAGTGCCTTTGTGTGATGTGGTAGACCCACGGAACTTCACAGGAGGAGTATCTCAGTAGGCTATGAGGGGGAGCGGCTCTGTGTGACGTGGTAGACCCACAGTGGGGATCGCTTATGTGTGACGCAACAAACCCACAATAATCAATAGGAGGAGTACCATAGCAGTCCCTGATAGTGGGAAGGAACTCTGTGCGATGCGGAAGGTCCAGAATACTCTATAGGGGAGGAGTACACCAGTAACTGAGGTTTTGATAATTTGACTGGGAGTGTTACATGTTACCACCCCTAGAATAAAATCCTTATCTTGAGCTGAGTCAATGAATTTTGTGTTTTCCCCATGATTGAGATGGTTACTAGATAACTTAGGTATATGTATGAGCATATACCTAAGTAATGGTTATCCATTGATTTCATACATTGTGGTTTATCCTTATTGGACTTAATGAGACCTTGAGAGTTTTTGGGTCCCTACTGAGTATCGTTATACTCACCCCTACTCGGGCAATGCCCGCACCTCGTTGTGTTGGATGTAGATGACAGACAGCGCTAACTGAGGCAGAGAGTAGTAGGACTAGACGGTACCCAGAGGTGGACCACTCAGTGTGACGGTACACAGAGGAGACGGACGGACGAGAGTGCTGATGAGGCCATGTGTACCTACCCTTCAGGTAGGAACCTCAGAGGACAACCCAGTAGATGCTTTACTTTTATTCAGTTCTACTTGATTTTAGTTTTCCTTGTACTTTCCTGTTGGTCTTTTATTTCCATCCCCTTTTACTTTCCATCACTTCTTTTGTATACAGTTATACTTAGTGTTTTACTTCCAATTGTGTACTTGGTTGTGTATGATTACTGTTATAAAGGAAACACCTTCTCAGTTTATGAATTTTCGCCTTTGGTGCTAGACGACAGCCCCTAGCCTATGGAAGGCGGGCTTGGGTTAGTCACGATATGGGCCCCGGGGGACAAGTCCTGACAAATTGGTATTAAAGGATTCGGTTCTACGGCAGAACTTAGGACTATGATCATTCTTTTCTGTAAAGCAATAGTGATAAGGGTACTTAGTGTGGTTTTCAGTTCATGGAGTCTAGTGTTGTTGTAGACAGCTGACTTATCAATACACTAGGACCCTGACTACTGATTTCTGACTTAGTGCATGAAAATACTGATTGTTTGTGTGTCTTTAAAATCTTTCTTTAGTCAGTTCAACTGGGTCAGTTTACCAGGTATAATCTTTTGAACATGTAGCAACTGTTTCTTTTAAGATGTCTCCCCACAGAGCCTCGAGAGTTATACTCTCTGACATCCCACCGAGCGACGAGGCCTCGGTGTAGGGCCATTTACCAGTAGAGGCACCAGCGGTACCACTACTATTTGGGCCACCGATTCCACCAACCCCAGTAGTAGATGATGCACACTGCTTGAGCTCATTGAATAAGTTCCAGTGCCAGAGGCCACCCAGGTTCTGGGGAGAGACAGACCCACAGGCAGTTGAGGAGTGGCTGGAGGCTGTGTTGAGAGTCTTCAGGCTAGTAGGGACACCAGCAGACTTCATGATGATCCTTGCTTCCAACCTCCTTCAGACATCAGTAGGTAGATGGTGGAGCCTGATGCTCTAGGTCCACGATGAGGCGACACAACTCTGGACAGACTTCAAGATCATGTTTCAGGCGGAGTTTGTCCTAGCCACCCTTCATTCAGTGCAGATATATAAGCTACTACATCTATAATAGGGTAGCATGACTGTAGCTCAGTACTCAGTGAGGTTCACCGACCTCTTGCGCTACTCCACAGATATGGTACGGGACCCATTCTTCAGGGCCCAGACCTTCGAGTAGGGGCTCAGGCGAGAGATCATGGCATCGATGATCTCCCTCAGCATCCCGACGTAGGTAGGGGTGTTGGAGATAGCTCTCATAGTAGAGAGTTTCCTAGTTGAGCAGTCACCAGCAGCGAGACCCACTAATAGTCGACATGTAGCCGAGTATTCTACGGCTGACAATAGATAGATGACGCAGAGGTTCAAGAGGGCTAGACCCACAAGTGGATGATCACATAACTCAGGATTAGATATGCAGGGCACCCGGGGTAGTGACATATATTCCGGGAGAAAATAGTGTTACTCATGCAGCTGGTAGGGTCCCATGGCTCAGGACTGTCCGACCCTCCGTTTAGATGATCAACTGACAGTTGAGGGAACTCCCAGGTAGAGGCATAGATTCGATTAAGGCAGTCCGCAGGGTGCAGGCAGACGTGGAAGAGGAGCTGGTCAAGCAGCTGGAAGTGGACGACGTTACGATGTGTTACCACCACCACCACTAGGAGGACCACCCCGACCACAGGGATATGGCGGACATGGGAGATCTTAGCTTCAGGCAGCTGAGGCATACGACTATGGCGCTTCGGAGATGATTCAAGGTACTATATGTGTCTACTCCACCTAAGATGTAGTTCTTATAGACACAGGTTCCAGTCACTCTTTCATTACCACTACCCTTATTCGGAGCTCGGAGATTCCGATGGAGCTGTTGGCTCGATTCATACAGCTAGAGACTCCTATAGGAGCAGACTCGACGATTATCCATGGGTTCCGGTAGTGTAAGCTTGCAATAGGAGGCGATAGCTTTGGCTGGGATCTTTTCGTAGCGACACCAAGGCCTTATGACGTCATCTTGGGTATGGACTGGTTATCTTCAGTCCATGATCAGATTGACTGTATTAGGTGTAATGTGTGGTGTGTCCTCACGGATGGGACCAGGTTCACCTTCACCAAAAAAAGGGAACCTTTATAGTGCATGACAGACTTACTCAGAGGAGGGTGCAGCCGATCACTCACCAGTTGGCTTGCCTTTCCCTCAGGGCAGTTTATGTGGAGAGTCTGAGTTATCCTATAGTGGTGGACTAGTATGCAGATGTTTTCCATGATATTGTTTCAGGAAAACCTCCTCGCAGAGAGGTGGACTTCTAAATTTACCTGTACCCCGAGACATAACTGATATCTACTCCAACATATTAGATGGCTCCCACTGAGCTTCACGAGCTATAGGTATAGCTAGAGGGATTTTAAGGAAAGGGATTCATCCGGCCCAGTGTTTCTCCCTGGGAATCCCTGATTCTTTTTTCCAAGAAAGCAGATGGGAGCTTGAGCGTTTGTGTCGACTACTATCTCCTAAACAAGGTGACCGTGAAGAATAAGTACCCACTCCCAAGGATTGATGACGTCTTTGATAAACTGAAGGGAGGGAAGTGGTTCTCGAAGATAGACCTCATATCAGGCTATCAACAACTCAGAGTTTGAGACGAAGATGTGCAGAAGATGACCTTCAGGTGTCGGTACGACCACTACTAGTTCTTGGTTATTCCCTTCAGCATAACCAATACTCCAGTAGTGTTTATGTGTCCCATGAACAGTATTTTCCTTCCTTACCTTGATCTCTTTGTCATGGTCTTCATCGACTACATACTGATCTACTCGACTACTGAGGAAGAGCATGCCAACAATTTTTAGGTAGACTGAACACACTCTGAGAGCACCAGATTTATGGTAAACTCTCAAAGTGACAGTTTGGGATTCAAGAGGTTTAATTATTGTGACATGTCATATCATAGGTTGGTGTTGTAGTATATCCAGCAAAGATTGAGGCGGCACTTGCTTCAGAGCCGCCCAGGAGTGTGACGGAGGTATGACATTTCATGGGATTGGTTGTATAATATTGGAGATTCGTTCCCGACATTTCCGGAGTTGCAACACCACTATAAATCATGACGAAGAATGGGCAACCCTTCGTGTGGTCAGAGAGATGCCAGTAGATCTTTCAGGATCTGAGGCATAGGTTGACTAGTGGCTCCATCTTGATGCTTATAGAGGAGGGTGTAGGGTACGTAGTTTATTGCGACGCATTAGGGACCAGAATTGTGTGTGTCCTGATGTAGGAGTGATCTGTGATCGCGTACAGTTCTCGACAGATGAGATAGAAAGAGAAAAACTACACTACACATGACCTATAGTTAGTAGCAGTGGTATTCACATTGAATATGTGGAAGCACTATCTTATGGGAAGGGGAACATTGTTGCAGATGCGCTCAGTAAGAGATCGGGTATACAGCTGCTAGGAGAGGCGACAGAGTAGCTGGCTGCTTTAATGATTTCTTATGTGGACCAAGATAGGGCATCATTCCTTTAGTCTCTTTCAGTCACTCCTCCACTTCTTTAGCGAGTTAGGGAGGCACAGCATGGAGACGCTGACTATGAGACATGACGTGCTCAGATATTCATAGGGTAGGAACCTGATAGATTTTTTGAGGGTGGGGAGCACGTCATCCTCATCAGAGGGCGTACCTTGGTAGCGGTGGGACTTCAGGAGGAAGTGTGGAATGAGTTTCACATATCCCCTTTATCGATACATCCAAGAGTGGCGAGGATGTACCAAGAACTTCGACGAAAGTTATGGTGGCCCGGTATGAAGAAGGCAGTAGCGGAGGTTTTCTCACGGTTCCTCACTTGTCAGCAAGTGAAGGCAGAGCACCAGGTACCAACAGGCATGGTTCAGCCTTTAGAGGTCCCATAGTGGAAGTGGGATGGAATATCCATGTAATTCATGATTGTTCTTCCATGTACATCCATGAGTGACTATTTGATATGGGTGATCAGTGACAGACTCACCAATTTGGCCCACATCCTACCGATCAGAGAGCAGGGCTCAGTAGTGATATTGGGACACCTCTTTGTGCAGGAGATTGTGCATTTTCATGGAGTACCTTATTCTATTGTCTCTGACCATGACACATGGTTTAATTCACATCTATGGAAGGGGTTTCTGGAGGATTTCGAGACATAGCTTCACTTGAGCACCGCCTTCCATCATCAGACATATGGTCAGACTGAGCAGACCATTCAGACCCTCGAGGACATGCTCCAAGCTTGTGTCCTTGAATTTGGTCATAGCTGGGAGGATCACTTACCATTGGTAGAGTTTTCCTACAACAATAGTTATTACTCCACCATCGGTATTACACCTTTTGAGGCCTTGTATGGTCGACCTTACAGATCACCACTGTGCTGGACAGACCTAGGGGAGTTAGAACTAGTGGGACCATAGACAGTACGAGCTACCATGGAGAAGGTTCAAATCATCTAAGAGTGGATAAATACTGCACATAGTAGGTAGAAGTCGTATGCTGATAAGAGACAGAGACCTCTAGAGTTCGAGGATGGTGACCATGTCTTTTTACATGTCTCACCTCGACGAGGTCTATGGAAATTTGGCCGAGGTGGCAAGATGTATCCGTGATTCATCGGACCGTTGTAGGTCCTCATCAGAGTAAGCAAGGTGGCTTACCGCTTATCTCTTCCACCTCAGTTGACCTATGTGCATGACGCCTTCCATGTATCTCAGCTAAGGAGATACGTGCACGACCCATCCCACATCATTGACCACGGGGAGATGGACATCGATGAAGGGGAGACATTCACAGAGGTTCCAGTGGAGATTGATGATCGACCGGAGTGTGTCCTATGTGGATGGTCGATACCTCTAGTGCACGTACACTGGTAGCACGAGAACCTCTATTAGAGCACATGGGAGCGGGAGGCTCATATGTGTGCTCAGTACCCTCATTTGTTCCCTTAGTTCGAGTTGTAGCTTACGGGGACGTAAAGCCCTGAGGTGGGGAGAATGTAAAGACCCATAATTTCCATGGAAATTGTTTTTCTTAAATTCATGGGAATTTTATGTGTCCACACAAATTTACGACGCTTGATTCTGAGGCCCGTTGTGTCCAGAATCAATTTCTGAAGTTTTTTTGGATACGTTCAGTAAACGTGCGAGCGGGATTTTATAACTTTTGAACCGGTGCTTAGAATTGAAATATGAGGGCACAATTGATCTTTCAGTGCCGGTATTCGCCTAAGAAGACTTTCAACTCGACAACAGTTGGTCGAGAATAGAAGATAGTTTTTTGGGATTTCAATAAAATAAAAATAAATAGTTATATTATTTTTATTTGGTGGTTAAGACCTCCATGAAAAGGTTAGGGGTTGGGGCCAACACACCATCCTCCCATGAGAGGTTATGGTAGTGGGGCCCACCCGAGGCTTAAAGATATCTTGTCAATTAATGAGGTGGGAACCACCCGACTTCTAAAACCTTGAGCTCCCTCTTGAATGTGAGATGACCCTTGGTTTCTCTCCTCCCAATTTAATTGTGCCAACTCCAGCATAATTAGTTGTGCCAACTCCAACATAATTAATGTGCCAACTCCAACATAATTAATGTGCCAACTTTATGTGTTAAGTTAATAAACTCAATTATATTAATTTGACACTACAACCCTCATGGGAAGATCATTCGCAGAGGAGAGGAGGCTTGGGAGAACCCTTTTAGAATTATCCTCCCAACGAAGAATACGAAGTACCCCGTCCACGCTTCTTCCTCAATATTTTACCTTGGTCAGATTCGGACACACGAGCTTGTAATTGGGAGTGCATGGAGAAAATGGAAAACAAAGAATCAATGTTCTCATTCCGCAACATCTTTAATGAAAAAAATACGAGGTACGGGGATTTAATATTGATTTGTTTCCATTCTTCATCGAACAAATCTTTGTTTATGAATTGCCAAATGTTATCACTATAACATGGAGAGATCAGGCCGCATGAACATGGCCCGACCCTCCACCTTTGTTTGTCCTCATTTTTTTGACAAAGGAGGAAGAGTAACGGCGGATGGTGTCAGGCAGATAGAGAAAAAACCAACGGCGCAAGTCCACTGGGTCACCGGAAGGGCGCGACACCGTCGTGTCGTGCGGAGGAGATGGGGGTCATGGCAAGGGCGGGCCGCGATAGAAAGGCACATTTTCGTCGCACCGCACACAAGGGGATTTCCACAACCCTGGAGGGCTGTGACGCCATCGCGCCACGCGGAGTTGAAGAGCCCACGGCTAGGGAGGGCCGCGGAAGAAGAGCAGGAGTGACTGTAGTCGGCCCGGCCACCGGCAATGTGGAACCGGCTGGCCGTTCGGCCAGCCAGACAAGGCGGGACACTCTCAAGTCTTGTAGGTTACCAAACCGGTGTCTAGTAACAGTTCTGTTCGACTGATAGAGGGCGCGGCACCCCCCCCCCCCCCACATGCGACTAGGGCAGGCCCCACAGGGCGCCACCAGCTGCTGGCCAGCCGGGCCCCGCGAGCTACCAGCTAGGCCACACGGACCGCCGGGCCGGACCTAGCTGGGACCGGACCCAGTGCGAGTTGGGTTTCCCCCTCGAGCCGGGCCGCCCTTGGGCTAGGTTGGAATAACGGACTGGGTCGGACCTGTGGAGCGGGTCAGACCCTAGTCTGAACCCCTTTGATCTAAATACACCTTTTCACCCATAAGTTGGGCTACGAGTGTCTGATCGATGAACCATTGATGGAGATAGAAATAATAGAGCGAGATGGTTCTTTTGGCATACCCCACTTGAAATTTGGACACATTTGGGGTACATTTGGGTTGGTTTAGACCTATAATCCAACCGTGGCCTTGGAACCAAAATGACAATAACTCATAGACCGGGTGTCTGATTGACGCACCATTTTTTGCATTGAGACCCCTATGATGAGGCAGACATTTGCGATACTTCTACTTGGGACTTCATGACAATTGGATTATCGAACAGTAGCTCATGGAGGAGATCTTCCTAGATATGAGCGAGTGGACAATGGAGACCTAGTAGCTAGTTGATACCTGACGACTGCTGACCATTCGACTCAGAGTGTTTCGACTAGCCCAGTGGGAAGCGCCACTGTGTAACACGGCAGACCCACAGTGGGGAGCACCTATGTGTGACGTGACAAAACCACGATACTTGATAGGAGGATTATCTCAATAGTCTACGAGGGGGAGCCCCTCGGTGTGACACAGAAGACACATAGTGAGGAGCACCTCTTTGTGACGCAGCAGACCCACGGTACTTGACAGGAGGAGTACGACATCAGTCCAGGATAGTGGGAAGCGCCACTATGTGACGTCGTAGGCCCACAATACTCTATAGAGGAGGAGTACACTAGAAGCCGAGGTTTAGATAGTTTGACTGGGAGTATTACATGTTACCACCCCTAGAATAAAATCTTGGTTTTGAGCTGAGTCAATGACTTTTGTGTTTTCCTCTTGATTGAGATGGGTTACTAGATAACTTAGGTATATGTTGGGAAATACATCTAAGTAATGGTTATTAGTTGATTTCATACCTTGTGGTTTATCCTTGTTAGACTTAGTGAGACCTTGAGGGTCTTGGGGTCCCTACTGAGTATCATTATACTCACCCCTACATGGGCCATGCCCACACCTCATTGTGTTGGATGCAGAGGACAGACAACGCTGAATGAGACAGAGAGTAGCAGGACTGGACGGTACCTGGAGGTGGACCACTCGGTGTGACGGTACACGGAGGAGAAAGATAAACACGAGTGCATAGGAGGCCATCTGTACCTATCCTTCAGGTACGAACCCCAGAGGATGTCCCAATAGATTCTTTACTTTTCTTTAGATGTACTTGCATTCAGTTGTACTTGTACTTTCTTGTTGGGCTTGTATTTCTGACCCCTTTTACATTCCAGCACTTCTTTTGTATATAGTTATACTAAGTGTTTTGCTTCCAGTTTTGTACTCTGTTCTGTTTGATTACTATTATAAAAGAAATGCCTTCCCATTTTAAAATTTACGCCTTTGGTGCTAGTCTCCAGCCCCTGGCCTATGGAAGGTGAGCTTGGGGTAGTCACTATACGGGCCCCGGGGGACGGGTCATGACATTGTTTTTTAATATCAACATGAGTAAATATTAGGCTTGTTATATATTACATTATAGTAATTATATGAATTTTTGTCTGCATCCCAATATATTTTAATCTTAAATTTTTATTTTAAAAAATTATAATTTTTCATTTCACTTTCATCTCTCTGTGTACTTAAAAGTTTTAAAGAAAATTTTTAGGGGAAAATGACTTTACTTCATTCATCAGTTGTAAATTTTTTTCTTTCTTATCCATGTTATATTCGAAAAAAATAAATAATTTTTTTTTCATATTTTCAAATGATTCATTGATGTAATTTTTAACCATGTTTGACTTTATATAAAAAAATTTAAAAGGAACCTCCTTATCACTCTTTTAATGAACTTATTTTTAAAAATATTTTGAATATAATTTCTATTTTAATTTTCTCTATATGAAACAAATTTACCTATATCATAACTATTGTTTTATTTTCATATTCCATGAAAATATTAAATTTTTATTTTCAAAGAAATTATTTTTTCATATATTCATTAAAATTTTGGATTTTAAATAAGTTATTAAAAAATTAAAAGGATTTTCCTCAAGAAATTTTCCAGTAATATTTTAAAATTATTTTCTTCTATCTCAAAATCTATTGATAAATATAATTCTTTAATATAGATATAATATAATAGTAAAAAAATTATTTATATATATGAATTATGATTATGTTTCTTAATTTTTTGTCTAGGGAAAATAATAACATTATATATGCTAGTTTTTCAATACAAATATTTATGTTGACTTTGTATGGAATTTTTATTCATTTCCTTCATATTATGAATGCATTGGATGAATTATGTGGTGGAAGGGGACAATTATAGCCACTTGATATATTGGTAGGTCTCATGAGACCAATTAAAATTATTATTTGGTGTATCAATCCACATTTATATATGAATCCCCATAATATGGTTTTGATAGAATGTTTATGACGTCCTCTAACAAGGCCTTCAATATTTGATTATGATATCAGGAATTGTGAATTCCATCATTATATAATTATTTGTTATTATCAACATGATTATTAATGTTTTTATATAATTCATGGATATATTACCCATTTCTGATATTTGTTATATGAAATAATTGATTGTTTTTTATCTCTTCCATATTATTAATGATTTATTAATTATATGACATATTTTTTGTATAATTTCTCTTAATATACATATTATCTCTCTATTTATCATTTTTTTAATTAAATCAAAGCACCATGAAGAGATCAATTAATTATTTTAGGGATATAATAAAAGAAAAAATAAATTTCTCACTTGAATTTTTAATTTGAATGGTATATCAGTTTTATGTTAAGAATTTATTTTATTGAAGAAATAGGATGTTGAGTGGGAGTGTTCTCTTTGTATTTAAAGGGTTTGGTATATATGTGTTTTTTAATAATTATATAAAACTATATAAAAGTATCATCTAATTTCAAGACAGTCCAACCTTATTATAAATCAGGTAATTATGGGTTGTTTATGTTATAATGAATTATATTTGGTATAAAAGGAAAGGTTTATATAATTTTAATGGATAGATATTTATCATGTAATTAATAAATATGAATTTTAGATTCCACCAAAGGTAATGAATTCAAAGGGTTATCATAAGATTAAATTAATTAATATTTTTTTATGTTTTTTAATAAGAGATCCTAAGAGACAGTTATTTAGATTTAATATGTTTGAGGTATATGTGACCATTTAGAATAACATGTGTTGCATTGAAGAGGATATTTTCATAATAAAGTTTTTCATATTCAAGAAATATTTTTAATTGAAATGAAAAAATTTAGGGTTAATTTGATTTTTGATGTTAAGGTAATTATAGTTAATTAGATAAGGGGTTATTACATTTATTTAACATATGTTTTACCACATAAGATAAGAATGGGATAAAAATTCTTCAGGGACTAATATGATAAATTTATTTAGATGAAGTTATCTATATTAAGATCATTATATGGTTAAGGTAAATGGATATATTTTTGGATAAGATGGGATTTTAAATGATGAATGATGTTTGAGTTATATCTTGGAATCATATATGATTTTATGTTAGATTTATTGTGGTTCTGGTAATTTATAGAAAATATTAGTATATTTTAGATATCGTGTGATAGAAAATATACATTTTTGATATGTTAATTTATGGGTGAATAAATTTTCTAGAGATAAATGTTAAATTTATCTCAGAAGAATACATAATCAAATTTCCCTCATTATGGTTTTCACCTTGTATATGATTATTTTGGGATACTTTTAATGTTATTTACTGATAGAATTATTAAAGGTGAACATTAGGATTTATTTTTTAGGGTTTTAAGAAAAGTTTAGTATTTATTCGTATGAATTTTTTTCATATTTGATATTATATTAATTATTATAACCTTTTTTGGTTTGGATTAATGGATATAAAATGTGAAATAATTTATCATTTTTTGGATCTTGTCATTTATTGAATGTTAATTTCAGTGAATAAGGCATAAAAATTTACTATTTATCATTTAGAAAATGGGATGATGTGTAAGTGGAAAAATTTATTTAAGAACATTCAATGGTTGAAATGAAACTTTTGTTATGGAATAAAATCAAGTAAATATATTTTCTCGTGTTCTTTATCTTAATGGTAAAATAATCCATCAAATCTAATAAAATTTTCTTGAAATAAACAATTTAGCCTTTTATCATCATTTATGCAGAATTGAGGGTCATGTTTATCCCTTACTGATTTATGGTTTTTTGGTCATTAAAATTCTCAAGATCTTGTTCTCCATTACTCTTTATTATTATTTAGATGATATTTTCCTCATTCATGTCCATATTTTATCTTCTAAGAAATGTTCTCCTAAGTTGAGAACTTGAATATGTGTTGTTTTTGGTAACCTTCATTTTTTCCTTTTTCTTTTTTAGAAATATTTTTTTATTATCCCATTATATTATTTGGGTTTTCAAAGAATGTATTTTTAAATATTAAAATCATTTCCATTTTTAATCATATGTTTTATCATCCACTCGTTAAATTAATTTAAAAAATATTTTAATAGTTTTCATTATTAGACATGAAATAAAATTATTAGCCTATAATTTCTAAAATGGGGTAGAGTGTAAAAACCAAATATTTTATAATTTATTTTCTTTAATTAATGTAGTTTATAGAGTTTGGTATATCCATCGAAGAGATTAAATGAATTGGGATATACAATAGAAATATTATTATTTAAATATGATTGATATAACCTAGTACATGGTTTGGTAGATATGAATAAGAATGTTGTATTATTATATATATATATATATATAATGTTTTTCCTTATTAAAATTAATAATCAATCATATATTTATTATCAATTGGTCGTAAATGAAGGTAGAATCATTTATAGGTAAAAGATATATCTTTAGGAAATATTTATTTTGAGAATAATATATTTTTATCATAATAGATTAAATTAATAAAAATTGATAAATGATTAGGATGGAATTATAAGATTATACACCCATAAAATTTAATTAAATTCTAATAAACCTTCTTTATTATTTATGGAATGATGATAAAACCATTTTTAAAAAAAATAATATTATTTCATTTTTTTGGAAATAATATAATTAAATTTTAATAGATTTGTAAATTATTTAAGAAATATAGAAAAAAATAGTTTTAATTATATCATAATATTCTTATGAGGAATTTTTTAATTTTTCTAAAAAGAGTGATTGTTGAGAGAATAGTGAAAAGTATCATTTTTAGAAAAATTTCAATTACTTTTTTTAAATCATTAAATTTAAAAGTGCCATTAGGTTTTGAATTTTTTTTTAAAAAGAAACATAATAATAATTTAATAAAAAATAATATAATTAAATAAAAAGTAATTAAAATCATATATAATTTTGGTATATGCTCATTTTTATGCTTGAAAACACATTTGTCTAAAAATAGGGTGTCATTATGTTTTGGGCTTTTAAATTAATTTTTTTTTGTATAACTTATATAAGTTTAATTTTTAAACAAAATTCCATGTTTGGGATCATGAGTTTTAAATTTGGAAAATAGTTCTCTTTATATTTTTTCATTTTTAATTGTAACCTTGGAAAAATGTTGTCACCACATTACGGCTAAAATGGGTAAAATAGGGTTAAAAATATGAGATAAACACTAAAAATATCCAAAAAAATGTTTTATATTTTGTTGAATGATATTTTAATGAAAGAAATACTTGATTCAAAAATGGAGAAATTTTTTTCCACTTTCCTTCGATTATAATATTTATATTATCTAATGTAATGGATAATTAAAAAAATATAACCCTCTTACTTTTTGTTTATATTATTTTTTCATTGGGAGATAAAGAAGTAATGAAAGAATATAAAATATTACTTTGAAGGTAAATAACTACTTTTTAGTATTTTAATTTTTTTATAATTTTCAGTGATGATATAATTACAATAAACTCTTATGCAACACCAATACATTGCATGTGTATGTTGTAGAAAAATCAATTTAAGTTATTTAAAAAATAATAATATAATTATTATTTTTTAGATTAATTATTGTATTCAAAGAATTTGACAGGTAATTATAAATTATATTTACTTTTAAATATGTATACATTTTAATTCCATTTCACCCTTGACTCCTTTAAAGTTTAATTAAATCAATATTACCAAAAATGTATTTAATGATATGTTATGACAAAAAATATTTTATTACATTATTTAAAAATAAGTAAATATTTATTTAATTAGGACAATTTTGATTAGAAATGGTCTAAAATTTCATTCATTGATCATTTTTTAACCAATTCCAGTCTTATAGTTAAATTTATAACCCTTAAAGAGTAAAAATGGGTTATCTTGATTATGGTTAAAAAGGATTAATGGGGGACTTAAACCAAAAGATAGTGATTAAAATGAAATATAACCAAGTATAAATTTTTTTAGATTAATATATTTTTAAATTATCATCCCTTAAATTATAATTTATGTCCATTTGGTTCCACTGGGAATGTTTATGATACTTATTATATTTTAATGTTCTTTAGATTCCTGATTATGCCCCTCCCCTCACATATAAAAGAGAAATCCACATCCTCTCTTTGTAAAAAGAAATTGGAAATATTTTACTTGACCAAGATCCATATATATACCTTTAAAACCATTCTAACCAATAGCTAAAGGATTTTTTATGAGAAAAACTTCTTCCTAAAAAAGCTTAAGGTCTAAGCCAAAGGGGGTTTCCAAATAAGAGGTATGACTCTTAACCGAGTTCTTTAACATTATTTGTTCTTATATCACCATAATTTACTTCATAGTCATGATGATATAATAACATAATAATGTTTCATATAAATAAATTTTATTATGGTGATTTAGCAAGCCTTTATCATATTGTTTTCCATCATATAGTAATTAAAAACATCAATTGTGGATATGTGTAAACTAAAACTTCCACGAAGTGATGTATTTAAATTTTTCATCACCACCTGAAAAATATAGTTATTATGTTTTATTTAAAAAAAATATTATATACATGAAATTATTATTATTATAGAAATAAAATATATTACTTACCTTCTTACCCTTTCACCCATTGAAAATTATAACGTCGCTCTTGTATATGTGTGGACTGTCACCTCCGGAAGGAGATGAGATTCATTTATCTTGTAAAAAATAGTGGATTAATATAATTTTTTTTAATATATAAAATTGATAATTATAAAGTAATTAATCTTCTTGAGATTATTTATACATGAACACTTTAACTATTTCCAATATACAAAACTTATTTTTTAATTTTGAACAGAACCTATTCAATTCATCTGACATAATCTTAGACGATTTAATAACTATATGACGAATTATAATGAATAAAATAAAATTAATAATAATAATTAAATACACCTAAAAATTTTCTTAATCATCTATATAATTTATATAATTGTACTATATAATATATAAAGTAAGTACATAGAGAGTCAGCCTCGATGTATTTGTTTCTTCCTCACTTTTATTTTAGTGAGACATATTACACATTCACCACTTTTTCATTTTTTGTGTTGTATATTATGAACATTAATTTATTTAATAATTATTTTTTTGGAAGTTATGGGAATTTACAAAAAATTATAAGGTTCTAAATTTTATAATATTTTTATTCATTAATTATCAAAGTTGTAAGGGGTTTCTTAACTCAATTATTTTTAAGGTTATATTACTTCTTGATTGACTATGTTATGCCAAGTTGATGTTTTATTTATTAATCTATTTTGTTTATTTAATTTTTTTATCATAATGACATTATTTATAAATTATCACTTAAATTTTATGATCTTTTTAAAGGTTTCTTAACTCTATTACTTTATATTGGGTTACATTAATTAATAATTGTCTATATTATTACATTTTTATGTTTCTAGCTATCTATAATTGTTGTATGTTTCATTTTAACTTTTATCATGTGGATGTACATTTATTACCAATTATACCTTCCTTAATTAATTCTCTATTAATTTTTGCGATCTTTTTAATGGATTATTTTCTCATCTGATCTTTATTTGGTATTATTTATGTTTCATGTAAAGGAATTATATGATATTTTTAACTTAAAACTCATATATTTTATTCAACTATATTTATTTATAAATATTAAATTTTTTAATTTCATTTTCCTATATCTATGTACACAATAATTTATACTATCATTTTTAAGGAAAACTAATTTTATTTAACTCTTTAGCTTGGAAACATTTTATTTAATGTCAATATTTTCTGTAAAAATAATTCTAGACATTTTTAAATATTAACCAATGATTTATTGAAGTAATATTTACCCATGGTTGAATTTAAATAAATTTGTTTTAAGGAAATCTTTGTACTATTTTCTGAATGAAGTAATTTTTACTAACGGTTTGACTAAATATCTTATTTACATTTACCACATGAATAAATATTCTCATTATAGTGAATATTATTTTCATTCAATGATTCCATAAAAATTTTCCATGGAACTTTCAAAATAAATTCATTTTTCAAATTAAAAAAAATGTTTTTTAAATAATGGATTTCAAAATGAAATTGGTATTTTTCTTAGGAAATGTTCTAGTGATATTTTAGAAAAATTATCATCGATGTAGAAATACATTTATTAATATTATGATTTATTGAGGATATACAACAATTATACTATACACATTATATATCTGGATGAATTGTTATCATGTTCTCAACTTATTGACTGGGGAAAATATTTACATTTCATATTCTACTTTTTCCTAACGAATTTATATGTTCATTATGTATTGAATTTATATTCATCAATTTAACATGAGTAATGAATTATACTAGTTTATTGATGGGTGGGGCCTATTATAACCCCTTCATGCATCAAAATGACTTATTAAAAACTATTATTTTTATTTCTTGTATGTCTACCCAATTATTTACAGAGGATTGGAACAAGTCTTTGATGGAATGTTTATGATGTCTTAACACAAGACCATAAGTTTATGATTATGATGTCTCGAATTATGAATTCCATCACTATGGAATTAATTACTTTTATCCATGTGATAATTTTTGTTTTTATGTTATCTATGAATATATTCCTTTTTTATAATATTAAGATTATTTTATAATTGATTATTTTTTTCCTCTTCCCTATTATTCATACTTTATTTAGTATATGACTACTTATATTGTACAAATTACCGCACTAATAATCTACACTCACCCTTTATTATGTTTTCCTTTTCCTATAATAACAATAATGGATCTATAACTAATTTTAGTGATATTGTATAATAAATAATAAATTTCTCACATGAATTTTTTTTTTTAATGAAACCTGAGTTTAAATTTAAATTAAATTGGAATAAAATGAAAATTAAGTGGAATTAAACTCTTTTTATTATAAGGTTTTTAAATATATGATTTTTTCTTATTTATCGAAAACATTAATCCAAAAGGATCCTCTAAAAATAAGAATGTCAGATCCTTACTATAAATCAAGCTATTTTCTAGACCAAGATTATATATCCCACCAATTCATTATGTAATTATTTATATCACATGATACAATATAAAAGAAAATTGGGAGTGGACCGTTTCCAAAAATAAAAATAGTTTAGGGAGTGAAACCAATCCGTTTTGGGATTTTTTCACTACGTGATGATCTTCTTCCTAGTAAACCTTGACTAATGAAATTATTTTCTATGCATATGATTATTCCTTAAATCCTATGAAATTTTATAATGATTTTTATATTCTCTCATGGATCGTGATTTATTAATGATGATTCCCCTAGTCTTATGAATCATGATTTAGGATCTTTTACTAATTGGGAATAAACTTTTTATGTTATGGTCATTATATTATAAACAAATGGCTATCTTGTTGTTGTATATTATCATTGATTGATATCACCCATGTTCTCCCATAATGAGCGTCTTATCCCACCCTTTCTTGGGTTTCCTTTTCCTAAGGTTATAAAGAGAGGATTTAATAATATCTGTCTAATAAGGGTGTTTTGAGAGATGATCTTTGTGGGGTATGCTAAAGATCATCCTCAAAATATGTTGATATTGTATCTAGTCTATAAATTCACCAATCCCATAATGTTATAAGGTATTTATTATTGTGAAACGTATTGAATACTCATATAAAATGATGAAATATTTATGTATATAATGCTCAAGTGGATTTAGTTAGTACCAGATAATGGTTTTATTATTTTTAGATATTATGTTATGAAGAATATAAGGATAGAAATTAAGGAAATATATGATGAACTGAAAGTGATATAGGGACTAATAAAAAGTTTCATAGGTTGATTAGAAGGTGTCATAATATAGTAAATCTAGGGAATTATGTTCATGATTTTATTTTTTCTTACTATGATTATTTTATCTCGATGATTAAAATTTGGTTTTTTGTTTTACTAAATGGTTGGAAATGGAGAAATCATGTTAAGATCATATCTATTGAAAAATTCAATTATTTTCCTCTTGAAAAATTGAATGACAGGGGAGATGGAATGTAAAATAATATTATTATACTTATACAAATATATCAATACATTAATCATACTAAACTCCTAATTTATTTAGGTGGATCAATGAACTATTGAGTCTTTAATAATTAAATATACACATTATTTGTATAGATCTACTGATCAACTAGTCAATGAATATAGGATCAGTACAACTAGAAATATGTTTTCAAATATCCCACACTAAAATCACGATGAATGTTTTATAGTGATGTATCATTTGGAAGTATAATCATATCAATGGTGTAATATTATTAATAATACAAGGAAAGATGAAAAAATTAACTATATAAAATGATATGACATTAAGATTGTATTTTCCATTAAGTATTATCCTTGAGATATTTGCATGAAAATTTAATGGGAATTACTTGAGATTAAGTAGAAGGATACTGAATCTATTCGTACATATGTATAATGTTATAAAATTATTGGGTGGTGTGATTTTGGTTTTATCAACTACCTTGATTGAGAAATTGAACGATTATTTAGTGGATTAAAACCAAGTCTTAGAAACGTGTTATCCACAAGGGAATATAGTGGTTATAATGTAATTTTTTGATGTTATATCAAGGTAGAAATAATGATTTTATATTTCTATAATATTCAAGGACATTATAATTAGATAAATATGAAATTTTGAGGGAATTATAACAATAGAATCCATAAAGGATATAAAATTAATCTTCTTTTATGCCAGAACTATAGAAAAAAAATGACCATTTTTTATTCATGGAGTTGGTACCTGTTTTAAGAGTGGAAAATATGGCCATCAATAAATTTAATTCCAAAGATAGGTAATTTCGTAATCCAATAAAATTAATGTAGAGAGGGATCAACCTAATGCACCACCCAATCTCTAATTAGACAACTTCAATGAGTATGGTAATTTTGCTAACCTACCAGCTTAAAAAACCTACTAAGACCATAGATATATTAAAGGAACATGTGATCGCAATAACTAAAGTGGTTCATGGAAATGATGTTTTGAATGGTACACTTATCATATATAATAGAACTATAAATGTATTATTTTATTTAGAATCTACCAACTCTTTTACTTCTGATTTTTTTCTATGTGTATGGTATAATCACCTAAATGATTATATATTAAACTATCAGTGAACAAACATAAGGGTATGATGATTTTATCTAAAATATATAGATCCTCCCCAATAGAAGTTTTATGAAATATGCTTCTTGTAAATATTTTTATTTATCCTCCAATTAAATTTTATGTGATTTTGGGATTAAATTGACTCTCTTTATATAGAGGTCATATAATTTTTCGAGGAAGGTAAATCATATTTAATAATTTGAATCAAAATATGATCATTTATATGTGTAAGTATTAACATGAAATTACAATTTAAATTATATCCATTATATCTTTATTATTACATATTCACAAGGGGTACTTATGTCCAATGGTTGAGAAGAAACTCAAAATTGATGATTTTTCTACTTCATGGGAATATACTGATCAATTTTCTTATGATTTTCCTAGTCTTCCACTGAATTATGGAGTTGAGTTTTAAAAAAAAACTCATACATGTTGGTAAATAAATTTCTAAAAATCTTTATATAAGGGACCTGATTGGTTTCATAAAATTGAAGAAGAAACTCCAAGTGAATAATGATAAAGGATTAATTCACCTAAGTTCATAACCATGGGGAACACCTATTGTTTTTTGTTAAGAATTATTATGGGGAAATGTATCTTTACATTTATTATTGGGAAAACCCAATATTACTATCAAGGAAATGTACTCTATACCCTATATTGGTGATTTTCATTATCAACTATATAGAGATTAAAAAAAATCAAAGATTGACCTTTATTCAGGATATCATCAACTTGGGGACAAGATGGATAATAAACCCAAGACATATATCTATATAATCTTTAGTTATTATTATTTTATATTGATAACATTTGAAATACCCAATTCCCTATATTTCTTTATGGATATAATGAATAGTGTCTTTTGATATTACCTTGATTAGTTTTTGGCAGCCTTTATAATTGATATTCTTATATATTCCAAGAGTTTGGAAGAACATGTAAATATTTGAAGGTTTTTTAAGACCTTGATGAATAGTAACTATATATAAAATTCATTGAATGAAAATTTTGGATAAATAAAAAATTATTATTGGGTTATATAATAACATGGGATTGGATATTACGGGACCCTTCAAAAAAGGTTTATATTGAACAATTGATTAGACTAACCATGATGACATAAATATTTAATTTCTTAAGATTGGATAGATACTAAAAACTCTTTATGATAAATTTCTCATGACAATCAAATATAATAACCAAGTTGACATGGATGGGATCCATGTTCTTATTGATAGATGAATGTGAATATAATTTCAAGGATCTAAAGGGAAGTTTTGTTAGTACACCAGCTCTCACACTACCCTAAAAGAGAGAAGGGTTGGTGATCTATAGTAATGCATTAAATATTAAAATAATATATTTTGTCATTAAAAAATACATGGTAGTGGCTTATTCCTCCCACAAGTTGATAGTTCATGAGTAAAGTTAATAGAATAATGATTTGAAACTAGGAGAAGTGGTTTTTTCTTTGAAGATATAGAAGAATTATATTTATGGATAACGGGGTGAAATATATAAGAATAATAAAATATTAAAGTATATGTTCACATATAAAGAGTTGAATATGCATTAGAGGATATAATTAGAACAGATTAAAGATTATGAATTCTCAAAACATTACCATCTTGGAAGGGAGAACAATGTGGTTGATGATTTTAGTCAAAAGGATCATTCTAGTTTATCTATGATGATGAAATAAAGAGATCTAATACTTATAAATTTATAGTGTGTGGAAATTAAAATTAAATTTAAAGGAGAATGATTTTATCATTATCAAAAAAAATCAACAATATATCTATGGGAAGATTAAATATGTATATAAAGGATAGGTATAGATAAAATATAAGGAAATTTATTTTTGTGAGTTAAATAATGATAGTGATATAATAATAAGTTTTAAGAATAATGTATGTGTGTCAATAATACCAAAATTTTATAAAGAGTTATAGGATGAATCACATAACTCAACATTATCTATTTATCCAATATAAAAAGATTTATAGACATCTTAATAATAATTTGTTGTGTTACAACATGAAGGAAAATATTTTGAAGTATGTATCTTAGTTCATGGTGTTATAGAAAGATAAGGTTGAGAGATAAATTTATAAGTTGATGTTATAAATATTTCCAATACATTAGTAGAAATGGGAAACAACACAATTGATTTTTTTATAACACTCCCAAATAAATTAAAAAGTGATAGTTTTGTTCAGTTTGTAGATGATTGACTTAAAAAAATTAGTATATTTCATTTCTATCAGGGAATATTTATCTCATGATCAGGTCACTATGGTATATTTTAAGTATGTGGTAAGGTTTCATAGAGCACCACTCTCAGACATATATGATCTAGATCTTATTTTTACCTAAATATTCAAGAGAATTATTTAACAATATTGGATTATAGAGTAAAGTATTAGCACAATATATCAACCCTTAAACATATGGTCATCCTAATAGGACAATTCAAACCCTAGAATCTATGATAATAGATTTATTTGTGTATTTAAAAGGAAGTTTGGATCAAAACCATAGTCCAGTGGAACATTATTAAAAAAATATCATCAACACAAGAATTCAAATGGATCCTTAAGAAACCCTTAATGAAACTACGTGCATGAATCTATGGTGTTGGGATAAATTGGTGGAGAAAAATCAATTGGGACCTAATATGTTTTAAGAAATGGATGAGAAAGTAAGTACTATTCAATAACACGTTAGGGTTTATCAAATTTATAAAAAGTTTATATTGATAACCATCCATGGGATTTGTTGTTAAATTTTTGTGATGATGTGTTCTTATATATATCTTCTTAGAAGAAGGTTATGATATTTAGAATTAAATTAATGTTGAACCCCATGTTAATTAGAATCTATGAGATTTTTTATCTTATTGGGACAATATTTTATCTCTTAGTGCTTACTATGAACATCACTTGTTTTAAATGTGTTCCATCTATAACATTTTTAAAATTGCACAATAAACAGTTCACGTTTACTAGAATTAGAGATCATACCATTGAAATAGTGCCTTTCTAATGAATAAAAACTAGCAAAAATCATGCATCCTAGAGATAAATTACTATAGAACAAGACCACTCACCTAATTAATGTTATTTGGAGGAATCATAAATTCAAGGAAGCTAAGTGGGAACCTAAGGATGTGAATAGGAAGATGTAACCTCTGTTTCTTTTATCAAAGTGACATAATTTCAAGGGTGAAATTATTATTAGGGAGTAAAATATAACATCCCAATAGTTTAGAATATATATATTCTTTTTAAAAAATATGCATGTTTGATAGTTTTTATGCCCTCCACCATGAAATTATGTGAATAATAGTTATAAATTATAAAATTAAGCACAGTTTACACTATTTAAATGATATATAATTTTTGAAAAAGATTTCTGGTACTATTTAGAATCATTTATGATCCTAAAGAACAATTTAAAATATGTTCATATTATTACTGTTTTTTCTTATATACTTAACTTAAAAAATATTTAATAATATTAAACATATGAAAAATTATTTTTTTACACAAGTAGAAAACTAATTCATTTAATATCAACTGATTAAAAATGGCAATAAAATAATTTTAAGATAAAAAAGTTTTTTTATGAAAATTGTTTTTCTGCATGAAATGTGTTTTTATATTAATGAATTAAGTTATTATATATTGAAGAATGGTTTTAATTAAATTTATAGATACTAGTTTCGGCCAAATATTTTAAAATTCATCTAATTGTTGTTACATGTAATGGAAGGAGAACAAATTTTGTTTTAAGATTAAAAAATCATTTTTCTAAAAACTGTATTCCTTAATTTTTCTCCATTATTTTAAAATGAATTTATATCAATTATAGAAATTTAATTCTATAAAATGGTTTACACATTTTGAATCATCATTTCAAATTTTAATAATATGTTATGTTTTATTTTTGGTCATTATGAATAGGAATCCTGATAATGTTTGTGACGATAATAAAGGGTCAGTCATGTTAATTAAGGTTAAAACTAGATGATGAGAACAAAAAATTTAATCTTAAATTTTATAATATGTGAGTAAATAAACACATATCACATTATCGTAGATGATTTATTTATTTAGTTCAACTTTCACTTGAGTGTGACATATATTATCTAATAATGTTTCAAGTATTTGTAATCTTGCCTCCCAACTTAATTATAAAAGAAATAAAATCATAATTACTTATTAATAAACATTAAACCCTCTAGATCCTCATATAAATACATAAATACCTTCCAAATTCCTTCACTATGTCATAATTAATTTTTTTATTCAAATAATAATGAACCGATAATGCTTATGGTTTAATACAATGAACATATACTAAATAAATTATAATTGTATTTACATATCAATTTTGAGATTCATTCATTTGTAACCACATATAAATATTCCCTTACTATCTTTAAATTTTGAAATTATTATAATTAATATAAATAATGTTTTTATGTTAATGATACAATCATTTTCTATATCCTTTTCATTCTATGAGGACTGGTAATGTCATTCATGGGTTTGTATGGACTACCACCTCCACAAAACAACTTGATTTGTTTTTAATGTCTTATGTACATGGATTGTCATACAGATGGATTTAATGAATATGTATGATATATATGATATTATTATGATTCATTAAATATATTTTTTTATTAACCATTGTTTATTTTCATTCGATAGAAAATGAAAACATTACCTGTGCATGCATTTGGACTATTGTGTCCATGATGTGATGTACTTTATATTTCATCATAATATTATATGAATATTTATAAAAGATTTTATATTGAATGAATATAATACTTATAACATGATTAAGAATCAGGATATTATGAATCTATGAATAAGGTTCAAGGACTATAACTTTCAAAACAAAAAAATCCTGAGAAATTATATAGTTAGCAACCTGAATAATGATTTTAAAGGAAAATTGTTAAATTATTTTTGTAATTTGAAATTATAAAATAATGATATATAGTGTGATAAGTATGAATATGGTTCTAGTAATGATTTATAACAAAAATATATTTATAAAAACTAATATTAAGAATTAATATGATGAAATTCAGGATCTTATGTAAGTGTTTATGTTGCAGCCTTTTTTTAAATTGAGACTGTTTATACTTCAAATTTCATTATGGGAATTATATGCTCATTATCACATAAAACCCAGATTTTTCACGTCTTATTGTTATTTTTCATGTTTTTAGGATATCATTTAAGTACCCCATATTTATTAATTAAAAAACATGAAACTTTTATTATGAAAACATGAAATTATTTCCCCTTTAGGGAAATAAAGTTTTTCCCTAGTCTGTGATCTTTAAAATGTTTTAAAGAATGTTATTTTCTATTATAAAATGATTATTTAAAGTAATTTTCTGCAAAATTTTTCATCATTTTAAATTAATTTAAATTGAACTTTAATAATTTTTTACTAATATTATATTTATGAATTTTTATAAAAAGTGTGAAAGGAATATTGGTTTTAACATTTAACATATGAAAAAAATTTCCATCCATCATGAATGCTCTTTACATTGAAGTTTCAATTAAAGGAATATTTTTTTAAAATATAATACTTTTTGAATAAAAAATGATATCTTTAACCTTTTTTAAAAGAATGGATTGAATGTTCTTTTAATATTATTTTTCATCAATATCGAAATCATTTTATGTTTTTAATGCTTCACTATAAACATGAATATTTAAATATTTTTGAAGTATCTTTCTTTTCCATGGGTTTTGAAATGATGAATTGGTGAATGATAGTTTTTGATATTGTGGAACACATATGTATGATTTTAATCATGTTATGGGTGGGATAGAAATTATATTTACCACTAATGAATTCGGTAATGATTGATATATCATGGGATAATCTAAAATAGATTGAGGAGTGAACCCATTCTAAAAATTAAAAGTGTTTGGGGAGTAAACACAATCAATTATGGTAATTTTTCAACTATGTAATTATAGCCTTTGAAATAAACTTGACAAAGGGAATGATTTTTTAATCTTATTATTGTGCCACAATTCCTTTGAAATTTTATTATGCTTATGATATTCTCTCATGGATCATGATTGATTAATGATTATTTTTCACTCTTATGACTCGTATATTTTGTAATAAGAAAGATTAATGGAATGAATCAAAATTTTTGTTCTATGACCAAATAGGTATAACATAATAATCTGAGTACATGTTATCATACTCCTCTTATTTATGTATGGTTATATATCATCATTTATTTATTTATCCTATGTTTACCCTTAATAAGTATCTAAGGACACCATTTATTATGTTTTTATTTTCTATATGTAAACAAGGAATTTTTTAAGCAGGGTATGTATAAGAAGGGTTCTATAAGAGTATAAATTTATGGAATATATTAAAAATATTTTAGGAAATAAGTTTAATATATATCAATTCTTTAAATACACTGATCCTTTATAGTTTTTTTGTGTGTATTATTGTGAAAAGTATTTAATATTCATCTAAAATGATGCAATATTTTTGTATGTAATAATTTTTCCACCAAAATTCCTACTGAATCACATAATCAATATTACCCACCCATTTGAGAAGCCTAAAAAGATGGCCACGCCTTAGAAAAATTATAAGGAAGGAACACCTCATCTATCCAGCGTATAAGATAGGATCCTAGCATCTTTGATGCACTCAAAAGAGGAATAAAACAAACGTCAAAAGTTTATCCACTAAATAAACCCACTATTCTAAAGAAATGTGGCTAGAAGTGAAATAAATAAAGTACCCCAAACTCCATAGGTCTCTTCTTGAATAAACCATACCTCATCATCACCAAGTCATGAAAAATGAAATTTTCATGGAAGATCCTAGCCTCACTAGTATACGCAACCCGGTTTAGGGGGTACGGACCCTGGACACCAATCCATCTTTACCAATATTCCAACACTGAAATCATTTTGTAAATATTATGCCATTATAGGGGGTGATATTAGTCATGAATATTACTATTTCTATTCATGAAATATCATCTCATAAATCCTTATTATAGGTCCTAAGAAAACATATCCTTACATGGATAACCCACAACCTTCCCTATAAAGGGATATTGACTCCATCAACTGAAAGAAATTCATACACATAGACCAATCACATAGACTCAAAGAAAGAATCTTAAACCCTATTTTTTGTTTTTATCTATCCATAATCACCCACTCTAATTATCAATTGAAAGGGGTCTATCAAAAATGATCTGAATATGCGATTTTATATCCCATTATCATAAATTAACATGAAATGTGTGAGGAAGAATATATATACCACCCAAATGAAGACTAAAAATAGAGGCAATATTGACCAAGTTGTGAATGTATAACACCTATGTAATCATAATCCAAGACACATGAATCAACACAAACTTCATGGTTTATGTATAGATTGAGAAATTCTTAAATCAATCTCATATCTAACAAAGGCCCATTGAACTACTCTCATGGGAAGAGATTAACACTTATCCAAATGTTAAAACTAGTTCCTAAAACCATCCAAACTATGAGATAACAAAAGAAACTAAAATATTTTAGTGGTTACCAATCTATAAAGACACATTAGGGTCTCATTACCAGTTTCATTTTACACCACATAATGCCCACAACCCTCTCCCTGCCCTACTCGTACATCTGAATAATGTCATTTTCTCTAAGGGATGAAGATAAAAAATTCTTCTTAATCATCACACCAACACTTCAAATATATTTTAGGGACCACCATCGCATACTATGTGGAAATATTCTCAAAATGGACTATTTTCCTATCCAAATCTAATTATTGTTTAAGGAAACATATAAACCCCGTAGAAATATCCAATACATCACATATACTAGTTGTACACTTTATGTCCACCCCAATAATTTCTCTAGTTCTGTTAAAAAACATGTAATGGTGTGCACTTCCCAAGTACACGAATTTTACCTATACTATATGGGGTATATGACACATGGGATCCTGACCATGTACCCCAACCCAGGACATGTCATGTTACCTAGAATGGCCTATAATAGTAAATTTTATCTCCCTATCGTAGGTGACTAGTCGTATATATGGCCAAACCCCATGTCATGTAACTATTTCTCCTACACATTATTTCCATAAATCCATCATGTTATGTCTCCAACCTGAGATGCACCAAACAACTACCTGAAATGTGTTCATGGGAAAACACAATATGTAGTGAGGGTTTCTGGATGTATAAACCCCATGAATATCTCTATCTCTCTCAAAACCCATCATATTCAATTTTATGATAAATGAAATTAAAATTATACAAAATATTAGTCTCTGAACAGAAGTATGTAAGAGAAATAAAATCAAACTAATGTGAACTCTAATATAAGGAGTCATTCCTCTTGGTGGATCATTGTAGCTTCAATATCTTAGAAATTTGATCCATGTTTCACAGACATAACTCTTGGATTCACATCCTCTAATGCCTCCAGGAAAAGGTTCCAACATTTATTACCTCTTTCTCATATCATTTCTATATCATCAATAAATAAAGGGGAGGTTATCATAGATATAAGAGAAAATACGGTTAGGGTAATTTAATAACCATAATTAATTAAAAAGGAAGTCCATTTAATGGGCACAACCAAGGGACCAAGACCTAAATAGTGATTATAAATCACCTAGGTAAAACCCCCCATTCAAAAAATAACCAAAAGGATATAATTCAAATCCAGAGATTCATTTAGGATATTTAAATTTTTTAAAACAAATAATATAATTTATATTTGTTTAAAAAATACTAACAATACCACTTTAATTTACCAACATAGAATCTCAAAAAATTCATATACTAGTATAAAATCCACATTCTAGAATCAATAGTACTATCTAAATATTTTCCTAAGGTCATTTTCATATGTAAATAACTACTAGAAAACCATCCAATATCCACAGTTTGGAACCTTGGGTATAGGCCCTAAAATAGTGGGTATAGGTTATACCCATGGTTCCATAAATCATGGGCTAATGAGGCATCAATATAAATCTATACCCATGGTATTATAGAAACTATGGGAATAACCCTTGAGAATTTCATAATAGCCACATTTGTTTATTAAATCATATACATATATCTATACCCACTATTTATAAAACCATGGGTATATATTATCACACCAAATATAATAGACACTTGGTTTTCAAAACCATGGGTATTTATTATCACAATAAACATAATATACCCATAGTTCATTGAATTTTGGGTATAGATACTTTTCCCAAACAAGATGTTCCAACCATCCTTCGTACCCTCTGTGACCTTTAAAAAAATAAAAACCAGTTAAAAACCATAACCACTATACATAGTTTTATATCATCCTGTTTTGGGTTCACAAGTTCTGTTATATCCTCAATCACAACATCTACAAGTTTAACCCTATATTTTTTAATTTTTTTAATTAAAATATAATTTTATCAACTATAAAATTGTATTTAGGTTTCAAAACATTTATGTAGGGTAGCATGACATTGTCTCTAAAACCCGATTACTTAGTTATTTGTCCCATTTTGGTTTGTATATTGTCTATAAATGACTACACAAATTCAATTTTTTTAATAAATTTCTTAAAAAATACTCTAAATTAGTATCATAATTTCATGTTCTAGCTACATTTTGTTATTAATTTATTTGAGGGTTAGGAATAATAGGGGTAGGAACATGTTGTTTAAAGACCCCATGGGGTTTGCAGCACAAGTTGGGGTGATTCTTATAGCAAAAACATTATTCATTTAAAACTTATTTATGTTTCCTTTCATCATATCCATGTAGTCCATATTTAAAGAACATTTATTGGTATAAAATGGGATACGAATGATGTTTAGATAGTTTTGAGTATGTTAAGACATTATATAGTACTGAAACTAATCTATATGTGTGTTTTCATTAAAAATAGCAGTAGATTAATAATTTTTTTAGAAAAAGGATTCAATTTGTTTCTGTAACACATTTCATAGGGCTTTTTATCAAGTTTCTTAAAAGAGATATTTTTTCACCTAATTATTCAAAAGAGATGAATTCCCCCACAAGACCAGTTAACTAAATCACAATTAATCAGTATAAGACTATTATAGTAGCTATAATTCCGCGAGAATATTTTGAGAAATTTGGTTATTATGAAATTTCCTTTGAAAATCACAATATTTATCCAATGTCTCATGAAAAAAATTTCCATTATGCGTTTTGGGACTAATTGAATTATTTTAACAAGAGGTTTAATGGATACATCCACAACACAAACTTTTACTCAATCAATGCTTATATTGGTAAATATTAAATGTAACTATAAAAATATAAAATTAGTTATAAAGAATCATTAGTGGGATGATTAGTGAGGGAATAAAGAATATTATGGTGAGAGTTTATAATATCATAATTCTAAGACATAGGTATATGGATTATACCTAAAGAAATAATATTAATTATAGTTGGGTCTAGTTTTGTTGATTTATTATATCTATCTTGTTTTTCTAAATTACTCCCTACTTTAGGGTATATTGGATGATATCCCCCCTCACTATGGGTTTTTAATTAGCCATTAATGGATTATTATTTCCCATAATTACATCGCAAAACCATGAAGTCAAAAAAACTAGATCCACAAGGGAATATGACATATTTATTTAATTTCTAAATATTATTCCAATTTTGTCTTAAATTATATGTAATGCTATGTGTTTTGGATCCCCATCCATGAATGATAACCTAGAAGTAGAAATATTATCTAGGTAGGAGTCCCATGAGGGCATCCTTGAACCAAAACTCAATGTAGATTCTATAAATGTTATTGGAATAAAAAAATTTCTTGAATATAATATATTAGAATTCCCATGAACCCATCATATATTATTTTTTGGTAAGTATCATATATTATTGGATCAAGTGGATTCCTCATCACAGAATGTCCCAGTCAATATTCTTTAACCCAACATAAATAATCAAAAACCAATAATCTATTAAAATTGTTACATCATTGGAAGTATTGATCTTTTGAATTAGCTATTGTAGTTTTACTTATATCATAAACACAGTTTCATCATATAGTACTTCAAAACCATAATTGATTCATCATAGAGAAACATGAGTATTTCATTTCCCTATAAAATCAATATAGGAAATTACCATTATTTTTTTAATGAAAAACATTTCAACCTTAACTTATGAATAGTGTAGTATAAAAGTTTTAACTACTGGAATGGAATAAGAAATAACATTATTTTGTTGTAAATATTCCTATCAAACTTTTATGGAATTAACTATCTCTTTAACAAATCAGTCACTAAATTGATCCCGCACTTTTTTAGAAAATTTTGTACTATTACATTCTATTGCTACTTCTAATCACAATCATCTCTATGTAGTATTCTTAAATTCAATCCTGAAAAATAAAATCCTAATTGAATATATTATGGATTCATGGCCAAACCAACTCATGGGAAACCCAAGGTCGTGGTAATGTATAAAATTGGATGGTCGATGTGTGATCTATGAGAGTGGTCTTCCAAGAAACCTTTTTCTACCTATAACATTATTGAACCAAAGTGTGATATATAGGATATTGGAGATATCTTATATGAATAATGTACTGACAACCTATTCATGACATTGGATACTAAGTATAGACTTAGATCAAATACATTACTACATGAGGGTATATTATATAGATAATGATCCTAATGAATGTGGATCAATTATTATAGAAAGCCACTAGATTATATAATGCATGTATCGTAGAAAATAAATTTATGCGGAACATAACTATTTAATTTAAATATGGGAGTTATTTTAGTGACATAAATTTCATGGGACCTCTCTTTCTATATCACCTATACACACTTCTAATAGACAGACCATTGGTTATCAATGGTTACCTTAGAGGATATGTTAATTATCCTTTATTTATGATAAATCCATGACCTATCCATAATCAAGACAATAGAGATCTCAAGACAATCCCATCAAGGGATGAAATATGGGTGTCTATCAAATCATTAAACTTCAAGAGTCCTTCGGAACCAAAATTTGTCCTTGGATAATTTTATAAGGAATCATGAGACACAATCAAGAAGGATCTTACCTATTTTATCTACTACTAATTTAGAGGTCAAACTTTAAACAATTATACATGTGTTACATCAGTAGAACCCCTTCTTATGTTGAAACATCTGAGATACATCCATCAGTTCCAATCCATTAATATGTGTGATTTCACCTATAATATTTTGGGTAATGGAGTTTTGAACAAAAATTCTACAACTCATAAATATATTCATATATTTTGATTAATAGGGCTATAAATTGGTTCCTAGGTTTTCGTTTTTTTGGGTTTGCAAGAGACAGACAATTTTTGGTGTCACGGTAGGCACTTTAATGATTGTACACATGCATCAACCAATATCCTTTAGGTGTGATTATTCATTTATAAGACCCAAAAAAAACTTAACATGGTGTCTATATTCCATTTTCATCACACATTAAAAAAATAAATTAAAAAAAAATATTCATATAAGCATAATTCCAAAACCAGAATTACAAAATGATTACATCAGCAAGCACTGACACTAAAAAGTGGTACTGGAAACTATAGTTTCAAATTCTATATTAAAATAACTCTAACAACATTTAAAGAATAGATAAATAGATTATATATCTATAATTAATTATATAAATTGAGAATAAACCAAAATATAATATTTAATAAACATGAACATAATAGAATCTATAAATTACATAAGGTAGAAATAAATTTTCCAATCAAGAATAGATTTCTTAAATTTTTAATAGCATTCTAGCAGCCCCATTGTCAAAAGAATCATGTCAACAAAAATATTAGAAACATATTTTAAGGTCTATTAGAAGGAAATATGGAGTAAATTCTATTACTTCTTGATCAGACTCCTCAGAATCAAAGGAATTCAACGATCACTTCCCAATACCTATGGAAAACTTCCAAAGAAAATTTTCATTGATTAATGATCCAATGGATGGAGATTCATGATTAACGGAAGTGTGATAATCCCATGATTCGATATAATATAGACAAGAATTTATTGAAAATA
This sequence comes from Viscum album, assembly GCA_963277665.1. Taxonomy (NCBI): domain Eukaryota; kingdom Viridiplantae; phylum Streptophyta; class Magnoliopsida; order Santalales; family Viscaceae; genus Viscum; species Viscum album. The sequence goes on along the minus strand of CAUJRU010000412.1, from coordinate 391,601 downwards.
CATATTATAAATGAAATTAGATTCCAAATGTTCAGTCAATTTGTACTAATTAAAGACCTAACATAATCTGAAATAATAACTAATTCAAACAAATAATAATTAATAATAAAAGTGTCAAAAAGAAATAAAAGAATTATTTTGAATAACAATGATCATATTTTAGGGGAAAACCCAAAAATTAAATGATGATTATTATTTATTCATCATTAAGGGGATTATATTCTGTAAATTAGACAATTTTAATGCCAGTCAGTCCACCTATTCAACCTTACATTGGCTAGTGCACCAATGAACTAAAGCAATTAAAAAGAAAAAGGTTTTTGTGTGTATAAGCTGTTGAAGTTTTGATATGTCTTCAAAGATAGGTACCTTCATGACTCAAATCATAAATGATAATGCCTAAAATAAATTCCATACTAAAATCATGGATTAGAAGTGATAGAAATGACATTCATTTATGACTCAAAAAAATTAGTAGTACTTTCAATCCAATTTCTCCTAGAGCAGTTGTAAGATATTCATATCAAAAAACACACAATAATAACTAAAACCTCCATTATCCCATATAGGAGAAACCCACTTCGCAATAAATTTAGTAAGAAAAAAAATTAATGTGAATTAGTGGAGGTGGTGACAAGATCAGCAAGGTTCTCTCTATTCCAATATGACTCAATTGCAAGAAACCAAAAAAATGAAAGAAAAAAAATTCAGTTCTTCCTTTTATAAATTACACAAAAGATGGTGATAATATCACCACCTTAATAAAAATTAATAGAATCTAGAACTATAATGAATTCAATAAATAAAAAAGGAATAGAAACATAAGATTTAAAATACATGAACCTAATAGAATAAATATATTACATAAGGCATAAATACATTTTCTAATCAAGAATAATGATTTAACAAGATGTTTGAAGAATTAAATAGAGAAACAACAACTTTTCCATTACATTCCACACTCAAAACTGGATGAAATCTTTTCAACCAAATAAAAGTGCACATTTAGCAATTTTTAGGGATAAATAAAGTAAAAAAGGAAAGTAGAAAAATAGAAATAGAGATTTACATGATTTGGATAATTAACCTATGTACATATAGAAGAATCATCATGTTTTTTACTATGTATAAAAAATGAGTACAAGAGATCGGAAGAAATGAAACACAAATAAACCAGTACATATTAAAATTTAATTAAGAATGAAAATAAAAAAAAACCGAAAAAATCCCCCTTAGTAGGGTTCAATCACCGACATTCTATGTTTGATGGTGTTTATAGATTCCATCATTATTTTTACCTCATCTTCCATATAATTCCGTTGAATGACTTTCATTGTAGTCTAATATTTCCATGAACTAACAATCCCACTTGATTCATCTTCAACTACATATCCAAACAATATTGGGGTGTCGCTTCCATCACTAAAAATATGGGGAATAAATGGCGCTTTATTCAACAAAGAAAATAGGTAGCACATATAACCTTAAAAATAGTTTCTGCACCGAAGTATTTTCTCCACAAAATCATGGTAACACATGTCTCATTAGCTTTCCCAAGATCAAACCTCCATGATTTTAAAAATATACATGAATGGAACTGTATATAATAGCAAGATAAAATTTCAAGTAAGATGTAGGATGAGGTTGAGGAAATTCATGTATATTACTAAGAAAAATATTTTTTTTATTTTGGAATACATGGCTGGACGTATTCTTGGTATTGTACCTTTATATACGATGACTGTGGAGTAGATATTCAAGGAAATCAATGTCAAGTGCTTAGGAAAGGTGAATGAATTTACTTATAAATATGTAAAATTACCTAAATAATCCCCATTTAACATAGCTGATTAACACAAAATCAAAATCCATTTCATTTCATGAATAAATTTTCAACATAAAATAAATACAATAGTCCATGAAATAGAAACTCCCACACAAAACAAACCACACATCACCTATAAATCAAATATAAAACATTTACACCTCAATCCATACAAGAAGTAAATTAATATTTTTAAGTTAAATGCACAAGTCTCCTTGGTAAGTCAAAAGAGGAGGGGATTAATATCCCCCCCCCCACCATTTCCAACTTCCCCATACCCATGCCCATCATCATCATCATCATCAAAAAAATCATCAGCAATATCATCACCAACAACACCGTCAATAACATCATCATCAGACTCATCCCCAATAGATGCATCAACAACATTCTCACCACCAACAGCTCTATCACTGCTATCTTCATCATCACTAGGAACCTCATTGGTATCACCTTAGGAATCATTGAAAGAGAACATTGATGCCATATATGAATGAAAGTTAGTAGCATCCTCTAATTGATGTGACTGACTCAAAACTAACATAGCTTTCATGAATTTTTCGATCATCAGCTTTCTTATTTCACACTCTTGTTTTCTTATTTCATGCTACTCTAAAGGTATTTTAATTTCCTCAGTTATATATATATGAGCCTTTTCTATATCATAGGTCTAAGTGGATTGAGAGGTTCCTAATGAGGACCAATTCCAAGAAGGGATGATGTTTTACCTTGGTTGAAATCAGGCTCTCCCTAGGTCCTCCAAACCTAATACCTAACTCAAATGATCATGTGGCCCAAATTTTTCATCTTCCTTATCTTTGAGGGCCTCATTGATAGACTATTGAAATTATATAAAAACAGATTAAATTATGAATTTCATATAAATATTTGAAATATAAATAATAAATTTTCAATCTTATCGTGTGTATGTTCATCTACTACACTTCCATCCTTTTTCATTCTACTAGATTATAATAATTATTCAGAAGGTATAGGGACTTCTATAATGACCTAGGCTTGACATATATGGATATTAAATCATTTTAGATGAATATTCAATACATTAGAAAAATAAATGACACAACAATGTAATAGCTAAGTGCATTTGGAAACATGGAAACAAAATCTTATATCCTTGAGAATATTTTTAAAAATCTCCCATAAATATCTCCATAATTAGTACTTCTACCTAAAACCCTTATTCATAACATTGGGTAAAAGAAATATAAGAAAGGGTTGAGCTCAGACGCTCAGTGAGGGTAAATAAACGAAATGCCTAAGCTTAACATAAAAAATGGCTATGGAACTTGAGCATAACATTTGAATATCATGCCCTCAATATTAGAGAACATAATAAATAATGGAAGTTCATAAGACATGAATCATAAGTAAATAAATAACATAGGTCAAGGAATAAAAAAATGAAAAATCATGGAATTTGTGGCATGCATGTTGGTTTGTAATGTTGTGAGTATATATAAGTAGAGACAAGTTTACTCATTGAGTTATAGACATGAAATAGAGCCCCAACATCAACTTATGAACATGAAATAAGGTACATTCATAAAATTTTGAACATGTAACCAGGTTCATGTACAACCTTATAGACATGAAACCAAGCCCATTCTTAACATTGTCAACTTGTAGTCATGTTTACACATTACCTAATGGACAGAAATGAGGACCATGCATAACATATGAAACATCAAATTAGGTTCACAAACAATATTGTAAAAATGTAATCAGGTTCACACATAAAATTATGTACATAAAACTTGGTCCTTGCATAACATTTTAAACTTGTAATAAGGTTCACTCGAAACATTGTGAACATGTAATTAGGCTCATACATAAACTTATAGAAATGAAACCCGGTCCATGCATAACATTGTGAACATGTAATCAAGTTCACACATAACATTTATACTCATGATTCATCCATCATTAACCAATGCATTGGAGGGAGATATAGGTCCCACCCATCTCATAATAAAACCAATCATACTTGTGCCACAAGATAATAAAACATTCATCATATCATAACCTATAAAAAGACATTGGTTTTATAAACATAAAATCATAACCCATGAAATTAAATGGGAATAATGAACATTTCATGACATCAAAACCTATGGAAAAAAGATATGTTTCATAACAATTTCATTAAATAATAACCCATGAAAAGAAGTGGGTTTCATAAACAAGTCACCTGTGAAAGGGAAACGAGGTTCACAAAGACTATGAAATTAAGAATAACCAATTCATAGAAAGGATATGATTAGAGACATTAGATTATTTGTTATTAGTGAATGAGTAACATAAATAGATGTCATATTAGATGGAAAATAATTTTGAAATATCATTCAAAAACATTTCTTGAGGAAAATAACCTTTCTTATTTGAAAACCTTTTTCTATAACATAAAAAATTTTGAAAACCATTATCATTGAAAATAGATTTGAAAACCTATAAATTATTATTTTAAAATATTAAAACATTTAAAATCATTTTTTCCTTGATAAATATCTTCAAGGAGATTTTGAAAACATTTTCTTAAACCCATTCCAAAATGTGGTTTCTAAGTACAATAGATTATTGGATAAAGAGAGAGACAATCAGATTTTACATAAAAACATTATATTAAGTACTGAATGGTGTAAAATGTTAATAACATAAGAGAATATATTGAAATAACATAGGATAAAGAACCCCTTGAGTTTTCTTGAGATATGGATCAAAATATTTCATCAAATAATGTATAAATATAAATAATCTTGAAAAGTGATGATATTTCCTCCATAAAATCTTATAACTCAGTAACATGGGATAATAAGTTGTGAACATGTATAAGTATAGATAGTTTTACTCATTATGTTAAGGAAATGAAATAAAGCCCCATCATCAACTTGTGTACCTGAAACCAGGTCAACGTATAACATTGTGAACATGTAATTAGGTCTATACATAACCTTATGGACATAAAACCAAGTCCATGGATAATATTGTGAACATTTAATTAGGTTAATGAATTACCTAATGTATTTGAAACCAGGGACATACATAACATTTTTAACAAGTAATTAAGTTAATGCATAACATTGTTAACTTGTAATATGGTTCACACATAAACATACTGACATGCAACCGGTTTCTTTCATAACATTGTGAACATATAATAAGGTTCACTCATAACATTGTGAACATGTAATCAAGATCATACATATACTAATGGACTTTAAACAAATTCTGTGAATAACATTTTGAAAATTTAATTTGGTTCATGCATAAAATTATACTCATGATTCATCCATAATTATCCAACACATGAGAGGGAGATATAGTCCCCACTCATCTCATAATAAATTCATTTGTACATACGACACAAGATAATAAAACATTCATCATATCATAACCCCTAAAAGGAAATATTATTTATAAAAATCTAATCATAACCCATGAAATGAAATAGGTTTGATTAATAAATAATCACATAAAAAATATGGGAAAATGATAGGTTTTATAACCATTTAATAAAAGCATAACTCATGAAAAGAATCAGGTTTCATAAATATGTAACTTATGAAAGGGAAACAAGATTCATAAAGACCGTGAAATTAAGCATAACACATTAAAAGAAAGTATATGAATGGAACCTTTATTTAATTTCCTAAAAGTGAATGAGTAACATCAATGGATTTTATTATAAATGTAAAATAATTTTGAAATATATTTCAAAAACATTTCTTGATGAAATTATCATTTCTTATTTGAAAATGCTTTTTTTATATCGCTAACCCTTTTGAAAACCATTTTCATTACAAATATATTTGAAAAAATATAATGGAAGCTTTAAAAATAATAATACATTTAAAATTATTTTCCCTGAAAATTGTATTGAAGGATATTTTGAAATCATTTTTGAAAACATTTTCAAAAACATGATTTTTGAATACAATAGATTTAAAACTGAATCGAGAGATAGTCATATTTTACATTAAAATATTAATTTAAGTACCCAAGGGTGGAAAAAGGTTACTAACACATAATGATATCATGATAAAATAGAGTAGAATTAAACTCAAGAGTGTTCTTGATATATGGATTATGAGAATTCATCAAAGGAATATAGACATAAAAAATATTGAAAAGCGATGAGATTTCCTTAATAAATTCTTATAACTCGGTAACATGGGATCATACTCTCCATGTAAGAAAATGAAATTTAAATAAATCATAATATATCATGAAAATAATTAAATTATTCATATAATATGTAAAATATTAGTATATACACCTTAAAAAATAGTTTAGGTGCATTACAAAACATGAGTCTCAAAGAAGGGAAATTGAGACAAATTTTTTTTACTGATTTCCAAACTTTTGAATCATAAACAACATGAAAGAATGATTACAAAATGGACTTGTGAATACCAATAATTATAATTTTAATATATATATATATATAATTAAATCATAGTAATTACATAAACCATACAAACTGAAAGGGTTTTTAACATAACATGAATCTAATGAAAATTAAAAGTGAGATGAAATCCCCTCACATTGTGCCCTGAATCTCATTGTAATAATACATTATTAATATATAATAAATATATGATTATTATACATACTTTATAGAAAAATATTATTATATCCATTTCCATATATGATTATACTATGAACTTATATTACCCTCTTGTTAACGATCCTATGTTAAGGTTTTACTTCGGTTAATATTCTCTTTGTTCTTTTCATATGACTTAATTTTTTATGTCGTTGGTCCTCATACATATATCATGATTACCAAATGTAGATAATGATATTACTATCTTTTATTTACATTATATTTATATTATAATAATTTATATCATGAAGTATAATGAAATGGAATACACCATTCATAGATACAGTATGTCATTTGTAGGAATGAATGTTGTTTATGTTGTTATTGTCGTATTGAACGAAAGTATGTAAATTACATATGTATATATATTTATATATGTTGATATATATCATTATTCCATTATAATTAATATATCTTATATGTCATATATGTTCATCAAAACCATCCTTAATACATTCCATGTGGTGTGTGAACGAATCACATCGCTTTGAGGGGTAGTAGTCCACACTTCCTTAAACGAGATTATCTTATTACCACCAAAAGGAAATAAAATGGTATGTGTTATGTATTTTAATATATAAGAACAAATACCTAATAATTATTATATATAACATATATAAATATAGTGTTTATCATAATTTCCACCATGATTGGTGGTAAATAAGAAACGAACAATCATCATTTTGTGAGGAAGTAGTTCGCCGTACATTGAAACGGTTGGTTTGATTTCCATTAGATAGTGGTGCGGGTAATTTTAGGTCCAAACCTTTTCATAACAAAATTATAGTATATTTAGGATATTGTTTTGACACAAAATATTAGAATAAAGAGAGTGGGGGATTCGAGAAGAATAATAAATAGAAGGAGCTTGAGAGAAGACGTTACCTCTGAATCAGGTAACTCTTTCTGGTTTAGGCCAAAAGACATCATTGATATGATTTATGAACAAAGTAATACTTCAAAGTATAAGTGAGTATTTTTAGGAGGATAATTGGGAATATATTGGCCAATCATAATAGGATTGAGAGGTGTGAGGAATGGGTATAGGCATTTTATAGTGGAGGAGGAGACACACTCTTGTAATAATTTGAAGAGATATTTCCTCCTACATTTTTCATGATTCAAGTGGATATAATAATGGTTAAAGGTATATAAAATTTAATATAAGGAATAAATATGTTCATATAATGGGGGTTTTAAAAGTTTCTAGGTCATTTTGGGCCCTAAATTTATCATTTATTACTTCAATAGCCTAATTTTTCTCATAATAGATGTAATCAATTTTAATCACTCTCACTAATATTTTTAGTAAAAAATAGTTGACCTTATTAGAAATTAGATATTATTATTATTACAAATATGGAATCCATTTTTACAAATTATAATCAAGTAATTGATTTAAATTAATTTAATATCATTCATGTTGTCAATAAGGCATTGCAGGCTTTCAAAGTAAAACATTATCATATGTTTTCCAAGCATTTTTATCCAATTTCATTGTGTAATTGGTTACTATGACAAAAAATTTGATTAATTATTAAAAATATTATCTAATTAAACTTTTATATAAAATTAATATATATTTTATCCTTATAAATAAAATAAATTAAAAATCAGTTTTGAAATTAAATTGTGTATTTTTCACTTTTCATCCCAAAATGAAGTCTGTCAGAAAAATCAAAACAAAATTAACCCTTGAAAAATATTGACATTGTGATATCAAAAATGAACTTTATTTTATCAAATTGAATTTCAAAATGTTTATAAAATTACCTTCATTATTTTAAGTGGTGCATCTGAGAGAATGGTGTTTTTAACCATAAAATGGACTTTACCAAAAATTATCTATTTCATTATCAATATGTTTTATTTATATAAAAAAAATTATAAAATATTTTAAAAGCAGTTATTAATATTCATATAACTATTATCTAAAGGTTAGGTTATGATTATCTTTTTTAAATAATACAATGATATTTTGAAAAAAACAGTGTTGCATGTATTGTACGCCAACTCAGTATTGTGTTTATCGTACACCAACTCAATGTTGTATTTATCATACACCAACCTAGTGTTATGTGTAATGTATTAATTATCATTGTTTTATGTAATAGACAACATTCTAGGTCTTTGTGTAAGAATATTTTTACACAGTGAAAAAATATTTTCAGTGTTTTGTGAAGTGATAAATAACAAAAGATTAAATTAATTAAAAAAACCAAAATCTCGTGGTGTTACACCTTCGATGCCCAATATTTCTTCATGAAAATGAAAAATGCACAAATCGGAATTATAACAATTAATGAGAAACGCACAAATATTGATTCAAGTAAGGTGCATCATCGGCCTATATACATTAAGTTAAATGAAACTTATAAAAGATTTGTGATTTTATGTATGTGGGGTTTTGTTAATAGATTATTTAAGTTGTGCACATTGAAGTGGGTTTATGTATTTTTGCTACTTTTTTAGAACATATAGACAAACCTTCTGATGCTGGTATAATATATCATTTCTAGGAAACATGGACAAACCAAGGGTAAGCCATGATGAATTAATGAAGATATGTTATCAATGAAATAAATTACTAAATGGAAATTCATCAATGGTTCCAATAAAAACATTATGAATACATTTTGTGGTGGTCCTTTGTTGATGTTGTTTCTTATGGGTACTGAGATGTGTACTCTTTGTTTTGGTCCAATTGTACAGGAAAAGGTAACTATGTTACAAATATAAAAGAGTGCATTATTTTAATTCAGATTAAGGTACCTAGAACTTCTCAAGCTCGAGCATTATAATGTACCCCAATGTGTGTAGATATTTCATTCCATATTTTTTCTTTTTTTGTATGAAACGTACTAATAAAAAATATTGAATACATGTAATAATAATTAAATTTTATAAAAAAACCGTTATATATTGGCAGTACCTTAAATTGTTAAGTCTTCCAATTTGAGATCATTTTTTGAAATTGATTATTTGGACAGTCATTGTATGTGGGTACACCCCCCAAATAAGTACCCATTCTGCTCCTGCAACCAAAATATTACCCATGCTTGTATACTGGTCATAACTCTCAAAGATCTATAAATCTAGAAGCTTTGGAATCTTCACTGTTAGTAATGTTAAACATACTCTATATTGAATATTTTAATAAATAAAAATACATTACTAATATAGATTAAAATTTATAAAATTTTCTTACACATATCTGCCCCAATTCCCTATCCTTGATGTCATCACTAATATGTCTCTGTGAGACTGGGTCCAAAAAAATGATATCATGGTATTTGGATAATGTGTCCATGAAGCTTCTAAACTTTATATAATTTTTACCTTCCATTTTAATTTGAGCATTATAATTGACCAAAATCTATGTTTCGCAATTCCAGGTTTCCCATATACGAGTGAACCCACATCGCCTACTAGAAGCTCCCACTGAATAATATTTTAGGTGAAAAAAGAATATTTATGTGATGACACAATAGTAAAAATGAAATGATATATTTTTAAATAGTTATAATAAAAATGAACGCATGAAGGCTCCTAAATTGGTTGTGATGCATCAGTGGACTATCCTAGATCAAAAGCCTTAAAGGAAGTATTTTTTCCACTACATGCTCTGGATGATCCCTTTTACTGGAATAGAAGATGAAGGAACATACTCATTATATTTAGGATGGATGGTAGGAAAATGACTCATCATAGATGTAATAGAATATCAATAATAGGTTTGGGGATTCATGAATGGATATGGAAATGTTAAAGGTTGGAACATCAGTCGAGTCGGCAAAGACATGATCTAGGAAGAAGAGGATAATTGAGATGATGATAAGGGTATAGATTAGAACATGCTTGGTATATCAAGTGGAGTATGGACATGTTTGGTATATGGGGTGTCTTCTAATGGGTTAGTGTGGGAAGTGGAAAGATGGGTTCTCCATCTAGGTCTAGGAGGATCCCTGCTCAGACCCATACTAGTCGGAGGAGTCAACTCTAGTGGAGAAGTATATCCCTAAAATGAATTGGTAAAGAATATTAACATAACATTATATTTGACAAATAAGAAAAATATTCAAATTATTATACTCACTAAATAAACCAGAGGTTACAACCCATGCTTACATATATCATGATTAACATCCACTAATCTCTTCTTGTGAGCTTCTGTAGTATTCTTCATAATCTAAATAGGAATGAAAAGTTCCATTCTTTATAAATAGTTTTTAAAAATAATTCATAAAACATAGAAGTAAAGGAATAAAAAAATCCCATAACATCATTCAGTAATTACAATTTAAAACCAAGTTATACTTTTTTCCAAAATATGTTTTAAACCCAGTTTTCTGAAAGAAAATAAATAGAATTAAATGATATGAAACCAAAAAATACTGGAATGGACATATCACTCAAAACTGAAACTAAATTAAAGTAATTACATTAATAATAACCTGATAAAATATTGTCAAGGTAAACTGAATGAACTCTGAACATATATGGTTGCTTCTATGTATTACCACCCACTACTTTAAGTTCAACGTCATCTCTGAAAATGGTACAATTTGAGTCATCCAATGAAATATATTTTTCAAGGACAATGGGGGCGACAGTGGTATAAATTATTTCCCCTACATCATGAAAAATATTTATTTGTATTACTTCATTAATGTCATCATAATCAGGTCTCAAATGATCTTTCACATAAAACACATTATTTTTCATTGATGCCAAAATGTATGGTTCACCAGTATGCTAGAATCAACTCATGTCAATAACTCTAAATCAAAAATCATCAAAAAAAAATTCATATTGCATTATTGAATAAAACCATTTACATTTCTTAAGAGTGACTCAACCATGAGAGTAGTAATCCAATAACAATATTTTCTCAACCAATCCATAATAATTCACATCTTCATATCAAGTTTGACTATTTGATGTAGTGTCATAATAATCCATTGTATTAGTTAACATAATTCCATCATGACATGTTATTACTTTCACCAATACTTCAATTTTCTTAAATTCACATCAATTGATTATTAAAAATTTGAATTCACGAACCAAAAAATTGGGACCAAAATCCAATGATCCTAATTATTGATAAACAATGTTAGTAGGTAACCTCTATGCTTGAAATATATATGACTATTAAAATTATGTAGATACCTATATTTTAAGATAATTAAAGTAATGGTCATACCTTGGATTTCAACCAAGATGGAAACTCTTGGCTATGAAAAGCCTCTCTCCTTCTCAAAGGAAATGATCGATGAACTCTACATATAATTTGTTTATGTTACCTACATAAAATAATAATAAATATCTATAGTATATATGAAATGACATATTAATATATAAAATATAGATATCCAAATTACTTACATTATATAGTCATCAAAAAATCCATATTTAAACAAGACTATGTGATGTCCCATATCCCACTCTTCAGAGCTCAATGTAACCAATGTATATAACCCAGAAACTCCTAATGTTTGAGGAAGAGATGGAAAAAATGTCTCAATTTACTCATACTACTCATCATCATTTATCCTTGGAAGATTATGTCTGATTCTCACATCAGATAAATAAAATGAAAAAAAATCCATACATTCGTGGGCTAGATAACCCTTAATAATGGATCCTTAAGGATAATTCTTATTTCGGACATATGATTTCATTGTTCACATATTTCTTTCAGTGGGATACATCAACTGAAAATCAATTGGTCCCCAAATATGCATTTAAGTTGGAAAATGAACAGTAAAATGCATCATTCATGTGAAAAAGGATCAACTTTTTTTCCTACCTCACGCTGAATTAACGTCACCTCTTTATACATTTTTAACAATAATAACATGGGTAAAATTTTACCACAAAGGTATCTAAAAAATGGCACAATCAAATCTCTTTCACACTTAAATTATTGGATAGAAAATACATAATTTTTATTGGAATCAATTCATAAAGAAGGATTTGATAATCGTGAGTTTCTAAGGATTTTAGTTTCAAATATATTCTATTGATTTGTTTTGATATGTTGCAATAATATCAATACAGAACCTTTATATTCTCCAATACAACCAAAAATTGATCTTTCTCGGATGGTTCATCACATACGAAGTGTAAGGAACTTCCCATTTTTTTCACCATTACACATAGGACATATTTTTGGTCAAATACCCCAATCCCACAATTTCTAATGAGACCAGAAGTCATCTCTGTTATCCTTATTAATATTAAGAATAATTTCAATCAAAATTTCACATATATTTTTAACAATATGAATTCTGTCTAAACAATTACATAAAATATTGGTAGACCAATATGGAAACTCAAAAAAGATAATTATCTTTCTCCAATTGTAATTGGAATCAGTGTCAAAATTCTTCCACTTTTTAGATTTCAACTGACATTTCCCTAAGAAAAAATTGAAATATTTAAATTAATTAAGCATATATCTTCCTGACATGCGTTGAGGTGGTTGTTTTATGTCAAAAGTATTATCAAACCTTCGACGATTCTTCAAGTATTGATGATACATTGTAAAAATCACTGATGCCCCATAGAATTGAAACTATAAATATATTTCACCCTTCTCAATCATCAATTCTTCATACAAAAGGTACATAATAGTTTTACCTTTCCACTCCACCCATACATCATTGAATAAGTAAGGAAATCATTTACAGTCTATAGTAGGGTAACAAACATCTAAAATGTATTTTTTATGAAGCATTTAATGTCCACAAAACCAAATCACAAAGTTTCATTAAATATCTAATTAAAGGTTGTAATTAGTTATCATTTTCATTACCAAGATCAAAAAATATATATATCATAATACTAAATAATTTTTTTGATTTTTTCATACACATATATGGATTAAGATTATAAACATGAATAAAAATTTGTTACATGTTGTGAGAAGTAATAATATAACCAAATAGATTAAATACATCAGAGGATAGACCAAACCAACTTTACTCACCTCAGCTACAATGATAAGATGTTTTTCATAAAATATCCACCATGTTAATCCATCTAAAGGATGAACCAAATAATCATTATCTTTACTTCTCTCAGCATCATTGTATTTCATATTTGATGAGATTTTTTCAAACATGAATATATTTTGAAGTGCAGTAGTCAATGGAATGTTCCACATGTCTTTATGTGGCACCCGATATAGTGGTCCATATTCATTTTACTACCATTGATAAACACCAAATTATTTATAGTAATTATGGTAATTTCTTTTCCCCAATATATACATAGATTTCGAGACATTTATGGAATTTTTTAGTAGAAAATACAAGTTATTTAATTAACTTCCATGACTTGTAATGATTTGAAGGAATATCTGCACCATCCCTAAACATGTCATTAAAAATGTTATAATATAATCAATGGAAATAATAGAAATCCCATACATTGTTTTCCCATAATATAACCTGATTAAAAATCCAATTTGGTCATTTTATTACATTCCACATATAATAGAGTTTGAGCATCATCCTATTAATTTTTTCACACTCTCTACATAACCATCTTTGATATTTTTCTCATGTGTATTGATATCATTTCCTTCATTCATAGGAATACTATCTCTCTCAGGATGATACAAAAATGAAAATTGATCAAATATCACATCCCCCATTCCACTTCTTTCTTTTCGCTCATGAATAGTAGAAAATTGACTCATCTCTCCACGGTGATGCAAAAAACAATAGTTTTCTTGAAATCCAAATTTTTTATATAGTTTCTAACATCTTCTTGGTTTAACCATGGTCTTACAACACATTTATAGCATGGAAATTGTATAAAACCTCCACATGAAGAATTATTAAATGCATAATCTAAAATATTATTCAAATTATTTTGAAACATGGTTAAAATATAATCATTATAGTACACCCAAATTCTATACATTCTATGAAAAATAATAAAAGATACATTCCAATCAACAATGTAAACCATAATTAAAAAATTCATTACAACAAAATTTATTATTAAATTAATCAAATAATACTAGTATCTAGAAAAAATAATAATATGGGAAATAATATACGATATAAGTGATGAAAAATATCTATTTATAGCACTAGATTAAAATGTTTAAGATTGGGTAATCATATATAGCTATCAAATCGAGACTTACTTTAGGATATATTTGTTTCTTTATTTAAATTATGTTATTATCTTCATTCTGAATCTCATTATGTAAATATAATCTCTATCAATTAATTATTTTCAAAAAATACAAAAAATAATTGTAAAATGTGACGAGAATGTAATTTTTTTAAAATAATCTATTAAAATAACATTGATTTAGGAAATAATTAGTGTCTAAGTCTTATTCTCCCCGGATGCTTTGTCTATCATTTAATAGTATACATAAGTAATAATTATTTTGATCTCAAGAATATTTTATGCTCAGTATTATAATCGTAAGAACATTATTCTTCTATGATCTAATGTGACGAATCATTAATATCAAATATATTAGAAAAATAAAATCCATAAATGAACCTCTAAATTTTTTTTATGGTAAATAACCAAACAACAACATTAAGGGGGTTTTAATTGAAGATGAAATAAAACTAAATTTTAATCCCACTAAATAATAAAATCTTATTAGAGGACAAAATTTATAGTAAAATAGAATATATCATAGGTTAAAAAATTTAAAAAGGGATATGTACTATATAAACTATTAGAACATAAAAAATGAATAGTTAAATGTAAAAAAATTATTATCAAGACTAAAAAAATGCAGAAAGTTCTTTATATCAATAAAAATATTTCATAAATTATTTTTATTACCCAACACAATCAATCGTTGATGAAATCAATTTCACTCTAAAATGATAGGATATTTGATAACCAAGATCAATGCATCAAAGTACCAACTATGAAAAACATTGATCTGTCACTAATTATAAGATATCATGTTCAACATAAAACAATTGATATCATGAGTTTATTTTTATAATTATACAGTCCTTAATAAGGTTTTCAATGATGTTCACATCAAACCCTTAAGGGTTTAGATGCTTATCTGAGGAATTTCTGTGGGAAATAGATATGCTAAATCTTATGTTAATCGGTGATCCCGTGTAAAAATATTTACGAGTGATTATAGATATTATGTTTCAGATGATTCCAATGAAAATTTAAAAGTAGAACCCAAAGTCAATTGGTGATCCTAAATAATCGAGTTTCCTATTGCATAGGGCTATTTTG
This sequence comes from Viscum album, assembly GCA_963277665.1. Classification (NCBI taxonomy): domain Eukaryota; kingdom Viridiplantae; phylum Streptophyta; class Magnoliopsida; order Santalales; family Viscaceae; genus Viscum; species Viscum album. The sequence continues at coordinate 375,903 of CAUJRU010000412.1, read as the reverse complement.
TTTCAACAGTTTTTTTAGAAAAAATATCTCACCTATTGAATTTGATTTGAATAACTTAAAATTAATAAAGTGATATTATAAATGAAGTGTAATAATATTTATCTTATCAATTTGACATTAAAAAATCAATTTTAAGTCCTCATAGAATAACCCAATGTGAAACAAGTAGTGAAAAATTTAGATAAAAATCTGTCTATAAATAATACACAAAATGATACCAAATTTAAAACAAACAACATAATGATTTAATCCTTAAATCCAAAAGAATTTCATCTTCAATATCTCATAAAATTAAAATAATATATATGAAATACCAGTGCTCAAAAAAATAAAAAATGGCGTTTACCCCAACCAAAATATACATACCTTTAATAATGAACAAAATCAACATAAAATCATGTATACTTAACCAAAATGTGTAAAATATAATCATATTTAACCAAACCAAATTTAATCAAATATCAAAGATAAATGAAACAACATGAAATGATAAAATTCAAATAAACAATCCCAAAAAAACTAGAATGAATTAAACATACTAGAAGAAGTATTAGGGTATCACTGTCAACAAAGACCAGAATAGAAAAACACCCAATTAGTGGACGATGCCAGACTTGTAGAAGAATCAGTCTTTTGGTGAGGGAAACACCTTTAAACCAAGGGAGATGTGTTGCTTGACCTAGGGGGATGCAAATTGGGTGATGTAAATGAACCTAGACTAGAGGAGGAGGAGGAGGAGGGTTGATGTCTACTAGAGGATGAGGAGAAGGGGGATTCACATCAACTATTGGAGGATGAAAATGGGGGATGTTTATAGACTGAAGTGGGAGAATGTGGGATGTACATCGAGTGAGGGAAAGACCGAGGGATGGTAAGGTACCTGCGGGGGGTTTATGGCCTAATGAGTGAAGGGGAGCATGGACGGAGGAAAATATTCCCCCCCCTCTATCCCAATAGCTTTTAAAAACCATGTGTATAAACTACCTATATTCATTATATACTATTTTTTTCAAAAATGTGGGTATATATCTATGTGTATTACCCTGTTTCCAGTAGTAAATTGACTATTTTAACCATCATAATGTTCGATGTCTCTTAATCTCCAAAACATGAAAATTATTTCACACAAGAATTCATGGATCATTATATGCTCTCCACCTTAATGACTTTTATCCTTAAAAAATAACCACCGCATAAACTCTATGGAAATCCCACAAGTTGAACTCACATGGAAAAATAATCACACAACCTCATCAAAACCTCCACCTTCAATGGTCCATCCAAAGTAGGGATCCTTAACAGACACCAATCGAGAATCCACCTTATCCCAAAACTCTGATCATGTGTACTGCATCCAAGATTTTCAGTCCTTCTTCACTAACCACCTTCAACCCATCATAGAGGAAGATGAAAACCTATGCCCAACTTTCCTTGTGAAATATCACAAAGGATTCCCAAAAATATCCTTCGATCACCTATAAAATTACTCTCATCAATCCCAACACATAATAAAGTCCCAAAGAAAAGGTATCTACTGGATAATATATGATCACCAATGAACTTCCAAGGTGTTTCATACTCTCTACCTTAGAAGGGTTAAATCCCAAGACTAACATTCGGAGATAAAAAAACCATAGAAACATCTTCTCTCTAGTTTCGAAACATAAGCATGACATCACATCATGAGATCCTATCATCATACCAACTAATAAGTATCCATGTATATACATCAACACTAGCTGGTTCAAGGTATTGATGTAAGATAAATCATCCCATCCCAACATCATAAGTGATTTTAGGGATTCCATTGTCATGATAATAAATACATATAGGAAATAATCTATCATTGAATAACTAATACATTTAACATGAAAATCATGGTGGAAACCCACTTTTAGACACCCCCAATGATCCTATGAAATGGACAGTAAATCCCACATCTACATAGAGGCCTCTAGGGAACTCCACTAATATCTGATTCCATGCCACAAAAGTGGGACTATAAATATAATTATAGTATCATATTCATATTCATACCACAATATATTGAACATTCAAAGTCTAACACATCTTCATACAATATTAAAGTAAGTAAATATTTCAAGGGAGTAATACATAACTACCTGGGTGTCTCTGTTAACTGATGATCACTAAAATGCATATTCTACCCCTAACTCATATCATTTAGAACTCTCCTAGTATTCCATTTCATGTATTTATTAATAACTTATGTTCTCACATATGGAACATCATTATGGAAATGGGGTGATTTCTTGTATTATTAGTATAGGTCAAAACCTTCCAAAACCATAGCATATGATACCAATCTCACAAACCCAATAATAAACTGGTTGATGCTTATTTGGGATGGTTATATTCACTATATGAGGCCCACTCATGATGATTTAGACTGTGATAAATCCTCCCAATCAGAAAAATTCATTGTAAAACTAGTAAAACACTTGAACATGGTATGAGGGTGACCATTTGTATCCATGAATACAACACTATTACTCACTACCTGAAGAAATATTTATGGGATTATCTGAGAAAATCACCTCTCATGATTATTGGTGAGGAGGATAAACAGTTACATCTATCAGATTCCTCTAACCACATTGCACTGGCCTTGAGAACCTATATGAATCCCCACCCCCTGTTCCACAATGTAGCACTGAGAGAATAGAATTTTTAGGTACTAACAAATATATTCATCCTAATAAAAGGTCAAATGTTTCACCTTACCCTCATTAGGAACTTTTTGATCCATCCACCATCAACATATGATAAAGGGAAATCATTACTATAATCATTATCCTCTATCTACCTACATCAATATGTACATTTATCGAGGTAAACAATTCCCCAAGAAAGTAATGGGGTTCAATCTATCCAAGGCTCCTAAACATTTTATCCAACTAACACACATATCAAACTCTGAATACAAGATCATGTCAGGCAGCACTGACCTATGTAAAGGGTCACCCTGAACAACACTGATGGTTAATAGATCAGAGAAAACATAATTCTATAACAAACACATATTTATCATCAATCTATGGTGAAGTAACCACATCTAAAAATTTGTCAATAATCCATCCAAGGGTTTACTAACCTAGCTTTGGTGTATCATGCGTTCCAAATCATAGGGAAATGATCAATCCATAAGGGTATAATTATCATACCCTAAATCATATTGAATGTTAATGTCTACAGATAGAGAACCCACACCCTATCATATAGGATGGTACAAACTCTTCTATAAAATGTGGGACTGACACCTTATCAGAAATGAGGTATTGACATTTCTAGGAACAAGATATTCAGAAAATGGAGGATCCTCACACTATTCTTTTGTTAGTACCGATCCCACTATATTATAGAGGACCTACACCATATCAAGATCATGGGGTAATAACTTCAATCCCTAATGGATGACCCATTCCCCATGAATATTTGACATAACTCCATCATTCATGGGGATGTTTTAAATAACACAATCACATATTGGGGGACCCATACCTCATCAATTAGCATATAAAAGACATGGGGGTACCAACCCTAATAGCGGATCCCTTATACATATATGCTTTCTACAACAACTAAATTTTGATTTGGTAGATAGAGGATCCTACACCCTCACAAAAAAATGGTATGGGAGAATGTTGTCCATTTATAAAGATTCTCTAAAAAAATTGAGAGAGCTACCCCTGGAAAGGCTACACAACTGTGAGTAGTCTCATGCCTATAATAATCTAAAAAATTTCCATTTCAACCCACCAGATATAAAATTTATAAATTAAAATCACCATTTTATATTGTCAATATCATTATAAGACATCACATCATAAAATCAACATATGTGCAGTCTGTTACATGATGCACGAACCTATAAAACTATAACCCACAACCAATTATATAAGAACTCATATTAGTCACCCAAATTATTAATGTATTTATGTAGGAATTCATAATCCAACACAGGCTAGCTAGGTTCCATAGTATGATAACAAATTATAAGAATCTTAAGTAGTTTTACCCTACATAGCCCAAAAAAAATCAAAATAAATAAATATATAAAATCTACTTCTATGAAGGATACTCTTTGATACCACACAATCATGACGCAACCTACCAGGGCCCCAACTAGATTAGTGGTCAGGTGAGAGTGATAACCCAATCCCACCTCCAGTAGTTTAGAGGTTACTGGATAACACCATGAAGCCATAACATTTATATGGGAAGCCTTAACTAAGACATACTATAGAAGATAAAAAACCACCAATCCAACAACAAAGAGGAGAACCATGTGAGGATATATGTATCTAGATGAAGTTTAAAACAAGTATTAATATTACTAATAATTATCCAATGATATAAATATAAAAATATGTTATCAAGGAAAGAGTGTGAGTCCCAAAAACTAAGGTACACACTACCAACACAATTAGGGAATGATGTTACCTCTATTTCATGCCAATACCAACAAGGAACATCATATAAAATGAACCGTATAAGTCTTCCCCATTCCCTTGATCCACCAAATCTTCTAAAACAACATTCACAAAATAAATCACTGGCCTCTACATCATTATAAAGAAACAAAACTTGTGGGGCATAAGTCCCATACAGGGGTGAGTATAAAAATAACTCATGGGATGTCCTAAATGGAAAAGAAAAAAATTTCTAAATATCAAAACACAAGAAAGGATGAACTAAAAAGTAACCCAACACAACACATTGGAATAAAAACTTGGAGAGGATTCATCACTCAACTCCCGCACATAATTTCTACCTAATTTGATAGGGGGACCAGGGAAAACCCAAATAATCACTCATCATCTTGTAGGGACACTCTGATTAGGTCCCATTTTCTAAGGGAACATATCTCCTTACTCAATGTCCACTGTAGAAAACCAAATCTATTTATCAGGAATGGGAAACACCTGACAATTTCAACAAATTTACCGAGGGTATTTGAGGAGTTCTCTAATAAATAAGCTTAAAAAAAACAAACTGAATATTCCTCATTATAATTTCCTCCAACTTGTTGGGAGAGTAACCAAAACTATAGTCACAACATCTATAATTAGCTTCAACATAAATAAGTCATAATTACTATATGTATAAAAAGGGTTTAACTTTATCACATTTCAAGTATGATTTTTGTTTAGAGTTTTAGAGAATTTGGAAAATATATTACATAAAAATGTGGAAAATTACAGTAAATATACATTTAATTCCAAAGAAATAGGATTATTAAGTCCACAATACTACTTTATTAACAGAACATTTAATTTATTGAACTCTAATATCCTTTATTCAGATCTAGACTTAATAATTGTTTCTCCTCATCTTTAGACCGTATAAATAATGTTTTAAATTTTGGGATAACCACAAAAATCTCATTAATTGAAATAAAAAATAAAGGATATATATTAATCTATTTGAAATTCAATAAAACTCATAAGAAATATTTCCTTTTCACATAGTAAATAGTGAGATCCAAATAAATTTTTACGTACTTATGAAATTAAACTTAATCCCAAATGTTTTCATAAAACATGTTTTAAGAAATTATTAAGAAAAAAATTCATAATTCAGGATATAATTACGATGAAAATAATCCTTTCACATTTTAAAGATCATAAACATTCTATTACATCCTAAATCCATTTTTTACCTATTGAAATAATAATACCTCAATGAAATCCAGTATTAATGTATTGGAAAAACATATAATAATATTGGGACATCATACTTTCATACTAGAATTACATAATAGGATAATTCATACATTCTTTTAGGAGTTCCTCATATCTGTTAAATCTATGAAATCATGAGAGTAATTAACTCTGTACACATTTTATTAGGAGTAACTCAAATAAATTAAATATATTTATTTACCCAATATAATATTTTGACTTATTGAGCACACCCATCACATAATGGAAATGGTCTTATAAGGATTTTAGTTTACTCCCAATTCCGACTTTCATCAGTAATGCTCAAGTGTCTTGTTTTAATATCAAAAAATTTAATAACTTTCACTTTTCATAATAACATGAAATCAAAAAAAATTATAAATTGAAATTTTCATGATATTATGAATATAAAACAATTAATAACTTTCCCTTCTCAATATAAAAACCATAAAATTTTCATTTTATACCATAATAAAAAACATATTCAGTTATTTCATAAAAATGATTAAAAATATAATTTTTTTAAAACATTCAAAATCTAAAAAAGTTTAAAATAATAGGAAAATTATATATTTTTTAAAATAAGGGGTAACTTGTTCTGTAATCATGATAATGAATAAATGACATGATGGTAGGAAAATCAATTTATTTCATGTAAGTAAAAAATCATTTCTTCACTTTGGTAAAAAGAGTGAAATGTAAATCGTTATGAAAACATTTGAAATATTCATTTTTTTTAAATGTAATGAGTTAATATTTTTTAGAAATTTTTATAAAACAATTACAACATAGATAAATATTTTGATAAGAGAATTTTATAATAATGTTTTAATGAAAATTTCATGTGGATTTCACATCTTTTGAATCCAAACGACATTCAAGAAGATAATTTTTAAAAGGATTTATAATAAACTGCAATACCATTAAATGAATAATAAAATAAATCCACATTGATGTATATAATGCACAAAAAAAAATAAAACCATTAGGGAAAATGGAAATTTCTCAAATAGTGTAAATTGAGATAAGATATGATTTACCTTGAGTTTGACTCAACACATGAATTCTTTACAACTTTTATAATTAAATAATTTTAATTATTGAACTTATTAAGATAAATTTTAAGGTTTATAACATTATCCAAATCCATTTTATTTCATTTATTACCATTTCTTATTTAGTTACTTAATGGATTAATTTCATATCAAATGTTTTAAGAATGTTTGGTTAATAATCCCAAAACAACTTCAATTGGTTGACCAAAGCCAATGGGGTCATGTTTTCATTATATAAATAATATTAAACAATACATAATAATTATTTTATATATAAAATAAAATTTTAGAATCATATATGTATGTTTTTCCAGAAAACATAACCACATTTCTTTATAGAGGAGGTAGTCCATATGTACGCATGAGTGACGTTATCATTTTCTAATTAATGTAAGTTTAGGAAGGTAAGTAACATATTATAATTGAAAAAAATAATTATGTAATTTATATAATATATATTAAATAAATTCATCATTATAACCATACTTTTGAGGTGGTGATGAAAAAACACATTGTTAGGTGGATGTTGTAGTCCACATATACGCATGAGCAATGTTAGCCCAATTAGGTTAAATAACCAAAGAGGGGGTGAATCAGGATATGCCATATTAAAACTCCCACCCCTTCGTATCTTGTTTCTTCATCATAAAAAACATTCTTCTCTCTCTGTCTCATATTAATGTATGAATATAATTAAAATCATGCACAAGACATAACAATTTTTCTTTGTTCACTCTGCATGGGCTGTGCCCAAGGAGCATACAACGTCGATGTGCTAATGTTCCATATTTACTATGTCTCACTACCTAATTACATGGTTCTTGATAGATCTATTCTATGCCTAGGACCACTACCTTTAAATTCTTTAGGGCCATCTTACTGTTTTCCCAAGGATAACTCACAGAGTCTCTTTCTCGTGCTCACTACTGGTGGAAAAGATCTTTTTCTTCTTATTCATTTTCTCACCTATCTATAATGGATTCACCCATAGTTTATGGGAATGTATGAAGTGTAAAAGGATTGTATAGTCACACTGAGGGGTGAGTAAATCATGTTTGACCAATTTTACTGAATTCTTTTTCGCCATTGAATTTGAAACGATTTTTTCTTTTAAGATAAGTTCATCATGCATGCAATGATAAATGAAGATGAAACACATCACATGGAATTTTTAAAGGTCAAGTACTATGAGATATATCTTTTACATGTTGGAAAGTCCCCCCAACATCGATTATCCACTATAATACTTTTATAAATTACAATGGTTTAGGAAAAACTAGTTATAAACCCCATTAATGAATCCTCAATTTGATTCTAGTTATACGCCCCTGACAATTCAACTAATTGGCATCAGTTGGTTAGAAACCCCAACCGTTCGACTGGTTAGACCCCCTAGTATCTTGATCCTCTTAAACAACTAGTTAGATGCCCCAGTTACAGGTTACAAATACTTATTCATATCTAATCCAAAGATAGGATGATCACTTTAAACTACCTCTATGAGCTTCCAGGATCACACTAGAATGTATACAATTCAAGTTCATTTTTATTGATGTTAGACTTTCTCAAATATTTTTGACCACTACATATAATCAGTAGCTGTGTCCGTACAACACTACTCGGGTATGAATTATTGCTTCTAAGGAAGAACTGACCACAATAAGAACTGAAAAATCAGTTACAAAACATATTTTGAAACACATATTGAAATAAAACCCCGAATTCAATCTCAAATATTACTACTCATCATGAAATTCATATTTCACTTTCATCTCTTCAAACATCATGAATCTATTTAAAACATTACCTGGCCTTATCATTTTATACATGAATTAATTCATGTATTTTATCACTACTTCATATAATTCATATTGTATACTTTCATAACTTTTTCACACTCACTTGAAAAACTATTTTTTTCTCAATGTGTGTATATTCACATATTCATAGACATGCATGTATACATGCAAGTGGTGTTTGTACTAGAGATTCTGAAAACAAATTCCACTTCTTCTAACACATGAACCTTCTTTGTACACTATGCCTTCATGAAATAGGAATGCAGAACACTCAATTATTCTTTTTTGCAAGAATGAGTCACACACTATTAGTTTGAAAAAGTTCTCATAGCATGGAATTCTTTATGTGCAACAACAAACTCTGATTGTACAACATTTCTTATCGCATGCACAAACCTGAATGGTTATAGGTAGTGAAAGAAAACAAGTATTATTTAAAAAATATAGTGTAAGTACACACTATTATGTGGAAACTCAATTAATTTTCACAAACAGAAGCTACGAAGAATTCAATTCATCAAGTGGTTATCTGAGTGTGCAGAGAACAGTTCGAATAGTTGTGGTCTTCACGTCTTATTCATGAAAATATTAGTAGCATGGAAAACATTGTGAACTGGATGTTCATGGATATCTGCTCTTCTATAAAATAAATATCGTAGATGTGAGAAAATATATATATATATAAAAAATGAGCTTGTATATTCTATTTATAGACATTGATAATCACTTTGGAACTTTCTATAAACACAAGGACCAGCTCGCTTCACAAATGATCACTATCTCTGAATAAATAATATTTTATTATTCCTCTATTTCATTGAATTAAAATTCAATTTATAGTGAATAAAAAATTTCATCATATATAGATCATCCTTGAAATTTCAAAATGATAAAACAATGAAGGAAGACCATGGATGGTGCTTCTGTCAACATAGTAGGAGATTCAGGTGAATAGGCGGTCAAGCAAAGCTTATAGGAGACGAAAATGCCACTAAATGAATTGTATATTCTATATAATAATAGAATAGATATAATGGTCAAGGATCATTTCAAATTATTAAATATAGAAACTCGGTAGAGGCAGTCAGATGGCCATGAAAAATTGATCAAGTGATAGGACAATTCTGGATCATCTGGTGCAATCCCACATCGAAACATACATGGTATTTTGACTCTTTTATATAACAAGATATGGATTTCACAATTCATAAATTGGTTACAATATATACCTTTCTCCCTTGGGAACCGCCCTGAGCCATTGTGCCTCAACCTCCGTGTCATCTGGCATGGTGGAAGTCTGTCGCTTTTGTGACTTTAATAGGCACCCTTGAAATGCCTTGGAAAAGTCCTCATGCTGGTGGATTAGGGTTAATATTTCCTGACCTTGTGGTGCTGATCCCCTATATATATATGTGAGGTGGCTTATTTTTTATTTTAAAATCGAAAAAAAACATAACCACAAATTTGAATCAAGAATGTAAATTTCCCTAATAAATGGATTCTTCTACAAATAAAAAATCCTTCTCTTACTCGCGCATAAACTCTTCTAATTTTTTAATCCATTAACTATAGTATACATTATTTCAACTCAAAAGATCAATGAATCATGGTCTATGATCTATTGAACAGATCTAGAATCACCATATTTATGATTCATTTAATTTTCATTCTCTTAATTAATTGACAATAATTTCATCCTCAACAAATAATTTGGACTCTTCAGTCCCCCCCCTTGTATTTTTGGTCAAAAACAAATTCATTATAAATTTCAATGAAATATTCTCCCCTAATTGGATATAAAACCACATTTAAAATTATGGGAAGGAATTATCATTTCCAAAATTTAATTTTTAAAAATATCTTATTCTGTTCTGACTCTTATTGTATGATTTACATATAAGAAGGAAAAAATCACTACTAACATAGAAAAGTGGTAAAATCAATCAACTAAAATTATACTTCAGAAATTTTCTATGTAGAAAAAAAGAGTAATCAAGTTTGACATTAATTCTATCTATAAACTTACATCATGTGATTCCAATCATGAAAACCTTTTATCTAGGGTTGTTCAAATGATTTCCAACAATTCTTCTGCATATATCTCAACAAAAAAATTAAAAACGTTCAAGAAAAATAATTTATTTCCCCTTTCAAATTATTTTTTCTTTTATCATCAGATGATCAATATTCCCCCTTGGAATTATTTTTGTAACATGAAAATTTGAGAACGTAATCAACATACCTCAATGATGACAACTTTCAATTTCCTTAAAATTTTAGAATTATTAGATTCATACCACTCTATAACTTCTGATATTCATATGATTTAAACTAAGATAAATATATATAATAACACATTTTTTGATCCCCTCATGATACGAACATAATAATTCTTCATCATCATTGACTTTCTTCAAGAATAAATTCCAAATGTCTTCTGAGATTGTTTGAGATGTTGAAAATTGACAACATGATCCCAATAGTCTTCCACAATGGACATATTTATAAATGTAAAATATTAAAATATTTTATCAAATTCAGGTCACACCCTGAATATATCCTTCACCTTAAATAACTAACATGAAAATAAAACAAAATATTTATTGTAATATAGTGATTCTTTAGTGCCCCTTAGCTAGAGATACATGCATGGGAGTGGTTTCTCAACCTATAAATTTTCTTAAATGAAAAGGGATTCATCATATTTTCTAGTAATGAGGTTTAATTTCTCTTTTCATGATCCATTTTTCATACCTCTTCCTACTATCTGTGCCATATGATCGCACACTCTTTAGGAAGATGCTTAGTTTTCACTTTGTGTGTAGACTTATTTTTCCAAAGAATTAATGTCTCATATGCTTTCCCATTATTGTTTAATAATTCCTTTTAATTGGTTAATAATGTCCAAAACAATTATATGAATGTACATTCATGTTTCACCTATCACATACAACTTTAAAATTCAACATGTTACCACTTTTAGTCATGTTTTTCAGATTCTTCATCAGTAATGCCATTCACCAAATCAATCATGTTATTTTTCTGTAGAATTGATTATCTATTTTATTTTAACATTATTTCTTCTGTTTGAATGTTCACATATAATTAATAGTGTTCTGTGACATGAACTTTCTTACCACAATATAAACTTGTTTTAATTGGTGATATGCTCTTCACATCACAATTCACAAATTTCTTGGGAGATGTTTGTTTAATAAATTTATTATTTTGTTCATATACCATGGTTGACCTATCAACTTTAACTCTTACCTGGTTCACATTCTGTTTTGATCTTGTATTTGAATCAACCAATGATTTTTGAATGATGGTTAAAAATTAGAACTCATTATAAAAATGACCACTACTATTGCAATAATCACAAAAACATTCAAAGTAATCATATTTTTTCTTGATAAAGAGATTATCTTTCTGTGAATTCTATATCTGTTGCGAAGGGTTAAATTTATATTAAACAATTCTCCCCAAAAATCATGAATTTTATAGTTTTCATACAATGTCACATTATAGAAATAATGAATTTCTTGATTCCCAAACATCCAATATCACCAATAGTAGCCAACAATTCTTGATTTCTTCTTTTGTATCACATTCTGATTGTCTTTGAAATTTTTCTACTTTTGGGTATCATATTTCTTCTTTTGTTCTGTCTTTTAGGAACAAGAATATTTATTTACCAAGGTTTTTATAGATTTTAAATTTGACTCTGTAGTATTCATCAAATCAACATTAGTACCCACAGATTTATCAAGACTAAGGGTTACCTTCTTCAATGATCTCATAGTAAAGTTATCTTTTTATAGTCTCAAGACCTTCTTACCACTAGTTTGATTCATTTCTGAAATAAGACTCTTATCAAATAAATCATTGTCAATAATTATTCTATAAATAACTTGGGATGTTTTAGTGTGTGTCTCTTTAAAAATTTTTATTTTAATTTATAGTTCAATAAAATTTATGTTGAGTGAGGTATTATCATCTTCAAAAGATTTCATTACTTCTTCCTAATGAAAATTCATATTTTGAATCTCATCTTGATGTGTCTGATTTTCCTTTAATAACAAATGGTAGATATCTTTGATTCTTTATGATTCTTCAATTATCTAGGAATATTATACATTCATAGATACATTATGAAACATTTTAAGTTCATTAATAACTTCTGTAAAACATATTTCAAAATTTATTTACACACAATTATAACATTCCAATTCATCAACAGCTCTATAAAATATTTCATGGAAAATATATATTGTTTCTTCCTTTTCTTTTATAAGTCTTGTGAAATTATAGCAATGATAAAAATTTTAGACAAAAAATATTCCATAGCATATGCCTCTTCTTCTAGCTGTAATTTTTTTATCTTAAAGTTCCTTGAAAACTATGGCCATATATGCGATCACTTATTTGGGAAGTTTCATCGTATGATTTCTAATTTTAGAATTGTTCATAACATCATACCAACTTGAACTTGATTAATTAGCTTATTTCCCTTAAAAACATACACTTTGGGTTCCTTTAAATACAAGTTTATTTTCATTCACCTTTGAATTATTATTCAACTTCATCTCCACTCAATTCTTTTTATTTTTCTCTAATTTCATTGAAACATAACCATTATAAAATTTAAGAGTAGAGATAGGATTTTCCATCTTATGTTTTTCTAAATTTTATTCAAACTCAAATCTTGAAATAATTTAATTCTAATATAAACTACAGGAAAAGTAAATTATATTCAAACAGAGTTGATATTTTCTTTGATAGTAATTGATGTTTCCAAGGATCATGTAGACATAGTGAGAGGAGGGTGAATCAGGTGTGACCAATTTTACTAAATTCATTTTCACCTTTTAATTTGAATCTCTTTCATCTATTAAGATGATTAGACCATGCATGAAATACTAAAAGTAAATTAAACAAAATACATGGTATTTTTAAATGTTTTGGTACTAATACCTACATACTTTCAAATTTGTTAGATCCCTTAACTTGGTTTATCCGCTATAATATTTTTTCAATTACAATGGTTCATGAAGCAACTTGTTATACACCCCAATAATGGATACTCCAATTGATTTTGGTTATACCCCCTAGCAATTCAACTCTCCTACCAAGGTGGGTTAGACACCCTAGTCGTTCAACTAGTTAGACCCACCAGTCTCTCAAGCCTCTTCATCAACAGCATAGACACCCCAGTTGCAACCTCCAACTTCTTATTCAATCTAATCCATAGATTGAGTGATCACTTTGATCTTCTTTCAAGAGATTTATGGATCCAACTTTTTTGTGTACAATTCAAGTTCCTTTGTACTTCTTCTAGACTTGATCAAGTATTTTTTATCACTTAATATAATTAATTGTCTTAGTACAACAGTGCTCGGGAAATAACTCTCTCTTCTTCTAAAGGCCCAGCCTCACTAAACACTGAAAACTCACATGTAGAAATATTCCAAAACCCTGACAGAAATACTACCCTAGATTTAGTCGTTAATATCACCACTCACAATTAAGTATATATTTCACTTTTATATATTCAGTCATAATTCATGTATTTAAAATATTACATGGCCTTCTAATTTTATTCATGAATTATTTCATGTATTTTCTCACTACCTCATATAATGCATATTTTATACTTTAACAATTTTATCACACACACGTAACAAATTACTTGTTTCTCAAAGTGTGTGTATTCACATATGTACAGACATGCATGGATACAAGAATGTAGTGTTTGTCTTAAAGAATATAAACACACTTTTCACTTATTTTAATACATGTATTGTTTTTGTACACTACTATGCGCAACAGACATGCACAACACTCACATGTTCATTTTCACAATAGTGATATACACACTACTATTTTGAACATGTGCTCGTAGCATGCACTTATTTTTGTCCAACAACAAAATCTCACTATACAACATTTCTTCTTAAACCATATTTTATTTTTGGCTATCATTTTAAAACCATATATTTTATTTTAGCCCCTTATTTAACAATATTTATCCTTAACTATTTTAAAAAATATTTCACCCCTTAATGGTCAGGAATCAAATTTTAAAAAATAGTCATTGAATATAAATTAACCATGAATGATATGCTCTATATTTTTTCATCCAAATTAGTCAATATATTATTTTTATAATATTAGAATTATTTTAAAAAAATTAAACATTTAATACCATTTAAGGTATTTTTTTGTGATTGTTCATATATCTTATCATTAAAGGCATTGATATAAAAAAATAATTAAAATATAAAATATTTAATTATAAATTATAAATTATAATTATTTCATATATTTTTCTGACCAAAATTCATCGAAAATATATTAATTTTAATGGTTTTAAACTCATTTATTTAATCTTTATACTTTGTGCATGAGAATTGTGTAAGCACTCAACACTATTATACTATTTATAAAAATAAAGAATTATTTAATATCATAAAAATAATTTATTTATATTTGAAATAAACATTTATAATCAGTAATATCTTCTTGTAATCCATATAAAAACAAATTAGAGATATTAAAGGATAAAGAGTGAAATTTTAAATTTTTTCAAAAGATAAAATAATTTTAATGTAATAATCAAATTCTATTAGAAAAAAGTAAATATTTTCATGTGTAAAATGATTATAGATTATTTAAACCAAACCAATTAAATAAAAAAAATATTTGGGTAGATTTTGTGACCTTATCCAAAAAATTTAACAATAATTAATCCATTTTACCCACTACCCTCGTGATAAATATTTACCATGGTTACTATTAAATATTACTAAAAATGAAATTGAAATTTTTTGCAAATTTAAAAATTTGGATTAGATTTATTAAATAAAAGTTCCAGGATTCAATAATAAGAATTAGAATAATTTTTTATAAGTGTTAAAAATGCAATGAATTTTTCTCTCATAAAATTGTGTTTTTAATCATAAAAATGAACTTATACCAAAATCGAATATAATACAGATTAATATAAAATAATTTAAAATTTATTTAGTGAAATAGAACTTATTTAACATAAAATCAAATTTAATATTAGAATGGGACTTTTAAATGAAAATATTTAAATAAATGAAATGATAGTTTTGCAAAAAATAACATTTCTCACAATTCACCCAAAATCAGAATTTTCATAAAAATATTAAAAAATAAACCTAAGGATTTTAGGAAATGATGATTTATGTTTTTTACAATTTTATCCAAAAAAACATAAAGTAGAAGAAATTTATTATAATATCTGCACACAAAAAATGCATTAAAATCAATTTTGTAAAAAATATGTATTTTGAAGAAAAAAATGATTGTATTGTCATTCAATTTTCAATAAACATAATTAAATTTATGTTAATTAAATAAATTTAATTTATAATATAATTATTTCATTAGAATAATTTATCAAATGTGATTAATTTAATCTATTAAAATATATAACATATCTTTCACATCGAAACAGTTTTATGAAAAATTTCTCTATAACATTCAAAATATTTTATCTTCATTTAAAACCAATTAATAATAATTGTAGTATTTATTATTAAAATTATTAAAGAAAACAATTCTAAATATATTTCATAATATTTTTATTCCTATTCATACATGGACAACCAATATCAAGGTAATAATTTTCATATTTAAAAAATAATATTTATAAAGTGTATTATGGTTCATTTAAACTTAGTATTACATATACTGCAAGATATTAAATATATATTTAGATGAAAAAAATAAAAACTATTGGGGTCACACCATCATTCCCTGAATGTGACCCTACAATATCCGAATATCACTAGTTCATGGAACTATAATCTCTCACTTCATATAAAAATTTAATATAACTATAAGCTTCATTATACATTCAAGGAAGGAATTACTCAGTCAGATGATGCATAAGATATGAACTAAAATCCTAGCCACACTCAAAGGATGAAGGAAATGGATTTTTTATGAGTAACCACCAGAAATAACAACTCCTATATAGAATAACTGATGAGTGGGAAAGAACTAAATCACACCACACTCCAAAATCCTATGACCACATGAATCATCCATGGAGGTCAAACATAATCACCATCAATCCATGAAAATTGAAAGTGTCATGAGATACCCACACCTCATCGGTATATGAAGTCTAGAAGAGGGGATAAAGATCCAAAAACTTATCCATATCTACAAAAAAAGCAATACCAACAATAATCCAACTTTATCATTGAACTGAAGAACCTATACCATGATATGGGGTGATATCATTCTTGAAGAGTATCATCAGAATCCATAAAATATCATCCCATGCCTCATGAAAGGTAGAGGTAATAAAATATAGTCTCTTATAGGGGACCAATTCACCACTATGCAAATGGTTTCTGAATCCATAAACTGAAAGAACTAATCACAAATCAACTTAGAATATCGTCTTGAGGAATACATCCTAAAATATATTCTACATTGTGACCACTTTTAATGAACTTACTCTGACAGTCAAATGAAAGGGGGCCATCTTGAATGTTTATAATATGGTGATCCATCACCACTTAACATAACATGATATATAATTCTGGACATAGAACATTTATATTGTCTCAATGAAGGCTGACCATGAATTCCATTTTATCTAAATAGATAAAGTCTGGTCATTTCATCCTCTGAATACAAGCCACATGAACTAATACCAACTCGATGGTTCATGGGAAGATAAAAAGATTACTAATTGAAACTTACACCAATAAAAGCCCCACCCAACTACTCTATTATGAAAAGGGTACTACTCACGCCTAGTCTAACACTATAATCATTGACCCTCCTACCTTTGAGATACCAGAATCCACAAACAACTCTTGGGGAGTACAAATATCGGAAGACGCATAAGCGTCTCCTTCCCAACATTTGATGGTGACATGGGGGATCCACATCACTCACCCATCTCTACTCCAATATTCAAACCCAATCATCTTTTCCATGGGATTGGGATCCACAACCAATCCTGAATCATCTCATGAGAAACTCTAATAGCATAGAGTACACCACCATAACCTACTATAAGGAAATATAAATTTAATATACTATATTATGAAAATCAAACTCTAGAGATAAAAAAACATATAAAGTATATAATATAATATAGAACACGGCATGTACTATGAGTTAATGGTATATCTACCCAAATATATACACTATGTGTGCTATTTGGAAGGACTAAACATATAATTCCCAAGTACAAATCATGTTCCTATACTACATGGTGTTTTGGTTATAATGGATCCTTTATATGTACCACATCCTAATTCATCTTGTGTAACACATCATATTGTGTACTAGTACACTTAATTTCCCTATCATGTGTTTATCTCTATGTACATGTCGAAACCCCAAGTCATGTAACCAACGTTCATATATGACATTCCCATAAATCCAACACACCATGAGGAAATCGTCTCAAACCTGAGATGCACCAACCAACTAAGCTTCAAGTGTTCTTGGGAACACATAGTGTGTAGTTTATATTTCAATATGTAAAAACGTATTGAATAACTAGATTTATCCAAAAACCCCTCTAATTCATTATGATGTAAAAAATAAAGACAAAATGTTGGTAATATAGGTCCCAAAACAATTGTTATGAACAAATATTAAATCCAAACAAGTAGGAATCCAAATTAATGACTCATACATCTTAGATGATATTCATATATTCTCAAAAATAAAATTTTTATCTCTATTTGATAATCATAGAACCTTGGTTCTCTTCCTAGATCCTTTCCAGACAAAGAATCCTTGTTTGATCACCACATCATCATCTCTATCTTGAATCATCAATTGGGAAGGGATAGGTACGGCCTCATATTACTATAATTGGGAATAAATAGGTTAGTATAATTTAATAAATCTGATTGTATAAAAATTATACCCATTTAAAGGGAACAAACTAGGTCATAAAATATTAATGATATTTAAACCTTTCCATTGTAAAACTCTTCATCCCAGATCCACCAACGAAATTGGAATTCTAATCCCAAGCATTCTAGAGGATATATTAATATTTGAACCTACTGAATATGACTAATATTTTTTAATAAATATTTATTATACGAATTTAATAACCTCACTCAAAAAATCAACAATTTCCAGGCCTATGATAAATTCCATATTCTGAATCCAATGTAACTATTATAAAATTTTTCCGAGGTCGTTATCCTATGTAAATTAACCATGTTATATATCATAATGTATAAGGTCTCTAAAACTCAAAAAAACATAAATTATTTTACATTAAAAATCACAAATAATTATTTTTAATGTGAAATAATATTATTATAAGAATATGGGGGATTAAGAATAGAAACATATTATAAATTAGAGAGAAACCCGATGATAATATTTTGAAGAAACCAGTCCTTCCTAAAAATATTTCACATTAAAGGAATAATTTCATGATATATTGGTTATGGGAACAAATATTACGGTTGTTATATTCCCTTTCTCTAATAATATAATAGTGGTGTGGAATCAATGTAATGTAAATATGAAGAATCTAGAGGCCATCCAAGACAATATCCATAACAGTTGGTAAAATTGTAAAATACATTTTATTATTTTATGGATATTTTGGAAGTAATGATCAACTAGGACACACAATAAAAAAAATTCATACCATCTAATAGATTATATAATGAAAAAAATAAAATTATAAATATTATAATTGGAGTAATAACAACGAGTATTCAATAGGGGTTTGGGTGGATTACAAGGCAGTAAAAGGGAGAATCCATGGATACTTGATAGTGGATGCTCAGAACACATGGATTATGAGAAAAATATCTTAAAGGATATCAAATAGAATTAGGATGGAATTTTTACATTCAAAAAATTTAGATTAGTCCATGTTTAGTGATTTTGATACACCAATACTGGTATGAAGTTATCCAATAATCTTATATTTTACGATGTTTTGATGATTAATCTCCACAGTGTTTCCTAGATTTTTTATATTGAGAATGTGTTAATATTTTAGAAGAATGAATATGAATTAAATACATTAATTAAATGCATATTTTTATTTAATGGGATATGAAGAAATGGAAAATTATTCTATATTTCTAATGATAAAAATTTATATTTGATGATCATGAAAAAGAAAAACTATTTTTGGAGTACATGAATTGTTTACTTAGAGATGAAACAATGGTTAATATCTTCAACAATGTAGCTATGAGAAATATATTTAATCTATAATATCAATTAATAAACACATGTTTTACCTTTCTCAAGGTATAGTTGATGAACAATAGTTAAAAATTAGAGGAGTTCAAAATTTACAAACCTTTTGAGTTATTAAAATCTAATGTGTGAGAACTAATGAGATTGAATTAAGCCTATATGGATAATAATATAATGACTTTTTTATTATCTTAATTTTATAAATGGCGTAAATTTTAATTTGTGTAAACAAAAAAACCCTTATGGATATAAACACAGTTATTGGATTTCTATGAATCAATCAGGGAATGTAATAAAATTATTATAATATTCTAATAGATCTGAATAAAGGAATGAATAATTCAAGGAATATATCGATAAGAATTGGATTATAAATGAAAATATATCTCCATACACTCCATAATAAAATATATTCAATGGGTAGAAGAAATATACATTTGTGTACATGGGAAGAAAAATTCAATTGGAGAAAAACACTTTAAAATTATTTTAGGGACATTCCAAAATGGTGAATATCTATATTTCGAATTAGTTCCTCTTCTGACCTAATTCACACAATACTCCATATTATTCATGGTTTAGAAAGAAACCATGCCTGAAAAAACATTAACGTTTTTATCATCAAATGATATATATAAATTATAAGATATTATTTTGTAATTTTCTTTGAGAGATCAAAAGATGGAATATTTCTTGGTTATACACCCAAGGAAGGAAGTTACCAGTTATATAATAAGATGTTGAGAAATATTTTCACATATTTTATATTGTTTTGTTAGATAATAAAATATCTTCACAAGAATAATTATAACTGGTGATAATATTGAATAATCTGGTGACATGGGACAACTTGAATCAATTCCAAATGATGGAACAAATTTTCATAAATTAACATGATGATTTTTAAATTTCCTATTATTAAGAAGTAATGGAGAAGAAAAGTTATATAATACAACTAATTAAAATAACCTTCTGAGCATAAAAATATTCTTGGAGAGAATAAAAATGGAATACAAACCCCTATAATATGGAAAACTCATAATTATAATAGATTCTATTTTCCTATTTAACCAAAGAGTGTGGATGATGCCTTACGATATGACCTTTTGGTGGTAGGGATAGAAGAATATTTTGAATCAAGATGAGAAGAATAATACTTGGTAATTTTTTTCACATCCCAAAAATAAACAAAAATATTTATAAAAACATGATTTTTTAGATTTAATATCAATGTGAAAGATGAAATAGAAAGGAATAAATCACATCTTGTTTGAGAAGTATACTCTTAAATAGAGATTATTGATTTTGATTATTCTTTTAGTATAGGCATACGGAATGAAGTAATGCAAATATTTTTTGGGATTTGTGCTCATCAGATATATATTATTTTCTAAATGATTTTGAAGTATTAATTCCTTAATGGAATATTTTATAAAGAATTAAAAAATAATAAATAGGAAGGATTTATCCTTGATGGTGGTTGATCGTTATTTTGAATGTTAAATATGGTATTATATTGGATTAATCATATTACCCAAACATGTAATTAAAATATAGAGATTAGAATATAGGGAATTCAATAAAAAAATGAATTTTGGATTCAAAAATATATATCATGATAAACAACACAAACTCACTCATTATTCCTATCTATATTGATGGAATTAATTTATCTAATATTAAATAAAAAAACTATGAGAAATTTTATACTAAAATGGAGAGACATTTTGAAATGTCAATGGTTAATGAGATGAATTTATTTTTTGGTTTTAAATTTACTAATTCAATATGATTTATATTTAACTCAAAAGAAATGTATTCTTTTGAGTTACCTAAAATGGTTAGAATGTAATAACCAGTAGATTTCTCAACTCTTATAGAAATTGGGGCCAAGCTACCCTAGGATGAAGAAAAAAGGAATTTGGATCAAATATAGTTATGATGGCTCATTAAAAACCATACAAATTTGACATCTTCAATAGAATATATTGTCTTTGTATTTATACTTTCAAGATGATTCAAAATCATCCCAAAAGAGTCACATATTATGGTATAAAAATTGATATTTCACTATATCAAAGGAACTCTTGATTATATCCTAACATATAATAATGGTACATTATTAAAATATTATGAATTTATTGATATATATTTGTTAGGATATGTTGTAGATTAAAAATATAACTCTATAGTTTCTTAATTTATTATATGATTATGTGTTTTATGGAAATACATGAATTTAAATTATATCACTATAATATAAATTCATGTTGGGTATATTGTGGAATCCCAATCCATCGCATATTGATGGGGATGAATTATAAACATTTATATGTGTAGGTTTGTTGTTTCGTACTCATTAGTGAGTAGGTGTGATAATTAAAGTGATATAAACTTATCAAATGATACAATTCATTATTCAAGGTAAAACCATATTGATATAAATTATCAATTCAATAAGGAGAAGGTGGAGTTTGGTTATCCTCCATTGGATTATCTTTCCACTATAAATAATGTTACAGATGTGTTAGGTAAGCCTCATTCAAAGGATTACATCATGAATATGAGAGTGTTGATGGTAGTTAATTATTCTCCAATATAGATGTAATTTTTCATTAATATGTCCTCTCTTCATTTCCTTTCCATTTTTTGAAAAAGGTGGAGAATATAAATGAATCTCTTCATGTAAAGGATGATATATTATAGTTTATTTTTAAATTTGATTATCAATGGGGTCTTGAGGAGTTATGAGTTGAATTTTATATAAGATGTCATCTTCTGATTCATATATTGCATAAAAATAACTAGGGGTATAAAAGATCCCATATGAAGAATATATAATCCTCATGATATGAATTGATAAAGGGTGATCTAAGATATGTTGATCAAAATTGAGACATTATCAATATGGAATTGATCTTACACCGTGGGTTGGAATAATATTACAAACATCATTCTATCATATGGTGTGGTCCTTAGATAACCATAAAATTATGGTATAAAATGGATAGTTTATTGAGTATGTTCATTCTGGATTTTGGGATTTTATCATATTTTATTTACTAAAAACATTCTCATAGATAAAATAGAATCTATATGAAGTTCTTTAGATATGAAAATTAATAAAAGTTATAATTTTTTATTGGTGGTGATGAACTCATAGCGTGAATGGGGAAGATAACACAATAATGTTATTAAGTTATACGTGTATAGAAAAAAATATGATGTGAGGAAGATCATGATTCAGATACTTAGTTTCTCTATATTGATACTTATAGATAAATGGTTTAATATTACAAAGGAGTGTTATTTCACTAGGTTATTCTCAATTGAGAGAAGAATTAATTTGATGACAGAAGAATCACACTGTTGCATGATTTTTTATGTTGTGATCAGTTTATGCAAAGAATCGTCAAGAGTTTACTAGGATGTGAATACTTTCTAACCTGAATTAGTATTACATTAATGTATTATTCAAGTTCTCTTACACCATAACAAATGGTTTCATATTATAGGTTCTGATGATTTGAATATGACTGTGCCGCAACTAAATAAACCAAACCAATATGTATGGGTTAATAAGGTTTGATTATTTCCTAGTTTTAGAAGTTTAAATAATTCCATGTCATTATTTTTTCTACATTATGAAATGAATTCATCTATTAATGTTCATTGGATTAATGGTTATGAATATATTAAACGTATCACATTGTAATAAATTATTCATTTTATAAATATAGTCAAAGATACTCTAAGAGAATTGGGATTTATCCTTCTATGTCATTTAGATATGATAGTCAAGCCACCACTGGAGGTTCCATGAAATAATTAATTTTTAATATATAAATAATAGTGACCAACCAATAGTTTTATGTGTCTAAAAGAGGATATAATCTATCATATTTATCCACCATTATAGGGAACATTCCACGGTATATTTTTTAGGCTGTTGAGGAGAGGAAGAAGTTTTCTCACTAAGTGAACATCTCGAAGGCAATTATTGTTCCAGATATGAAGATCATTCAACTATATAGATATTTTCATTTTTTTTGTAATTGGAGTTCATGAAAATCCCCTTTATATAATTTTTATTCCATTAATAATAAATTATAATGTGGTTAGTAGAAACCACTACACCAAAAGTATTATCCACCAAATAATATGGTAAACAAAACATTTTAAACACAATTGTGTTTTTGTGTGTTACTTTTCACTATAAAATACATCATTACCATCCATATATATATATTCACTAACCAGTGAATCATATAGTTTAATCTACATTGTTTTTTAAAACTATAATTCAACCCCTCTCAGGGGTTGCATATTATCTCCTAGGGCCCCAAATGGGGACTTTACATTTAGAAATTTCTTTCAGTTCAATTTGGTAATAAAATGGAACTCATTACATTTTAATAACACATTATAAACTCTTTAAATATATAAAGTGTACCTAACATTGATTCCCTCTATTTTAATCTTTTGTTTTTTATAAACTAAACTTTTCAAATTCTAAATGCACTCCCACTAATTTCTTATAAACTATATTTTACCAAAAATACCATGCTAAAATAAAAAAAAATCTTTTTCATTAGGAAATAATTTTTTTTACTACAGTGGTAATATAAAAAAGAGACAATTAATGTCACACCCTTATTTTAAAAAATGGTTCAAAATATTATTTTAATAATAATCATAAAAAATGAGTTAATTTTTTTCAAAATTTTAGGATTATTATTGTATCATTGAAGCAGTGTTTTCAAGTTGATTTCAATAATGGAAATTATTTCAAATAATAAAATTTTGAATTTAAATTATTGAAGTTATTTAAATGATATGATTTATTTTATATCTATTTCCATTATATCATTAATAAAAATATATGTGTTCTAGTGTGTTCATGTGTAATTTTAACTTCATATGTGAATATATATTGTCAAAAGGGGGTATTATTATTATTATTATTATCATTTTCATTATCATTATTATGAAATTATGGGAGAAAAAAAGTTGTTCGGTGTGCCTCTACCACATCTGAGTATATGGGGTTCAAACCCCAACCATTTTCAATTTTATCCCAACATAAATGTGTGGGTTCTTACTCATTTTCCATGTTCCTACTCATGGGTGGATAGCCACATGGTAGTTTAGGGACAGAACAAGGAATGGTTGAAACAGAAAGGTACATGTGGTTGTAGATATTATAGGGAATTATAAGTGAGGGTTGTTTGTGCAGATGACACATAATGTGGAATGATAAAGGACACCACATGTGGAATAATGAGTAAGGATTATTGATGTAGATAGTTCATGATGTGGTGCTTTGAGGTTCATGATGTTGCATGGTATAAATCATACCATAAGGTAAAAAATTAACATCTTTAGGTGATAAGGATTTCATGCCATCACCTATGATGCCCTTTTAGATTCTATATCTTGTGCCTTTAGGTCTTGTAATTTCACGGGCTCGTTAGGTTCTTGCCAATATAAATTTGGAAGGATATGGATTGGTACAGTAGTAAACCTGGGTGTGTATATGATTTTAGTTTATTATACCTCTAACCTATATAATAATAATAATAATTATTATTATTATTATTATTATTTGGTTATATAGGTGGTGACTTCCTGGGCTCGGATGGCACTTAATATGTTCCTTGATCCTGGTAGTACACATGGCCTCAAGCATATAACCCCAAATTCCAGAGGCTTATGACTCGTAGTAACGGACTATGGTGTGTTTTTTTGGGAGAATATGCCCTCATTGCCATAGTGTTTCACAACAGATGAATATAAACGCAGGTATATAGCAGAAGCATTATAAGTAAACAGGGAAAGAAGAAAAAAGTAATATATAGAAAAGTAGAAAAAAACTAAATCAACTGAAATAACTGATGATTATATTTAATTTCACTTGAAGCTAGATAACATAGATAAAAGATAGCTAACATAACATGTTTCACAAAAGTATAAAGGAATTTGAATGACTATCTCAAGCATCCTGAGATCCATCTCAGTCATCTATTATCAAGATCTATCCTGAACAACACGAAATAAAGTGTTATATGTTGTATTCCTTCTTTTATCAACACTTTCATTCTCATAATCTTTCCCATGTACAAAATGGAACCTAAATAAGGTGTGGTATAAATATCAGTGGGCCAACACCAATAGTGTCGATAATATTCATCCGGTGTAATGGAAATGTAACAGTGTGAAATAATGCATATATAAATAAAAAAGTTGATGTAACTAAATAACCAAGTTCCTACTTCGTCCCTTAGTTGGTGTCTTCACAAGTAACTAGTTCATTGTTTTATTATTACCAATTAATAAATAAGTCACATGTTGAAAATAGTGAAGGTTCCATGATGTAATAAGGCCACCTATAATGATATTTAGTAATGAAGATCCAATGTAGTAACAAAGTAAACATAGAAGACAAGGATCATCAACTCCATAATAACTATTGTTTGGATAATGTAAAGAGTGTATTGCAAGGATCATAGTACAATTATTTCACAATAAGATTCCTACCAAGTCCAAAGAGGTCATCCAAGGTAAAATGGGGCTAAGCATTGACTAGGCCTGGTGGGATTTAACCATGGAACCTACATGTCAATAATGGATCCAAAGAGGGTAACTAAGGCAACCTGTAATAATATTTATGGGGTCCTATGGTGTCATATCTACGATCAATGGTTAAACAAGAATAATGTTCTATGTGGGTGTCAACCAAAGAAAGATCTATCCTTGAATCAGAGTGGGGTTCCCAAATTCTCAAGGCATTACCTACGGAATCTAAGAAGAACTCGAGTCATGAAAATCCTATTTCATAATTATCACATTTAATATTTCAAAATGTTCAAGCCATTACCTTTTATTAGTGCAAAATTATAATTGGGATTGCGCCTATTTAATCAAATATCAATTAATCAATAAAACCATTTGGTTCAAGCCTTTCCTTTTGTAAGAACCTGGTTCTTATTTTTGAGGTACGGGCTTCTTCTTTTTCCTTTTCCTTAAGTTTTTTTGAGAAAATATGGAAAATGAAAAAAAAATGCTGAATTTCGAAACTACACGCCGTGTACTTTTGGCTGTGTTGGGATAAGTACACGGGGCGTGTATCCTTGTCGGCGATGAGGGGTGTAGGAACCGACTACATTCCATGTAGTGGTACCTTACACGCTGTGTAGTCAGTCGGCAGGCTTGAATAGTAAGGCGGTGGAGTCGCCGCCAGCTGGGCGACAGTACACGTCGTGTACTCAGGAGTACATGTCGTGTACTCAGGTCAACAGATAAACAGTGTGGCGGTGCCGCCGAATGAACAATTAAATGATAGAAGTACATGCCGTGTACTCAAGAGTACATGACGTGTACTTTGTTTTTTCAGCTTAAAACAGGTATTAGACTCCTCATTTGGCAGAGGAGGCGTTTGAGCCATTTTGGATCCAAGGATGATGGCCAGACCATTGAAGATCCGCCGGGTGTTCGTCTGGATTCCGATTCGGCTTCGGATGATCTCGTTGGAACCGCACGGGTATGCCCTCTCCTATCATGGTATCGTTCTTACCAATTCATTCCCGAGGGGAAGTTATTTACGTTTTAATTAGTTTTTTTCTTCGTCAGATCTATGCCATTCATGGGTGTTTCTGGAGTCGGTGTTCGGGTATAACGTTCGTTCGCATATAAGGTAGGTGTCTTGGTGTTTAGTTTTCCAACTGCCATGTGTTTTGTGCGTTTTTGTGCCACGAACCCATGTTGGGGTGTCATGTGGCTGAGTCCGTTGCTATATTTAATGCCTATAATTGCATAGGTGATTAAATTGTGATAATAAAATTCTGGTTGGGATCATTTCTTGGATCTGGAACCACCCCGGGGGTGTGTTCCACTGTTTAGCTATTTGGCCAGGATACCCGAGGGTATGCCTTTAATGTAGTAATTGTAGAATTTCCTTGAGAGGAATTTCTTATTTACTGCATTTTGATATGTTGGGCATGGCCCGGTTACCTGTTTATACTAAGGGCATGGTTGTGATTAGCCTATGGGCACTACACTGTTTAGCCTGAGGGAAGTAGTTATTTCGACCTGAGGGAAAATTCTTCCGTACCTGAGGGCAGCTGATTCTGTTCCTGAGGGCGACAATACATATGCCTGAGGGAAAACTCTGTTATGCCTAAGGTAAGATTCTTGTGTTGGATACTCTTTAGCTGAGGGTAAGAGTTTACATGTCCGAGGACATTAGCTGTTTATTTAGAATATTCACTGTGGTGGTATTTTAAATTAAATGAATTAAATGGATAATAAAATGGAAATATAATTGGTAATTAGTTACATTGAGTACTTCTTAATTTATTGCATTTTACTACTGCACATTTTCGTTGCATGATTATACGCCGTTGGGCATGGGCCTTTGGTGGGTTCCTACTGAGATATGTTTCTCACACCCTGTTAGGGTCACACTTTTCAGCCCAAACAGATTACATTTCTACAGGTGTAGATAGGGGAAAGAGTCCCTATACATGTACTTGACTGTTGCTGAGGAGTATGAGGGCATGGGACCGAGCCTAGGCTCACGATGCCGCTGCCAGCTGTTTTTCTTGTTTTGCTGTACTCTGTATTTTGTTGTACTGTATTGATGTATAACATGTTCTGGCTGTTTTCTTAGAACTTGAAACTTGTACCATCATCATTTATGTATTGTTGGTTATATCCACTTCTGTAGTTATTTCATTTGGGTATGGTTTACTACTTCTGCTATCGTTGCATGTTTATTTTGTATTCCACTGCGCTACACTTTGATAAATGAGGGAATAGTTTCCCCACTATCAGACCTGGCCTCTCGCTGCTAGTCGGCAGCCTCTGGCATTTGGGGAAATATGCTTGAGGACACGTGGCGAACCGGGCTCGGGGCACCCGTTGAGTGGCAACCCGTCTGGGACGTTACAAAGTGGTACCAGAGGGGTTCTTTTCTATGATTTACTATTTAGAGCCTTAGTCAGGGATAGGATGGACCAGTAGTTGGTAATAAGTTGTTCCCGGGCGTAGCTAACCCGTGTACAGGGAAAATCCAGTCTACCTCATATTTTGGGAATTATTTCAACTTTTCAAATTTTACGGTTGATATGTTTTTTCCGTTGGGTGATGCACGTGGATTGTGCTGTTTATATTTTATCTATGGGTTCTATTTAGTTGCAACCTGATGAGATGATGGTATGTCGTCTCATGCATCATATAAGAACATGCTAGATATCACATTCCATGCATTGTTTCCATGCCATGTAGGTGCATTAGAATTTTCATGTTGTTCTGATAGTTGTTGTTCTAGAAAAGCATGCTCTTGTGATAGCTTCTTGATAAATTCCTGCCTTGTGATATGGGGTTTTTGTTTGAGCCTATTTATAGAATGGACGCAAAACTTTGGTTTTTTGGGAGTATGGGCCCCCATTGACCGGAATTTGGTGGATCATTGAATGTTTGTTGGTTATAACACAAAAAAGATGTCAATCGTTGATTCGTGGGGAGTATGGGCCCACACGGGTCAGAATTTGACACTTAGGTGTTGTTTTTCAATATTTTCTTGGGTTTTGGGGAAGTTTCTGAGGCATACTGTCCGGAAACCCAGTATACATGCCGTGTAGTACTTTATACACGTCGTTTATGTTCTTCTGTTCAGGAAGAAACATGAATTTTTTGAGTACATGCTGTGTACCCAGAGTACACGCCGTGTAGTCTCTTCCCATGTCACAAACCATGTGGGCGGTGACATGGGGTAGGTAAGGGCTTGGGTAAAACACGCCGTGTATTTTTTTTCACGTCGTGTAGTGTTGACCCGGAGTCCGGCCGTGTAACTAACAACATGGTTCAGTGAACTCCTTCACAGAACACGTCATGTCAATGATGCACACGCTGTGTAGTGTGACCTGGGGACTCGGCCGTGTAACTAACAACACGGGCCGATGTCACCTCCCTTTAAACACACCGTGTACCTGTGGGACACGCCGTGTAGTCTTGTCTGAGGACAGACCGTGTGGAATTAGCCATGTGGCTGAGAAACGGTGTGATGTACACGCCGTGTACGGGTGTAACACACCATGTGGAGTTAAGCTGAGTAGTCGGCCGTGTCATAGACGACACGGCCAGTTGGAAAATAACACAGTACACGCCGTGTAGATATTATACACGTAGTGTAGTTTTTTTTAACGAAATCTGTGTGGCTTAGCCATGTAGAAGGACCCGGGCAGGGGAAGGGAAGTCAAGTACACACCGTGTAGTCATTATACACATCGTGTATCTTGTTTTTCCAATTTTGAATGCCTTTTTCCTCTTGTTTCCTTTGCGGTTCCTTCGATTTTCGGTCATAATAATTTTGAATCTGAGGGGTGCTTTTGTCCTTGTGGTGTCATGCAGCCTAGACGATCGCGAGTTGTTCGCTAAGAGAGCGGCGACAATTATACACTAGAGATGGTGGGCCACGGGCTACCAGTTGATCCTCCAGTAGAGCCAGATGCTGCACCAGCTGTTATACCAGACATAGGCATGGAGGCGTAGTTCTGTGAATGTTTTATGCGGTTTATGCAGACCTTTCAGGGAGCACCGCAGGCTGCTACATCTATGGCTAACCTGACTCGTATCTTCCAGCAGCAGCATCTGATTACCTTTTTAGAGGATGGAAGACTGTTGGCTACGGAGTCTTGTCTTGGATAGATGCAAACTATTTTCGAGCATCTTGAGATGCCTCCAGGGTGGAGGGTCAAGATCGCGACTTACATGCTGCGTGATTCTGCCAAGAGGTGGTGGGATGTTACCACCCAGTCAGAGAATCATAGGGACATGGCGTGGGAAGATTTTCAGGCAGTCTTCTATGAATTCTTCTTTCCTGAGACACTGAGGGAAGATAGAGCTCGAGAGTTCATGAATCTGCAGCAGGGCGCTATGTCAGTGATGGACTATTCTGCTCGTTTTACGGAGCTTCAGCGTTTTTCACCCGTGCTGGTGGGTGATGAGACACTGAGAGCCAGACGTTTTGGGGATGTTCTTCGGTATGACATCTGAGCACTGGTGAATGTATTCAGATTACCTACTGTACACGCGATTGTGAACCAGGTATTGATTATAGAGAGGAAATTTCATGAATCTAGTGGTGTGGGCCAGGGCAGTTCAGCACCAGTTACTGGTACTATTTCTGCCTGTAAGAGGTAGAGACAGATGGACATCTCTCAGGGCATTAGTACCAGTCAGAAGAATGCTCCAAGTGTCCCGGTTATCTGCTACCAGTGTGGCAGAGAGGGGCACAAGAGACCACAGTGTCCACGAGACCTAGTGGAGTGCCGAGCTTGCGGCAAGATGGGTCATCTGCAGCGCTTTTGTAGGGCGTTTCCACCAGTTGCTAGTGAGAGGGGTTCTGTGCAGACTCCGTGTGCGGGAGCAGGACCGGTGGCTTCTTACCAATCTGGGAACTGGAATACGTCAGGGAATGCAGGAAAAGGTGGTGGTAATGGCCGTGGTAGCCGGACACTAGGATCGCAGAGGTAGCAGGGTGGGACAGCTCAGGGTATCCAGGCTGTGTCGCTGGGCCGCGGCACTGGGCAGACATATGCAGTGCAACAGACCCAGCACGAGCAGGATCTCGGACCTTCTACAGTTATAGGTACTATTCTAGTAGCTTCTATCTTGTCTTCAGTACTTTTTGATATGGGCGTTATGCATAGTTTCATATCTGTACTCTTTGTGAAGAGCCTTGGGCTCGATGTTTCTTCTTCTTCTGATATCATGATGCTAGACACTCTGTTGGGGACTAGAACGGCTAGTGTGCATCAGTGCAAGGAGTGCCCCCTTGAGGCCGGTGGGTGTCACTTCCTTTGGGACCTTTATGTCTTGGAGATGACGATCTATGACGTCATTCTCGGAATGGAATAGTTGGTTCCCTTCTGAGACTTTGTAGACTACTATCGTTGCAGGGTGCGTTTCACATAACCAGAGGACGGAGAGTTTCTATACAAGGGAGAGTGGGATGTTCAGGCGAGCCGAGCTGGACGAGAGCATCATGGTCGAGGTGGAGTCATAGCCTAGATTTCGAGCTTATATCTGGATGACCAGGGGTCTTGTCAGATGGATTTCTCTCCAGTTGTCAATCGTTTCAGGGATGTCTTCCTGGATGACTTTTCAGGTCTACCTCTAGTGCGTGAGGTGGATTTCTCTATCGAGCTTGTGCCAAGAGCAGCACCGGTGTCCATTCATACTTATTGGATGGCCACGCCTAAGTTGCAGGAGCTCAGGAGGTAGTTAGAGGAGTTACAGGCGAAGGGTTTTATCCGACTTAGTACTTCTCCATGGGGTTCTTCGGTCCTTTCTGCGAAGAAGGCAGATGGTACCCTTAGGCTTTGCGTGGATTATCAGAAGCTGAACTAGTTTACGGTTATGAACCGATATCCCTTGCCGATGATATATAATCTATTTGATCAGCTTCTTGGAGCACGAGTGTTCTCAAAGATTGACTTGAGATCCCGATATCATCTGCTGCGTGTTAGACCATCTGATATACCTCTCACAGCTTTCCAGAGTAGGTATGGCTTATATGAGTATACAGTTATGCCGTTTGGACTGATGAACGTGCTAGCAGTTTTCATAGCTCTGATGAATCGTGTGTTTCATCCGTATCTTGATTCGTTTGTGGTAGTATTCATGGATGACATCTTTTTGTACTCTCGAACTCGACACGACCATGCCACCCATCTTGGGATCATATTGAGTACATTGGGAGAGCATCGACTATATGCTAAGCTCTCAAAATGCCATTTTTGGATGGACTAGATTCACTTCCTGGGTCACATTATCTCAGAAGCAGGAGTTGCAGTAGACCCAGAGAAGGTAAGAGCAGTAGTTTCCTGGGAGCAGTCTAAGAAAGTGTTTGAGATATGGAATTTCTTAGGGATGGCTTGTTACTACAGACGCTTTATACAGGAATTCTCCCGCTTAGCAGCTCCATTGACGGGCTTGACAAAGAAGGGTGTGAAGTTCGTTTGGTCGGAAGCTTGCGAGAAAGCTTTTCAGGATCTAAAGGGAAGGTTGACATCAGCACCGATCCTGACACTCCCAGAGTTGGGAAAGAGCTATAGAGTTTATTTTGATGCATCAAGGATTGGGCTGGGAGCCGTTTTGATGCCGGGTGACTGAGTTGTTGCGTACAGGTCTCGGCAGTTGAGGCCACATGAAAGGAATTACCTGACGCATGATCTCGAGTTGGCTGCAGTTGTTCATACGTTGCGCTGTTGAAGACTCTATCTATTGGGGGATCATTTTGTGGATTTCACCAACCACAAAGGCCTCAAGTATATATTTACTCAGCGTGAGCTGAATTTAAGGCAGAGAAGGTGGGTCGATTACCTACAGTCCTTTGATTTTGAGCTTGCCTATACACCTGGTAAAGGTAATGTAGTAGCTGATGCACTGAGCAGGAAGACTCATATACAAGCAGTGCAGGAGGCCAGTGGTGAGAGGAAGCTTATGGATTTGTTCTCTGAGATGCATCTGAAGGTGCATGAAAGTCAGTTGAAGACTTATCTTTCCTCATTAGCTGTGACTTCTACCCTTCTGGATTGATTGAGGATGAGGAAGCTATCTAATTCAGAAGGCCTAGTTCTACGAGAGTCGGTGGCAAGTGAGGACCTTCATCCCGATTGGACGATGGTGAAGATGAGGTTTTGTGTTTCCATGGATGATTATGGGTTCCCGGGGATACACGCGAGGTGATTATGTGGGAGTTCCATGCTTCAGCTTAAGCAGTTCGTCCTGGGGTTACCAAGATGTACCTAGACTTGAGGTGTCAGTACTGGTGGCCGGGTATGAAGAGAGAGATAGCTGGGTTTGTTACGAGATGTTCCACCTGTCATCAGGTGATGACAGAGCATCAGAGACCAGCTTGACTATTACAGCAGTTAGCCATACCAGAGTGGAAATGGGATGATGTTGCGATGGATTTCGTGATGGGTTTGCCGAGGTCACCTTGTGGCAATGACGCCATGTGGGTTGTTGTGGACAGACTCACCAAGGTAGCTCACTTTTTGCTGATCAAGGAGATATTCGGTGTGGACGATCTCAGAAGGCTGTATATCCGATAGATCGTACTTCTACATGGGGTCCCTCATTCTATCGTTTCAGAAAGGGACGCCCGCTTTACGTCTCGTTTCTGGCATAGTTTTCAGAGGGCAATGGGTATACAGGTGCTTCTGAGCATAGCATACCACCCTCATACAGATGGCCAGTCGGAGCGTACGATACAAGTGATAGAGGACATGCTGCGCACATGCGTCCTAGACTTTGGGGGCTCGTGGGAGAAGCATATACCCTTCATTAAGTTTTCCTATAATAATAGTTTTCAGGAAACTATTGAGATGGCACCATACAAGGCTTTATATGGTAGGCCATGCCAATCACCTTTATACTGGTTAGAAGCAGGTGAGGCAGCTTTACCGGGGCTACAGCTCATGCAGGAAACATCTGAGCAGGTCCAGTTGATTCGGAAGTGGATGGCTACCACACAGTCTCGTCAGAAGTATTATGTTGATCACCGGAGACGACCTTTGGAGTTCGTGGTTGGGGATCAGTTTTTTCTACGTGTTTCGCCGAGGCTGGGACATAGGCGGATCCGGAAACAGAGTAAACATTCACCGAGGTATATGGGGCTATTCGAGATTCTGGAGAGAGTCAGGCTGGTTGCCTATCGGTTGCAGTTACTGCAGCGGTACCGGGCCATGCACGACGTCTTCTACGTGTCTCAGTTGCATCACTACCATTCAGACCCATCTCAAACCTTTCAGCCTGAGGAGGTTGAGCTTCAGCATGCTACATCCTTTGAGTAGTATCTGATCCGTATCATTGATAAGAGCACGAAGGTTCTCCGAGGCTGGTCAGTTCCTCTCGTATGGGTGCTATGGCAGCATGGCCGAGTGCAGGACGAGACCTGGGAGCGGGAGGCTGACGTACGTGCTCAGTGGCCAGAGCTGTTCTGAGCTTTATCTTTTCCACCCTTGGAAGGGAAATTCGGGGATGAATTTCTATAAGGGGGAAAGTTTGAAAGATCCCGGTTCTTATTTTTGAGGTATGGGCTTCTTCTTTTTCCTTTTCGTTATGTGTTTTTGAGAAAATATTGAAAATGGAAAAAATGCTAAATTTCGAAACTACACGCCATGTACTTTTGGCCGTGTTGGGATGAGTACATGGGGCGTGTAGCCTTTCCGGCGACGAGGGGTGTAGGAACCGACTACACGCCGTGTAGTGGTACCTTACACGACATGTAGTTAGCCGGTATGCTTGAATAGTAAGGCGGTGGAGTTGCCTCCAACTGGGAGATAGTACACGTCGTGTACTCAGGAGTACATTCAATGTACTCAGGTCAACGGATGAATAGTGTGGCGGTGCCGCCGAATGAACAGTTAAATGAATGAAGTACACGCCATGTTCTCAGAAGTACACGTCGTGTACTTTGTTTTTTCAGCTTAAAACAGGTAGTAGCCTCCTCATTTGGCAGAGGAGGCATTTGAGCCATTTTGGAGCCAAAAAGGATGGCCGGACCTTTGAAGATCCACCGGGTGTTTGTCTTGAATCTGACTCGGCTTCGGAAGAATTCGTTGGAACCGCACGGGTAATCCCTCACCACTCCTGGTACCATTCTTACCAATTCTTTCCTGAGAGGAAGTTATTTATGTTTGAATGAGTTTTGTTCTTTGTCATATCTACATCGTTCTTGGGCATTTCTGGAGTCGGCATTCAGGTATAACGTTCATTGGAATATAAGGTAGGTGGCTTGGTGTTTAGTTTTCCAACTTCAATGTGTTTTGTGTGCTTTTGTGCCACGAACCCATGTTGGAATGTCGTGTGGCTGAGGCTGTTTCTATATTTAATGCCTAAAATTGTGTAGGTGATTTAATTGTAATATTAAAATTCTGTTTGGGATCGTTGCTTGGATCCGAAACCACCCTGGGGGTGTGTTCCACTGTTTAGCTGTTTGGCCAGGATACCCAAGGGTATGCCTTTATTGTAGTAATTTTAGAATTTCCTTGAGAGGAATTGTTTGTTTACTGCATTTTGATATGTTGGGCATGGCCCGGTTACCTGTTCAGCCTGAGGGAATGGTTGTGATTAGCCTGTGGGCACTACACTGTTTAGCCTGAGGGCAGTAGTTATTTCAGCCTGAGGGAAACTTCTTCCGTCCCGGAGGGCAGCTGATTCTGTGCCTGAGGGAGACACTACCTACGCCTGAGGGAAAACTCTATTATGCCTGAGGGTAGATTCTTGTGTTGGATAATCTTTACCTGAGGGTAGAAGTTTACATATCTGAGGGTATTAGCTATTTATTTAGAATACCCACTATGGTGGTATTTTAAATTAAATGAATTAAATGGATAATAAAATGAAAATTTAATTGGTAATTAGTTACTTTGAGTACTGTTTACTTTATTTCATTTTACTACTGCACACTGTCGTTGCATGCTTACATGCAGTTGGGCACGGGGCTTTGGTGGGTGCCTACTGAGATATGTTTCTCAGACCCTGTTTGGGTCATGCTTTTCGGCCCAAACAGATTATATTGCTGCAGGTGTAGATAGGGGAAATAGTCCCTATAAATGTACTTGACTGTTTCTGATGAGTAGGAGGGCATGGGACCGAGCCTAGGCTTGCGATTCCACTGCCAGCTGTTTTGATTGTTTTGTTGTACTCTGTATTTTTTTGTACTATATTGATGTATAACATGTTCTGGCTATTTTCTTAGAACTTGAAACATGTAGCATCATAATTTATGTACTGTTGGTTATATCCACTGTTGTAGTTATTTCATTTGGGTATGGTTTACTGCTTCCGCTGTCGTTGCATGTTTATTTTGTATTCAACTGCGCTACACTTTGATAAATGAGGGCATAGTTTCTCCACAATCAGACCTGGACCCTCGCTTCTAGTTGGAACCCTCTAGAGTTTGGGGAAATGCGCTTGAGGTCACGTGGCGAACTGGGCTCAGGGCACCTGTTGAGTGGCACCCGGTCCGGGACGTTACACCTTTCATTTGCGTGACAATGCCAATTAGCATGAAACCATTCATTTAATCTATTTAAGGAATATTGAATCTTCAATTTTAATTATCTACCTTACATTAACAAAGTAAGATGTGCTATAGACATAAAACATATTATTCAATTATATTTAATATGGCCAAGTCATATAATTTATATACTTTCCAATTTCCATTTAACATTAATTTAGAAAATTGAAGCACAAACCTTAGGTGAGTAAACTGGTTATAATATGAGTTAAATTCCATTATTCAATTAAAAAATTATATCATACAATTTAATATAAAAAATTATTCCCATGGATGGGTCAAGCCGAGGCACACCCGAACAGTAGCTCAAACGAGTCCAAACACGAAAATGACAATTTTGAAAAAACATCCTATATGGGTTGTAAGGATTTGTAGGCATAACCACTAAAAACTAATAAAATATTCAGAAATGGAATAGTTGTAAGGTTATACTGATTATAAGAATGGAATATAAAATTAGTAAATGGAAACCGATGAAATAGGCAGGCACCACGGGACAATTCCAAAATCAAAAAACATGAGGGATGAGTTATAGACCACTCACCTTAGCGTTTTCGAATATCATACTCCAATATAAGCCTCTAATTTTACTAAGAGTGGAGTAAATGTGATAAAAGGGGAAAATGACCACTTTTCAATAACTAGGTCGAGATCAAGATAGATGAATAACGGATTTAATTGAATCGAGTACTTATCATTCCACATCAAACATAATAAAAGGAATCTATAAAGGATCTCAAATAACTAGGTCGGGAGATATTACCCTCTGTTAGTCTACTGGATAGCCAAGGCTAACTCCCTTAGGTTTGGTCGACATGTGGTCCCACATGGGCCTTGTGTGAATTATCTTGGTTGTTTGGTAGCTAGCCATATGTTTTGGATAACGGTCGTAATAGAAAACTCATAACACTAATAATAAAATTCCTTTTCTAGTATAAGTCCCAAAGAAATATCTTTTATATCCAATCCTTCATGAATTACATTTATAATAATTATTACATGATCATTGAATCTATGGATGAAAAGTCTAAAATGCATAAATACCAGTGCTAAAAACATGCCCCCCCCAGAATTAGATTTATTCGGAACAAGAAGAATCAGGTTCTAAGTTAAATTTAGTGAATGTTTTTACATATTTGAATGTCTAATGATCCATGATAATGAACTTCCAGATAAGATTTGTCTCAGTAATGTCTGGGGAACTCTCAAGATTTATGAAGATGGTACATCTGGTCACAACTACTTGGCTGAATCTAATATAGGGTGTAAAATTTACTTGGTCATGGATACCCAGAAATTGGAATGTGTGTGAATTAAGAAATGGAACATGGATTGAGTGGAATGGATCTTCTGGATGGATCCAATGTAAAATATGTTGGAATTTACAACGTATCCCATGATGATGGTAATCAAGACTCACGAAGTTATGAAATATAACATTATTCCTATCAATCTCATGTATAAGAGACATAGGTTTATGGATGAAGAAATCTATGAGGATTTAACCTATGTAGATCTAACTCATGCGTAGGATACGAGATGTCACTATTTTGTAAGGAAATCCTTGGTAAAGATTCATGTCTCAGTGGAGATGTTGAAAAAATCATCCTCGATGCATTTCCTTTCTGTGCAATACCAAATATATCCAATTTCCTATATTTATGTACATAAATTTTAATAGGATACTCTTTGTGAAATGTTCATGAATACCCATAAACATGAAATCCTTCATTTGTGAACCTACTCCAGTATTCTTGAGATCATATAATTTACAAGGAAAATTTGTACTTCATATCCTTCCGGAATTCCACAGCTTTTTCCAAAGTCAGAGGACTTAGAGGGCATGGCATGATTTTTGATGAGGCCATATAGTGGTCCCCAAAATCATATTATCCCTTTTATTTTTTTCTTCTCTATCTTTTTCCTAAGATTCATATACATAAGACATAGAGGGAATTGACATGGATTTTTATCAAGACAAATTCTTATAGGTTTTAATTTTACTAGTTTTTATGCCTTTTCCATTTTATTGATCCTCAATATTTATTATATCACACAAATTGCACATCTTGCGAGCGGAAACTCAACTCTTTCCCAGGATTCCCTTGTTGGGTTTTCACCTTAGTGACTATCATGTCATTTACCATTTTTATGTATTTCAAGATAGACCATCATTGTGTTGTAGTTTAAGGTCTTCCAGCTCAGACCATTGGTGTAATATTGTTTTAGGTCTTTTAGCTTGGACCTTTAGGATGACATGTAGTTTAATGTTTTATTTCATAGACTTTTATAGAATATTATTCCAGTTTACCAGGGCTGACTCAAAACACTATGGGGTTTGAAGTTCCATTTTAGTGCTACTAGGGTTCACAAGGATTGGAGTTTCTTTCTTTCAAAGAGTAAGTGCCTTTATTTGGTGGGTTAAATACCTTATGCATCGACTTCATGGCCATGAAAAGATAATCTCCCCTCTTCTCTAATGGATTTTTAAGATTTATGGGGGGAATATATTTGAAGGATAAATACCAGGGAATCTAGACCCACCTATATAGTAGGATTATGGATAATTCAAATCTAAATAAAAAAGTCCGAGCTATGTGATATGGAATGGGGTAGACATACCGGTTATGTCCCTTAAAACTATGGGGTTTTGGGTTCCACCATAATGTCGTTGAGGCTCACAAGTAATACGAGGTCCTTTATACTGGGCTGAGATGTTTTTAGATGGTGGGTCTGATCCCTCCTTCATCAATTGGATGGTCAAACTACATGATCTCTTTTTATTTCCAGGGGCATTGAAATATTCATGGAGACTCAAACATATAGATGATGTTGTTGGGTATAGAGGGAAGGCTATCTAAGAAGGGTTATGGAAACCCATGGAAACATAGATCTTAATTGAACAACTTGATCCCTACACCATGTGGTATTGAATCATGAGGTGTGATCCATTGATGTTTTTGAGAATCAAGGGTCACATTCTAGCCTTGAGAAAGGGTAAAAAACATGGGGATGCAATGTTGATGGCATTGGGTCCATTGAATTGTCTGATACCAAGATTGTAAATCATATTCCAAAGTGATCGGGTTATGTGGTAGTTATGGGATAGTCACTCCTTAGATATATTAAAACAAAACGGGGTTCTAAGCTCCTCTATGATGACTTTGGGCTCATAAGATTCTGAAATCACTTTATATCAATCCAAGAATTGTCTGGTCGGTGAGTCTAATACCTTGCATTAATATAATGGACAAGTAGAGATATATTTGTTCCTATTTAAAGGTAATGAATTGTTTGAAAATATCTAAGATTATTTAGATAATAAAGTGGGATTTATGGAAAATGTAAGATACAAGATGGGTTCAAGCACCGTATAGGTTATGCAACCACATGTCGAACATATTCTCACATAGGGGAGATGTGCTAAACCATTGCTCTAATTTCTTCTAATAATAGGGGCTACAACTAGTATACATTGTCTTTTAATAGAGATATAGAGTTGACCCTATGAGCATAATTCCTTATTTATTTACACCTCGATTTTTTCCTAAATTATAATAATGAATAGTAAAGAGGCAGAAGACACCACTTTTTCTTAGGTTTCCCTTTTAGGTTTTCAACATGACAAGTTATGCATCTCTTTTATTAGTAGTTTAAGTTCTTACAATTTGGACCACTATAGGATAGAGTTCATGTTCATACATATAATGTCCCATATATTACATGTAGGTATTACTTCAATATTGATGAATATTTATTAAATAACATAAAAAACCATTCCAGGATCATATAGGTTTATTGTCTTTAAAAACAAAGAAACATAAACAACTTGTTCATAAAACAACTACATTATCTCCTGCTTCTTTCTTCCAAACTATACTCAATTTTGACACATCATTCATAATACCCTTATTCATGACCAAGGGAAAAGAAACATATGAAAGGGTGATCTCAAATTCTCAGTAAGGGTAAACAATAGAAATATCAATCATATCATATTCATAAGAATATAAAATTTGAAAATCTTATCCTGCATATAAAAGATCAGAATATCATGTCATGGGATAAATCATAAAAGTGAAATTTAATCCCAATAGTCATAAAATTTGACATAAAATTATGTGGCATACACACATAATCATAGAAAATCATTTCAAATAGTCAAGTCTCATTTCCAAGACCATCATAGTGGACAACGTCCATTTTTGAAACGAGTTTACTCCTCATTCCATCTCTTTATTACTGAACTAGAATTACTTTCCATTCTAGTCATGTCTATCTCATGAGAAATTAATATATACCCAATAAATTAGAGGAATATATAGGTCCCACCCATCTTATAATGAAATCATTCTTACACATTCTACGAAACATAAACCATTCACCATAGTATAACCCAAGGAACAAAAAATTGGTTTATTAAACATCATTACATCATAACGTAATCCATAAAAGATAACTAGATTTCATAAAAAACTTACATCATAAACACAATAAAATAAAACTAATAATATGGATATAATCCTAAAACTGTGTTATATTACATGGAAAATAATTTAGATAAAACACTTGAGCTTACTTCCTGGTGAAAATATCCATTCATATTTAAAAACGTTTTCCTCCCCCAAAATGCCACACAATTTTAAAATAAAAGATTTTTTTTGAAAATAATCTTGACATCATGTAGAGGAAGCTTCATTTAAATAAGGTTTCATGAAACCGTAAAAATCGATTCATTTTGTACAAGAAAAAAACATTTTTTCATAATTTTGCTGGAAAAGTAAAAAGTACCTCAAATCTATTACCGAAAAAAGAGTATTTCCTACTGTTTAATAAAAATTCTCCAATGGGTAAAATTAACAATAAAATGTTTTATAATAATATAAATAATATAACATTATTATGAAACATGGATGTGGATGATAAATATACCCCAGTAAATACTTACTTATAAACAATCTTGGATAAAAATGAGATTGTAAAATTATCCCACACCTTAGGTCTGGTATCCTTCATATGTATCTCAACTTCCTATATAATGATTTAAATAATTTTATTGACTTATTCTAGAATAATAATCATTTTTCTGATATCATATATGATTATATTGTCATCTGTTTTTAGTAATATTTTATTTTCACTCATTATTCTGATATTAACTGCTTTATGTTCTTATGTACGATTTGTCAGATAAGTGAATGGTATACTTATTTGGTTATAGTTAAAAAATTTACATATTGATCATATTTATTCATTTAATTCATGTATATAATATTTATTTAATGATGATCATGTACAATGAATCACATCAGATCGTGAAGACGGTAGGTTGTATGTAGCACGAGCGATGATATCATTCCCAAAATTGTTGAATGGTATTAAAGTGGATGGTGTATAATATTTCAGAATTAGTAAAATGTTATAATAATCATATATATTTATCATTTCCTTCATTATTACCATCCAAGTAAAGTGGTGGTGAAAAACAGATTACACCACGGTGTCGAGACGGTAAGTTGTCCAGACGGATGCATGATGATTT
The DNA here is from genome assembly GCA_963277665.1 of Viscum album. NCBI lineage: Eukaryota > Viridiplantae > Streptophyta > Magnoliopsida > Santalales > Viscaceae > Viscum > Viscum album. Next base: position 333,466 of record CAUJRU010000412.1, on the reverse strand, counting down.
TGTTTTTCAAAGGATGGATAAAAGGTGAAATATGATTCTTTCATATTTATAAAAACATATAAGTATATTATTGATAATTATATTATTACTTTATAATGAAACAACTAATTAATAGTAAGTATAATAAAAAACGTTTGAAAGAATCGGTAGAAGAAATTACCTCTTCCTTGATGTGCTTCCTCTAAATCTCTTCTTAAAGAACTAGAGTTGGTCTATGAGGATAAATATAACATATATAATGAAATTATGGAAGATTATAAAGAAAAATGGTAGGTTATTTAAAAGCTTAAATGATCAAAATTAAGTGAATAGGTGCCGGAGGATGTTCCCTTTTATAATTGAGGCGAGGGGAACTTTTGGAAGCTCACTAAATAATAATTTATAATAAAATAAAACCTCAACCAAAAACCTTCAAAATGTCCCAATTTTGAAGATACGATGATATAGAGTTTTAATATCATCAACAAATAAATTTTGGCCATTATATTTTCTCAATTTATATCATATATGTTTAATTGATATTTTGTTATTCTATTTAGTTTTAATTATGGTCAAAACATAATAAATATTTAATAGTCATAAATATTTACTTATATGGTGTAAATTGACCATAAATGAATATTTTATGGAATTTTAAACTTTATAATTATAACATTGTATTTTTTAAATATTTTTATGATTTTTAAACAATTTAATAAAGTGTTATTTTTATAAAATATCAAAAGTGTCAATTCTGACACTATTCATTTATTTGACATTAAATAAAATCCACACAAAAGCTAAATTCAAAATAAATTATTTCATACACTCCTAACATTTCATAGTCATGTATAAGATTATTTTATGAAATTAATTAGTTCAAATGATATTCCTTTTAATATTTTTAATACAATTTTATTTATATTTCTAATAATAAAATAATTTATAAATCAATTTTTTTGTTATCACTAATGGTAATTATTGAATCTTTAAAAAAATTAAAAAAAATTATATGATGTAAGTAATTAATTTATATTTCAATAGGCTTTTTATATTTGATATTATTTTCTATTTATCCATATATTTAGATTAATATACTTATATAAAATGATATTGTGACATTTTTTTCACATTCATTAGTTTTTATTATATTCATGTCATAATCATAGGTAAGTGTTCATTAATTCATTCCATTTAGAAAATTAGATGATAAGGGTTTAATTTAGCTGTCTAATAGGATATTTACAGGTGTTGATGTAATTTTATAATATGGTTTTTACCTTTAATCACCCAATTCACCTTTAACCATGGTAATAAAAATAATTACCAAAGTTTCCATTCATGATGCCCAAAAACAAAAGTAGACTATTAACATAATTTGGATATATTGATTCAAAATATTGATACCATTTATTAAAATTAAAATCACTAAAGTTTCATTGGGTAATTTAAAATTAATCCCATTGTTGAAATGTTTAAATGAGTTTTAAAAGTTAAAATATTGCAAAAGATAGAAATGTTTTTACATCTGAATTTAATGTATAATTAATTCCAAAGACCAACATTTTATTAAATGGTAAAATTACGTTCTATTTTTACTTTTAAAACATTAAATAATATAACATAACCATATAAATTTTTTCAATTAAAAAATTTATTTTCAATTAGAATTTAGTGTATTTTTACTCTTCATTAAAACATGAATGTTATCAAAAAGATATCAAAAATTAATCCAAAATAAATTGTTATATCTCAATTAAAAAAAATTGTTCATGTTTTCATATAAATATTATTAATGTGTAAAAATATTAATTTAAATGGGGTTCCCCATTCGATGGTGTAAAATTAAACTTTTAAAAAATAGGATTTCATACAATAAATGGGGTTTTATTCATAGCCTATGACTAAAATATCCATTAGATGGATATCAAAACTATTTTATTAAGTATATAAAAAATATATATCACATTAATTTTATTACCAAAAGTATTTCCCTAAAAAAATATCTAATTGATTTATATTTTTCATAAATAATTGGTAGCTAATAAATTCACAATACATTTTCATAAGTTATTTATATTTATTACCACTAACCTCACGGAAAGGCTATAATGGTAATTTTATAATAATGGAAAATTCCGGTTCATTTAAAATAAGGATTTCACACAAAGAAATATAATTATGAATAAAAAATTATTTAAAAAAAATATTTCATAAAAACATATGGGTGTTACATTCTACCACCCCTTAAACTGAATTTCTGCCTCGTAATTCGCCACTTGGAAAAAATCAAATGATTAGACCTCCCACTAATCATATCCTCAAGTTCCCATGTATCTTATTAAAATTTTTGGTTCCTCTATAAAACTTCAACCAAGTGATTGGTCTTATTTTGTTGAACATTTTTTCTACGATCCAAAATCTTTATCAGTTGTTCTTTATAAGAAATATCTTGATTCAATAGTATGAAATTTGATATCAGTACATGTGAAGGATTAGATATATGTTTTCTCAAGAGATATACACGGAACACATCATGAACTTGATAGAGATTCAGTAGAATCCCCAATCTGTAATCTACCTTCCCAACATGATCTTTAATTTCAAAAGGACCAATATACCTATGCCTCAGCTTGACCTTATTTCTAAATCTCACTGCTCTCTTCCAATGAGATATTTGTAAGAACACCTTATCACCCACTTCAAAATCTAGGTCCTTTCTTCAGTATTGAGTATAACTTTATTGTCGACTCTAAGTTACTCTTATGTGTTGTTGAATATATCTGATATTTTCTACCATTTCATAAACTATATCTGGTCCAAATAGCTTTCTTTCCCCAGCTTCATTGCAGAAAGTTGTAGTTCTACACTTTTTTCCATAGAGGGATTCATACGGAGCCATATAAATACTAGATAGAAATCTACTATTGAATGAAAATTTCAACAATGGTAGTTGTTGATACCAACCACCTTTGAAATCTGTAGAGAAATCTCTCAACATGTCTTCATTAGTTTAAATTTTCCTCTCAAACAGATCATATGTTTGAGGATGATAAGAGGTAATAAAACTTACCTATGTATCCAAATAATGATGAAGACTTCACCATAAGTTTGAGGTAAACTTGAGACCTTGATCAGATATATTGGAAAGTGGTACTCCATTTAATCTTACCACTTCCATCACATATATTCTTGAAATCTGGTCAATAGAAATCCTCTGTAATTGAAATTAAGTATGTAGACTTCGTAAAAAGATCACATATAACCCATATATAATTATTGCCTTTAGATGTTTTTGGAAGTCCAATGACAAAGTCCATAGGGATTTTTTCCCATTTCTATTCTGGTATGGGTAATGGTTGTAACATCCCCTTGTAAATTTGTCTCTCAACATTAAATTTATGAATAACCAAGCATCAAGGAACATATTTTGTGACATCTGTTGTCATTCCATCCCACCATAAGTACTCTATTAGGTTCATTTACATCTTTTTTATTCCAGGGTGAATAAATAACAATGAACTATTAGCCTCATCTAATAGATCCTTATTTAATTATAGTATGGGATGAATACAAACCTGGTTCTTAAACCTTATTTTTCCATCACAATCAAGGTTGACATTAGGAACATTTCTCACCTTCTTTTGCAACTCTGCATATTTATTTTGTGCCTCCTTAATCTTAACATGTATTGATAGTTGAGAATTCATTTTAGAAAGATAATATTCACTCATTCTATTAAAATTTCAATATCCATCCTTTGCAAATCCATAAATATTGGATCTTTTGTGGTCCTCATCATGGATAGGCTAGCATGGTCTTGTCGGTTTACTGCATCTTCCACCTTGTTTTCTTTCCCATGGGGTAATGTATTGAGAAATCGTAATATTTTAACTACTCCAACCATCTTCTTTGGCGCATATTCAACTTTATTTTTGCGAAAAAATAATTTAAAATTTTATGATCAACATACATATCACAACTTTCACCATAAAGATAATTCATTCATATCTTTAATGAAAATATTACCATAGCTAACTCCAAATCATTAGTTGGGTAATTTTTCTCATATATTTTCAACTACCATGAGTCATAAGCTATCACCATATCATTTTTTCAAGAGAAAACATCTCATCCTCTTCTTGGATACATCACTACAGATCACAAACCATTCTCCACTACAAGGCACTGTAACCATAGGTGCACTAGCTAACCTTCATTTTAGTTCTTTGAAATTCACTTCACATTTCTCCGTCCAAATAAACTTAACTCCATTTTGAGTCAACTTGGTTAGTGGATTATATAATCATGAAGAATATTTCACAAAACATCAATAGTATCTAGCCAAGCCAAGAAATCTTTGGATCTCAGTTACCATTTTTGGTCTCAACCATCATTCAATAACTTCTATTTTGCTGGATCCACAAATATACACTTTATTGAGATTATGTGACCCAGAAATGAATCTTTTTGAATCCAAAATTCACACTTGGTAAATTTTTCATAATGATTATCCTTTCTTAGGGTCTTCAGAACAATTATCTTGTGATATTCATATTTTTAATTTCTCTTTAAATAGACAAGAATATCATCTTTAAAGACTACCAAAAATGGATAAAGATAGTCTCTAAAGAATCTATTCATTAGATCCATGAAGATAACAAGGGCATTAGTAAGACCAAAATCCATCTCTATGAATTCATAGTGTCCATACATTGTATGGAATGACATCTTTGGTATATCCTCCTTTTTTCCCTTACATGATGATATCCTGAATGAAGATCAATCTTAGAAAAGTATTGAGCTCTACATAGTGGGTCAAATAAGTCATCACTGTGTGGAAGAGGATATGTTTTCTTGATAGGGATCTTGTTAAGTTCTTGATAATCAAATCAGAGTCTCATTGATCCATCTTTCTTCATAAAAAATAGAACATGTGCTCCCTAAGACGCATTAGGGTGTATGAATCCCTTATCAATATTCTCTTGGATTTTTTTCTTTAAATATACAACTCAATTGCAGCCATTATGTAAGGTTTCTTTGAAATATGCACAGCACCCAGTATGAATTCTATTGAAAACTCAACTTCAAATTTTGGTGGAAGAAATGGAAATTTCACTAGAATGACATAATAAAACTCATTTAAATGGTTGTATTATTAATTGTTAGTTTATCCCCAACCATTTGAGATAAATAACCTTTATTTATTGAAATAAAGACCCATAAGAGGGATAAAATTTCTACTAGAATGATATATTGATCTTTTAATCGATAGATTACCATGGATTGATCTAGAATATGAAATGTGACTTTCCTTCCTTGGAAATTGATATGATCTTAATATAGAGAAAGGCAATCCATACCAAGAATCACATAAAATTCCACTATAGGAAGGGTCACAAGATTTGTAGGAAGAACGTTCCCACTAACTTCATCCAAAGAAGAATTATAAACTTTTGATGCAAACGTTTTCCTGTTGGAAGTTGTAACATCTAACTCAACACCTAATTGTTGAGATAAAATGAAGATACCCTTAGAAAATTCTTCAGAAATAAAAGTGTGGGTGGATCCAAAATCAAATGTAACATTTTCTACATTAGAGTGGATGGTAAGTGTACCTTTCACCACTTCATTATCATCCTCCACGTCACCGATAGTGATTGCATGTGACTTTCCTTTGTCTCTGACCTTAAGAGTTTATTGACTTCGATGATAATAAATAACCCTTAGATTAGGGAATTGATTAGAATAATGAACCATTTCCTTGAACTTGAAGCATAAAAGTGTAGGAGGCGTATTTTTGGTAGCCTTTTCTTTTCTCTCATCATTAGAAATCTTTTTCCCATTACATCGGCATTCAACTACCCGATGACCTTCTTTTACACTATTAAAACATTTAATAGTCCCTTTAAGAAAATTCTCTCCATGTTTCCTTCTACAGTTTGAGAATTAGGGAAAAATCATCGTATATTCAATGTGGTCTTTATATTTTCCATTGAAGTACATTTTTCTCTACTTATCAAACCCATATCACTGATGGGTTGCTTCAATATCCATCTTATTCATGAGAGCACATCGAACAATTTCCTCATAGCTACTAAAGTCCCTTATGGATAATGCCCTTCAAATATAGGGATTTAATCCACTTAAGAATCAATTAATTTTACACTTAGGTTAGACAATAATTATAGAAGAATAACTTGAAAGTCTTGTAAGCTTTTCATCATCGGTTCCAATGTATTCATCATATTTTTTCTTAAGTTCAAGGAACACATTCTCCTTATTTTTTCGAATAATAAGAGGAAATTACTTTTTGAAAAAATAAGTTCTGAACTTGTCCCATTCCATGGACACAATTTCATCTCTTTGCCTCATATTCTTGATAAGATTCCACCACAGATTAGCTTAGTCATCCAAATGATGGATTGCTAATATGACTTTATTAGGTTCAGAACATTGTAGAATTGAAAATATATTTTCAGTGTAATTAATCAATATTTCAACCACTAATGGATTAGAAGACCCATTGAATGATGGTGGATGTTGCCTCATGAGAGATTCAACAAAATAATGCTTCCTCCTTTGGTTGTTTGAAAGTATAGCATGACTAATAGCTTGAGAATGTTGTGTGAGCATGGCTATAATATTTTTTAGTCTATCTCCCATATCATTTGGTTGCTCAGGGGGACAATCATTACATTTCCCATCGCATTTAGTATTAATGCGGTTCCTTCGGGTTCCATCCATAAACTAACACCAAGAAGCATAGTGTGGGAAACACTAATAATAATGCGAAAACCACAATATTCATGAATAAATTTAAATTTAGGACACTTTAAATTTTATCATAGGTTATTCATGAACATCACTAAAGCACTGGGATCAGATCGTTACCTTTACTTAGATATATCCTTAGGGTTCTTACTAAGGTTCTCTCATCCTAGTTTCCAAAGGATAACTATACCTTTCATCTATTACCAACTAAAATGGACCATAATTTACATGTAGATATTACATTACCTTGGATGAATATTTATTAAATAACATAACAAAAACCGCTCCAGGACTGTATAGGTTTAGTTTCTTTAGAAACTAGGAAAGATAAACAACTAGTCCATAAAACATCTACATTTTCTCCCACTTATTGTTTCAAAACATCACTCCTTTTTGACATATCTTACTTTATACACTTATTTATGACCTGGTTAAAGGAAACATATGATATGGTGAGCAAAAAGTCTCATTAAGGGTTAACAAGGGAAATATAAATCACATTATAATCATAAGAACATAACATTTGAAAATATTATCCTGGATATAAATGATCAGAATATTATGTCATGGGATAAATCATAAAAGTGAAATATAATCCAAATAGTCATAACATAAGACATGAAATTTTGTGACTTAAACACATAATCATATAAAATCATTTCATATTAGTCAAGGATCATTTCCAAGTCAATCATTGTGGACAAAGTCTATTACTGAACTGAGTTCACTCCTTGTTCCATCCCTATATTATGGAACATGATTTACTTTCTATTCTAGTCAGGTCTATCTAATTAGATATAAATCATTTCCCAATGAATTAGAGTTAAATATAGTTCTCACCCATTTCATAATGAAATCGTTCTTACATATTCCATGAAACAAAAAACCATTCACCATATCATAACCCAAAAAACAAAAAAATGGGTTTCTTAAACATCATTCCATCATAACATAATCTATATAAGATAACTCGATTTAACACAAATAAGTCCATAATAAAAATAAATAAAATAAAAGTAATAATATGGATAGAATCATAAACCTGTGTAATCTTATATGGAAAATAATTTTGATAAAATACATGAGCTTAGTTCTAGAGGAAAATATCATTTCTTCTTCAAAAACATTTTCCTTCCTCAAAATACCACACAATTTTAACAGAAAATAATTTAGTTGAAAATAATATTAAAATCATGTAGGGGAAGCTTCATATAAATAAGTTTTCATGAAATAATAAACATCCATTAATGAAGTATAAGTTAAAATGTATTATCCTTGTACTTTTGCTGGAAAAGTCAAAAAGTGCGTCAAATCGATTAATGACAAAAGATTTCTTTAATACCGTTTAATGACAATTAACCAATGGGTATAATTAACATTAATCAGTTAGTATATAAATAATATTAAATAATTTGGAAATTTAGAAGTGGATGATAAATATTCCCTAGTAAATACTTACGTATAAACAATCTCGGATAAAAATGAGATTGTAAAATTATCCCTTACTATAGGGATGATATCCTACATATGTTTCAAAACCTCAAATATAATGATTTAAATAATTTTATTGACTTATTTTATAATAATAATAATTATTATGATATCATATATTATTATATTATCATCGGTTTTTTAGTAATATTTCATTGTCACTCGTTATTAATATATTAACTTATTTAAGTTTTTATTCAAGATTTTTTTTTGATAAGTTCATGTTTCATTTCATAGGATATAGTTAAATAAATTACATAATGATCATATTTATTCATTCAATTAATGTATATAACCATGGTTTAATGAAGGTCATGTAGAATTAATTGCACTGCATCCTGGAGACGGTAGGCCATACGTACGCATGAGCGATGATATCATTCTCAAAATTGTTGAATGGTATTGAAGTGAATAGTGTATAATATTTCAGAATTAGTAAAATGTTATAATAATAATATATTATTATCATTTCCATAATTATACTGATCCATGCTAGGTAGTGGTGAAAAACAGATTACATTACTAATTGGATACGGTAAGTCGTACGTACGCATAGGTAGTGATTTTGTTTTTCGTAGGATGGATAGAAAGTGAAATATGGTTGTTTTATATTTATAATGACATATCAGTTTATCAGTGATAATTATGTTATTACTTTATAATGAAACAAATAATTAATACAATTTTGAAGAATTACTAAGTTTGAAAGAATCGGTAGAAATGATTACCCCTTCCTCGATGTGTTTCCTCAAAATCTCTTCTTATAGCACTAGAGATGGTCTTTCAAGATGACCAGAACCTCTAGAATGAAAATAGGGAATTTGATAAGTAAAAAAGGTCAGGGTATGGAAGGTATTTAATGCTCAAAAGGAAATATAGAGTCGATGGATGCGGTTCCCTTTTATAATTGATGTGAGGGGCACTTTTGGAAACTCTATAAATAATAATTTTAAAAAATCAAATCCTACCAAAAAACCTCCTAAATGTCCCAATTTAAAAGATGATATGATATAGGGTTGTAATATCATCAACCAATTGATTTTTGACAACTTATGTTTTTTCAATTTAATCTACATTTTTTAAATTTACACTTAGTTATTCTATTTAATTTTAATTGTTGTTATAACATAAAAATATTAAATAGCTATAAATATTTAGTTTTATGGTGCTAATTGACCATAAATGGATATATTATGACATTTTAGACCTTATAATTATCACTATATAATTTTTAAATATTTTTATGATTTTTAAATAATTTAATAAAATGATATTTTTATAAAATTTCAATACTGTCAATTATAACACAATTCATTTATTTGAATTTAAATAAAATCCACATAGAAGATAAATTCAAAAAAATATTTCATACACTTTTACCATGTCATAGTCACCTATAAAATTTGTGTATAATTTTAATTAGTACATATGGTGTTTCTTTTAATATTTTTAATACCATTTTTTGATATTTATATTAATAGAATAATTTCTACATCACTATTGTGTCATAATTAATGATAATTATTTAACATCTAGAAATTATAAATAAATTTATATGATGTATGTAGTACTTTTAGATTTTAATAGACTTTATATAGTAGGAATTTTATCCTAGTTATCCATATATTAATATTAATATACTTATATAAAATGAGATTGTGACATTTTGTCGCATTCATTGGTTTTTATTATATTCATGTCATATTCATAGGTAAGTGGCCATTAAGTTATTCCATTTCTATAAATACATAACAATGATCTAATTTAGTCATGAAAGTGGAATTTTACAGGTGTTAAGGTAATTTCATAATTTTATTTTTACCACTGATCGCATGATTTGCCTTTAACCATGGTAATAAAAATAATTACAAAGTTACTGTCCATAATACCCAAAAATAAATGTTTCCTATTACCATAATTTTGGCCTACTGATTCCAAATATAGGATCCATTTTTCAAAATTCATAACACATAATTTTTAGTAATTAATTTAAAATTAATCCCATTGAAATCATTAAACGAGTTTTAAAAGATAAAATGTTGCAAAAGATTGTAATGTTTTTACATCTGAATTTAATTTAAAATTAATTCCAATAATAAAATTATATTAATTATTAAAAAAATTATAATATTTATACATTAATACCATTTAATAATATAACATAACCATTTAAATTATTTCAATGAGAAAAGTTATTTTCAATTAAAATTTAGCATATTATTACTATTTATCAAAACATGAAAGTAATCAAGAAAATATCAAAAAATCATCATAAGTAAATTTTTATATCCCTATTCAAAATATCATGTTTATTTAGTCCTATAAAAATTAATAATGTGTCAAAATCTTAATTTAAAAGGCATTCTCCATTCACAGGTGTAAAATAAAACTTTTTAAAAAATTGGTTTTTATACATCAAATAGGGTTTTTCATACCCTATGACTAAAATATCCATTGGATGAAAATAAAGAATATTTTATTATGTATATAAAACATATATATCACATTATTTTCATTACTAAAAGTAATTCACTCAAAAAATAAAAATATCTAATTGATATATATTTTTCATAAATAATTGATAGCCAATGAATACATAATGCATTTTTTTAAGTTAGTTATAATTATTCCCACTAACCCAACATCTATGATATAATGGTAATTTTTTAATAATAGAATCTCCCTCTTCTTTTAAACTCATGATTTCATGAAAATTAATCTACTTAAAAATAAAATATTATTTAAAGAAAATATTTCATAAAAATTATCTAGGTGTTACAATACGGCTTCGACCAAAGAACAAGAAGTTTACTGTCATGATTCACCTCGACCTAAAATGGTATATTTTATAAATGATTATAATTATGATACACAAGGTAAATACAACTCTAACAACCTTTTGAGTTCGAGGTGGAAATTTTTTATATCACAACTCAAGATCCTCAAATCATTAGAAATGATACAGGACAATTATTCTAGGGATAAACGAAAACACAATGAGGAGTTAGTTTCTTCACTAGTGACATCAGGAAAAAGAATTAGTAGGCCCTTTATATTACACCAATAAATCATTATTTGGTGTGTATAAATCCCTTTTTCAATAGTATCATGGCCAAAAAAGAGATATCTTTTTCCCTTTTCAACGAAAATGGAAGGCCTGTGGAAATCTATGGCATATAAGATGTAAAGTGTAGAACATGGAATGAGATTATTTTAAATTATGGTAGAATCACCTTGTACTATGGTTTATTGAGGTATGTATCTTTTATTCCCTTGACAACGAATGAAAAAATGTAGTTGGTCTTTATAGTTTGTCGTCATGTAGCGGGGACGTTCATCTCGTTTCATTTTAACATCATGTGGTAAGGACATATTTTTTTGTAGTTTAACATCATGTGGTAATGATGTAGGAACCAATGTGAAAAGTTGTAATATCATGGCTAGGCCCAAATATAGGATCTTGGGTGTAACTACGTATCCCATGAAAATGAGAATCAAGACACACGTAATTGTAGGTGGATTTTTAGTTTAATGCCTTATAGTGAGGACAATACATCATAGTTTAACATCATGTTATAGGGATATATATAGAGAGTTTAGGGTCATGTGGTCAAGACTATAATATGGAGTTCATAACGTGGAGATATGCAGTGTGGTTCTATGAATGAAGCCAACATGAATGTGAACCAAATAGGTCTTAACCACACCAAGAGCTTTTCTAGTAAAACTCATGCTAAAGGGACAAAAACGTTTTTGGTTTTGGGTGGCCCCAAAGATGAAATGTCTTGGAGTCACTACATATCTCATGAGGATGATAATCAAGAAACACGTAGTCCTAGGAAAGGAAACACTCTATGCAGTTTTGGCCCATACATAAAGGTGGGAATTATTTCAATTTGACTATTGAAGATTAGTCTATTATTATAGATCTAGGTTTCACTACGTATCTTGTATGGGAAGGAATCATTATACACATAGTTCTTGAAGTTCCATGCATTTTAATTTCATGTGGTGAGGATGAAGGTGGACCGATGCTAATTTCTATGAACATCACGGTTGGGCCCAAGGATAGAAGCCTAAGCATGTCTACATGTTTCATGAGGAAATGAGAACCACACCACACAATGTTCTTGGAAAACTATGCAGTTTAACATATTGTGGTATGTATGGAAGGTGAATCGACATGAATGATGATGGGTATCACAGATCTGTGCAATTTTATGTCAGGTGGTAAAAACATTGACCATTGAGTTTAATGTCATTCGGTGAGGAATCATGGTATAGATTTTATTGTCTTTCATTCAAGACCATTATTGACTAGTTATGTACCTATATGCCTTGATTATAGGGGTGAGTCCCTAACATGATTAAAAAGATCATGTGATCTATTCTTGATGTGAAAAACAAATAATGGAATAAGTATCCCTACAATTTAGTGATATATGAGGGTACAACAAGGGAATTTTATATAATGTAGATGATAAACCAAGATATAGGATCAAGGCACCCCTATGTATATAATAAAAATTTGAATTAAACCATACATAGTTAAAGAAGAACTGTAAAATTTAACAACATGCAAAAATGATGATGACCATACATATTAATGTCATGTGGCGAGGATGGAGGATTATCCAATGTGAAGGGGAAGGGGAGTTGCGGATCTGTGTAGTTCATGTCATATGGTAAGTACAATGTTTGTGTAGTTCAATTTCTTGTATTGAGTACATTAATCATGAATTTTACCGTATTATATTATGGAAATTGGGCCACCCATTAGAAAAGGGGATTCTATGGGTCTGTGTAGTTTAATTTTGTGTGGTAAGGACATTCAATCACTCGGTGTAGAGAAATCCCATTGGTGGGCCCCCTGAATAGAGTTTTGGGTGCCACTATGTATCCTTTGATGGAAGAAAACAAGACATACATAGTTCTTAAGAAACTGTTTAGTTTAACATCATATGTAAGGATTATACATTCCATCCAATTTAATATTATTTTGTGAGGATGAATGGAAGGTCTTACACCGATTTGGACGCCCTTAGGGTTTTCAATGATTGTGTATATCCAGGTTTAGTCCAAGCATTCTTGTGTAGTCTCAAGAGAACACATATCAATGCTTCAGAAAAAATATGATATACACCACTTTCTCTTTGAGGTGCATGGAAGAACTAATCAGTTAAGGCCTAAGGTATTCCAATGTTCCCAGATTTATCTGTGTGAGTTAATCTATGGTTTTCGAGGAACTTTCTTCGAATGTTGGAGTGGTGTTCCTGATATCATCCTCATCCCCTTCCATTTCCAAGCCTATGGGGACACCTCCAAGAAATGTTGGAAATATGGGGGGATCCACTTTTACTAACTATAAGGCCCTGACCTTAAACCTTACTTAAAATTCAATTAAATGAATAATTGACATTGAAGATATTTTCAGGTTTAGAGTTTTAGAGAATTAGGACATAACTGTTACATCTCAAAAGATTACAAAGTAGACACTTCTACTGAGTTTCCATAGAATAAAAAAACTATTAAAAGAAACATGTCTAGTTCCATGTTTTATATAGCATGACTTTCCCTTGATCCCATCCATGACCCTATTCCACATTAAGTCATGTGAAAAACATTTCAAAAAAACTTAGGGTGAGCATGAAAAGCTCAGTAAGGGATACACAAAGAATGAAAACTGTTAGTTTTTCAAAATAACAAGTAAAATATGTATACTTTATCAAAGTAATACTTTTCACCTTTTCGAAGTAGTAAAAACTATTCACTGAATAAAAGTTCATTACTTACCCATATATAACCAAAAGATTACCATAAAACCCATATAAATATCACATATCTTATAAAGGTAACTTGGTACATAAACATACTTAAGTGGAATAACCATAAGGTCGACTTCCATACATATCACTTAATGGAATAGCCATTCGGCCAACTTCAATACATACTTAATGGAATAGCCATACAACTAACTTCCATACCCAATGCATTGGAGGTTATAACATAACCACCCGTCCTGGTATTCACGGCACCACCCGTCACATGGTTTATCACGTAACCACTCGTAAAATGTCCAAGTACCATTATAAAATTATAACACATAAAACCAACATAAAGGAATGATAACATTTCCACATTTCAATCACAATATATCATTTAAATATATTGACATAATAGAATCCTTTATCAAAACCATTTTCAATACCAAAATACAAAAAAAGTATATGGTATTTATTTTATTTTAAAAACATTACGGCTTGTTGAGGAAGCCAAAGATCAAATAATACTCGCGGCGGCGGAAAAGGTCGTTGTCACCGCATACGTAAAAAGAAACATTCCTTTTTTTCATTTAGTAAAACACTTCGTAGATAAAAGATTCCTTTTGAATAAATGTAAATGTCAAAGGGGTTTATGCACTGTATAAAAGAAGGTTGTGTATAAAACAAAATATGCCTCAATGAATGGAGATTGAGACGAAGTCCCTTACAAAGACGGTATCATTGGGATAAGGATAAATCAATTACATAATTATGTGTGACAAACGAATAAACCCAATATAAGGGGATATTAAGTGTAAAAAAATCAGAGGTTATTCACACATATTCATAGAATGACATTTTCAAGGAGTACAAGATTATCCCAAAGAATCAAATTTGGGTTAAGAAGTTACCTTGCAAAAATATGACAGCCTAACGACGTCACTACAAAATTCAGAAAATGAATTGATGAGAGATAAAAAAGGTATCTCATCACTTGGACATAAAATTTACATCAATAAGGATATATGAGAACATATCCCAACATAAAATTATGTAAATTAAAAGACCCAACAAAAGAAGTCTTTTAAAAAGAGGAGGGTGAAAGGTTCCCTTACCAGCATGGGTATCTTTCATGACATGCACCCCATGAAAGAAAGACAATACAAATTTGATGTAAATACTCATAAATGAGAGTATAATTTAGAATGAGTAAAATAATGGGCAGTACATACACCACTCAAAGAAAATTGTGGAAAATGTTGCATAAATCTCACGGTAATAAAAGTGAGATGAAAAATTCCTTACGAAAACTCGGCAGCCTAACGTCGCCACTCAAAACATCCAAAATGGATTGATGAGAGAGAATAGGGTCTCTCATCACATGAAAATAAAAATTAATGTAATATTAATATAAAACAACATCACAATAACAAGAAAGATGAGCTTTAAAATGAATGGCATAGAAGAGTGTACTTAAAAAGAAAGAGAGGAGTAGGATCCCTTACCTCGGGTCCGACTTGACTCGATCATTCTTTAATATCCTGAATAATAAACTTGATTTAATTTATACATGATTAATAACCTTTTTCAATATTATTATTACTTTTATATCACTTATTTCCATGTTATAAAAATTATGTAATCATTAAGTTAATAATGTTTGTTTTGTCGATATTTGGTTCTTAAGTCGAAAGTGGACTTCTTACAATTACATGGTGTTCGTGTGGTCAAAGGTTCTTTATATCCAGAATGAAATTCCTGATATGGATATCATATATATCATATATATCCATAATATACATGTATTTATAATATCACATAATCATTTAGAGGAATGAAATGAAATGCACCGTTCATGGAGACGGTAAGCCGTATGTACGCATGAACGCTACTTTCATTTCTATGTCATATTGATGGAATTAAAACTATATGAGAGGTATGTATATTTTAATTACAAAATTATATTAATCATTTATATTTAACATACATCATATATATCCATTATATATATGTACTCATAATAATACATTAAATTTGGGGATAAGAAATGAAATGCACCGTTCATGGAGACGGTAAGCCGTACGTACGCATGGATGCTAATTTCATTTCTATCTCATACATTAATGGAAAGAAAATAATAATGATATAAAGGTATATTATAATTCCAGTATAAAATCATATATAATAACTTTAAACCCATCCTTTATATGTCCCACATATGGCATTAACGAATCATATCACTTTGAGGGGGTGGTAGTCCGCACTTCCTTAAATGAAGATATCGCGTTTACCCATAATGGAAACCATAAAGGTATGCAATAAATGAAAAATACAGAAGCTTAAGTAAAACATAAACATATTATATATCATATATAAGTATATTTTCATCTTAATGGCCACATTTGAAGGTGTTAAAATAATGTTGAACAATCATCGTTTCGGGAGGCAGAAATTCACCATCCACGGAAACAGTATGTTCTTTAACCATTAGATGTAGGTGTGTGTAAGTTTAGCTCGAATCCTTATTATAAAAACATCCTAGTATATTAAAGATACTGGAGTTGTTACAAAATAAATGAATAAAAAGAGTTTATGGGGTTGGAGAAGCAAAATAATACAAAAGGACTCAAGTGAAGACATTACCTTAAAATCGGGTAACTCTGTTAGATTTGAGCTCAAAGGCTTCCTTGGGAAGACTTATGCCCAAAGTGAGGCATAAATGAGTAAGATAGGGATGTGGAGAGACAAAATGGTCAGGGTTTGGCCGAGCCAATGTCTTTTGAAGTGTGGGTAAGGAGGTAGAGGTGGGGGCCTTTTATAAGAGGAGAGGAGGGGCACTCTTGGAAAGGTATAAAATGTAACTTTATTTTCAAATGAGTTTCGGATTTTAATGGTCCCACATTGATTTGTTTCGAGGATAAGGTGATAAGAGTTCTAAATACACCCATACAATAGGTTTTGGACATGTGTAGGTATTATATTTTACATTATCTTTCCATTTTACTTAAATCGTTAAATAATGAGGTTATCGCTGCATCACCAAGATGTCATAAATAATTTAATTTATTTAATGTCTAAAAATTATAAATAAATACTATGATGTAGGAAATCTTTTTATATTTCCAAATAATATTTATAGTCTAAAAGATAATTTATTTATACAAAATTAAAAATATTTTACTTAGGTGATACATTCTTTATTACATTTAACATTATTTAAAAATAAAAAGATAAAAAGTCACTTTCTCATAAAATTGATTCCATGGGGCCCCCAAGTTTGGCACAAGGCATACCATGGTCGGCCATGAGACAAACAGTAGCCTTAGGACACATTTTGAGGTCATTTTTTATTATTATGATACTATCTTATTTTCTTTAACTACCTGATTACTCATTAATCAAGATAATTAATGATAATTACCGTCATTACTATTAATAATGTCCAAAAACAAAAGAGTCTTAATTACATAATTTTTAACTTCTGATTCCAAATATTTAATTCATTTTACCAAATTCCAGACACATAAATTGCAAAAATTAATTTTTAAAAAAACTTCCTGTTGTCAAAACAAATAGCGGGTTTTTTAGAAACAATATTTATGAAAAGTTTGGCACTTGTTTATGCCTAATTCCAAAGTGAAATTAATCCCAATGACCATAATTGAATTACATGGTAAAAATATATTCTAATTACACTTTAAAAAAATTGAAAAGATAATATAACCATATAATTAAATTATATGAAAAGGTAGTTTTGATGTAAAATGCATTATTTTTCACTATTCATTGAAAAATGAACATTGTCAGAAAAATACCAAAAATTAAACCAAGGTAAATTTCAATGTCCCAATCATAAATAATGTGTTTATTTTGAAAAAAAAATCTGATAAAATTTTCAAAAAGAGGATTTAAAAGGGGTTCGCCATCAAAAGGTGGTTAATCGACCTTTTAATGAATATTAGAATGTTTACGCTTAAAAACTTGATTCATTTGCATTTTTAATCCTCTAATATTTATTGTAAAGAGTAAAAATATTTGAAAAACATATATAATAATTATGTAGTTAGTTCTGTTCATTCCCGCCATTACAATGTCTAGGCATTAACTACCATTTAAAATAATATTATTTTATTATTAGCATGCAACGTAAGATTCCCAAGAAACTCGATGTTGCGTATTGGGTATGCCATCGAGCATAGCATCCCCTTTAAAGTAATATTAATATTTTATTCACAAATATGGATAAATATAAATATTTCATATTATTTATTTACCTAGGGTGTTACATCCTTCCCCCCTTTTGGGAATTGCGTCCTCACAATTTTAAAATTGGGCTTGGAAACATCCTTGAAAGTCCCACATCGAAACAAGAGTCGGTAAAACAATCACTTTAAAATAAAGAAAGATAATTACAAAGGTAACCCTAGTTAACCATTACTAGGATTAAAAGTATGAAAATATGGACATGGAGGAAAAAAATATAGGTTCATGTTCTGATGGAGAGTGATAGAAAACATGTTTAGGAGAAAGTTAACCACAAGAAAATCACAAACTTGTGATGGGTTAAACGGTATTCGATTCCCCAGTAAGAAAAGTTAATATACAACATTTTTGTCTTAAGTTAATTTTAATTGAGGAATTTATTCATAAGGAAACATAATCACTTATCATGTTGAATTTCAACTTTTATTAGATTCCTTACTCAAACTCATATTTTCTCCAAAAGATGAGTATTTAGGAAGACTTGTTCACATTAAGAGTACTATAATCAACTTCTAGAGAATCACCTAATCCAAAAAAGAGAACTATATACCTCCCATGTCTTTAGACGTTAACCAAAACCAAAACCAAAAAGGTTAGTACAAGATCAGATAATCTAAAAAAGGATAACCCTTTATAAAAAGAAAATCAATTCTTAATCTCCAAAATTTGTCCAACAAAACCCAAAGTTCAACGAGGACCATTCGATAAACAATTTGTCAAAAAAATTCTTCAAATTAAACCAAACTAATATTGAAACCCAAATATTTGAAGGATTTAGTCACATAATCTTCCAAGTTAAATCGTAACATTTATCTCCAAACAACATTAGTTGCTCTTAATGTCTCGTATTGAAAAGTAATTAACCTAATCACATATCCCCCATGATAGGTTAATAAATATCCATAGATAACCCAAAATAAACTTAATCTTAATTAATAAAATCATCTATCTAAAAAGAATCAATCAAACTAACCAGGGACTTCACGTAGTCCAGTGGTAGGCGATAAATACCAGTTGCACTTTGGTTGTGGGTTCGATTCCCGCAGTTTGTCCGGCGCGACGGGTTGTCACACGGTCTGCGCGTTGTCCTTTTTCCAAAACAATATAATTCTAAAATAATTCCCCAAAAAGAGATAAAATCATCAAAAATAACCATAACATAATTTAACCTCAATTTTATCTCAAGCCTTTCACTTCCATCTTAACATATAGTAACCCATAATTACCTCAAAAGTAGGGATCATATAAACCCAAATGGTTCTTTATAACTATGTCCAAAAAAAGAACATATAACTATTCCTTGAATAAAATTTCCATATATTAAACATAAAGGTTACACATACTATAAAAAGTCTTCTAATATAACCCCATCATCAAAAGAGACTTAATACTCTTAAGAATTTCACCATAACCCTTGAAGCCCTTATATGTTGACATATTACTCATTCAACATTCTTCATGATCCATTAACCATTCCTTTCCAACTTATTCTGAAATACTTCTTTCCTACAAACAAAATCATGAATCATATCCTAAGATTCCAAAATAGGAAAACAATAGTTATGAAATAATCTATACCTTTGATTTGTCATTTTCAGTTTCTTCATCCTCAATCAGAATGGCATTAGTTATTGGTAAACGAACATTTTTACGATCTTGGTGATCCCATTCACGAAACTTCTTCATAGGACATGTGTTTGAATAATGACCATGCACACCACATTTAAAACATTCAATTGATCCCTTAGAAAGAACTTCTTTCCATTTCCTCGAGTAAAATGGATGTTTCCTTTTTCCATGTCAAGTTCTTGCTTTATGAACTTCATTTCTACATCTATAGAATATTTCTGTCCCTTTGAAACATTTTACTAGGTGTTTCTTTCCACATTTATGACACATAGGTTTTTGAACACGCATACCTTTATGATTATTACCTGTAGTACCGTAGGGATTTGTTTCTCGCATATGTGACGCCTTAGAGAAATCACCAAGGTTTAGGTGGTCAATAATGACTCTAGATAGTTGGTTGAGGATAAGCACAAGAGTTCTCATTGCAGCTCCCATATCATTCAGTTTCTTGCTCAAAAAACTGTCACAGTTTCCTTCACATCCACTATTACTTTGGTGGCTGCTAGATCCAGCCATTTACTAAAACCAAAAAGGTCAGTGTGAGTATATCAAAAAAACCATCATGTATTAATGAGGAAGATAAACACTAAGATATACTTACTCATTAACTTTATCTAAAACTAGGACTCTTTATGAAATCCTAACCATTATGGTAATGTCATGTATGCATAAAGAATACCCTAACCTCTAAAGTTATCTAAACCGACCTCTGATACCAACTATAAGGCCCCGACCTTAAACCTTACTTATTATTGAATTAAATGAATAATTGACATTGAGGATCTTTTTAGGTTTAGAGTTTTAGATAATTAGGACATAACTATTACATCTCAAAATATTACAAAGTAGACACTTCTACTGAGTTTCCATAGAATAAAAAAACTCTTAAAAGAAACATGTCTAGTCCCATGTTTTATATAGCATGACTTTCCCTTGATCCCATCCTTGACCCTATTCCACATTAAGTCCTGTGAAAAATATTTCAAAAAAACTTGGGGTGAGCATAAAAATCTCAGTAAGGGATACACAAAGAATGAAAACTGTTAGTTTTTCAAAACAACAAGTAAACCATGTATACTTTATCAAAGTAATACTTTTCACCTTTTCGAAGTAGTAAAAACTCTTCACTGAATAAAAGTTCATTACATACCCATCTATAACCAAAGATTACCATAAAACCCATATAAAGATCACATAACATATAAAGGTAACTTGGGACATAAACATACTTAAGTGGAATAACCATCAGGTCGACATCCACACATATCACTTAATGGAATCGCCATTTGGCCAAATTCCACACATACTTAATGGAATATCCATATGGCTGACTTCCATACCCAATGCATTGGAGGTTATAACGTAACCACCCGTCCTGGTATTCATGGCACCACCCGTCATATGGTTTATCATGTAACCACCCGTAAAATGTCCAAGTACCATTATAAAAATATAACACATAAAACCAACATAAAGGAATGATAAAATTTCAACATTTCAATCACAATATATCATTTAAATATATTGACATAATAGAATCCTTTATCAAAACAATTTTCAATACCAAAATACAAAAAAGGTATATGGTATTTATTTTATTTTAAAAACATTACGGCTTGTTGAGGAAGCCAAAGATCAAATAATACTCGCGGTGGCAGAAAAGGTCGTTGTCACCGCGTACGTAAAAAGAAACATTCCTTTTTGTCATTTAGTAAAATGATTCGTAGATAAAAGATTCCTTTTGAATAAACATAAAAGACAAAGGGGTTTATACACCGTATAAAAGAAGGTTGTGTATAAAACAAAATATGCCTCAATGAATGGAGATTGAGACGAAGTCCCTTACAAAGACGGTATCCTTGGTTTAAGGATAAATCAATTACATAATTATGTGTGACAAACGAATACACCCAATATAAGTGGATATTAAGTGTAAAACAATCAGAGGTTATTCACACATATTCATAGAATGACATATTCAAGGAGTACAAGATTATCCCAAAGAATCAAATTTGGGTTAAGAAGTTCCCTTGCAAAAATATGACTGCCTAACGGCGTCACCACAAAATTCAGAAAATGAGTTGATGAGAGATAAAAAGGGTGTCTCATCACTTGGAAATAAAATTTACATCAATATGGATATATGATAACATATCCCAACATAACAATATGTAAATTAAAAGACCCAACAAAAGAAGTCTTTTAAAAAGAGGAGGGTGAAAGGTTCCCTTACCGACATGGGTATCTTTCGTGACATTCACCCCGTGAAAGAAGGACAATAAAACATTGATTTAAATACTCATAAATGAGATTATATTTCATAATGAGTAAAATAATGGGCAATACATACACCACTCAAAGGAAATTGTGGCAAATGTATCATAAACCTCACGAGAATAAAAGTGAGATGAAAAATCCCTTACGAAAACTCGGCAGCCTAACGACGCCACTCAAAACGTCCAAAATGGATTGATGAGAGATAATAGGGTCTCTAATCACATTAACATATAAATTACAGTAATATTAATATAAAAGAACATCCCAATAACAATAAATATGAGCTTTAAAAGGAATGGAATAGAAGAGTGTACTTAAAAAGAAAGAGAGGAGTAGGATCCCTTACCTCGGGTCCGACTTGACTCGATCGTTCTTTAATCTCCTGAATAATAAACTTGAGTTAATTTCTATTTGATTAAGAACCTTTTTAAATCTTATTATTCCTTTTATATCACTTATTTTCATGTTATAAACATTATTTAATCATTAAGTTAATAATGTTTGTTTTGTCGATATTTGGTTCTTAAGTCGAAAGTGGACTTCTTACAATTACATGTTGTTCGTGTGGTCAAATGTTCTTTATATCCAGAATGAAATTCCTGATTTGGATATCATATATATCATATATATATACATCATATACATGTATTTATAATATCACATAATCATTTCGAGGAAAGAAATGAAATGCACTGTTCATGGAGACGGTAAGTCGTACGTACGCATGAACGCTACTTTCATTTCTATGTCATATTAATGGAAATAAAACTATATGAGAGTTATGTATATTTTAATTCCAGAATTATATTAATCATTTATATGTAACATACATCATATATATCCATTATATATATGTACTCATAATAATACATTACATTTGGGGATAAGAAATGAAATGCCCCATTCATGGAGACGGCAAGTCGTACGTACGCATGAACGCTACTTTCATTTCTATCTCATACTTTAATGGAAATAAAATAATAATGATATACAGGTATATTATAATTCCATTATAATATCATATATAATAACTTTAAACCCATCCTTTATACATCCCACTTATTGCATTAACGAATCACATCACTTTAAGGGGGCGGTAGTCCGCACTTCCTTAAATGAAGATATCGCGTTTACCCATAATGGAATCCATAAAGGTATGTCATAAATGAAATATACATAAGTTTAAGTAAAACATAAAAATATTATATATCATATATAATTATATTTTCATCTTAATTGCCACCTTTAAAGGTGTTAAAAGAATGTTGAACAATCATCATTTCGGGAGGCAGAAATTTACCATCCACAGAAATAGTATGTTCTTTAACCATTAGATGTAGGTGTGTGTAAGTGTAGCTCGAATACTTCTTATAAAAACATCCTAGTATATTTAAGATATTTATTTGTTACAAAATAAATTAATAAAAAGAGTTTTGGGGGTTGGAGAAGCAAAATAATACAAAAGGACTTAAGTGAAGACATTACATTAAAATCAGGTAACTCTCTTAGATTTGAGCTCATAGGATTCCTTGGGAAGACTTCGGCCCAAAGTGAGACTTCAAGGAGTAATATAGGGATGTGGGGAGACAAAATGGGCAGGGGTTGGCCGATCCAAATGATTTTTAAGTGTGGGTAAGGAGGTAGAGGTGGGGGCCTTTTATAAGAGGAGAGGAGGGGCACTCTTGGAAAGGTATAAAATGTAACTTTATTTTCAAATGAGTTTCGGCTTTTAATGGTCCCAAATTGATGTGTTTCTAGGATAAGGTGATAAGGGTTCTAAATCCACCCATACAATATGTTTTGGACATGTGTAGGGCTTAGATTTTACATTATCGTTCCATTTTATTTAAATCTTTAAATAATGAGGTCATCGCTGCATCATCAAGATGTCATAAATAATTTAATATATTTAATGTCTAAAAATTATAAAAAAAACTACTATTATTTAGGAAATATTTTTAGCTTTCCAATGAATATTTATAGTCTAAATTATCATTTATGTAGACAAAATTAAAAATATTTTACTTAGGTGATACATTCTTTGTTACATTTAACATTCTTTAAAAATAAAAAGATAAAAAGTCACTTTCTCATAAAGGTCATTCCATGGGGCCCCCAAGTTTGGCACAAGGCATCCCATGGTCAACCATGAGACAAAAAATAGCCTTAGGACACATTTTTTGGTCATTTTTTATTATTATGATATTATCTTATTTTCTTTAACTACCCGATTACTCGTTAATCAAGATAATTAAAGATAATTAACATTGTTACTCTTCATAATGTACAAAAACAAAAGAGTCTTAATTACATAATTTTGAACTTCTGATTCCAAATATGTTATTCATTTTACCAAATTCCAAACACATAAATTGCAATAATTAATTTAAAAAAAAACTTCCCGTTGTGAAAATAAATAGCGGGTTTTTTAGAAACAATATTTATGAAAAGTTTGGCACTTGTTTATGCCTAATTCCAAAGTGAAATTAATCCCAATAACCATCAATAAATACACGGTAAAAATATATTCTAATTACTCTTTAAAACAAATTAAAAAGATAAT
Source organism: Viscum album (assembly GCA_963277665.1). Taxonomy (NCBI): domain Eukaryota; kingdom Viridiplantae; phylum Streptophyta; class Magnoliopsida; order Santalales; family Viscaceae; genus Viscum; species Viscum album. The sequence continues at coordinate 308,728 of CAUJRU010000412.1, read as the reverse complement.
ATAACCATATAATTAAATTATATGAAAAAGTAGTTTTGATGTAAAATGCAGTATTTTTCACTATTCATTGAAAAATGAACATTGTCAGAAAAATACCAAAAATTAACCCAAGGTAAATTTCAATGTCCCAATCATAATTAATATGTTTATTTTGAAAAATAGAGCTTATAAAATTTTCAAAAAGTGTATTTAAAAGGGGTTTTCCATCAAAAGGCGGTTAATCGACCTTTTAAAGAATATTAGAATGTTTACGCTTTAAAACTGGATTCATTTGCATTTTTAATCCTCTAAAATTTAATTTAAAGTGTAAAAATACTAGAAAAACATATATAATCATTCTGTAGTTAGTTCTGTTCATTCCCGCCATTACAACGTCTAGGCGTTAACTACAATTTAAAATAATATTATTTTATTATTAGAGTGCAACGTAAGATTCCCAAGAAACTCGTTGTTGCGTATTGGGTACGCCATCGAGCATAGTATCCCCTTTAAAGTAATATTAACATTTTATTCACAAATATGGATAAATAAAAAAGATGTAATATTCTTTATTTACATGGGGTGTTACACTAACAGGGCGAGATAGGACATAAGAGGAGATAGTATCATCCCCCACTATGTATGTCATTACAGAGGGGTGTCATATCTAATAGCCTTCGATGTAGTTATTAGGGACAGGAAGGACTTGGACCATTGGGATTATATATGTGACCCCAACTAGGTTTATGGGAAGTATATAGTTGTCATCATGAATACTCTAAGGATTCATAGTGTTAGTACCCATGTCACTAGAATATGCGGCCTATATATCATCACACTTCATTAGTTTCTTACCTCCCTTATTATAGGAATCAAATTCAAGATAAATGGACATGTGAGTCTTGAAGGGGAATTGTCACAGTGTGGTATGCCAACATTCCCATCTGATGTTGATCATATCACCCAGAGATTGAGATGTCAACTAGTTTGTCATCATATGATAGGGATGTGTTCTGTGTTGTTTTTCATCATGTAGTAAGGATATAGATATAGGTGGATGGGTTATGATATATAATTCAGGCATCCCTACATTTCAATTTGTTTTGAGAATAAAGATATACATAGTTCTAGAATAAAAATGAAGTAGGAGACCGATTCCAGAAATGGTGGTCCTCTCTAGAAAGGTTTATGGTAATGTACACTTTCATGTCAGGTAGGGGACATAAACCATGCAGTTTAATGTCATGCAGTGAGGATCTTATGGTATGACTTTTTTATCTTACATTTAAGTCAATAATTAGATTTTCTCAGGCCTCGTTGCTTTGTTTTGTGTGGGTAAACCCTTACTAAAAATAAAAATCTCTCAAGATCTTTGCTTAGCGTGAGGAATAAGTAATGATAAGGGATTCCTTCACCATTTAGACGAAATTCCAGGGTAGGATATGAGTAATTTATGTTGTGTGGTGTCTAGGTCAAGAAATATGATCAAGGAGTCTATACTTATCTTATTGAAAATGAGAATCAAGTCTTATGTAATTCTAGAAGAACTATGAAATTTAATAGTAAAGTGATAAGACCATCTAACATGCAGTTTAATGTCTTGTGGTAAGTATGTGTTTCCATGAAATTTAACATCATGCAGTAAGGACGTATTTCTATGCAGTTTAATGTCATGATGAAAGGAAGAATTTACATTATGTGTAGCATTGTATGGTAAGGATGAATTTCCATGCAGTTTAATGATATATGTAAGGATGTTTGTCATGCAAGTTAATGTATTTCATTAAGAACAAATGTACCTGAATTTTAATGTCAAGTGATAAGGATAATGGTTAGGTAGTTTAATGTTTTGTTTCCATGACCTACTCTGTGAATTTTAACATCATGTGGTCAGGATGAGATACATGTAGTTTAATGTCATGCAATAAAAAAATGATTCATGTATTTTACCATCATGTGGTGTGGATGATGTCCATGAACATTAACATCCTATGATCAGAATGAGGGATCGGTAAAAATTAATATCATGTGGTTAGGATGATGATTGTGAAGTTTAATGTCTTGTAATAGGGATGTGTTCACATGCAGTTTAATGTCACTTGGTAAGGATGAATTTCCATGCAGTTCTATGTCATGTGGTAAGGATGATAGGTAGTAACCTATCCGGATAGTGTATCTTCTAAAATATATTATACAAATCCTATTAATATTTTATGAGTTTTTTAATCATTCAAATCAATCAAGAATTAAAATACTGATTCTTCCAACCAATCATTAAGGAAAAATAATTTTTCTATTATGTGCTCTAGATATTGAAGGAAGGGGAAATAATCGTCATGGATTATCAACCCCACCTCATGCAGATTTATAATTATTGGGAGTCCCATAAAACTGTTCTCCATGGAACATTCAAAATATTTAGATATATTTTTTAGAAAGAATAGGATTTGTTCAATATTTATTTGAATGACTATCACTTATCCCTAAGAAGTAGGCAGCTTATGCTCTACCAAATAACTAGTTCATCCTATTTAGAGTAATTAGATGACCGGATTGTGGATTCCAATGTTGGTGGTTCCAATATTCCAATTTCCATCTACACGTGAACCAAGTCTTTAAAGTAAAATCTACCTTTTATGGTATGCTCGAGTATTCAATGGTAGGGGAAATAGTTTTCATGGTCTTTCATTCCCACCTCACTTTGATTTATCATCATCCATAGCTCTATCAAACCATTCCCCATAGAATAATTTAAATACCTTGGGACATGTTTGGATTGGAAGGAATATAATTTTTGCTTCCTGTCTTCAAGATATGGGAAACCATACCACTTATCCCTTGGGTTCTCTATGCCACCATTGGTTGGGTTTTATGGATGAATTTTGATTCTCGGATAAAGGGTCAACATCTCTGTTAATATGGGGATAGGTGCTAAATAATTTGGGTATTGGATGATACATAAGCTTCCCATTGATTAAAAGACCCCAACTCTTCAATATTATTTGTGGTGACACCTAAGGTCTGATGGTTTCTCGTATATCCTTGATTTGAAGGTGGAAAATAGTGAAATTACCCCAGTCATGTGGGTTGGTCTGAGGTTGAACAATTTTTAGTTTGCACCCAGTTGGGGGATAACAAATTTGAAAATTTCCCCAACCCTATGGGCTGGGGAACTACACTACAAGGAATAATTTCATAGATGGTCCCTGGATCATCATCTAGAGATTTAGTCATCAGAAATATTTTCAAAATTATCACCTAGAGATTTCTATTTTCTTGTTGGAGTTGGGAAATATATTCTTCCAGAAGCTGCTGTATCATCCTCAAAGGTTCGGTAGGAGTGATCCGTAGAAACACACCTTCTTCTTTTGGTGTCATGGTAAGTTGATGATTATCGAAGCATTGAAGTGGATCCTAGAGACTGAATACACTGATGTAGTTATACACATGATCCATTTTTTGACCTTATGGAATACCAACATGATCGATAACACCTTCTGTAGATTCCTGGTGGATACTATTGATCTTTTCTTATCTTATGCAAACAAAAAAGGTAGTCCAAACCACTGTGATAAAGATGACTATAGGAGGTTATGATTGTACACTTCTTGAGAATTCTTTTCTATATCTGATGAGCTGTTTCTATATCTGACTGATATCATATTGACTGACACCTAAGAAAGATGGTGATCTTCCTTGATGGAGTATCTTGTTTGATAGTTTAGTTCTTGGTGTACCATTTGAGGGGTTGGTGACCATAATAAAGATGATCACAGGGTAAAATATAGTAAAAATACACCAAAACATATAGAATGGGGTGTTCCCTTGGACACCGTAGTTACTAAGGATAGCTAAGATGAAGTTAAAGGGTCCAAAATAGTAGTGATTTGGAATTGATGCTGATCTAATGGAAGGAAACACTAGTGGTCCTCAAAAATATTTTAAATAACATGAACATGAGCTAACTCTAGAGCTGAATTATTCAGATTCCCTAGGTGGGCCCTCTAACTAGGTAATCTTCCCTGGATAGTTAGTGTAGGCACAACTTCCCCAGAAATTTCATGTCTGATCATGGCAGCATATTAGTGATGATGGTCAGAATGGACATGATCCCTTATAGGTAGCACCTAGGTGATTGAGTTTTCATGTTGAACACCTTCATCCACCACCCCGACATGGGGAAGGCTTATATTGTTGTATTATAGTTATAGGTTCCCAAAGAGGTTGAATGTGAAGATAAGGATCACATTCTCTCCAGTGGCATGTGGTTGGAAAAGTTAACATGTGGTAGCTCATCATTCGAATGATTTCATGAGAAAATTCTAGAGTCATTATGGATTTATTGGTTTGGTATTACCAACCCGAGACATTTAACAATCAATAACAGAAGTGTTTTATTTGTGATAGTAAAAGTTGTGGCCTTATGATCAAAACAACTAGTCCAGTGATCCTAGGATTTGTTGGCATGTTTGATGAAATCATTTCAATTGCAAGGAATCTAGAAATCCTAGAGTGAAAAATACACCTAATCATTGCAACATTGTATGTAAAAGTACATGTTCTATAAATAACTTCCAAAGATAGAAGTTAAAGAGGAAGTCCCTTGTTTTCACAAAAGGATCAGTGGGGTTAAAAAAACATGTTATGCTCCTCATTTTTTGTGAAATAAAAAAAATAAAAATTGAGCTTATTGGAAATGGATAATCTGTCCTCTTCTACCCATGAATGAGATGAAAGAGTTAAAGGAATTCATGTCGGGTACACCATTTTTGTTTCTTTCGAAAATGGGGTGGAGTGGATTTCACTTGTCAGGATACCATATTCAATTTTCTTAAAAACCCCCAATGGTCCCCCCATCATTATATCGGTATAGACCAACTTTACCAAGGCTGACAGACATTTGGGTTTTCATACCTAACAACTATTGGGGACTCGTATTGGTCGAGAGGATGAGAGGTCGGGCTCATCACACCCTTTTGGGGGAGGGGAATTATTGCCTACTCCGGGACTCTCTAATATATTTAACATATTTTTGTGAGATACTTACCAAAACCTGATACAGGATCATTTACCCCCATTTCAACGATTTGATTAAAAAAACATTTTGATAGGTAAAATTGTGTGTATATCATGGGTTCTCCATCGATCTATTATTTACTTATGATTCCTTATAATATGGCCATTATCGAGCACCCTAGAGTTTATTGTTGTTCAGGGATATAGATGGTGTCTTGGAGATGGGATTAGACCATTATCGAGCACCCTGGATTACTTATTCAAGAATGTATCCCTTTGAGTAGAGATGGGTTGTAATCATACCTGGATCCTGACAGTGAGAGTCCCGTATGTAGGGAGTTCTAATCATTCAACTGGTACAATAATCACTAGTCTCTAATCCCACGTGATCCATGCTCATTGTGAGAAACAATTGATAGAGGTAGATCATAGACATTTCATGAGAGAATATCTGTATGGGGCTTACACGTTAAAGTTTCCCTTTGAGAGGATTGATCACCCATCTCATAGAGGATATGGTGTGGATCTCTAGAATTAGTAAGGATTCTTATATGTCTTGGATATGGTGAGAATTAGAGTCTTTTTTGTTTATTTGGTCCCTCAACTTGCTGATGGGTTTGAGATACTTGAGGGAACAATAGGGAATTATACTTAGAATGATTTTCTGGAATAAGATCTCTTCTCATCCACTAATAGATGAACAAGAATGGAAGACTTATTAGAGGATTTAATCCCGTAATATGTTTGTAATTGGAATGGGTAGAGACTTGAACTAAATTGGATTCCCATTGGATCTCGGGCCTTAGGAAGAATCCTACGTATCCTGAGTATAGTGTGAATTAGAGTTCTCGTAGTTCACTTGGTCCCTCAACCCACATTTGGGTTTAAGGTGCAATATCTTGCACGAGGATGTTATAATTATACTAGATATTTTAGGAATGTTTCGGGCTTATACTGGAATGGATAACCTATAATCGGGGACATATTATATTATGTCGATGATCGGGGCTTCCACTCTGAGGTTTCATGGTTGGTCGACGCTTACACTCTAAGGTTTCTTGGTTGATTGGGCCTTTCACTTTGAGGATCCCGATTGGTCAGGGATTACACTCTAGGGCTACCCAATTGGTTGACTCATTATTTATCCCCTAGAATATTAAAGAGAGGTTGTGATGACCATGATGGTATGTCTGAGAGTGTGATATGAATAGTTTCATATGAGTGAATGATCCTAACCCAATAAGGACACTTACTTTGAAAAGGGGAATGTGACTGAATATTATTATATGGGTCCCACATGGCATGATTCCAAATAATCATTTCATAAAAAATGGGAATATTATAATTAATTCACAAGGAATTCATTGGTTGTCTATAGGGAACGTCTTGATTCTCTTCCTGATATGTTGGGGCACCAATCTAATGTGGCAGACACATCCAAGAGTGACTTCTTGATCAATTATCAAGCCTTGTATGTCTTAATGTGGGTGGATAAGACAAGTGAAGATGCTTCATATGGCCACAGAGGGCATGTTAGGGGAAATTATCATGGTCAACCGCCTTGTCTCATATGCCTTTTCGTAATCAAAGTGGACATGTACGGGTTTCTTCACCTGATTGATTAACATGTCATTGGGGGGGGGGGGTTGCAAGATCAATTTGGATTTTCCAATACTTGTATCATGATCAAAGTGGCATGACTAAGGTTTTATAAGGATGTTGTGAGGCTATCAAAGGGTTTAGAGATCATGTATCTTTAAACCAAACATACAACGGGGTCTCGCATATGTTGTTAGGGTATTTCACTCATCCAAGTTCTGCATGTGTAAGTCTAAAGGGATCAGACTATAAGTTTTCTGGGTGATTATTTGTCCATTTAGAAGAATGCATGACCATAGGGGGGGTTCTACTCATGAAATTTTCATTAGGTTGAGGCCATAAATCAGCTAGAGGGTGTCCGCATGAGTTGGGAATATGGAACTATATCATTCATGTGATTTTCAAGATCACAAAGTGTTCTTATGAAGGGTAATATGGTCGTGCATGAGGTTATTATCAAAGCCTCCATGATAATGGGTAAAGGCTTGCAATGCAAGGTGGGGAGGAATTCATGGACAACGTACAAGGGTCAAGCATGAGGGGTGTGTGAGACTGTCATAAGACCAATGGTTTAGGGCATCATGTGTGGTATTGTATGTCCATTTTTCTACCACATGATCTCAAAAAGGTCATGCGAGAGGCTCTGAAAATAAATACATAGTCCACATCTTGGTCTGTGAGTAATGACGCATGGTTGAGGGTTATAATCATATTGTACCTCTTAGAGTCTCATTTGATTGATCCTCATGAATCACAATACCTAAAAGGGGTATTATGATAGATTACATTTCCATGAGTGGGTTTATTTATTGTGTTTTTTTGTGCACCAAGGAATGTCTGCATGATAATTTGTATTCTCATGGTAATTCTCATGAACAATTTGCATGACAAATACTTCTTCCTGATGATTCCTTCCTTATGCGGTTCTCATGTACTCTAAATGGGTGGATGAATTAACAAGATTTGCAATTGTTATTTTTACTTGTTTACTACCACATATACCATCATAAATATGAAGGGAATATATCTACAAGATAGAAATACTGAGGGTCCACGATACTATGAAATTCATGTCAAATGGTTCCTGTAAATATCATAGTTACATGTCCATGAGGTAATTTTTCAGATTTAAAACACTGGAGATTTATGTGGGTTCACATGAGATTATCCCCTCATGTGATCACATGATCATATGATGATCACTTGATGAGATCTTGTAGCTACATTCCCACGTGATATTCTCATAGGACTGGGCACATGATTTAACCGAAGGAGGATTTCTGGTGATGATGGCCAGATTCTCTGTTTCTCAACCCATATTAATTTTTAGGAGATCCTTTCCCTTACCTTTACAATGTCTTTCTAGATAGGATTTGGTTTATATATGTAATGTCAGGATAAAGGTGTTTTCATTCTTCTCATGATGACAAACGCATGCACTAGATGGTGTGGTGAAGATATCATTGCATGATCTTCATTTGTGACATTGCATGATCATTTCTTCTGATCATGTGATGCCTCTATTTCCATTCCTTGGCCATGTGATCCTAAAAAATAGATGTTATATCTTATAAAAATACATGGAGGTAGAAGGTTTTCTTGGTTATAAAATGGCGTGCAACGGCTTCGGTCTTTGTCCTTGCCTCAGTCGCTCGATTAATGCATGATCATGTGATGACCCTGATCACTATCAAGGGAACACGGGGAAGCCACATGCACTCTCAGTTTGGGTCTCACAGTTCCCTATGTTGGTTGGCTCAGTCTCATGGGGCTATCACCATTTTTCTTAGACTCAATCATGTGATCAAAGGATGATCACGTGAAGGCCTCAAGGATAATTAGAAGCTCTTGTGGAGGGACACTGGAGCTCTTGTGGAGGGACATCAGAGCTCTCGCAAAGGACCATCATAGATCACAATTTTTATCTCACAATGGGTCATGTTAGGTTATCTAGAAATTGAAAAGTCATTTTTTTAGTATCAGGAAGATAGAAATGATGACGATATACTGTAGGGTGTTCCTTGGGACATCAAACCTAGGGGTCATGAGGTTGAAGATGGTAAACCGACTACAGGTTTAAAATGATGGTATCACGGTGTGCGGGATCACCTGATATGGATTCGTGCTTCCCTACATCTAAGTGGATGTATGTGATTAGCAGGAGGTGGGATTAAATGATACGGATCATTGAGCAGCATGATCGGATATCCCAGAAACGGTCCCCATGAAAATGGTGCTTCTCACAACAAACTCCTTTTCCTCCTTCCCTCCAGTATATAAGTCGTTCAAAAACATTAGTTTCACTAGCCAAAAATAGGGTCAGAACCCATAAAATCTACATATCTTACACCATGAGGGCCTTTTCCCACCAATGAGTGTGCTCCTACAGAATCGTGCATTGTGCGACCTATACATTTGCCTAACTTGTCTATGGGGGGGGGGCATGCACCCCCCCACTAGTCTACTAGGTGGTCAAGGCGGACTCCCTTAGGAGTGGTAGACATGTTTTCCCATATAGTCCATGGTAGAATAATCTTTTCTAGTTTGTGGCTAGGCAAATTTTTTTGCTATGGGTGTGATAGAAAACCCATAACACTAATAATAAAATTCTTAATGTAACATAAGTCCCAAAATGGTCTCTTCTATATCTATGCCTTTTTGTACACCATTTCTAGGTATTATTCCGCGGTCATTGAATCTATGGTTGAAAAATCTGAAATTCATATATATCAGTTCCAAAAAAATTTAAATATAGTTATAGATTTCTTCCATGTGATGTGTGGAGGAATAATGATTCACATTGCTTTATGGTGGTTATAGTTCCAACGTACGCACAAACAACATTATCATTTTTATATGCATGGAAAGGTAAGAATACTAATGATATATTAGTCATTTTTAATAATAAATATGGCATGAATATCATATATAAATCGTAACTTTATCATTATAACCAGTATTGAGTGATGGTGATGGAAAAAAATTATATCGATTCGTGAGGTGGTAGTTTTTCATACACATGAATGATTAATCATTTTCCCCTTTGATGGAAGTGGATCTGGATTTCGGTGAAAATATTCACATAATAAAATCTCAGTTTATTTATTGTATTTGAGTTATTATTTCATCATGGTTTAATAATATTTTAAGGATTTGGTATAAGGAATTAAATAAAAACACATAATTCAAAATGATAATTTTTTTTTTCAGAAATCATCATTTCATAACAGCTTATGACCACTAAGGGTGTTGTTTTTCCTAAAATAAGATCTCTAAAATGTTGGTCAAAATTATTGGAATGTATTTGGGAAGATATTAGCTTAAAAAATAGATTTTTATATTCTAATAAAAGATAATGAGAAATGACCTTTTGTAGGATAGGGGAGGGTCACTCTTGGAATTCTTAGAAATATTAAACTAATATAGAATAATTTTTCATTACAAATACATTCAAACTGAATAATTTAGAATATAGAATGATCATGAGTTAAAATAACTTCATTAAATTAAAATTAGCTATGTTTTTACTATTTTTTAATACTTATCTTTTGGATTTAACCATTATTTAACCTCTTTAACTCTTATTGTGAAAACCTGGATTTTTATTCTTTAAGTGGTAACATAGTTACTATAAAATAAAAAAAGAAAACAAAATGAGCCATTTTAAAATTTAAATAATTATCCCAATACCTTATAATAATTTTATATTTTTGTAAAATTTATGTCATTTAATAAAATATTATTTATTTTAAAATATCATTAATGCTAATTTTTGACACTATTCATTACATCACATTTCAAAAATGACAAAGAGATATGATAAATTTGAATAAATTCATATAATACAACAATAAAATGTATAATTAAAATATAACATTTTTTATGACATTAATTATCTCAATTCATATTTTTTCTAATATTTTTAATATCATTTATTTGATATTTTTATTAATTAAACAGTTACATCACCATCATCATTGTCATGGCTTTTAATTTACTTATTTATTCTATAATAATTAAAAATAAATTTCCTTAATGAAGATAAATATTTGAAATTTCAAAATACTATTTATAGTTAAAGATATCATCTAAATATACCAATATTAAAAATGTTATAATTATTAAAATAGAAATATGGCTTCTTTGAATTTTTTTAAAATAAAATACTATGAAGTGATTAATGTCATCCAAGTGGAAAAAAGAGGTTATAAAATTATCCCAAGTATGGTTTTGGTTGAAAATAAATAATTTAATTAAATTATGACAAGTTTTAGTGTAATTGAGTAATATTTATGGGATTATTTTTACCCTTAATTACAGTATTTACCTTTCACCGTGGTAATAAAAATTAAAAAAGTTACTATTCACATTGATTAAAAATAAAAGGATAATATTTAATAAATTTAGAAATTATAATCCCAAATATGAAATCCATTTATCCAAATTCAATTCACATAAATTTTATAAATTAATTAATAATTAGTCTCGTTGACTGGGTGGGAAATGGGTTATTAAAGTGAAAATGTTAAAAAGATGGAAATGATTTTATATCCAAATTCATTGTAAAATTGATTAAAATGACCTAAATTTAATTAATTTATATAAAATAAATCTAATTATACTTTAAAACTAATTAAAAATATAATTTTAACAATAAATTGTTCACACAAAAAAATCTGTTTTCAATTAAAATCTAATATTTATAACTATTCATCAAAACATGAAACTTCCTTGGAAAAAAAAATTTAAACCAAAGTATATTTTGATATAAATATTTCAACGAATAATATTACTTTTTAAAGAAATAATTTTTAAAATTTTCTAAATAATTTTTAAAACAAGTGCTCTCTTAAAAGGCATCAAAACACTAATTTTTTTATAATACATATTTTGTGAGTAAAATTGGATTTTTTTTCTTATATTATTTATATAAAATTAATTGTAATAATGATAAAAATTAAATTTAATATATTATAAATTTAATTAATATAATCCAAAAATAGTTATTTGTTTTTTTATTGGTATAAAACACACTTTTGTATATTTAAATTGTTTTTTAGAAAAACATTTACTTTTATTTCATCAATGGTTTTATTTTAATTTATAATTAGTTAGTAAAATAAATAATTATATATACATGTGTAAACTATATTTTAATAATTTATTTAATCTTGTTCATACCCAATATTTTAACAACTAGGTTATAATGGTAACATTTAAATAATAATATTTATTTATTCGTTTAAGCTCGATGTGTTGTATCAGGTTTTCTATTGATTATAGTGTTTATTTTATAAAATATTAGGGTCTTACACATAATATATGGTGATTTATTTTAAATTATTTTTCATTGTATCTTATTGTATTCAGTTTCTAAGGGGAATGTAGTGCTAATATTTTTTCAATGTCATGTATTTTAAAAGAGGCCAACCAAGTGTTCATAAAAATTATAATTATAGATTTATATTGAAATAAAATTATTTTATTTCATGTAAATATTTTAAATTAATTAAATGTATTTATTGAAATGTTTTTTTCATGAATTTTCATGAATAAAATAAATATTGTTATGTTTAAATTGTTTTTATGTGTTTTAACTCCTTAGGTAGTGATGCACTTACCTTTGATTTTTGTAAATTACATTGTGTCTAGTAATCACTCATAAGAAAACCTTGGGTGTATTAGTTGGATTCAAGATTATGTTATAATTCTTATCAATGTTGAAATCATTGTATATGACACTCCCTTATAAATCAACTCATGTTACATGGTTCCCCTTCAAATGTTTAATCGTAGTACATGTCAATCCCTTTTATAACAATTTTTGAGATGTATCACTCTCACATAAGCTAAATCGTCGGACATGGTTCTCACATACATATAAAAACCCTAATGAAATTACAATCAAAGGGGATTATTAGGTTCCCTTATCATACAACGACAGTTCATTTCCCATGAATCTTCATGTTGAATTATCAAATGTAATTATTTCCATTATTTTTTCATACTTTCAAATGTCTACCACTCTTGACATTTTATTACTATTCTATAGAAATTTAATGTTTACAATATTATTTATATTTCAAACTATCATGAATGAATTATCATTAAATATTATAGGTATATATTTTTGGGTGGAATTCATATTGGGTATGTATATACACCCCCTATATATACAATCTGGTTCATATGTATATTTGTTTATCAAGTATTATTGTAGGTAATGAAATGAAATTTTAATGCCCTAGGATTTTATACCATGTAAATTAATAATAGTTTCAATAGATAATGTCATATGAATCACAGAACTAGTGAAATAACTAACTAAAATAAACTAATATGTATTAATTTTTTTGAATAATATAATCAGTAATAGATAAAAAGATAACAATCAATTTAAATAATTATATATATTTTAATATTAAAAAATGGATGTATTTTAAAGAACAATTTTTAAAAAAGAGTTTAATACATTACCTTAATAAATAAAATTTATCCCAATGGGATTTTTTATAATAGGTAACATTAAAATTTTTAAACTATTTTCCCAATATTCAATCATATATAAATTTTATTAAATATTTTTAAATAAAAATAATGTTTAAGAAGTCATTTTTCAATAAAAATATTTTTTCTTCTTAGATTATATTTTTATTAAACCAAATATATATTTAAATTTTTCAATTTTAATTTAATAAAAATAACAACATTGTTGAATTTATAATTTCCAATTTATCTTAGGGTTTGTTTTCAGAATTTTTTTCGAAAATATTTATTTATAGGTGAATTGTGTAAAATATTGATCATACAAATTACTAGGATTTAACTACATTATTAGCATATAAGTTTGAATTGTAAATTCACAAAAACATTTTTCTCAGAACAAATTTTTATTTTATTTTTCATTTTATAATTTTAAAAATGTATTTTAATATTTGAAACCCAATTTTTACATTCTAAAACAAAGGTTATATTTTTCAAAAAAAAAATATTTTAATACATTATACATTTAATATTTTAATATAATTTTATCACATTTATAAAATTCATGTGATAAAATTTATTGAAAATTTTAAATCAACAATTTCAAATTTTTTAGTAAGTACCAATTTATTTTCAACCATAAATGATAAATTAAAAAGGTAAAAACAAGTTTCCTTGGTATAAATCAAAGTGGTAAAAAAAGTTTTAACCAAGAGGTAAATACCATAAACTCATTTAAAACGACTATAGAAATGTGTGGTTGAGACAATTAATGATATTATTACAAACACTCTATATTATTTCCCAATTTCGGATCGTTATCCGAAGGATTTATTTCCCATTATTAAAATGTTTTTGGTATATACAAAAATATGATCTCTTTTATCTTATAGAAGGAGCACTACTCGTGTAACTTCCCCACACACCACATCCCACTTATTTCATATCAAACAATAACCAAATATCTTCTAAGAATTATTATCCACCTTAAATTAGTTATGTTATTATCAAAATACCATCCCTTAAATGCTTAACCCACTTTTCAAAGAAGATAATCCAAGAAGTGAGGTGTAAATTTCATACCGCTCCTTTATCATTTCTATTTCTTTTTAAGAATTATTTTTTCCTAAAATTATATTAAAATATTTTTAAAATGATAATATAAATATAATTATTAGAATTTTATGTAATTATAATTAGGGTACAATCTTCTACCACCACTCCCATTTCAATTATGAAAAATGAAACTGTCAATTGTGTGTTGTACGGACAACTGCCACCACAACGCAATATGATTCATTTTTCTTAAACTACATAAAAATACCATCCTCATAGGGAATATAATATATATGTATTTTATGTTTCTTATATATTTTATATTCTTAAATTATATACCATTTTACTCATTTTTCACTTTCTTTGGAAAATGAAATCATCATCCATGTGTACATGTAGACTACCGCCTCCCTGGAATAATTAATTTCTGTTTTTTATTAATCACCACCTTACATAGATGGTAATGAAAATGGTTGTAATAGTTATATTTTATTTTTATGAAATTATTAATTTACTCTAAAGATAAATTAAACAACCTATTTACAATGGGCATAATGAACAATAGTGGTAAATTCAACCATAAAAAACAGTGTTCTAAGAAAAAAAATCATTTCTTGTATTTTGTAATGATTTTTTATAGGTTATATTAGTCTTATTATTTATTTAAAATTATGATATATCATTATAATAAATATTTAATATGGAAATTTTTCTTCTATTATAATGATATTACTAATAAATCACTTCTTAATTATCTATTCATTATGGTATTTTGTTTTTGATCAGTTTAACCAGATAATTCAAAATTCTATAAATTTATATCATAGACTCCTATAGAAATTTAATTTCAGGTAATGTATGATATAAATATGTATATAATGAGTTTTTTCTTTTGTTATGGGATTGTAATATAAAAAATTAACTCAATATTTTAGAACACACCCTTCAATTGATAAGAATCATCAAAACATTCTTATCACCAAATTCATCTTTAAATATCTTAAAAAAATCACATATAATGAAATAATAAAATTAAAAATAATTATGAAAAAATCATACCACTCTGTATGATCTAGAATCGATGTAATTTTTGATCAGAATGAAGAACAACACTTCAATTACAAAATTGGATCAAAATGACCAACATTACACACACTTAATTTTGAAAATATATAATAACTAAGTAATATGAATGTAGATAATACTTGAAAATGAAGTTTATAAGAGATTATATAAAATTATAAGGTTCTTAAATATGTTATTAATATGGTATTGGTTTTTATACATGGAGTTTGAGTGTGATCAACAAAATGGGAAATAAAAGTTAAGTGCTTTGTGTCTCAAATTTTATCTCTTGAGACATATTTATTATTATAAACAAAAAATATTTTTATATAGTTTGATTACTCCAAAAGAATTTATTTTATAATATTCGTGTAATTCAATGGGTATGAATATTCATATCAATTTTTAAGGTTTATTTAAATTTAAAGGATTCCAAGGTCATAAGGTTCTTTGTTAACTCAACTCTATTCATTGAGTAAAAATGTTTCTTCTCAATATTCATTATTATTTTATTTATTAATTACACCCTAATATTCATTTTAATTTTAATTTTTCTTACTCTATACAGTAATATTACATTTAAAAGCAAATATTTTACCTTGAAGAATGTATTCCTCAAAAAGAATACTATCATTTACAATAATTCTCATCCTCTTTACTGATGGTTTCTCCTCCATGTACAAGTCTTCAAATACATAGAATGTTTTCCATTATATTTTAAAACATATATTATGTGTTTTCTCATAATAAATTACTATTTTACAATACAAATTTTTAAAGGGGTGTTTTAGCATTAAATAAGATGCCATTATATTAGAAAATTCTATATCCTAAAACTATTTCAAAAATGTGCCATTTAAAAATCATTTATTAAAGTCCTTTTTTAAATTTAAAATTTAAAAGTTAAAATTGTCCCAACAAATTCCACTTTTTAATTCATCATATAAAAATTATCTTATTATAAGGCTTTGATTTTTTCCATAAAAAATCAGGTTTTAGTCTAAAAAATACTATTTTCATGAAACTTGTAGTTCATATGAGTTTACCATTAAATAAGAATGAAATATGAATTTTATAAACATTTTAAGTAATAAAATATGAGTTTTAGTAATGACATTATAAATTTTTAAAAATTCATTGAACTTTGAAAACCTACGGGAAACATTTTTTAGAACTAATTAAAATCTATCATTAATATAAAAATTATTATTAGTATTTTCTTTAAAACTAGTATTTTAAAATAATATTTGTTTTTTTCTTCATTGGAAGATTCATTACCCATATTTTTTTAAAAATAAATGAATTCTTTTTCATTTGAATTAGTATCCAAGATAGATTTATCTTCTATAAATTTTTAAATCTAAAAAATATTATTTCTACAAATTGTTTTACAAGATTAAGTATATTTAATTTAAAATTAACTTTTCACACATTTATAGATTTTATTTAAAAAAATTATATTAGATTCTTAAATATAAGTATCAAATTATGTGAAATTATCAATAATAAGTTTTTTCATCAGATTTAATTACCAGGGTTAAATTTTAATTACCAAGTAAAAAGTAAATTAGGGTAAAAGTTACAAAGCTAAAAAAGACCTGAATCACTCAAAGATGTATAAAAATGAGTATATATGTGATTTTAGACCAAATTTTTCCAATATCATATTTTTTACCATTATATTTCCTTTGAACCTTGAATATTAACATTGCATTATAGAAAATTTATGGGTTACACTAAAAAATACCCATCACTACACTTATAAACAGGTAAAATATTCCCCAATTCAACACTCACCTTTGATTAGAATTTATTCATAGAACTATGAAATTTTTCTCATCGTATAGTCATTACCAACTTTTATAATTTCTTGGTCCTTAATATTTATCCTAAGAACTTCAAATCCATAGAGACTTTTATTGGAAATTCAAGTACCCAGTGTGAGTATTATCAACTACACAGTTTTCATCTTAAATTATCTTCTTTAAGATTTATTCTATCCACATTATTAGAAAAATATTATTATCATTTATGAACTATAATGTTACTATATTAGAGGTTCTATAATTATTTATTTATATACCACATACATTAAGAAAAACAAAAATATTGTTCATGCGTTGTGCGGACTAACGCCTCAACTATATAATGTGTCTTTTTTTCCTTCACCTCATAACAATGATGGATATAAGGATAGTAATAAAGGATAAAAATTATTTTTATAATATTATTAAAGGTTAGGGTATGAAAAATTAGGGAACTTATTAAATATATGATAAAAAATGATCAATGTTAATTTAATCATCTAAAATAAGCATACTAATAGTATAACATTTTATTAAAATTGTGTAATATTTTCATGTCCAATTAATACTCATAAAAGTCAGTATAATTATTATTTTTAACACTAATAATGTATCGAACTTGACACTAGTATCCCAAATCCAGTCCTTAATTTAATACATTGGTAAAAGATATAAGGAATCGTATCCTAAAGGGCTGTATAGTTTAGTAGTATTGGAAAACTATATGCATACATGATTATCGTATTACATTTGAATACAAAAATTATGACATAATGTTTTCATGAATATCATTATTCCCTCTAGTATATTCTTTATTATCTATTTTAGTATGCTTCATAGATTCCTAGGAAAGTAAAAAATAAGGGTTATCTCAAATTCATAATATGGTTTCAGTATAAAAAAAGATATCATGAATAAATAATGCTTAATAAATATGGAAATGAAAATAACTGAAAACAGATTATATTTAATTAATTAGTTTTCTATCATAATTATATAATTTATAATAAATATGGAAAGTTAAATAATTTAAAACACATTCCATATAATAAATAAAATGAGAATGATATTCATGTAGATAAAATATCAATGTGAAAATCTCATTAAAAATGAAAAAAAATATAATGAAGGAAGCAATTAATTATTGAACTTCATGATATAAGGAATTATGATACCTCTACCATCAAGACCATTATTAATATTATTTAAAACTATAGGTAAAACACAAATTAATAATAGTGAACAAATTTGTCTCATGAGACCAACTGATGCATTAAGGGGATATATAACATCGAGCCCCACCCATCACGGAAGGTCCAATAATTTATCATATATCAAATAATATATTTAATTCATGAATCAATTTTACTTATCTTCAAATAACTATATTGAGTAAAGGATATAAATTTATCAATATTTCCCTCATTAATCAAATAACATTCAACGTAAACATTGTATATAAAAATGGTATAAAATATAAGAAATAAATATATACATGATAAATAATATGTATATTTAGGGGTGTTTTACTATCTAATGATCACAAGAAAGTGAATATTTTAGGGGAATGTTAATGACTACAAAAATTATTCTAGAATGTTAATTACAGTACATTCCTTGATCAAAATGATCATGAACCATCCATATAAAGAATAATGAAAATATCAATAAAACATATACTCATTTGAGTAATAATAAAGGGTTTCTTTTAATGATTAAAATAAATATATTAAAAATATATTTAAAAACAATCTTTATGAAAATATCCATTTCATTTTGAAAATAGTTATTTAAATCATAAAACATTTCAAAAATCCTTTTTTAAATTATCTTTTAAAAACATACATTTTTTGAATATTAGGGAAAAAATTCCTTAAAAATGACCATATATAATTAAATGTAAGATTCAAATAAATTATTGTCATGTTAGAAAATAATTCTATACATGTCGTACAAGGTAAAAATAACATTGATTTTTCACCGGAAAATGGATATAAAAGTGTCTTTTTCAGAAAATGACAAGAAGATTACTTATAGACATTTTTATTAAAAGACAAAATGGGTAAAAATTAATTAAATAAAAAAATTCTTGTTTAAAAACGTTTTTAGAAACAAAAATAGAAATATGGGTTTTTGATGAAAATATATTTCTGACCAAGGAGAGAAATGAAGATAGATTTTCTTAAAAGCGTTTTCTAAAACATTTTAAATACTAAAGTCTATAAAATATTAATATTACTATAATACCATCAATAAACAAAGGATAATAACATTAATTTTTTTATACAATTATCAAATGATTTATTTCAAATAAAATTCAAGAATAAACAATCTTGATTAAGAGGTGGTTGTGAAATAAACCCTCACGATGATCAAAATGATGAAGTGAAAATTAATCAATGAATGTAATATTTGTATCAACTATAAATCTAAATAAAAATGGAAATAAAACATAATATAATAAAATTTAGTTATACACATAATCATATAATATCAAAAGACAACAAATGACTGATATAATAAAATGAAAAGAAAATGAGTTATTAATTTCATCACCTCTTAATAAATTTTAAATCAATTCACCATTAATGAAATAATTCAAAATAAAACCTAAAATAACATGAATAAAGAATTATAAATGATGATATATAAAAAAAGTGAATTATATACACCATATTAATGAAGTTTGGGGTATAAGATTACAATATTTCTCAATGAAATGAAATTGAGATTAAATATCTTACCTCAAGATTCATTTTAGTTAACTGTGATTAAACCTAATGTATAGTTGTTTTAAAAATGTTGTTAACTTATTCCAGAACCAAATTAATATTTAAAATATATTTTATTATTATATTTTAACATTTATTCACATGTTCATTAATAATATATAATTATTTACATTTATTTGGTTGTTAATTTATGTGTTTCTCATCCGATTTCCGTCATGAAATATATGGTTCCTTCAAAAATTATATATTTATATCCTATCTAAAATAATAATAATAAAATAATTAGCATATTTTAACATCAATTTTACTTTTTAAAAATTTCATTAAATTTTATTTTGAAAAATTATGCATGTTATGATCATGGATACCATAGCCTATACCTATGCTTGGGTGGCGTTTCCATTTTTTCGACTATCATTATGGAAAGGTGGAAAGAAATATTTCATCCTTACATAATGATTATGATATCATAAATATCATTTTATTGGTTTAAATACACACACACAGAGAGTGAGATATATATATATATATATTTAATGGGGTGTGGTGATGAATATAGAGTCACATTGCATCGTGAAGGCAGTAGACCACAAATACATGAATAATGTTATCACATTTAAGTGAGTGAAAAGGAATGAAAATAAAATGATGTATTATATTTTAAGATTGATAAAAGTATAATTTATATAATATTTTCTCCATGTATATCACATATATTTATTAACATTATCCTTGTCATCTTCAATTTAAATCATTAATGAAAGACTAATTACATCGCTCCACATGTCAATAGTCTTCTATACACACAAATGACATTATCGTATCCCCAATGGAATAGAATGTACAAAAGTATATATTATATAATAACTAGAGAGTTATAAATACATTATGAATTTCATATATATAATTTTTCTCCATCATCATACCCAACAATGAGAGGTGATAATGGAAAAATAAATGACTTCGGTTTGAAAGGAAAATATCCACTGTACACATGAATAATGATTTAATAACCCATTTTATAGAAGTGGAGATGGTTTTATTTTATTAATTTATTATAAAAACATCAATCTATTTGTTTTATACTGAGGTTATTATATCATAATGTTTTATTATGAATTGATGCAGGTGAAAGATGAAATAAAATGAAAATGCTCGTTGAAATACATTACTTATTCTTCATGTATCATCCCTTGAATTTCCCAAAAGCCTTATATGGTTGTATTTTCTCCCAAAATAATGATTCTATGATTAAATAATGAAATATATTCAGTTATTTGCAAATTTATTGGTATAAAAAAGGGGTTGAATGTGTAAAGTGGAGATGAGAGAGGGTGACCTCTTATAAGTGTGGTGAGTGGAACACTTGTGATGTTTTAAATATTTTATATTATATAAATGTTTTTATCCAAAAAAAGCATACAAAATGGTTCATTACCGAAAATATAATATATAAGGTTAAAATATATCCATAAAATGGTTTTCTGATAACTGTTTTGGTCATATTTAACCCTTATCTTCATAGATTAACACCACAGTAAATCCATTGTTACCTTAACCATGGAAATTCGTTTTTACTAATTTCAATATTCATTTTGTTAAAAAATAATGTTTAACTTTTTATAAAATATAATTTATGTTAAATAAAATTATGGAATCTATTTTTAAAAATTCAATACATATAAACGGAAAATTTTAATTTAATATTAATCCCACAGATGCGATGAGAAAGTGGGTTTTCAAAGAGAAAATTTTTATGAGTTTGCAAATATTTTATATGAAAATTAAATATGAAAATTATTCCAATTAAATGAATTTAATTAATTGATATATAATTTAACTAACACTACTTGAAACCCTATTATAAATATTATTTGTTCATAGAAATAATTTCAATGAAAAATAATTTTTTAAACAAAATTCACTATTTTACGTAATTCATAAAAAATGAATCATTTTATAAAAATACAAATATTCACCCTAAGGTAATATTTATAGAATAATTAAAAAAATTAAGTAAATTTTATCATTTTTTTTAATTGGTAAAAAATAAAAATAAAATTATTTTATACAAAGTGCGACTTAATAGTCTTTTTGAAAAATACAATTTTTCAAAACATATTTATTTTTATTTTAAATGATGATTATTTTATTTATAATAAAATCATATATAATGATTTTTTACATTTTAAAAACTTATAATTTTGATATTTTTTATTACTACTCATACTTTCCAATTTAATGGTTATGTTATAACGGTATAACATATTATAGTTTATTTAGACTTAGGGTTGTGTGTTCCACAAGATATCAAAGGGATTAAATTTAATAAAGTATATTTCATTGGTTTAATAATCTTGGTGTTGAGTGTCACATATACTACCAAATAATTTTTTTTATATTATAATTTTATGGTGTCAAATTGACCACACATTACATATAATGCATCCTCACACTTTAAACTTGATATCGATAATCAATGGTTTGACATTTGGAAATGCCATTGTAGAAAAACCCACATCATAATAGGGATAATAAAATATCCTCTAAATAAGATTGAAATAGAAGCATAAGGGTCAAATGAAATAATTCATAACTAGGTCTATATGTAGGATAACATTGGTGGAATGTGAAGATGTGGTCATAGAAGAAAAGTGTAAATAATTATACAGAATTTTTGTGGTCATTGATCATAAAAAATTGAATGTTAACTGGAATGTTAAGGGCTTAAAAACCATAAATCTATGACAATTTATTAGACCATATGATTCATCATATATGGATGTAACTAAATAACCTTTTTAAAGATCCTTTTCCAAAAGACAAGGAATTACTTTAATGTCTAAGAATATAAGTAAATATACATTCTTGATATATTTCAATTTCCAAAACACAATTTCATCAAATATTTGTACCTTGGATCGATTTACAATTCATCCATTATTCCTAAAAATTAATTCCTAAAAATTAATTTTTCTACTTGAAGTACAAAAATTCACTTTTAATGGATCATAAGGCTCGTAAAATAGTGATAAATCATTATGTCTATCTCTAACTATTTTCTAAAACCAATATGGTTAGAACAAGTTATCCAATATAATAAATTAATCTCCAAACCTCAAAATTAACACTAATTGTTCATCATTAATATTTATTTTTCAGGTTATTTAACAAAAAACAATGACATGTTAACTAGGAAAATGAATAGACTAGTCATATGTGCTAAACCATTATCATACATATGTTGTGGGTTCATGCCCCATGAACATTCTGGATGTGATTGGTTTTAATACAATATGAAGGTTTATGTTTTTCTAAAATATATTAATATAATTCCTATAAAATTCCCCTAAAAATTTGAAGGACATACTTGAAATAAAATTAATCATTTGATAATATTTTTACTAAGGTTTTAAATACATCTTTTATTCAAAAAGTATAATAATATTATTTAATAGTTATTTCAATGTCATTAATGACCATATTATCCATAAAGGAAATAAATACCTTTAAAATAATTTTTATAAAAATTAAAGGTATTATTCCTCAAATATATTTTCCACTTAAATACTTTCTTACCAAACATTTCTCCCAAAATATCCATATTATTGGTAGACTCCAATCACATAAAACATTAAAATGGATGTCTAATAATTTTAACTTAGGATAAATCATAAAATCATAAACCCATGATGCAATCTACAATACTTACGTTATTAAAGAAACATATTATTAAAAAATTAACATAATAATTAGTTGTTTTAAAATTATTATCACAAAGAAACCATTGGTAAAAATACTTCAAATATTTAATTTTTTTGATACCAACAAAAAATTACTTCATACATTTTTCATTCAGCATATATCTTTAACATTCTAGGGTTTAACCTCTAGAATAGGTTATTGACATGGATAATTCCT
This sequence comes from Viscum album, assembly GCA_963277665.1. Classification (NCBI taxonomy): domain Eukaryota; kingdom Viridiplantae; phylum Streptophyta; class Magnoliopsida; order Santalales; family Viscaceae; genus Viscum; species Viscum album. Next base: position 285,072 of record CAUJRU010000412.1, on the reverse strand, counting down.
AGGATCTCCATATTTAAGAAAATTAATAACAAACGGATCTTTAGGAAGAGGTTTGTTTCCTTCAGTCATACTCATCATTTTTAATCATCAATTTCTTTGTTTAATACATACTTTTTCACACAAAAATAATTTTATCATTCCTTTGAAAAACCATATTTTAAATCTAATTAACTTTAGGGTTAACCTAGGTCATTGACTTTCATCATATATTCAAATCCTTTATAATTGTTTGTGTAGAAAATATGAACTATCCTAAGAATATCCCCCTAGAGTGTCAAACTAGATGCACAAAAGCATGTTTTTGTGTACTAGGTGATGATCAGGTCAATCCCAATGTGACCATTTCAGAGTTATTACCCCTGGGTTTATATGTGCCAAAACCATATCATCTTTTTTTTTCCAGACATGAATGTATTCCCCTAAAAACCCACACAGCCTATTCTATTGAAAAACATTTTGATGATCCAATATATATCCTCAGTGATTATCAAAGGGTTATGTTTTATAATAAATTTTTTTTCGTGAATCTAGTTCCCAAGTGTTTTACTAAAATTCCTTTGATACCAACTATAGTGACCCTGAACCTAGTCGCCTATAGTGAAGATTTTCTTTAATTCATTAACTTAATATATAAATAATCACATATCAAATGACCAAATCGTTTAGTAGTCTTGGTAAAATAGATTCAAGAATGATTCTCCCATATTAAAATTTAATACAGAAAATAAAATATATTTTTATAGAATATCATAATTATATCTAGTATATTCATTCAAATCATCCATAGTACTCATCATAGATTCTAGGGAAATGAAAAAAAATAAGGGTGAGCTCAAATTCTCTGTATGGGTCATGTACAATGGATACTATCAAGAATAAATAAAGTTTAATAAATATGGAAATGAAAATAACTAAACACCCATGAAATTTTATCAATAACCTGGATATCATAACTAGATACATCATATTCAATATGGAAAAGTAAATAATTCAAATGAAATTTCATTTAATCAATAAATTGAGAAATAAATGCATCATGAGATAATTTATTTATGAAAATATCTTGGATAATAATAACTAAATTCATAATGATAGAAATTATTATTATTGGATTCGATGATCTCAGTAATCTTGGTACATCAACCATCATTAATACTCAAAAGACAGTTTAAAACTATAAGTAAAATCCATTTTAACTATAAATTACTGGTTTTTCTCGTGTGACCTTCCCATGCATCAAGGGGATATATAATTATATTCCCCACCCATCACTGTAGGTATGGAGAATTACTTATATAAATATTAATCATTTAAATTCATGAATCAATATTTCCTATCATCAAATATATCTATTGAGTGAAGGATACTAATTTATCAATATTCATTTGTTAATAAAATAACTTTAAAAGTAAACACCATATAAAATATTGTATATGGTTTATTCAATAAAAATATCAAATGTAAATTAATATGTATTCTTCAGGTAAATTTATTGTCTAATGATAATTATAAATTGAATATTTCAATTGAAAGTTGATGACTATAAAAATTATTTGATAAAGTGAACGTCAAAAAATTAATTGGTAGAAATGATCATAAACTATCCATAGAAAGAATGAAGATTTTAAAAATAAAACAAATAATCCTTGGAGTAAAAATATATGGTTCTTATTTTTTACTAATAAAATTACCATAAAAGCCTATTTAAAAATATTCTTTGGGAAAATATACTTCTCATTTTAAAAATATTTTTTTTAAAGATAAAATATTTTGAAGATCTTTTTCATTGAAATTAACATTCAAAAACTAAAAACATCCAAAATATTAGAGGAATATTTTCTTCAAAAATAAAATCATAAACTTGCAAAGGAAGGTTTAAATAAATGACTATCATGTAGGCGGGTAATTATGTACTTTTCATACATGTCAAAATGACAATTCTGTTTACACTGTAAAAAGGATAAAAAAGATCCTTGTTAGAAAGATGAAAAAAATATAAAGATAGAATAATTTTTAAATATATAAAATTGGTAAAAATATCTTAAATAAATCATTTTAAGGGGTTAAAATTATATTTGGAAAACAAGGGTTTTGAAAAAAATAAATTAATGGCAAAAGAGTGAAAAAAAGTCATATTTTTTTAAAATGAATTTCTAAAATATTTTATGTTAAAAAGTTTGGAAAATGGAACTAATACAGGTATTTATTAAGAATAAATAGAGTATAATAAATTGAAATTATTTTAATATAAAAATATATAATAATTTTCTTCAATATAAATTTAAAATAAACATTCTCAATTATAATGAGATTAGGAAATAAACCCTTACAATGATCATAAAGTTGAAGTGGGAATTAATCACTAAATTGATTATGTTTATCAAGTATAAATACACATAATGTAATTTTAAATACAACATAATAAAATATTAATTAATTATACACATAATCCTAAAATATAAAATACAATTAATGGGTAAAATATCCCAATGAAAATAAATTTGGTTATAAATTTTTTTACAAGTTTATTACTTTTAATTCAAATTCAATTATATAAGATAATTCAAATGAAACCATAAAATATGATTAGTAACGTATTGAACATGAAATTACATGTTAAATTTTTATTATATACACCATAAAAAATAAATTAGGTCCATAACAATAAAATATGCCTCAATGAAATGAAATTGAGATGAAATTTCTTACATCACACTTCCTTTGGGTTGATCTTGATTTTATCTAGTATATGGTTGTTTTAAACATGTTAATAACTTATTACAGAACCAAATTAATATATATAATATCTTATATGATTCTTTTATAACATATTATCATATGTTCGTTTATAATATTTCATTATTCTTACTGTTTCGGGTGTTAATTTCCTTGTTTTTTCATGCATGTTTTATCGTGAACGATCTGGTTCATGCACATATTATATAGTTATATCATCTCAAGAATAATAATCATGAAATAATTATAATATTTTCACCCTAATTTTAATTTTCAAACCAATTATTGAAAATGGGTATGAAAAATAATGTACATTGCGATCATGGATACGATGGGTCGTATGTACACATGAAGAACGTTTCCATTTTTCAATGATCATTATGGAAAGGTTGTTAGTAATATTTCATAAATAGAGAAGTATAATTATATCATAAATATTATATTATTTATTTAAATAAATAAATATATTTATATATCATCCATGTGGTGTGGTGATGAAAATAGGTTCACATCACTTCGTGAAGGCGGTAGTCTGCATGTACATGAATGTGGTTTTCATCATTGTGTGAGTGAAGAGTAAAGAAAATAAAAAATTTTGTTTTCTTTTAAGAATGATAAATGTTCCATAAATATCACAATTATTTAATTCATATCACATCTATTAAATTAATTTATCCTCGTCACCTTACATGTAAAGTGTTATTGGAAAATAATTACATTGCTTCGCGAGGCTGTAGTCCACCGTACACATGAGTGAAATTATTGTGTCCCCGTATAAATGAAATATAAAAGTTATATGTTATATAATGACTATATAAGAATAAATATTGTATAACTATAATATATATAACTTATATTCAACGCTATATCCAATTGGGATATGTAGTAAAGGATGAACGAATCACATTGGTATGTGTAGTGGTACTCTTCCATATACATGAATGATGAATTTATACCACATTTTATGAAAGTGGATAAGGTTTATGGTCATGATATTGTTATACCAAAAATTGAGTATATTGAATATTCTAAGACTATAATATCACCATCTCTCAATAATAATTGAGGTAGTTTATGGAAGAATTAAAATAAAAATGCTCATTGAATAACGTTACTTTTCCTTCCTGTATCCTACTTAGGTTTGAAACAAATTCCTTCTTAGGTTTTATTTATGCCAAAAATATGGATTATAGGAAGATATGAGGGAATTATAAATGTTATTTGGGAAAATATTGGCTGAACCAAAGGGGTTTTAATGTGTTAACTGGAGAGGAAAGGGGGTGGCATTTTATAAGTGAGGTGAGTGGCACACTTGTAATTTTTTGAAAATATTCAATAATACCCATGTTCTTATCTTGAAAAAGCATCCAAAATGGATCATTTTTTATTAAGAATGAAATAATTTATATATATATATATACGATGAGTTTTTTACACATTTATTGGTCATTTTTTAGTTCTTATATTCTTAGTTTAACCATTAGGTAAAACTATTTTTACCTTAACTATGTTAATTAACTTTTTCTATTTGTGTTATTCATTTTGATAAAAAATTCATATGAAAATATTATAAAATATAAATTATTTTTATTTTTATAAATATGGAATCACTTTTTCAAAATTCTATTCATATAAGTGTAAAAGTTTAAATTTAAATTAATCCCATAGAGGTGATTAGAAAATGAGCTTTCAAAGAGAAAATGTTTAAGCATTTACAATGTTTTTATATAAAAAATCATTATGAAAATTATTTTAAGGGCCTAAATTGTATTAAATGTTATATTATTGAACTAATTTTACTTGAAGACCAATTTAAGAAAAAAATTATCCTTAAAAATATATTTCACTAAATTTTGGTTTTCAATTAAAATACAGTATTTTTCAATGTTCATCGAAAAATGAAATATTTCAAAAAAATATTGAAAAAACACCCTAAGATAATTTTGATATTATGATTTCAAAAATTATGTTAATTTTACAAGACATATCTTATTAAATTGGTGAAAAATAATTTTAAATTATGTATGCAAAGTGTGAATATACCTTCTTTTTGAAAAATATAGTTTTTCTAAAAACATTTCTTCTTTTCTTTTAAATGATACTTATTTTATTTTATATTAATAGATATCCAATTAATTTTTTTTATATTTTTAAACCATATAAATTTATTATTTTATTAATTACTTTTTATACACTTCAATTTAGCTGTCATTGTATAATGACAAGCCATATTACAATTCGTTTATACTCACAGTTTCATGTTCTACTAGATATCAAAGGGATTAAATTTTAAGGAATATATTTCATGGGTTATCTAAGTTTGGTGTTTCCTGATATATATGATATAAAATAAAATATTATTATTTTATAGTTTTTGGGAGCTAAAAAATACTCTTAAAACACCTCATAATCACTCATTAAATTAGAGTATGTTCATGTTTGGGTATTTTTAACCATATACTTGAAAAAAATTATAAATTTGTATTTTTTTGTGAATATAGGAAAGTAATTTCAAGTATAATATGATATAAATTTATAAATAAAATATTTTTTTGTTCCATTTATGTTATATCAACAATTTCTTAATTAATTAAGGAAACACCCCCCCTGTTCATAAAAATCACCAAAGCATTTTTATTATCGACTTAAACATGAATAAAAAGGCCTAAAACACTCATGAAAATAAATTAAACCATAATATATGACTATTAATAATCCCTATTTTAATTTTAATGACTAATTAATTATGAACTTTGGAAGAAGAAAGAATAAAAAACACTATTATTATCACACTAATGCAATCAATCAAAACTATAAAAACCTGAAGTTTAAATTCAAGAGAATCCATGTAATGAATGGACATTTATGAAGGTTATGAATTAAAAAAAGATATGATTAATGTTCTAAATTAAGTGATTAAAATATATATTTTTATGACATATCAGTTTAATGTATATCTATTTAAGTCAAGACAAGAGTAAAGGTTTTTAATCTCAATTACTTCTCTTTGGGACATATTTTGTATCATGAACCTAATTTCCATTATGTGGTGTATATAAATAATATTTGAAAAAATATTCCATGAAATTATTTTATTCATGGTATTTTAAGATTATATTTAATCTCCTTCTTTCAGAAGGTTATGATTAAATTTCTATTTAATCCATAAGTGAGAATTTTCCATCTTAATATTATTATTTTATGACTTAGGTTATAATCACCAAATATTTTATTTTTTATGGTTTAAAAATTGACATAGAATACCAAATTATTTTTCACTCCTAAAATTAAATGAATTTAAATGTTTATATTTTTATACATATCCCATATTATTTTAATTCATTATTGGCCTTTTCTATAATGTAAAAACTAACCTGTGTTTTGATAAAGTAAAATTGTATATAATTTCATATAAAATATGTACTAAATAGGATACAAGAAATTAGGGGTAATCACCCATAATATTTTTTTATAATCTACTCAATAATCAGTATGATGCATGATGATTGGTCCAAAGACTGCACACATCACAAGAGACTCATAGGGAAATTCTTTGGAATATTAACACAAACATATTGAAAAATGATAATGGATTTTACCTATCATTGCATTAATCTCCTACCAATGAAATATACTAAATATATTTTATTTCATAGATGGATAACACAACCAATTATATGTACCCTTTCCACTATATTTCTTTCATAAATATACTTTATGTTACTTTGATGATACCCCATGGCTTCCATGTTAATGAAGGTATGTTCTCTTGGACTACCATAATATTCTATTGAATGTGGAAGTATTTGGTATTTATATTTCTAAATACATGGATATCCATGTTTCATTTCTTATGTGGTTCCTTATATATTAGTATGAACATTTTTTTGAATCTTATAGTGAATGCATTAGACTTAATCAGGTGATAGATGAGTCCCATCCTTAGATACCCCTAATGTATTAATAGTTCTCGTGAGAAAAAATAGGTTAGGTTTTTTGTATAACTCTACCTCTTATAATAATATCTCATGGAAAAATTCCCTGACACAGGGTTTTGGATGTTAACTAATATTCATTCCATCAGTATAAATTCCATTATTATTATTGATATGCGTGTTTTCACTTATTATAATGGATATAGTATTCCCCCAATTTTATTTGATTATAGATTCTTGGTGTTCATGAATTATTTCTATATTACTTATTACATGATTATCTTATGTAGGATTCCACTATATTTTACCCCTACTGAGCATCTAATATCACCCTTTTTCATTTCTTTCCCAATGAAACATAGAATATGACTGTGTATAATTTTTAGGGATATTATAGATGGTTTAATAATTGTTTCATAATATTTTCTTATTGTGTATTATGTTTTTAGATGTGATGTATGTATATATCTAGTTTTTCAAGACTACTAAACTTTTTGATCATTCAAGAACTATTTTACTTTTTACCAATAAGAAAATATAAGTAATATCTATTTGTTTCTAGATTTTTAGAGGACACAATAGGTATCAAAGAATGTTTAGTAGAAATATTATGAAATATATTTTCATAAAACTTTTAAGATAACCCAAGTACTATTAAATGGACTGAATATTTCTAGGGAACACTCTAGGAAACAAAACTTGACTGGAATTTTATAATTCAATATCATGATATAATTATGTGTAGTCCATTGTGTTAAGATGTTGAATAAATGGTGGAATGTGAACCATATAGTAATTCATATTCAATGCAAGGAAATTCCCCCTAAAAATTATTATAAAGTAGTGTTTAAGGCTTATTAGTTCATAAACATATTTGATAATCTCACTTAGGTTATGAAAAATAATATTTACCATATATCATGTCATTTTTTAAAGAAAATGGTGTAACTATGTTGGATAACTTTATGAGACAATATCCTCTAAAATTATTTTGGACTACTAATTCATTTGTAACTGAACAATGAATCAAGTCCCATGAGAATACCTCTTTAAATTTGGGAAGCAATGAAAGGTAAAAAGTCTTAATTATGATATATCATCTTATGGTACATTTGGATCAATAGTGTTTACTAATTCGACATACTAAAGATGAATATGATATCATGTTTATGGAATGGGGAACATTCAAGGATGTGTTCTTTGAAAAATACTTTCATCTTAATAAAATAGTATACAAAGAATTTTGGTTACTCAGTAATTGAAAAATGGTAGAGGAAAGTATTTTTGGGTGTGTGGATAACTCAATAAGGATGGATAGAAATTTTGGGGCTATGTACATAGATGAAAAACCAAGATTACTCATTTCATTTATGGGTTAAAGACAATCCATTGAAAGGGGTTACACTCTATAACTTTTTCATTGAATAAGGATATAGTCTAAAGCACAATTAATACAGAAATGAAGTTATCCAAGATGTATTTATTCAATGTAAATCAAGATAATAAGAGGTTATCTCGTAATCATTTGAATAATGGTATGATAATGGGGAATATAATATAGGATGATTTTTCCCACATGTGAAAACATTAGGAAGAAACATCATGGGGCTTGCAGAAAGGGAACAAGTGTTTATTGAAATTATAGAGAAAATTCCATGAAGATAAACAATTCATGGGAAAAGTATATGTTTTGTATGTTAAATTATTTTATTATATGGAAAAGGTACATTATAAAAACTAATTCCCAAAATCTCAAGGAAATTTACCTTCATAAAGGCCAAGATAGAATGGAAAAACTTATATAGTTACTACTATAGATGTCAAAGTTCTTAATAATGTAGTGATAGGTATGTTGATCATTATCTAAAATCCAAAAAAACCTTTTATTTGATTTTCAAACTCCACACTCTTTTATATCTTCTATATTATCCAAAAACATTTATTATTTCCCAATTACCAGAGTAAGTGATTTATCAATTAAGACCAAAAATGATAATCTTATATAAATAAAGATATTTCATGAAAATCTAATTATGATATATCAACATACCCTATTTAAAAACATATTAATCATAAAAATGGTTAACATTTACATTATACTTGTTCTGGATTCTCATTAAAAATATAATGCAAAAAAATTATTTATAATAGGAGAAGATTATGATTCTCAAAGATAATGTGGACTATCTTTTCTTTAGAGGGGAAAAATAATCATTTAAATCATGTATGGATACACCCCCAATGGTTCTACAAATTGAAATTATGGGTGTATAAAAAGATCAAATGAAATATATAGACGAGTAACATATCATAGTAATAAAGGATGTATCTATAGTATATAAATTCATTGATTTTTTCCAAAATAATAATTACATAGGCATGCACTAGATCATGAAGTTGAGTTATCATTTGAACCCATTCTTGGTGCAAGGACTATATCTAAAACTCCTTATGAAATGTAACATTTGAATTTTGTGTAATTAAATAAACATCAATGGGATTTGAAGGATAATGGGTTTATATTCAATAGCTATTATTTTGGGGAGCCCCAACTTTATTCATTAAAAAAATAAAGATGTGTCACTGAGATTGTGTACCGATTAAAGATAGGTCAACACTGTCACTATAAGAAATAAGTATCCTTTTGCAAAAAAATGATTTATTTTATCAACTTCATAATGAAAAATACCTTTCAATATCTTTGTTTATCGTCAACTAAGGGTGAATAAGGATGATATATCAAAGACATCATTTCTAATATGGTATAAAAAATATTAGTTTATGGTAATTTTCTTTCCATTGCATAATTAACCTTATATCTTAATTGTTATGATGAATTTAGTATTCAAGGAGTATCTTAATAAATATTTGTTGGTAATAAATCAATATTTATTAATATACTATAAGATATATGAGGATCATGATATTCATTCTCAAATTATTATAGATATCCTCTGAAAATGTAATTTTATGTGAAGTATAATAAGTTTGAATTTTAGGTCAATGAAGTTTCAATTCTGAGCCATATTTTCCACAAGGATAGAATATCAGTTGACCCTTCAATGATAAAGGCAATTATATAATGTTCTACATCAAATAAAATAATCTCTATCTAATGGTTCATGTTCTTATAAAGTTACCATTGGTGGGTTTATTAAAAAAAACATAAAAGTCTAACCCATTAACCAAGTTTGCATGTAAATGGGTTAAATTCACTTGGATAAGGAAGTGTTTTGAATGATTTTAAGAGTTAAATAGGAGACCTGTTAATGCATCAATATTAACTTTACCCTCTAGTGATAGAGGTTTTTTAATTTATAGTTATGTATCAACTAAATGACTTGGTTATTTCCATATATAGAATGATAGAGTGGTTGCCTATGCATCAAGGATATTGAAATATATGATCAAAATTGTCCAACTCATTACCTTGAGCTGGAAGATGTTACTCTAAAATTATTAAAACACTATCTCTATGGAGAACGATGAGATATATATATATATATATATATACCATAATAATTTTACGTATATCGTGTCTCAGAAAAATCTCAACATAAGGAAAATTATATGGTGAAAACTACTCTAGGAAAATGATTTTTCAACACAAAACCACCCTACGAAGGAAAAAAATGTGGTTGATGCATTGAGCATGCGAGAACATGGATTTTTGACCATGATGAGGATTAACATTGATCCTATATATAAAGATATTTCAAATAGGGATATGATTATTTATAGCGAAGGGGATACATCATTCCTTTTTTCAGGAAATTATTAAACCATAATTACTAGAATTGATAGATAAAACCTAGAAGGATTATGAGAACATAAAAAAGGAAAATTAAAGTGGTAAATGATGAGAAATTAGAATAAATCTACTATAGAGATGGATTGTTGATGTTCTGGAAGAGGTTATGTATTTAATCCACACCACAGTTGAACATAGAAATTCTAGATAGATTCCATAGCTCAAATTTCCATATACACCATGGCAGCATAAATATGCATAGGTATTTAAGAGAAAATTTTCAATGGGATGGCATGTAATAAGAAATTGTGAACTTTGTTTCCATATTATTAGTATTACAATAGGTAAAGTACGAAATAAAAATCATATGGGAGACATGAAACCTCTTCCTATACCGATATAGATGACGAATAATGTTATAATTGAATTAGTGACTGGACTCCAAAATATTTCAAGTAAGAAAAATTCTATATGGGTAATCATTAATCATCTTATAAATTCTACTCTTTTTATAATGATAAGAGAATATCTACCACTTCAGTGCCTTACCCGACTCTAAATCAATGAATGTGTATTTATTCAAGGGCCACCTCTATTGATTGTGTTTGATCATGAACATCAGTTTACATAAAAATTATGGAGGAAATTTCAAATGGATCTCTACACTGATATAAATTTAATCACCACCTATCATCCATAGACTAATGGTCAATTTAAAATAAAAATAAATACTTTTTATAATATTTTTATAACATTTTATCTTGAGATCCATTGTATATGGGATCGTTACATACATTTACTGCGGTTTGTATAAAATATTTTCTGCCATTAAAGCATCCAAATGGAACCTTATATATTAAGAATTATATGGAAAGTTGTTTTATACTCCATACTATTAGAAATATGTTGGAAATATATTTTTTGTTCTACCATAACTAATGGAGGGTAATAATTTTGGATTTTGAAATATTAAGTATCTTTTTTATGAATCCTAGAGTGTACAATAGAGTTATAATGATAATTGTTAAAAAGAATTACAATTTCTAGTTGGAGATCATGTATTATTAATGTTTTAACCATGGAAGGGAATGTAAATAATTAGAAATATTTTAATTCACTCCCTAGGTACATTGGCCCTTTTTAAATACTAGAAATAATTAGTATACTATACAATTTACTCGCTATATGACCCAACATTTATAAATCACATGACATCTTCCATGTTTCATTAATGTGTTAATGAATGCTATATCCAATTAATGTTATCCTATTTTAGGGAATGTAATTTTAGATTTACTTGTATTATAATGAAAAAATTATCTAGATTCTTGATAGTAGAGAGAAAGTATTAGGGAATTGAATAACTAGTTTGGTGAACTTACTTTGGAGAAATAACAAATTTTAAGAGGCATCCTAGGAGGTTGAAAAAACTATAATAAATAAGTATCAATAATTTTTCAACTTCTATTATATATAACAAATTTAATGGATAAAATTATGTAAGGGGTGATAATGTAATAACCATAAATCTACTATAATAGTTAAATTCTATATCTAGAAACAATTTCACAAATGCACCTTTTAAAGATCCTTTATTCAAGACATTTTTTAAAAGTTGAATTTTAGGATTTTAAATTTACCCAAATAATTATACTTTTTGAATTAATCATATAAAAATTATATTTCTATGAATTTTTTAGCATTTTATGGAAAAACTTAGGTTATAGTTGAAAAATACAGTTTTCACAAAACATGTAATTTATTTGATTTTATAATTTTATAATAATTATATAAGGATTTTTTAAACCTTTTAAGTAATAATATAGTAATTTATGGAATAAACTTATACATTTTAAAATATTATTTGAACTTATAAAACCAGAATAAATCATTTTAAGAACTAACTAAAATATTAGTTTAATATAAAAAATATTTTTATTCTTTTCATTATGTCAAGAATTTTTATATTATATTCGGTTGTTTCAATACTTGTAAGACTTATAACATTTATTAATATATAATAAATAAAATTATGGAATTTAAATCAATATCCAATATAATTTCATATTATATATAAATTTGAATATTAAAAATGTTATTTCTCTAAAAACTATTTTAATGTTGTTATGTGTATTTATTTTAATATTAGATTTTTAAATATTCAGAGATTTTATTTGATAACATTATTTTTATATTTGGAATTATATTTATCAAATTAGGTAAAATGAAATATCTTAATCATTTTTATTAAAATTAATAACTACGGATATAAATTAATTACCGAGGTAAAAGTTGAGAAATAAAAAAAATAACAAAAACACCCAAAGATGTATAATTTCCATTATTTGGTGTATATAATACCTTTTTGAGATGTTATATAATAAAATTCTATTATTTATGGAATTTTATGTTCATTATCAATCCCTCTCTTTCAAAATGATATTATTGAATTTTTAACCATGCCAAAACTGGGGTTCTTCCATCTCAATTAACATTTATTGGTACTTGGGTTATAATATCCACAAATTTTCTTTTCTGTGGTTTATAAGTTATCATATAATACATTTCCCCATGTTACTTGTGAAATTTAAGTGATTTTAAAGTCTATATTGTTATCTACCTCTCAAATTCTCTTTATTTTGGAGTTTCATTTTCCCTCATGGAAAAATAATCCTTTGTTTGGGTAATGTAATAGTGTGTGTTATTTTATATAATTAAATAATTAGATGGAAAGTATAAAGTGGATATAGATGTTACATAGATTATCATAGGTGTAATTACCTTGGAAATTAGTGATTCAACATTGAAAAAATCATCACCTAGATATATGATGAGTGGGTCAATGACTTCACAACTGGGAAGACATTATTTATTTATATACTTTAGATGTTTCATACACACATAGTTAACCATGATTAAGAGATTTTTAATCCATTTTCTTGGTCTCCTACAAATTCAATCTATTGAATATACTTACTGTCTTATATTGATAACCAAACTCATTATAACTACCCTCACTACTATATTTCATTTATAAGGGTACTTAATATTACTTTGATTATAGACCATGGATTCTATGTTGATTAAGTAATATTCTACTAGTCTTACAAATTATTATACTAAATGGGGAAATATTTAGTGTTTTTATTTCTCAATATAATGATATAATATTTTTATTCAGAAAAATGTTCCTTAAGGAATAGATTGAGAGGTTTTGAGGACACTTATTGTGAAATAATTATATTGAATTAAGTGAAGTGTTTGTTCAAACCCTATATAGCCCCTAGATGCATCAATATGTATCATGCGATGAAATAGGGTGGGTTTTGGTTTATGAATACTCCAATGATAATGAGTTGTATTAGTAGAATACCATGATAGAAATATTTTGATATATGTAATTATGTATTCAATCAATATGAGTTTAATGATTATTATTATCTATTTCTCATTTATTATCATGGGTATAATATTCCCATAGTTTGAGTTGATTATTGATTCATGTATCTCATTTGTTTTCTATATAAATTTTGTCTTTTTTATGTTATATAATATTCCACTATATGTTACCCTTTACTAATGATCTAATATCACCCTTATTTATTTTTATTTCCCTAAGAAACTGAGAGTAATACTGTGTAATTTTTAGTGATATAATGGAAGTGTTATTCATGTTCTCTCAATATGTCCATGTTGTGACTTATGTTTTCAAGTGAAATGTATGTATGTATCTTGTTTTTCAAAAAATGAAAATTATTTGAACCTTAAATAACTCTTTTAACTTATACTAAGAATTTAATATAACCATCGGCTTAGGGTTTCTAATGACTGGGATTTCAAAATTTTACTACCTATTTTTACGATGTAGTTTTTCAACAAATATATTAAAAATTATTAAAAATTATTTCCATTGTTTCAAAATAACAATCACTATCTTTTAGTCCATATTTATTTTATTAACCATTATTTCATTTTAAGGATCTATTATTGAAGAATACTATTCAAAATTAAGTGTTTTTCCAATATTTTAATTCAAATTTTAAGACCTTTATGTCTTCTTTAAGGATAATATATTTTAGATTGTTTTTTAAAGTAAATGTTTTGAAAAAAAAAGTTCACTTTACCTTTTTGAAACCATTATTTATTTTCCAAGGTTTCATCATTGATATTTATTTACAATTAATGATTTTAAAAATTCAGTCTTTCTGAATTATCTAAAGATACCTCTCAAAAAATGACTTTTTAATATAATGCACAACTTTATCACTCACACCAAAGTTAAAATGTTTTTTATATAAACTCTTTTATTATTTATCTAAGAATTTTCAATTTATCTATAAAGATCATAAATCCAGGGAATTTATTTTTCATGCATCACCCGCTAAATGTTCTTATGAAATATTTTTTTGGGGTGAATGAATTTTGCATTTCAACCATTTACATTTTTTAGATAAATTTTTATGACACCATCTAGTAAATAGTGAAACCCATTTTTCATTCCATGGATTTTTTATGATGTGTTTAGTTAATTTTTTCAATTGATACCATATATATATGATTTAAGTGTGGTGTCCTATATATCACTCCAATGGATTGGAAGTGTTTTTATCACATGAGCTCTAAAGGGTATACTATATTATTTTCTCTAATATAAAGTGTACATAAGAGTATTTATCCTAAGACAATGGGTACATGGGAGGATTTATCCCATAATAGACGGTAAATGGGAGGATTTATCCAAAGCCAAAGAGTACATGAGACAATTTATCCCAAGAAAAATTGTATATATAAGGACTTGTCTGATAGAAAATGGATATATATGAGATTTTATCCCAAGTCCATGGGTACATAGAATGATTAACCCAAGATCAATAAGGTACATGGGTTATTATCCCAAGCCTAGTATGTGATAAATTTTTTGTTAGGTATCCTTGAAAAATATTTTCTATTCTTACAATTATGCCGCACTCTTATCTTATAATCTCATAACTGTGATTATTATAATTGAATCTTGTATAATGTCTCATGATCACACACATTTTCTATGAAATATGTATTTTCATTTGGTATTAAATTTAATTCAGTCGTGACTTATGGACAATGCTTATAATTTTATTATCATTTAATAAGATATATCTCACATTCTCTTATTTTCTCATATGATTATGATCTATCCTTTGATGAAATATTGATAAATTTTCCATTATAGATATTTTGATATTTATCTTGTAGTGTGATTCCATTAACTAGGTTATGATGAAAATTATAACTTATTATAGTCCTATAAGGGATTTTAGTGTGGTTTGATTATCGAGAAATCTTCGCATGTTTTTCTTATGAATCTAGTACTCAAAGAAACTAATCCTCTGATTCACATGTTTTTTGTTACCACTTTTGACATGGAATTATTATTTATATAAAATAATTATATAAATGTATATGTTTAACTTGGGTAACCTCAATCATGGTTCCTGGTAATGGTCATTAACGAGAATAATTCCCACACTAAACTCAGAGATGGGTCGATGGTGGTTTATGGAAGATCCCAACCACATAGTCTTCATATTTTATTTTATTTTTTCATTTCCGTGAATTTATAGGTTGTATAAATTGTTTTTATATGAATTTTTACATTATCATATAGAAATAATAACTTGTTTTTTATTTTATTTTCATATTAAAATCCAATAAATGGGTTAGTTATATTCTAGGGAAAACATTTTCCTCATTGTGTTAGGATATCACTCATAACCTATTTATAGAATCATGTGATTCAGGGGAATGTGCATAATGTTATTTGTAGACACTATTAGGTTTTGGGTAAATATAGGTTGGTTCTATTTTCATATCATAGATGGTATTATATTTTTTGGAGAAAAAATCTTGGAAGAATAATCTATTATTTAAAATATTACTCTGTTTGGTGTTAGAACTCCTTCCCCTATATTTTAATAAATATCTTGGATAAAATATATTATCCTAGATATAAATCTTATCCTTATCTACTTTTTGAGAATTTTATAGTATCTGATGAATCATAACCCATGTGTATCAAAACATATATCTCATTTTACTCTAAAAAACACTTTGTTTAAAAGTATATTATCATATTACATATGATAAAAAATGTAAGAATACACATAATTATTTCAAATTAATCCATGACCATAGAGTAATCTGTTTTATCCAACTCTTTGATGTAGAAACTCTCAACCCGTCACATTAATGCATACATAAATTTTTATAAATCAAACCTTCATTAAATTTTAACTACTACACCAATAAATCTTTTTAATTAATAGTTTGTATAATATAGAATTAAAAGTCTATGAATTAATTTTTTAAAATTAATTCTTAATGTAGACTCTCTATAGAGATTCTTGAACACCTTATATAATTGCTAATAATTTCATCAATGTAAAACCACACCACTATATATAAATTACTTTAGGTTTTTATGACATGAGACAATAATTGGAGGATCTAATTTTCCACTTCTTTTTAAAATGGATACCTCTCTTCAATATCAACATAATATCTCACCCTTGAAATCTTATGTAATTTTTAGTTATCATAAAAACTTTGAAGAGTTTACGCAATTTTTTTAAATCAACATTTTATATTTTACCATGAACTATTGAATCCATTCTTAAATTGGTTATAAAACAATGTCTACAATGATCATTCCATAAATATGTCTTCCTACCTCCCTTAAGTCTTCGACCAACCCAATAATACAAATCATATGTGGGGAGAATAAGGTTCCTTTGGTCATTTAATATCTAATACCTTTTAAATAAAAAAATAAATCCTACATATACTTACCTTAATAATTTTTATCAATTTTTTGAAAAACATTAATATTCAATTAATCATAAAGGGGGTTTTTTAACACATAAATTTTTTTATACGAACAATTATTAAGTTAATATACCAGTTCAAAATACTTCTTCTAATAATATTTAACTTTAATAGTATTAATTTAAATTTCATGTTTTATGATGATGCTTATGATTCCATTTTTATATATATCAAAAACTTTTGTCATATTATTATCATGTTTTACAATCCTTTTATATGGAATTTTACTAAACCCACTCTCATTAGAATTATAAAACATTTGAATATATATCGCATCCATTAGTGGTTTAATTTTAACTTTTCATTAAGTAATGAGTACACTTTTTTAACTATAATAAAATAGTTTTTTAGGTAGGAAAACATGTCGATCTTATAATATATTGCTCTTGGATAGTTTGGTGGACAAAAACTACCCCAAGCCATCATGCTGAGAAACTAACCTATATTCCTATTGTAATAAAACTTTTAGGGTCTCCTAGATATTTCTAACACAATTAATATTCCAAATATAGAATTATAATACAACTTTGTTCACCCATAACCTCTTTTCCTTACACATGCTAATCCATAGGCACCCAACATTAACGTGATCCTTCCCAGTCAGATGATTGAGGTATTTATTTGTATCACTTTAGAAGAAATATAACACTCAGTATTTGATAAATTTTTTAAATATGTCAACAAATTATCTCACATGTTTTATTTACTAGAATCCTTGAAACTAATTATTTTGTTTTTTAATGCCACGTCTAGTCCAAAAATCAGTATGTTTATACATATTTATACGTAACTCTCTACACAAGTAATAACTTATCCTACTAACCCAAATTAAAATCTAACCACATTACTACTTAACCGAATTATTCACATGCATAAGGTAAATTAAAAACATACATGTAAATAATTGTACTTATATGATAACGAAGATCCCCATAAGATATATCTTGGTTTGACATGTAGGAAATACCCAGTTTTCTAGAAATAACCCATGCTCCTAAGATAGTGAAAACTCCGATTCAAAGTAAAAATACTCATGGTTTAGAACACAAGAGATACCGAAATTCCATAATATTCAAAACCAAATTTTTATAATATAAAATTTACCTATTTAATTCAATAATGAAACTCATGAAAAATAAAAATAAAAAGTAGAAGAAAACTAAAATAATTATCAAACCTAGCATATAACTCTTTAAATTATTGTATAAAAATTTCAATATGTGGTTTAAATGAATTTATAAAAAAACATACTTAAATATATAATATAAATAATTTAAATCCCTAAATAATGTATGGTACAACACTTTAGTGAATATTTAATAAATTTATACATGATATAAACATTTACAAACAATTCACAAACCAAATAAGTATAAAAAACAAAAAATGAACATGATTTATGTACATTCCATAACATAAAAAAATATGAATATTCACTTTTAAACAATATCATATTCCAAAATATGTAATATTTTTTAAATATGTTAGAATTATACAATCATATTTAATTTTATCTAAACACTTTAAATAAACTAAAAAACAAAAAAATTTCAAATAAGGAATTTTCTTACAAAAATTATCTATAATCATTTATAAAAAAATAATTAAAATATAAAAGAATTATTATTTTAATTTAATTATAATTATAATTTCTTTATTAATTATTAAAACATGTAAATGAAATTTAAACCAAGATAATATTTATCAATATTGTTTTGGTATGGTACCCCTCAGTCCTGTGCCGATGAATGTTTTTTTAAATTTCAAGAACACTTAATTTTATTTAAAACTAAAACAACTTCTTAGATACTCACCAAATATTGGTTTCTCATAGGGTGATAAATCTATCAATAGTCAAAACCATGGCCATTTTGATATAGAATTTAGTGTGTCTGATCCCTAATGACAACTCCTTTCATGGGGAAACACCAAAATCATTTATCTAATCTCCACATCTTTATGTTCTATGGTCACATAATATATATGACCATTATAGATCATTCCAAGTAGTTTAAGTTCTATTAGAATACCATAAACCATATATTTTTTATATATACCATGTCATGACCTATTGTCTTTATGGAAACACAATTCCCAGAAGCACATTTCAGAGATCAATAAACCTCATCATGGTGATATAGAAAAACTATTCCCTATATTTCATGATTTATTTATAAATCTGTTTCACAAAAAAAATGATGTTTTATAACTATTAATGGAAGAATTTCTATTTTTATCTTCAATAAATTTCTTGGTTTATAAAAAATAAAAAACCAAAATCATTTTGAAAAGAAATTTTCATGGTTCTAGGAAATCGTGTTTTTTTGGTTTCTTCACTCATTTAAAATAATACAAATTGGAAGAAAGTGGATCTAATACCACTGATAGGATTTATAGGGACTAACACCTATCCAAACCAAGTTGAAAAAAATAATCAATAACTATTACACCATACGATATACCCATTCATTGGGACAATATAAAATAATATGAAGTGTAACTTATCCTTTATTTTATGATTATTTTTATTCAAGGTTTTCCTTACAAGATTAATAATGATCAAAAAGTATTGACCATTGTATAAATTCCTTCCATGATATCTATTTTCTATTTAAATTTCCAAATTTTTATGAAATATCTTCTCTTCCACATAGTTTTAATAACCTTAGGGTTAGAGAGATAAATAAATAGATATAGAGAGAGATTCATCCTTAAATAGTATCAAAATATTGTTATAATCCTGGGTTGTAAACTATGAGGCTAATTATATATTCATCCAAGAAGACTATATAGTATATAAAAATTTATCTATATTGAACAAAATGTTTCAAAAAAATCTTGAGTTATAATATTTTCAACATATAAATCTTCATTTATGGTTAAATGTTAAATGTTTAAATAATTAAATTCAATGTCAAAACTCTAAAAGTCATCATCTCATGAGGAAAAACCAATAATGATATCATATATTATGATAAATTTGTTAATTTTTGAGTTATCGCATAATATTTACACTACAAGGCATAAAATTATGTCATAGTGACCATCACAACATCCTTGATCACTCCCACACAAACCTTGATGTGGTTTAAACTACCACATAATTGTTTGAACATTCATATATATTTCCAACATTTACTATCCAAACATACCATGTAAAAATAGTGTAAAAAAATTCCCTAGAAACATTATAGAAAACTTTATAGTGTAACATAACTATAATTTAATCCTTTATAAAAAATAATATGAAATTTATATTAACATTAAATAATCTTTATATATAATTAATTTTTAGAAAAATAATATGATATATACTATGAACATTTCAAGACATCCTTCAATAATAAATTTTCTTGGATTTTACATAAAAATGTTAGTTGAAATATTGAATAAAAAATAACTTGAAAACATATAAGAGAAATCAATTTATAATAAAATGTGGTTGTGTTTTTGTATTCGTAAAATAAAAATCATCAAAAAAGTGTTATGGACTTTTCTTACTAAACATGACTGATATCATATATTGAAAATTAACTAAACAAATATATTTTATACCTATTATATATGATAAATTGATATGTGATTTATAAAATAATGAAAATTTCAATCTTATATAGTAACACAATATAATAATTATTTTGAAAAATATTTCATTAATCAAAAAAATTATAATTTATTATATATGTAAAAATATTTACAAAAAAGAAAATTAATTTCAATAACATATCAACACAATGAATTCTATAATCAAATATTTATTGTGTCTTATCCAGTTGTTTCATATTAGAATACACATATTATAGAGATAAATAAACCTATATAAAAACTATATTGGATAACTTGTTTCTTTTTTATGCCCAAAAATAATTTCTTCTTCAATCATTTTTTCATGATTAATTTTTCAATTAATGATTTATCAATCTAAATTTTACTTCATTTTCATTAAACTTCATCAATTAATATTTCTAAAACATCATAACCTAGTTACAAGACTTTATATGTTATTTTTATCCTCCCATTTATTGATCAATGCATTAATATTGGGTTAAGATAATGAACTAGTTTTTCATGTTTAAACTGTTATATAGACTATTAGGTCTTAGATGTTATATAAGGACATGTTTTTATAGATTTTGATCAAAAAAAGCCACCTCACCTCACACTATATGCATTGATAGAACTTCTTTATAGCTATAATTTCTCTACCTTCACACACACACACACACCAATATGAACCTCTATAATGTATATTATATTATTAATGAATATTGATAATGACTATAACAATGGATCATGAAAATTTGTTTCACCAAATGGAGGATGTCATAAGGGTAAAAAAATGTAAAACATTTGGATGATTCATCCAATGAGAAAATGTAATGACCTAATTCCCACTAAAATAATTCGACTATGTGTAAATGGTATAAATTAACATCAAACTCATCAAAAGAAAATATAATGGTAGAAGAATTTTTTTTCCATGTTAAACCCTTCCCAGTGAAATGAAGATGAAATAAATAAATATATTTTGAATAAATATTATTGTAAAACTATCATTGATCTAATTTTTAAAATATGTAAAAATCCATACATATAATTAAAAATACTCTACTGATAATAACACATTATGCCTAACCAAATATACAAACAAACCAACCCAATCCCATTTAAAAAATTCACACATCCCTATGAACATACAAGTCTATCATACCTATAAAAATAAAAATAAAATTTCATCTTTGTGTTTTTACTAACAAAATGGTATTTTATGTGATGCACAAGCTTGGTGGAAGGATAAAATATCTATTCAACAGCTCCTATCTATATAATAATAACTTTATGTTACTGAATACATTCATGAACAAAATAAATATAAATTTCAAAATTCTAGGACCTAGAATGTAGAATTCTATTAGAAAAAAGATATAAAACCCTTTAATTATTACAATAAAGCATAGTGGGTTCACAATTTTAATGGTGGAAAAGAACATTCAATGGAATTTTAAATCATATAAATTCAGAAACAATTGTATAGATCACAGAATAATAATCTTTTGTTGAGTATGAATCTACCATTTTTTCATTGAAAAATAGAAAACTCTCCATGAAATATTAATATACCATAAGTAGGACATATATAACTAGGATCAGAGGCCCAATCATCATACACTTTCATCCTTAAATGTCAGGGGGACAATCAGTCCAAGAATAAAGAATATTAAATTTTTTTCTATAAATATCATAGAATATACTTGATAGTAGTAAAATTATTGACAATGGGATATTTTATAAACTACTATAATTTATTAATATAATAAAAAATATATGATAAATATATACTAATATATCGTAATGAAAATAAAATGCACTCTTAAATCATGAGATCGTCTAATATTTTCATGCTTGAATAGGATAAATGAACACCACCCATAATGGGTTTAGAAAAAGTATTACATGAATCCATAAATATTTATTATAATAAATTTAAATATTTTTTTAATAAAAATTATGTAACTATTATTTAAATAATTAATCTAAAACTCCATGAAACAATTTGGATATCCAAGATCCCTAAGAAAAAATACCATGATGTATAGTAATTAGTTATGTGATGAACCTATAATCTTTTCAAATAATTAATATTTCATTAAAACTATTAAGAACATAAAGTTATTAATGTGTTTGAACATGAGATAAAATATATTTATCACTATGTATTTGAAAAATAAAAAATTATTTATCACATAATGATGTTCCATGAGGTAACCATCATATTATAATTTAAGTATATTAATAACATGTTTGAGATTCAATCACCATGGGATTCAAATCCAAATGGATTTTTCATATATGAATGTTTATAAAAAACTGATTAAGAAAAGATTTATTGATATCCACATGATATATAGTCCAAGAAAGGGATCAAAATTTATAAATAAATTATAATGATGATATATTGAATAATGGAAGTGGTTGCTTCTGTGAAATCAAGTCGAGGATATTGGTGTAGTTTTTGAGAAACTTGATGTGATTTATATTTGTTAATGTGACTATTAATTTTTTATTTTAAATTGAAAATCCAAATAAAAACATAAAAAATAATATATTGAGAATAAAAAAAGGTGTCAAAACTATTTTTGATAATATAAAGATATCCTTAATGTATAAAAAATCCATGGTTATTGTGAGAACCTTCCTTGGCATTTATATTCACAATAAAATCACTAAACACAATGGGACTAAGAATTAAAACAATATCAAGAGAAATCATTGGAGGAGTGTTAGAAGATTAAGAAAATGTGTGTCATTAAATAAGAAGTTGATTGATAAAAACATTATTTATAAAATAGAACCATTAAATCATGTATGATAGATAAACTTGATGTATCCAATATAGCAAAAAATCACTAATAAAAGTTAAAATAATGATGTTGAGATTATAGTCTATTTAGTGATATTTGGACTAGAAACTTGAGCCCAAATAGTATGGAATTATGAAATTACTACAGGATTATTAGTAGAGGATTAAATTGTATGACCTATACACAAATGTTTAAAAATAAATGTTTCAACCAATAAAAAATAGATAATAGAACTCATTAAACACAATATGTTGAGGGATGAAAACTCTTATAGTGGTATTTATTCATTCATAAAATTTTATTTTTATTTATTTTTTGGATAAATCCAATTTTAGGGATGACTGGGATTCTGAAAAAGTGTGAAATTTGACTTGGTGTGGGAAGATAAGCTTTTCAAATATGACTTTAAATTATTATAACCTTGTGTCCTCTAAAAGATCAAAATAATAATTAATTTACTCCACCTAATCTCCTCGTGAATAAAATCTTAAAACAGTGAAACCAAATTATCTTAGGTCTAGATGAACTTCTCCATATTAATTTTCCACACATTTAAACTCCAAACCCAAAATTTTATTTTGATATTCAATCCATTATAATTATTCTTCATAGGTGAAAACTTAAAGTGATCTGGCACATATCCTATTATAGTCTTCTATTGAGTCATTGTTAAAGAATTCATATTCCTTTTTTCCTCATTGTCTTCCATTATTAGGTCCATAGTGGTATTTTCTACCCCCATCAACTTTTAATATGGGATGTGTTACCATTGATATTATCATTGGTAGTTATCTATATTGAATCAATAGTTTTTTCTATAACATCTTGCTACAATATTTCAAAAATTTAATCCTAGTTTTCTTTTTCTTATGGTACTTCCACTAATTCATAAGTCCATATTGTATCTTCAACTCATTTTCTAACCACTCTAACCATGTAAAATAATTCTTAATATATTTATCTCAGGGGGGTGGTATCTAAATGAGCTTCTACCCTAGGTTTCATACCATCTATATCAAATCCTAGATTAGCTATAACCTCACATTCAAGGTTAGTTCCTTATAACACCTTAATTTCAACTCCAAATCATTTATTTATATAACCCAAAGATTTATTAGGTGAAAATAATGAGACATAAACCCTTACCCATTAATCTACTCATCATGGGTTTGGGAGGATTAGAATTATCCTTGCATTATTATAATTTTTTCTTTTTATTGATAAAATATTCCCAATAGTCAATACATCCTTTCTTACCAATCATAGTTTCTAAATATAAAAAAAATTCTAACCTCATGATATATAAACATATATACATTATGTATATTGTAATAAACAATAAAAATACACTCTTTTAAGAGAGAGTCAAACTTTTGTGTTTATATTATCACAAACATGGATAGAAATCAGAATAAGTTATTTTAGGAAATCCATAATTATAAATTTTTTAAAAAGAAACTGATATAAAGTACAAATATTTAGTATATGTACTGCTAAGAGGTAAATAAAAAATAATGAAATATTAAATACTATATCCACGTTTTTGAATGAAATTTATGAGTTAAAAAGAAGACTTAATACCATAACAATATTTTGACAAAAAATCATCAATGAAATGATATTTTTCTGAGGATTATAAGTACAAATAACCCAATTCTTATTATTAGTATATATAAAATAAAACAATGTAAGAAACTAGCTACCACGATCAGTTTAAAAACATTTCATTTTAATGCCAAATTGTAATTTTACCAACGATTTGAAATTTTTGTAAGATTTTGTTACATATGATTTTTTCCAAAGTAAATCCAATCATGTGAACCTTGAAAATAATTTAAAAAATAAAAATAAAAGATGAACCCACCCTGATATAGTAAAAGGGAAGTATCCCTAAACATCTAAGTTTACTAAAAAAATGGTGTATATGAAATATTTTGTAGATATTCTAAATAGATATTGATTTGTTTTTTGAAATGACTAATCAACAGATGAAAATGGATCAAAAGATATATCAATTTTAAAACAACATATTTTTTAAACTAAATTTATAATATTATATGAAGAATATAAAATTTTATAATTCCAATGTAAATGATAAAAATTAGATTTGGAAATATTCTAATCAGAAATATATGTTTGGAAATGTTTGTAAGGACTACTGTTGTTACATGTTTATGATTTTAGAGGAAATTCAAATTTTGATGGATTAAAGGTTGGTGAGTTTTGGACTGGATTTTTACATTTTTTTTTCATATATCAATTAGTGATTTGGTGTTCATTATATTTGTGGTTAGGAGTTTTTGGTTTTGGTGAAAGAGAATTGATTTTTTTAGGAGGAATCATTACTAATGTTTAGTTATATGAATCCATCGAGATCTAGTTGAAGGGGAAATAAATACCCAGTGAGAGATCTACATGAATTGGCCTTTGATTTCCCATTAACTAGATTGGGGGCTTATATCAGGTTTCTAGAGAGGAATTAAGTGCTATATAAAATACCATAGGTTACTTTTTATGCATAGATCCCTAATCTATTAAGATCGGGAAAAATCAAAATTTTATGGTTGTCTGTTTCAAACGAAAAACATATTGGCGGCTTGAGGGAGGGCCATCTGCTTGGATCCATCCTATCTCTATATCCAATGTAAATATCCTTGTATATAAGATGATTTAGATTATTTTATATTCTTATTGGAGGTAATGTTATATAATATATATTATTTATTTATTCATCCTCTCCCTCCACCATAATTTTGAGATTTTGGGCCTTAGGATTCAAAACTAATTTACCCCTAGAAAGCTGAAATATAAAGTATATAAAGGGGATTCCATGTACCAGGGTAAGAAAAATCTATAAGGGAATTAATTCACACAGCCTCTCAATATTTTTCTAGAGGTAAATGGATCAATGATTTTATTTATATATTATTTTATAAAATATAGTTAAGTTAATGGGTTAAATGAAATAAGAAATTGGGTATTTTTTCATGGAAATTCCTTATATCACCTATGGGTTTTCAACCATCCATTTCATGTGTTTTTTATACGTAAAAGGACACTTGGTATTAATGTAATTCCATTTTGTACAAAATTAATAATTTAATTGTAGATTCTATATATAAATTAATAGAGCCTCATGCTATAATAAAAAGGCTTTAAAGCATTATGGGACCTAATATAGGATTTGAATATTGTTGATAAAGTGTAGAGAAAGTGAAATAATATTGATATGTGGCAGGTGTCCCCATTAATTTTGACAACCATACCACCATAAACCTAGATATGGTAGTTAAAATATATTATTATTATACAATATGATAGTTATTAGAGGAACCAATAGCATAGTAGTCCTAAATACAAGAAACTTATATTTTTTTAGATTACACATGAGAAAAAAAATACAATTCATATTTCTTCTTGGGAGTTAATGAACACCTCTATGTTGTTGGAACTTCCATTAATAGCCCACTTTGGTAAGAGATCACCTTCTACTGATCTATTTGAAATATCCATATTTTATTTTTGGAAGCTCCTTGATCAGGCGATTGTATGGCTTTTGGACTTGAAAAATTTTCAGATTTAACTCTCATCAAAATATGAAATAATTTTTATTTGGGATAAGGCTCCATGTATTGTTTTAGGTTTTCAATTTTTCCTATTTCGGTGGTATTTTGTGATCCCTCTATTGCAAAAACTTTAGACCTATATCCCTATAATTCCATTATCATTTCAGAATCCAGTGATTATTTGGTTGATCATAAATATGATGGGTCATTACCTAGGCTCGAAACATCATACATGTGATGTATGGAATCTAGTTTCTCTAAGTATATATGTTGATGTTGGAATTGGCAAAGACCCAATGGATTATGCTGGAATATATATCAATGTTGGGATGTGGTGGACTCAAAATGTTTTCTATGAGTCTTGGGTTTCGTTTTGTTCACTCTATAGGTGTATTGCACATTATTCTCACATTTTCATGAAAGTAATTGATAGAAAATATTTGGGGTTACTTCAAGAGGACACCTTTTTAAAGGAACTCACTTTTCACTTTATTAATGATAATTTATTGAATGGATCTAATGTTTTTGTCATCATGAATGTACCTATAGGAGGAACAGTATAGAAACAAATATATGGGTTAGGTTTTTATCATTCTAAAAAATTACCCAACAATGCATCCTTAAACAAAGAATGTCAACATTTTCTGATCATTTGAGGTGAAACTTGGTTGAGAGTAATTCGGCAAGAAAATATCATGATGGATCAGGGGGGAAAGGATATGACTATAGTTACTAACTGTAGTAAATTTTTTCCCTCATCATATATAGAGTAAATTATACCTTCAAATTTTTTTACAAAGACTCGAGCATTATGTGAGCATGATCCATCCAACTGCAGTAATTAGATGTTGGAAATTCATGGAACTTTTTATGATAAAGGGATTGGTTGATTATTTTTAATTGGTCTACTCCAATAAAGTAAAGGTACCCTATTAAACTAGGTAATATATTTGATGGATTATAAATCTTGGGACAGATATAAGAGAAAATATTCCCAGAGAAAGAGGATCACTCTTATAAGGATAAATAGGTATATAAGACAGAATCAAATGATGATAGTGGTAGTCTTCTTGTAGATGATAGCATTGAGAAAATAAATAAAAGACGAATGCACTTTCATAGAAGGAATAAATGAAATAAAGGTATCCTTGACTAGGGGAGTTCTATACTGACTAATGGAAAGACATAAAAAAATAAGAAGGATTACTCCAATTTCAAAAGAAAATGGAGACAATGTCCACTGAAAATGGTCAACACAAAGAAACCGAGGGAGAGTTTTCAAATAATGACAAGACATGGGATCAAATAATACACATCTAGTAGCACATGTTAGAGGATTAAATTGTTATTAAGGCCTACCAAGAATGTGTATATAGAATATTTGATAGAGTTCTACCAGTGGATGCCAATGACAAGCAGAGGGGGTGGTTCAACAAGAAAGAACACATTCTAAAAAGAGGTTTCAATGAACAAAATGTGAAATATTTTATTTAAATATGAAATAAGTTGTATTATAACCTCAAAGACCTTATCAAGGAAGAGTTAGATATTTGCGTACACACCATGTACTATAAATTATTTAGTTATAATGTTTCCAATAGATTTATTTAGGAATTTAATGGTTTGAGACCTCTTACGGTGTCTGATGCATTATAGATTAGGTTTTTGTGGGTTTTGTTGTAGTTTCATTTTTTGTGGGTTCTCACTTTTCCCTTAAAAGTAAATCTTCATGAGAATAAAATATTGAATTGGAGGATAAAAACTTTCTTAATCAAATGAAATTGAGGGTGAACTGTATGCATGATAATAAATAAAAATTGGATAATAAATATTGATCTCATATTGAGGGAATTTTTAATGTCATATATTACTAATTTATCACCAAGTCTTGATGATATGAAATCATATCTAAATGGGAAAGGAAGGTTCCTATACCCTAACTAGTCTATTTCATGATATCTACTGATACATTGGCGGGATATCTATACAAGGCTCTAGCTGTAACTAATTAAGTATAATGCATTTATCAAATGAAGAAATGAATAAAATATAAAATATAGGACTAAAATTTATTATAAATCAACAAAAATTTGTATTAATATTAAAATTATTGGGATTTTCAATATTTCCTCAACCAATAAATGGGATAATGTTTCCTCCTAGGATAATATCCAATAATCAACATAGAAACTATAACGCATTCTTAATTCAATAATAGGTAACCTTATTAATGTAATATAGATAAGGAGGTGGAGAGAGTACTTTAAAAGTGATGGGTTATCAATAAAAGATAGTAATTGAGTCCATTTTTAACTCACTAATATTTTAAAAGGAGAAAATTTTGTTCAATGGCGTATAAGACACATAACAACAAGCTCAAACAAACTATGGAATATTTTTATTTAAATATCCCCATTATAACATTGTTATTGAAATGAACGGTATGAATAGAAAATAAAAAAAAAATTAATAAAATTTCATACTAAATAAAAATTTTTTTTTTTTTTTTTACATAAGTATTTCATTTTCATTAAAGCCATTTTTTTCTTCAAAAATACATTTTTACTCAAAAATGGTTTTTATTTCTTTTTCTGAAAAAATATTAAAATTAATTTATACCACTTTTAGATAATTTATTTTATAAAATTAAATTAATTTTGGAAATCAATATGTAAAATTTATCATAGATATAATTTTAGGGAATTTTTTGAACAATTTGATTTTTTAATGAATATTGAAAATAGATATTTTATTGAAAACTATATTTTTGTTTCATGGATTAAAACTGTTAAATTGTTAAAATGATTTCAAAGTAAAATAAGATTATTTTTATTATTAATAATCCAATTAAGTTCATTGGCATCAATTTTTTGATTTTTTTGTTAGAAGAATGTTTTATACTTAAGAAGTTATATTTAAGGAAAATCATGTTTTTCATGTTTTACGTGTTTAATTTTAAATTGAAATCCCCCACTTATATGAATTTAATTAAATACAATACATTCCAGTTTTGGACTAATAATAATTAATAATAGTTAAAAATTATACATAATATTTAGCCATAATTAATATTATATTTGATTAACAGTTATAATCATTGCAAAGGGTAAAAGTGGTTAATTAAGGTTGAAAATAATATTAAATCGAATTAAAATCAACCTAACAATTTCATTTTCAATATTTTATGAGTAGGTATCATCCATATTCATATAATTTTCTAATTTATGGCCACTAGGATCCTTTTTGGTTAATAGTGACTTATATAATATATATAGTAAATAAAAATAAAAAATGTCACTCACTGGCTATCAAATTTATATTTTATGATCACATAGGGAACAAATAATTTTTTAATATATATAAAAGGATATTTTTAGAATAAAAAAATTATTATTTTAATTTATTTCCATTTTTATTTATTATATAATTCCATTAAACATTTATAAAACCATCACATAGTTCCTTTAAAATCAATAGAAATATTAATGTGAAGATTTTTAATAACATAAAAAGTAATATTTCTTTATATCATTTTTTACATGAATTTATTATTGAAAATAATGTATAATTTATGATTAAATATTTTATATTCAAATTAAAAACCTTTCTTAATATTTTTAATGTCAAATAAGTTAATTATTCTTAAGATTATATTAATGTTATTTTTACTATATAATATTTTATTAAATTCTTTAAAAATGATAAAAATATAAAAATGGAAAAATTTGAATTTTATAGGATCTAAAATATTATTGATGTATAATTTATCAACCAATTAAAACCTTGGAGTAAAATTTATTACCCTTAATTATTAAAAAATTTGTTACCCCGTTGATAGATAAAAAGTGTTAACATGGGGTAAAACTAAAGTCGTAAGATTTAAAATGACATAAAAATGTATAATTCCTATTTTATGAGTTTATTTTGATCACATGTCATCCATAATTTTAAATTAATATAATTAAGAACCACTTGTCTATGAATGTGACTTTCTAATATTTTAATGCTTGGAAAAAATAGAAGAGTGCCCCCCCACACTTATAAAGGGGAACCTCTTATACACATTTCCTCACACATTTTTATCACTTTAGATAATCCAATAACAAAAAAATACCTTAATAAAATCCCTCCCCAAGTCCTATAGGACATATTTTTATCATAATAATAACCTTAAATGGCTTAAGGTTTAAGGAATGGGAAGTCGTCTGAATAAGAGGTATAGCTTTTAGAAAAATGATTTGGTTTTTCATCTTCTTATAACTCCATAAAAGCTATTCCATCCATTGTGACATAATAAAAAATTAAATATTCATACATATATATATATATTGTTTTTATTTTTTAATCTTAATCTAATTTTTATTCCTTCAAATGGGGAACGAAGCCATTATTTGTGTATACAATAGAAAACCACCTCGTGAACCGATGTAATTTGATTTTCATCACAAACTCTTATGGATGGTTATAGTGATAGATTTATGTGATATTAATTATAGAATTAAAATTATTTAAATATAATATAACATTTATTTTCTTACCTTTCCATCCATTTAAAAATGGCAATATCATTTGTTCGAATATGTGGATTACCACCTTTATGAAGGGATGTCATTTTATTCATCATCACATCACATGACTTGTATATATAAGTGTATTTAAATATATAATATAATATTTATTATAAAATATTAATTCATTAATTATAAAATATTTTTTTCCTTCCATTTACCATGTTCGTTAGAAAATGTAAACATTATTTATGCATACGTAGGACCTACCGACTCCACGATTATAACGTAATACATTTTTCATAACCATCATTTGTGGATGGATTTAGAATAAAAATTAATATATAAAAATGATAATTATTTCATGATTATTATTTTTGAGAATATGTTATAATGAAATATTTTACCATGGTCAACATATCAAAGTCATTTCAAAATTATGAACCGAATAACCTTAAAATATTTGATGTATAATTAAATGATAAAGTAATTAAATATATCATTGAAATATATGAAATTTTTTATAATAATTTTATAAACATGAAAAATGTCGTTAAAATTTAAATAATACATATAATTTTTTTGTATAGGATATATCGGATATACATATCTTGTTTGGACTCAAAGTAAGGTATTTCTAAACTCAATTTTATTTCATAGTGTTATATCACTTATTCATTAAATATATTATTCTAATATTCTATCTAAAGATAAATATTTTTATATATATTGTATTTAAACTTGTTTTGTTTGGATTTAAATTTTTTACCAAATATATATCAATTGACTAATTTTTAATTTAATTATATAATCTTTAAAATAGGATTTCTCTTCTAACATTTATTTATGTGAGAACTATGTCATATTCAACAGCTATTTATTTTATGTGTTGTATATACATTCAATGAATTTATTTTACTATTATTGTCATGAAAATTATGTGGATTTAGAAATCCATTTTATTTCACATATTGATGATTTTTTTATTCTAATATCACCAAATCAATAACAGTTCATCATCTTAATATTATTTTTTTGAGACATATTTGATGATATGAACCTATTTATGTTTAGGAGGTGTATACACTCATCATTATGTGAGGTTTATATATATATACTAATGAATGTTATATCATGAATATTATTATGATCAGGATATATACTTTTTTCCTTTGAATTTATTCCATTTATTGGGATATGATAAAAAAGTTTCCAAAATTATTAGGGTTATACATTACAAACACTTTTTTTACTGGGATTTTTTATGGTTAAATTTCCAATAATGAGATTATATGAACTCTCTATCCAACATCTTATTTATTTTAACCTACTCTATATATTAATGTAGATTAAATGTTTAAATTTTATTTTTATCTCTTTAAGTACTAAAGATACCAATTTATTTTTAAATAGAATCGACTTTATTTCGCACATCGGTAGGAAATCCTTTTTATTCCATAACCATGTATTAAAATATATTTTCAATAATACTTTAATAATATAAAATTATGTTTTAAATTCTTTTTTACACATGTTTTACTTTTTTTAAAAATAGAAGGAATGTCCTTGGCGTATTCTTAATGAGGTACCCTTTACCAAACATATGAATAAAATCATTGTTTTAATGATAGTGACATGAACAAAATTTCACTCCTTCGTAATCATTAAATTATTTTAATATTAATTTAAAATTTTACATGGTAATCATAAATGAAATTATTTTCCCTAATATTATAATGAATTTTTTTAAACTGATTTCCAATGTGTAAAGGTTATTTTCCTCCACAATTTTTTTGATGATATTTTTATGGTTTTTCTATTCATCAAAAACAATAACCCATTATTTTTTATATTCTCCACTGGGGAAATTTTTTAATGATAC
Source organism: Viscum album (assembly GCA_963277665.1). NCBI lineage: Eukaryota > Viridiplantae > Streptophyta > Magnoliopsida > Santalales > Viscaceae > Viscum > Viscum album. The sequence continues at coordinate 251,471 of CAUJRU010000412.1, read as the reverse complement.
TATCAGTAATGCTTATTTAGATATTTTATTAATTTGTCAAATAAATTTTTTGGGAACTCATTTATTTTCTACAAGTAAATCAAGACATAAAAGAAAAATGGTTATCATTAGGATAAAAAGGAAGGATTCCATGTTTTTTGATTATTTCTCACTCTTGGATATTTTTTATGATAATTTATAAGACCTATATAGATCATGATAATTGGTGAACCAGATATATCCCTCTAATTCATTAGGTAAAGAGATATAGTTAACTGGATATAAGTTTTTCCTAAGATATTGTTATAATTTATCATGTAGGCTATTCCATTTATAAGAGTGACTAGAAGTGTGATATGATAATGATTTTACAATTTACCAACATTTTTTATCTACTTTTTTTATAAAATATAATGGATCCTTTCTAAATGATTTTTTTCATATGCTTTATCATTATTGAATCACATGAATCTTATATCATGTTAAAGATTTATTCCATGTTTCATGGTTTATGATCCACGTTTTTATGGGTTTGATTTCACTTCTTTTATGCTCATGAATATTGATTTTGTCATTATACCACTATTTTGATCTTATGTTAAATGATGAGACAAAATTATTAATTCCTATGTTTTCCCTTAATGAGATTTTGAAATCACCATTCCTATATTTATTTTCCTTGGTTAATGAAGAAATATGTTATGTAAGATACTTCTAGAGGGGTTCTATGTGAGAATATTAAAGGAATAATAGGGAATAAGAAACCATAAGAATAATGGGAAAAAATATTATTAAAGAACAAGTATAATGTTATAAAATAGTTTATCCTAATTCTATAAAACTATAAATATAAAAATCCCTTGGTTATGTATGTGGTCTAATTTTTATATTTGATATTGTATGTTTTGGATGACAAAAAATGGGTCACGTTTATTGGTATCAAAGGTGGAATTGAAAAGATTATGTTTTCAGCATCGGATCCGGAGTATGGCTTTGATGTTATCAATATTGGTCTCAAAGTAGGGTTGAGAAAATATAAGAGATTATGTTGTTTTCTTGTGAGGTAAAATACGATATATGGATACCATAATTGGACAATAAGTTTGAGATTGATCACATGTTCAATAGAGGAAATTATCTTTTTTAGGTCAATAGTTATTATAACTTGATGGGATTTTATACTTTTATTGGGATTTAGAAATAATAATTCATTTAGGTTTAAATATAACTTTGAGTTTATATTTGATTCTATATTAAGGTGATTGTAGTCAACTGGATAGTGGGATATAGATAATATTATGATTGGAAAATCATTAATTGACAAGGAAATATTTTCAAAGATATTTATGGTTATTCTACGGATTACCGTTCATGTTAGTATCTAAATTTGATTCATGATATTTTTTTGAATCTCACTACACTATAAGATTATATAGTTATTTACCATGGGGTGTAAAGATATTTTGATTCATGTTTCATTGGTATGTGATAAATGTAACTCTTTTGATTGACATGTGATTTACCAAAGAAATATTATTTTCGAATAATGCTGTTAACTTTTTTGGGATGTAATCTAAAAGGTATGAGATCACCATTGAGGTTAAAATAATATTTAATTTTGAGTTTATTAAGGTTAATTGTGATGTAGTTTTACTTATTTATATAATTATTTATTTTATCCCTTAGTGTTATTGTGGTAATTTTGGTGTTAAATGTTAGTTTGAATGTTTTTCATGTTATCCTACTATATAAAAACCATTTAATTATTTGTTAATATCTAAATAAGGGGTTAATGTACTTTTACCCATTTTTGGATTATGTTATCCTTTGTAATTTTAATTTAGTGCTTCAAAATTAAAAAATATCTCTTCAATACTCATAATTTGGATAAAATGATGATATTGTGGGGGGAATTGATTAAACGTTGATATTTTACTCGTCGAGTAAGTGAATTTCCTTACATTATTAGTCTAAAGAGTAACATAATTCCTCAACTCTTGGAAAATAATTTTAAATAAGAAAAATTATATAATATTCATTTATAATTAATTTATTTTCCTTTTTCACACCTCAATAGTTTATTATTTTATGTTCATTAACTTCCTCACTATCATTAAATATATTATGATCAATGTTCACTTCCTCTATTCAATCATATTTGGACATTTAATTTATCACCATTTTCCATATTTTCACTTCCCACTAATATGATCCTATTTGGAAACATAGTTTTGTGTTACCCTATATGACATTCAAGTTTCACCTTTCTTCCTTTCAGAAGTATGTTTTACTAAACCATTTCAAGATGTGGGTTTTCAAAAAAGATATTTTCATATGAAAACCCATTTATTTCTGAGATTAATGTAAAATTTTTTGGAGAAAATTAACTTATGGGATATAATGTAGAACCCTATGATAATAAAATAAGAAAATTATGTTTGATAGAATATACGACACACAACACCAACCTTAAATAAACCATGAAATATTATTATTTAAATATTAATATTATATCTGAGCTATTGAATTATAAAGTATGAATTAAAATAATATCCAATATATATAAAGTTCATAGTCCAAATAAAATTATTTATTAATTATTTAAAAATAATCTATCAATTTTTAGTAAAGTAATATTATTCTTAAAAAAATGTTTTATATTTATTTTTATTAGAAAATATTAAAATTCAATTATTATAATTTTGTATTTTTTATCTTATAAAATGAACTTAATTTTAAAACAAAATCTTGTTAAAATTAGCTCAGAGGATTTTTTTTATAATTTTATGTAATAGTTGATTTTTTTTTAATAGTGAAAAATATTGATTTTTATTGAGAACTATATTTTTGTTTCAAACATATAAACTGTTCCATTTTTATAAAAACTATATCAAAGTAATATTATTTAATTTATATTATTAATAATCAAATTATGTTTTTTGGGATGAATTTTATTCTTTATTTTGGTATAAAAACTTTTTCTACTTAAAAAGAAACTTTTATGGAAAATATCTTTTCATCACATTTTATGTTTTTAATTTAAAATTAAATTATATAACTTCTGTGAATTAAATTTTATAAAATTAATTCCATATTAGGAATCATAAAAATATATACTATGAAATAATTTTAACTTAATATCTATTCATAATGAATAGTAACTATAGTAATGGTTATAACCATTATAAAGGGTAAAGGGGGTTAATTAAGGTTAAAACTAATGTGAAAAGAATTTAAAATTTACCAAACACATTTATTTACCATATTAAATGAGTATATATCATATATAATCATATAATTTCATAATTTATGTCCACTTGGGTCCTTTTTTCTATGATAATGACGAATATAATATTTTAAGTAAAGAAAAATATAAAAATGCCACTCTTTCTTTTTAATTTCACTTATATGTCCATATATAAATAAAAATAAGATGTAAAAGAAATATTAATGGTTATTTTGAAAATAATAATATTTTTTATTTTGGTAATTTATTTATAATTTTTATTGATTTTATAATTACCTTTAATTCTTATAAAACCCTAATACAAAGCTTGTGAAAGCAGTAATTTAATTAAAATAAATGATTTTAAAAATGGAAAAAGTAAAATTTTTGGATGAATTTTGGTTTCACGTGAATTTTATAGTTAATAATAATGTATAATTTATATTTAAATATTTTACATGTGAAAACCATAACTATATTGATATTTTTCAATTCAAAATATGTGAATAGTTATTAATATTACACTAAAAATATTTTATATTATGTAATAATTTTTTAAATGATTTACAAATAATTAAAAAATTTAAAGAGAAAAAGTGTAATGTTAAATGGTATATAATTTCATACATGAACCATTTATGAATCAATTTTTTCCTTACAATAAAATTCATACAACTTTATGATTGAAGAATGTGTTTGATCGGTTCAGGATAAAAAGGGTTATGGAGGGGTTAAACTAAAGATATACGATTTAAAATGACCTAAGAATTTTGATAATTCCTATTATATGTGTTTATTTAGATAATATATTATCATTAATTCTAATTTAAGTCAATTTCAACCATTTTTTTATGAATTTGGATTTATAATTTTTTAATGTTTTGAAATATTACAGGAGTGCCCCTCCCCTCACTTATAAAAGGGAACATCCCATCCTATATACCGTACAAATTTTGAGAACGTTAGATAAAACAAGACTAGATTAAATAACTCACTAACATCCCTCCAAATGTCTTATATGTCTTATTTTTTTCCATAATACCAACCTTAAAGGGATTGAGGTTTAAAGAAAATGAAGTTGTTCTAATAATTTGTATAGCTTTCAATCTGAGGTTTTAGTATTATTTATTCTTCTAACTACTTCAGAACTCTTCAAAAAAAGTATTTAATAATATAAGTATCTATAATATAGTTTTATTTTACCATGATAATGTATTAACATTAATTCATATTCTTCTTCCATCAAATTGGGAATGAAACAATTGTCTGTGTGTACGTCAGACCACTGGCTCATGAACCGATGTAATTAATTTTCTATATCAACCTATTATTTATGTTCATAATGATTATTTTAATATATATAAAATATATTATTTACATAATTAATATACTTAAAAGATAATATATCATAAAGTTTATTTCCTTTCCATCCATTGAAAAATGATAATGTCGTTTTTGCGTGTGTGTATATTACCACCTCTACGAAGTGATGTGATTCTTTTTTATCATAAAATCACTTAGATGGTATACATAATTGTATATAAAGATATAATATTATATTAATTATATGTAAAAAATTTTAAAGATAAAATAATCATTTATTTTTTCCCTCATGCTCCTTAAAAAATGGAAATGTTACTCTTGCATGCGTATAGCCAACTATATCAAGGAATGTAATGTAATTCATTTTTCATAACCACATATCATGGTTGGTTTTTAAATTATAATTATTGTGTAAACATATTAGTTATTTTAAAATTATTAATCTATATATTATTTAATAATGACCACTTTAACTGGGGTAAACATTCTAAAGTGGTTTTTAAATTACGGACCGAACATCGTCAAAATTCCTAATGTTGGATTAACTAATAAATTAATTAAATATATTATTAGAAAAAAATAAAAAAAATTATTGATATTTTTATAACTATATAAAATGTTCTTAAACATGTAAATAATTAAATTTGTGGATATACATAATTTAAAAAAAAATACATAGAATATTTGTACTCGTGGTAAGGGGTTTCTTAACTCAATTTTATTCCATTAGGTTATATCACTTCTTCATTGAATATATTTTTACAAGATAATGTATAAAATTTCATTTTTTGAATTTCTATTTTATTTCCACTTGTTTTGTGTCTATTAAATTTTTTTACATGCAATATGTCAACTTATTAATTTTTATTTCAATGATATTATATTTAAAGGGGATTTCTCAACTCACTTTATTTCTATTAGACATATGTCATATTCACCACTTATTTATGTTGCGTATTTTATATACTTAAAATGAATTTATTTTAAGATTATTATCATGAAAATTGAAGGTATTTTCAAATCCATATATTATTATACCTTTCATGAGGTTTTTATTTGATTATTACCAAAGAAGTAAGGGTTCTTCCTCTTAGAATTGTTTCTGTGAGATATATTTGATGTTATAAAGCTATATATGATTAATAGGTGTATACAATACCATTTTGACCTGTTATATCATGTATACCTCTTCATCTAAGATATTTAATGTTACAATTAAAATTATTTCATCCAATTATATTTGATTTGAATGTTACCAAAGTGGTTAGGGTTTATTATCGTAAAATGTCTTCTTTCAAACATATGTTATGTTATGCACCAATATTATTTTATAAGGTGTATATACTACCCTTTTTAAAAGTTGTTTTTTTAATCTAATTATAATAATGATATTTAAAGTATCATTCAAATATATTCATTTTATTGGGCCAATATTCAATAGTTTCAAAATATGTAAGGGTTTAAATTTACAATCCCATCTTTACTCAGATTGTTTATAACGAAATTTAAAAATAGTGTGATATTTCTCCCAAAAGTTATATATTTTTTTATCCTCTAGTTATTTTTATAGATTATAAGTTTTAGTTTCATTATTCTCACTTTAGATACTCAAGATACCAAATGGTTTTTTATGGAAAATCAACTTTATTTTTCTCTTCGGTTAGAAATATTTTTTCTTCCATATTCATTTTTTGTAAAAAAAATAAGAATTTTTTTCGTAATATAAAATATTTGTTTAATGTCATTTTTATAATTTTATTTATTTTTAAAAAAGTTTTAAATATAATTTTCATATTATACATTTAACATGGGATTTTTATAGAAGTCCTAAATCAAATCATTGTTTTTAATTATTACAACATAAAAATAATTGACCACCATCATGAAATCATAATGATTTGAAAATTTCTTTTTAATTTTCCATGGTTCATTTCAAATAAAATTTCTTTCATATATTTTAGAATCTTCTTGAATTTCAATGTTATTTTCAATATGTAAAGTGTATTTTTCTTATGAATGTTGTTAATGGTCATTTTCTTGTATTTATATTCAATAATGAAAACAACACTTCATATTTCTTATAATCCATTGAGGAAATTGTTTAATGATACCATCTTTATTATTTTTCTAGATGGATTATGAATTTTTCAAATAGATATTCCTAGGATATGTTTCTTCTAAACCGGTGAATCAAGCTATAAAATAACAATGTTTATTTCTATATTTAAAAATATAAGAATTCATGAATTATGATTATCTTATGGTTCCAGGAAATTTTTTATGATGAAGGGTGAATATGGTGTAGCTCAGGATGATAGGTGTTACTGATATAGCTCTATAATACATTGGGTAATGATATGGATTTTAATGGCTATATTTTTCTCACTATTGATTATTTAAATTTACTATGTTTGTTATTCCATTTGTAAAAGTGACTATAATAATGATATTAAAATTATTCTCTATGATACCAACACATTTAATCTATGTTTTTTATTAATTATAATGGATCCTTTTTTTGAATATTGTTTTTACATGGCTATTGACACTCATAATTTTGCATCACGCACCTTTTTATGGAATGAAGAGTGTTTGGAGTGATTGGATGAAAATGATGTATAATGACAAATTCCAATGTTATTTTGGATGGTTTGACTATTTGCAGCAGTTAGAATAGTATTATTATTGTTTGATGTTATTAAATAATAATAATGGTAATTAAAAAGATGAAATAGAAATAGAGCTCTTCGTTTTTTTTCAAATATGGTCATATCACCCATAGAAGGACAGATGTCATGTGTTTCAATCTTCAACACGATGGTACTAGGGTTTCAGCTCTCCAAAATTTCCACAAGAATTGTTATCGCACATCTGGTCCAGTGTACAACCCTTATTGCACTGGAACTCCTCAATCTCATACCACTAAATAGACTGGCTTTATCATGAGATCGAGTTATGTGAAAGACCGTATCATCTTTCATGGCCGATATGAAATAATTTGCGTCTTGCTTCAACATGGTATATGTTTCTCAATTAGAAAACAAAGTTCATCGGGTATAATTCATCTGCACACCTCATGATTTCATTTTTTCCAATCACATCCAAGGTCCTACTGACAAGGATTCCTATATTCTCACTCAAATTCACAAATATCACACACTGCTTAGAGATGGATGTTTGGGAACAACAATTTCTTGTTGTAACATCGTGTAAGGATGAGTCAATTCACAAAAATCATCAAATTTGATAAGAGGAAGAGAATAGTTTTCAAACATTCCATATTTCTTAAAAGCAGGAAGGCTAAACACAATTTCAAATATAACACTATGTTTGGTGAGATTTTATTAAAATAAAAGAAATTATTTGATAGTTTATATACGAAAAGAAAAGAAAATAAATGATTTCAATTCATCTCATTGTGTTTGGATCAATATCTTAGTAAAAGAAAAGAAATAATTTCGTTTTCCCTCTATAATTGTTTTGTGAAAATTTATAAAATAAACTAAAAGAAACTGTTTTTGTGAAAATGACACAAATAACTTTTGATAAAAAATAACACATACACATAGGATTAAAGGAAATACATTCCCAAGATAAAAAAACATAAATTAGACCTTCATGGAAACCACACCTTCCACCATTTCTGCCTGATATCGACAATTTATGTTAAGTGACATATATAACCTTTTAAAATTATATATTTTTATTATCTTTTTTATAAAAAGTCAAAAAAACATTAGTTTTTATTTCAGTCAATCATTATATTTCACATCACCAAAATTAGGTAAATATTAAACTATGAACATATATTCTGGACAATTTTAAATTTTTTTAAAAAATAAATGAAGATAATCAAAATTATTTATTTATTTTATTAATTAAAAATTATTAATTCAACGTAATCAAAATAATTAATTCCAAATTATTAATTCAAAATAATTACAAATTTAAAATTTTTTAATTCCAAATTGTTAATTCAGAATATTTATTAATTAAAAATTATTTATAAATTATTTATATAAATAATTAATTCAAGATAATCATTATTATTTACAATCAAAAATATCTATAATAAAAAATATTTATAAACTATTTATTATTATTTATATTCATGTAATTAGTTAGAATAAAAATTATTTATATAAACATTATTAAAATTATTTATATTTGATTGTTATTATTAATTAATGTTTTGTGCAACCATCAAATAATGGCTCATGCATGCTACAAGGAAAATCCATAAATGGTTTGCGGACTAGACCCCACAACCCGTGCCCCCAAATAATATTTAATTGGTTATCTAAATATTTTTTCCCTTGCACAAAAATTGATAATATTTTTTCCTATGAAAAAATTTTATTTTCCTCATAAAAATATTATTCTTTGTTATTATTAATAATTAAAATAATGTTCATTTATATAAATATTAACGGGGAATATTGCGAACATTTGAACTCATAAAAACATGAATTGGTTATTTATGTAAACATATAAGGATAATATAGTAAATTTCAAAAATACTCCAAGCCTACACATCATTTCCATCTAAATCATTTCAATATTGAGATGATTCGAAAAATAGGGTCAGAGAGAAGTATTTCTCTCTATTACTCTCCCCTCACATTTCCTTTTGTCGCTTTGGTCTCACCAAACGAGCAAAATGATTTTCAATTGTTCTGAATCATTTCTTTTCTTCTATACTCTCAGCTCCCAAATGAGCCCTAAATACTGGAAAGAGATCAATATCTCGAGGTTGATTCCACTCATATGAGGGACCTCTCATTATCCCTACAAAACATGGCATTGTGAACCCCATAAAGGTTATGCTAAAGTGATCACATGAAGCCCATTCCTGCACTCACATGAAGAATCCACTGATGGAATCACATAAACTATCTTGCAAACCCACAGCCATATCAAAAATAATAGCTTATTATTTCAACATTAATTAGATCGTCATGAACCCACATAGAGGATACATGAAAAAGATCATGCGAGACTACATTCTTGTGTTCATGCGAAGAATCTACAACACCGCCTAATATTTCACACGGAAGGATGGGTGTCGTGTGAGCTTTTATATAAAGGTTCCTGCCAATCCAGTATAAAGTTATCTCAATTACTTGCGAGACTCATTCTCTCATTCATGAGAATAATCAATCCACTATATACCCTATCCTACAAATCAGTTGCGGCATCTCATGACCTAGAATATAAAATTCAAGCCAGCACATAACATGTCTTCAGAAATTATGTTGAATCATGTACCCCCAAAATATGGAGAGTAAATGTACATTGTGAACAAATTTTATCATAATAAAATGAGCCAAGAACATATCACCATCCTGCCTCCACCCAGATGAGGACCAAATTACAACATACTTGGTTATATGAACTATTATGGATAGAGACTGGGCATATGGATATGATCTGATCCTAAAGAATTTATTTAATGTCACATGGAAGCTGAATATGAATTAAATTCAAGGCTCAATGAACCATTCCAATCTAATAGAGTTACACATTGTACACTTTCAATATTCATGTGTGCATTGGGAGATTCAAGAAACGATTTATATCTTCAGGTGAAGAGGATAAATATAACATGTAGGTGTGTCATGAGAATAGGTCATATGACAATTATGTTATAGCCCGCAACAATATCCATGCACCCTTTTGTATTCATCCATGACATATTAGGACCCTTGGTCATGCTGTGGAATCATACATCCATGAACATATGACATATTGAAGGTGAGAAAAGTGACTACCCCAGAAAATGACCGCACATCATCACAAGATTCATTATCGAATACGCGACACATCAAAGGTGAGAAAAGTTATTTTCCTTGAAAATGTATGCACAATGTCAAGAGATCCATCAATAACAATATAGATCATCAAAGTCAGGAAAATAATATATCACTTAAAACTTCTTCATGTCATCGTGATATTCAACATCGATCATGTGATACACCATAGAAAGAATGGGCAACTGACCAAATCAAGTCATGAAACTATTGTGAGGTACCATATTGATCTTGCGACACATCCCCAAAAAACAATGGTCCCTGGTGATATATTAATGATATCCCCTGAGGCCGTGTGGTTTTCCATTGTAATGTTCCTGATAAACCACCCATATTCCATCAAAAATAAATGGAGCGACATTCAACGGTAAAGATCCCCGGTGGTCACACAGATCACACAACAAATCATCATTGGGAAGAATAAAATCCCTAGATGATATCCAATCCATCCCACAAGACACTCAATCCTTCATTACAATGTAAAAAGGATATAACTATGAGAAGGTGAAATGGTCTCATATTCACTGAAGGACATGCAACGCACCCTTGAAGACATGTGATGAACCACGACCTGTCTAGTGTGCCTCGCAAAACCACTTTGGCTTTTCAGTCGTTCCACATGGAAACCTCGAAAGAGTTCCATGATTCTATGTGGACCAACTAATGGTTTTTTCAAAAATACTTGCTCAATTTCTTATGATTCACATTGGTCATGCAAGACCCCACAAGAAAATCGAGTAAAAATCACAGATGTTACTCAAGAAAACTCACATACCTCCCAACCCTTATCACATAAAACAAAGGGGGTAAAAGGTATAATATTAGTAGAGTCTTTGATCACTAAAGGACATGCGATGTACACCTTGAATTGATCTGGGAGAAACTGCAAGACGTCAGCATCATGACCACCTCGCCTCACGAAGTCCCTTCAACTTCTCAACCTCACCGCTCAGAATCCAGAATGTGTGTCCAAACAACTCTGTAGTGCCCTAAAGAGAGATGGAAATACATATCCCCTACATACTCACATAACCTCCATATTCCATGTATTGTTAAAGAAATACATCACCCAAAAATCGGACATAAAACACATATATTGATTAAGAAATCCCTCATGACCCCAGACCTTTGTGAAATAAAACAAGGAGAACCGAAAAAGGGGAAGCGAGAGGGGCACACGGTCACTGAAGGTTATGTGGTGCGCCCCCTGATGACCTTCACATCACCTTGATCCATCATTTACATAACTTCCTTTCCTTGAATAATCCCTTTAGCTCGAGTACTTTTCCACAAAACACTCATGAACCATATGACCCATACTGGTCACACGACGTGTCTCCAAAAAATAGCGAAAATAATCTCAGCACCATACGTGCAATCTAGCATGACTCATGACCTTCTTCATATTAAAAAAAGAGATAGTAAAGGAGGAGGTGAGTAGGGTTCACTATTATGGAATAGCACACTATGTGCCTAGTGCACCCTCAGTGTGGTCCCATGAGACCCCAAGACAATCCTTCTAAGGACTCGTGAATGCCTTTTGACAATCATTCAGATCTCGTGAAGACCCATGGACATGTCAAAATGACAAAATTGATGTCCTTCGAACCAGAAGTCCTCAATAGTTGGAAATATTCTAAAAAGGACTTATAGACTTGTGGCTGTAGAAAATCTGGTGGTTCCCATGACATGTTCCACCGTAGAGACTCATGAAACCACATAACGCCAGACCCCGCATCAACTCTAGCTTGGACTCACACCAAATTCCCCACACAAACTAGCAAGTACGCACATGGATACACCTGTAAATTCTCTAATCCATCTCATAAGAAGGGTTTGGTTGGTTGGTTCATTATTCAGTTGATTGAATTCTATATGTTTGGACCCATTCCACTGTTATGCACGACGTTGCTCAAACTCTGGGCTTCTACACACATATGATTACATGATCGGTCAACTTTCATCCAGTTAATACACTGGTGGACTTACATATTCATCATGTTATAGGAATATGTACCTTAGTGTGATCAATAAAATATCACTCAATGGACTTCTAGCGAGACATATGAAAACCATATCACATGACCTCCAGATCACACAAGACCCAAAAAACCTAACACTAAACCAAACCTATGACCTCATAGCACAAGGGTAAAACACCCAAGACACAATGTAGAAAACCCAAGTAGAATAAATGGTAATTAAACCCAACCATATTTTCATGTGTTAACCAATAATACATGATGTTACTAAGTCGCACCTCCTGCACCCTTGCAACATCCCTTCATCATGTCATCTAGGATATGCAGAAAACACCGAACATGTCACAACAAGTCTTTCAAACCCTCTTTGGACACCACTTGGATCCTACAGACCCTCTAAATTCGTCACCCTGAACTAGAGACTTCCTCAAGATGTACCCCTAGACTTAAATAACATCATCCACACATGTCAGTCGAGTATCATAGACACATCTAGACATGACAATGCATCTCTCGTAGCGTACCCCTCGGACATGTTGTCCTGGTCTCGCGATGTCTCCCTGAGGTGTTATCCAAAACATAAGATGCCCCCCACTAGATGTGTTTTTCGGGTCTCATGATGTCCCTCAATGTGTTAGCCCAGACATGTGACACCTCTCATACCATGCCACCTTGGCTCTCACGACACCCTCCACATGTGTCGATCCATGACATGTGATGACCTCTAGGGTATGCCAATATGATCATGTGAAACCTTCAAGATAATAAGGCCTATTCACCCGGGTTTTCCTTGTGTGTAAGACCCAACATCTCCAAGAGAACTATAAGGACTCTGATTCCATCAATAACTGGGATATATAGGATGCCTCCTTAATGGCCTAAGCACCGTATTAAAGACCCCAAGGACGTCCCCAATTTGTAGATCCCATATCCGCAAATCCAAGAGACTGATCATGCACTCCCCCTTGTTTCTCACATTGAGCATAGATCACGTTGGCTTTGGGGGATACAACTAACACCTCATTAGGCATAGAATACCCATTCACTAGGTAACACTCAATGTGTAAGCCCCAAAATCTCCATGAGAACTATGAGGACACTAATTCCTACAATAACTAATATATATAGGATTCCTTTTAAAGTCATGAGATCAATATCAAACACTCCAAGGAATACCCCCAATACGTAGATCCCATATCCACACTCCATGAGGTTGATCATGCAATCTCCCTTGTTTCTCACAATAAGAATGGCTCATGTGGGCTTAGGGGGATACCACTAACACCTCATTGGGAATCAAATATTAATTCATCAGGTAAAACACAAGGTGTAAGTCCCAATATATCTATTAGAACTATGAGGACTTTGATTCCTGCTATAACTGTGATACGTAGGACACCTCCTTAATGGACTGAATTCCATATCAAACACACCAAGGATCTCCCCAATATGCAGATCTCATATCCATATTCCATGAGGTTGAACATGTAGTCCCCCTTGTTTCTCATAATGATCATGGCTCACGTGGGCTTGGGGGGATGCAACGAATGCCTCATTCAGCATAAAATACTCATTCACAAGAAAAATGAAAATGTGTAAGCCCCAATATTGACTGAACTATGATGAATCGGATTCCAACCACAACTAGGATACATAGGACATCTCTTCCAAAATTTATCTCAAATACTTGGTTTTTTGACAACCCCTATATCAGTCCTTAATACAAGACATTAAACTACAAGGATCAACCAAACTATGTGGGTTTTGATTCCTGAAATAACAAAAATACGTAGGATGACTCCCAATGAATCAATCCCATCCTAGGAAAAACAACCGCTTTCATAAAATGGAGCATGGCCCGAAGCACCTGGTCATAGGGTTTCATCATATATGCAACTGCTCAGTACTGTAAAGTGATGAAGAACCTCATATACATATGGATGGATTCACAAAAGATATTCCAATTTATCATACATAAAGGATACTTAACCCATAGCAGTTTTTTATGGTATCTTGTACCACACCAGGATTAGAAAGAGATTTGTGAACATGTTTTAAATATGTTATAGAGTCCTAGAGTCAGAAACATTTCCCACGAAAATATTGTGGTGAGATTGACCTACCATACTCTTGATCAATGTGAGTCCCCAAGAGTCACTAGGACTAAAATTCTGGACAACTACTGACCTTTTGATTGTAGGTATGTACCCATCTATGGTTGGGAGAATCATTGGGAGCTCTAGGGGAAAGTGAAAATTGTAATGCGATGAGAGGAACCCATTACAAGCCATGAAATCTTGACAATATAAAAATGGTGAACTCAATGTGAAACTCTAAAATAACAAATTGATTGGGTTATAATGCATCATACCATTTTATTTGTCCCCATACCCAAACAAAAATGATGAATCTGATGAAAATACCTCTAATAACAAATAATTGGGTTATAATCCGTCAATATATGTTGCTTTCCCCTTATATGAAAACAACACTAACAAGCTTAATGTGAACCTCTTAGGACACTTTTCTTTTTAAATCATATACAATCAAAGCAATAATACCATAATAAAATGGGATTCCTATAATTCTATCGTCACTTTGACAGGTCTACTTGAGCAGAATGGCCAGAAAGAGAATACATAAAAATTATGTTGACCGTGTATATATGATGATAATTTTTATTCCTATGATATAGAACTGATTGGTGCCTATGTTCCTTGTTGTTGGAATTACATCAGACTCTCAATTCAATGGAATGTATTCATCTTCCATCACTTGTTCTGATACTCCATTCGTTGTCGCAACCCCCCATGTGTTTTAAAATGGTGTCGCCTACCAAACGGCTCCAACATAAGGTAGAAAACAGGATGATTCATGAGTACCATCGATATGGTACAATCCTAACTATGGAAGATTATCATGAGATTCTATAAGAATCGTAGTCAGGGAGTCCACATCACTTGATGGAGATTTTATCTAAACTAATGGCCCACATCTCCACGACCAATCACTTCGGGAGCGTATCCTTAGAACATGACAACTACCACCTTCTATACCTGATGAAGGTGGATTAGGGGGCCAGATCCATCTTACCCATAGTCCATCCATAGACAAGGAGAGTCATAGCTAATCTTCATCACCAATTTCATCATAATGTTACCTATCAGCCACCTACTAATTTTACCTACTGACATACATCCGCCTAAAACACCCATGCACGGGCTCTGCTAAGTAAAACTCATCAAATATAGATGATTATAGATACCTAGTAAAGGGATAATTCCCCCAATACTGCTGAAGAAACATTCCAGTATACTTTGGTTGGGACCATCTTGGAGGCTCATATACCTACTCTTTCAAAACAAGTCTATGGTAATATTACCATAGAAAACATGGGGGAGGCTCATACTCCTACCCTGGTGTGTGAATCCCATTGACATATCTTGATGTCCCATGGAAGACATAAGTGGGGACACATCCCCACTTCAATAGAAGATATCTGTCAACAAGACATGGAGAAGAAAAATGTGTAGGATGATATCCTACCACACACTTTTCTAAAACTCCAATAAATTTTAGAAATTGCTTGAGAACTCCATCGGCATATTATGGAACTCTTACAGATCAAGGGACAGGAGCATACTTCAATCTCTACAGATGAAGGTTGAGGCATCAGACCAAGCTCATAATCCCATTCCAATCAACTCCAACTAGGTGAGAGCATCACATGCCTCGGGATAGGGGCACATTACTATCAAAGAAGTCCCACAACATAATATGGAGTCCCAGGATCGGTCTCATATCCTCATTCTAGTCGAAGCTAACAAGCTGAGAGTAACCCAACCCTCAAGACAAGATCATATTGCTTTCAATGTATCTTCTTGGAATACTCCAATTTATCACAGAAATAACAAACATATTCATACTTCTGCAAACAAACGATGATTCCCACATCATTACAAGGAAATACAAGAGAAGGATCATATTCCTTCTTCCATTCTGGAGTTATGTTGGTATATTTTGGCAGGGAATGCATATTCGGACCTGACATATACTCTTGATCCAATTGGGGCCAATTGGGTGAGACTAGCACACACTTTGGGGTAGGATCATACTTCTACCAACTAAGACTAGACACATATCCTGAAGGCCCATGATCTGGCCCATACCCCCATCTTGACTATGGCTTACCAAGTGAGAGTGGCCCACGCCTCAGGATATGCTCATATCCCTATAATAAATGATGCTTCTTATGAACATATTTTGAAAGCTCCTCAGTAGTGGGATCATGTCTCCACAACACCAGGTGATTATATAAAAATTCTCGAAACCATTTTATAGTAGGAACATATCCCTTTACGTGCATGAAAGGAAGGTTGGCATACTCCGACCACAACACAGAACATGACTCATATTTATAATCTGATCAATTCCAGTGTCCTTGATGTTGTTCGAGAAACACTCTCAACACCACAAGGGTTCGTCGACTCTTCTATTGATGTGGAACTGGGAGATGTTCATTACAATGATAGCCCTCATCATGGTAATGTGGATATTGATTGCAAGGTCATTTCTCCTAACATACACCATGGTCAACCTCCCCATGGTGATATATACCATGGGAAAGGTAGTCCTCCATTTATCCAAACACCTTTGAATAGAGAGTTGAACCAACAACTGACACTACTAGCTTCTAAGCCCATTCTTTCATGGATGCATACTCAGGGGACAATTAGATCAAAATGACCCTTGAGGATGAAGAATCCAACACCTTATTGGCACCCTAAGGGATATTCTTCTTCCAGTTCCTGCCTTTTGATTAAAGAATGATGGTTCCCCATGTTAGCACACCATGAATCACATCATTAATCTATTTTTTATAAGTATTATTAGGTGTTATGTTGATATATGGTTGATCAAATCCCATCAGTGATGTGATCACTTCACGGATCTCTAATAAATATTCAAGAAATTTCGACGACATAGTCTAAAGATGAATCTGCTAAAGTGCTCTTTTGGGGAAACATCAGGTAAATTCCATGGTTTTGTGGTATGCCACCATAGTATCATGGAAGACCCAGAGAAGACCAGTGATATCCTAGTAATTTCTCCCCTAAAAATCTTAAATAACTAAGGGGGATCCAAGGGAACCTCACCTAAATTTTAAGATTCATATCCAACCTAGCTAGTAAATCCATCCCCTTCATGAGTCTAAGGAAGAAGGTGGTCGCCAACCAATATGATGACGAGTGTCAAAAATATTTCGAATATATCAAGTAGTATCTGCTACACCCACCAATTTTGATACCTCTGGTGGAAGTTAGGCCACTCATCTTATATGTGGCCTCTATGGAACACTCACTAGGCACCTTCCTTTCACATAATAATAATGTGGGGATCAAGAATACTTTTTATTACCTTAGATAGAATATATTGAGAGCTGAGACCTGATATTCTGATATTGAAAAGAACTACCTTGCACTCATCTTAGTAGTGAAAAATATGTGGCATTACCTGTAACACCATGCGGTCCACCTGGTCTCTCATATCAACCCTCTCAATTATATCCATGGTCTCCCTCTATTTACTATGCACTTGGTTCAATATGAAGTCATTATACAACAATAAGACATCCATTTCACATCCCAGAAGTCAGTAAAATGGAAATATTTGGATGAATTCTTGGTTGCACATCCCTCTCCAAAAAATTCACTGGAGTACAAAGAGCTCCGAAACGAAGAGTAATTTTATGCCAAAAAAACTTCCTGAAAAATGGGAGATGTATTTTGATGGAACCACCCAGAGTCCTATTAGCACAATAATGGAAAACATAAAGCTCAATCAGGTTAGCCTAGGGGTTATATTTTCCTCTCCATAAAAACCTGTACTACCCTACTATTTCTCACTATCTAAAGCCTGTATGAAAAATTAGGCTGAATACCAATCCATCATGGATGGGTTGGAACTAGATTTACAGCTACACATAGCCTACCTGAACATCAAAGGGTATTTATAATTAAAGATATATTATATAAACGGATAATATTCCATCTATAAGGAAGAACTATCCCCTTTCAATGGCTATGTTAGGGGACCAATGGAGAAATTCCCCTTTGAGACGACATTGCATTATATCCCTCGATCACTGAATGATCATGCTGACACATTAGATAATGTATCCATCATCATGGAAAACCATAATCATGAGGAGGAAAACATCTGCATAACACATCTTTTAATTCTCTAATCGATCATCGTGTGTGATTTGAAGGATATCAATTGGGTCAGCACCACCCTATAGTGTGATGAATCAGTGATCCCCTCTCGGTGGATGGATCCCATAATCAACTATCATTGGGATGGAACTCTCCTGATGGATCGTGCTATAAAATAATATATCTGGTATCAAGCAACATAATTCACCATGTATGGTGGCCCAAATGATTAAAAAATCCAATAAAATCATGGTTTTGATGTAATTTTCTTCATGTGTATTGTAGAAGAAGAAACACTCACCGTCATGAAAGAGGTCCATGCAGGCTCCTGCAGTTCCGACCAATCTAGAACTAGGCTCTCCCACCATATCAAAAGATTGGGGTATTGCTAGAAGACCGTGATATAATACTGCATGGAATTCACAAAAAATTGACATGTGCTATAGATTTATGAAAACTTCATCCATCAACCCCTGGAATTACTACGTATGAACAAATATTCTTGGCCATTCTCTATTTGGGGGATGGATGTTGTGGGGTCATATCCCCCATCCACTGAAAACTAGTTCAATTATATCCTTACTTCAATCAACTTCTTATCCATATGGGATAAGCCAATTCCACTCAATGAAGTCAGAATGAATAATATCATCGACTTCAAAAAGTCTCATATGATCACCCGGTTTGGATTCCCTCACACGATATTGATGGAAAATGACACCATATTTTGTTCTACGGAGTTGAAGAGGCTATACCAGGAGTATAACATTAAATCCAATCACCTATCTCACTATTATGAGGTGTAAAATGGATAGATATAGTACTTCAATAAGACCATATAGAAAATACTCTTGGAGATGGTGAAAAAGGATAATATTTCTTGGCCATAAAAACTCTTCCATGATTTATGGGCCTATCGTACCACCACACATACTGCAACATAAGAAATGCCATAATCATTGGTGTATGAGATCGAGGAAGTGCTACCCATAGTGTTCTAGCTTCCCTCACTCTGAATAACTATGTGTGGGAAACTCTCAGATGATAAACAGAAAAAAAAGGGATGGAAATTGGAGAGGTTAGATGAGAATTGGTTGTGCACACTGCACAGCCTTGAGGTCCACTAGAACTTAATAGAACAAGCCATCAATAAAAAGGCTCAGCTCCATTAATTACTCTAGGGAGAACTGGTTCTAGCTCTCAAAAACCCAATGATACCAGAAAAGAAGTCCACAAAGTTCGAACCCAAGTGGTAGGTACCTTATGTCACACGTAATTTCTATCGTAATGGAGCATGTTTGCTATCCACCATGAATGGGGAACATGTCCCACCCCTACCAAAGTGATAATTCCTAAGAAATACTTTTCATAATTTCTAGAAATAGGGAATTCATGATGGTGTAAGTGCCATAATCATCTTTTATGCATGACATTAAACTACATGGAATGTCTTTCACATGATAATAAATTGTACAGGTGCATCCTCACTGCATGATGATAATATTTATAACCCCCAGAACTATGTAAGGATTGATTTTCATTTCTAATGGGATATATAAGGATTCTATGATCCTATATCATGGACCAGCCACCAAAAAACAAAAAATACTCCTATTGTATCATCCATTCCTCTAAAAAGTGTAAAGGACCCCTATACGTCTTTGTTTCTCTAGCTTATCATAGCTCATGCGTGCTTAGGAATTCTAGTAAGGGTTTACCCCTTTATGAAACAATGCATGAAGGTTTGAGATGACAATGAGTCCTTGCCGCATGATTTTAAACATCATGGTAAATTTCCCCTACATGACCTGAAATTATACTCTTATGTGGACCACAACTGAGAGGGACACCATTGTTCCAATCGGTCTCCTGCTGCACTAGCACTTCCAGAACTACATACGTCTTGATTCCCATCCTTATGGGATATGTAGTGACATCCAGATACATTATCATAGGGATTATTCAAATGCCTTCCATGGGAACGTATGGCACAACATGGACCTTCATGGACCTCATTCATGTCTGTTTATAGAAGTTCAAGTCATACATACCCCTCTGAGGTTCTCCCCCTCACATAATTATCACATGATGTTAAAATTCATGGTTATCCAAGAACCACGTATGACATGATTACTATCATCACATGATATTTAGTGATGCCCAAACCCCTATTTTAGGGCCCAACCATAGGATTTTCTTTCTTTAACATCGGGTGATCCAATGTTGTTACTACAAGGCATTAAAATGCATGCCCAACATCCTCACTAAATGACATAAAACTGTACGAACCCGCGACATCCATCTATAGTCACATCGGGTGACCCACGTCATTACCACATGATGTTAAACTAAATATAAATTTTTAATTTCTGCATAAAATTCAACTTCATGGTTCTTCTAGAACAGTGTGTGGATTGATTCCCACCCTTAAGGGATATATAGTAATTCCTAAGCATTTAATCCTTCGGTGTAGCCCAAGGTACCGAAAAACCTACCTTCTTTTAGCCTCTTGGCCTGATCCTCTTTCAGGGATGTATGGAATGGTTTAGATCTCTTAGGTATTCATTCATGTTGAGTTTGATTTATCACACCATGTGCATCCCCATTGAGACCTCATCCCCCTCAACTTCTTCCTTACCTCATGACTTTAAACTGCAAGGAATTCTTTGAACTATGTGTAGCATGATTCTCACTCCCATGAGATACATAGTGACACCTAGATCTCCATTACTAGTCCCACTACAACTATAAACAAGAGATAATTCTGACCTCTACATGTGGGATAAACCTGCGTACAGTACCTCCTTTTCCATGAACTATTTGGACTTTTATTCCTATCCTGTTGAGATAGGTAGGAAACCTCCATGGAGTTCAAGATCAATTTCTCATTGACCTTATCTATTCAATCATCTTCCAATTGGTTTTCCATCGTCCTCGCCACATGACGTTAAATTGCATGGAATATTTTCATCCCTACCACATGATGTTAAACTACATGGAATTATTAGAACTACAAAGTGCGTGATTGTCATTCTCATGAGATATGTAGAGACACTGAAACATTTTATCTTTGGGCCCAGCCATGGGTATAACCTCCTTTGGCCCCTTTGGATTGAGTTATCTCAGAAAAATTCATGGTTTGGATGATACCTCTTCACTCTTCATTCAAATTGGGATGATTTATGGCACCACATTTCTTATCTCCATCAAGAAATCCATCTTACGGTCTGAATCAGATGACCTTAAACTGTCTGATTATGTCCCTACAACATGACATTAAACTATACAGTTTCATCCTTAATGTATGATGTTAAACTGCATGAATGTATTTCCATTCAGGATGATGTAAAACTGTATGGTCCTTCAAAAACTGCAATTGGCTTGATTCTCACACCCATGAGATACGTAGTGACACCCAATTTCTCATACTTGGTCCCAACCGCAACATTACCACCTTTAATGTCATTTCTCACAGCCTTA
Source organism: Viscum album (assembly GCA_963277665.1). Lineage (NCBI taxonomy): Eukaryota > Viridiplantae > Streptophyta > Magnoliopsida > Santalales > Viscaceae > Viscum > Viscum album. The sequence goes on along the minus strand of CAUJRU010000412.1, from coordinate 229,456 downwards.
CTGTATGATGTTAAACTACATATAATATTCTAGGAACTATGTGTGGATTGATTCTCATTCCTATGGCATACATAGTGACATCCAAGTCCTCATCATGGGACCCAACCACAAAACATTACCACCTTGCACGTCGGTTCTCATGTCCTTATCGCATGACGTTAAACCGTATAGAGGAGTCTTCACCGTAAGACATTAAACTTCATGTAATTTTGTCCTACCTCATGATGTTAAAATGTATGGGACCAGGTCCCCACTATATAATGATAAACTATGTAGGTCATCATCCATCATACTTCCTTATCAAAGGACCACAAGAGCCTTACCTTGTCCAACTAGAGAATATAGTGCTTCCATCATATTTTTATGTACCTAAATCCATGTTCCACACTCCATGCCTTATTTTTTTCGGGCCCTCTCAAACCATTCACTTCCCTTGAAGAAGATAAGTGGTTTCTCTACTTGGAATGCTATTGATGGGAGGGATGAGACCCACCAACTAGATACATCTTGGCCTGGTGTAAAGGGCTTTCTAATTCTTGTGAGTCTGACGTTACCAATGTTGAACCCGTACCCCTATTATGTTATAGGCCATCCCCAAAATGATTGTCCCATGTCATCACTCATGACCTGATAAACTTGATCCATGATTTACGACATCTCCATAGCTCACTCAAAGGGATGTTGGAGTACTCATGACCCTGGGTATTTTAATTAGCCTCTTGTGTAACATCCCCATACTGAGTCCAAGTGGCATGACCTTAAACTACTCACACCTTAGTCAAAGTTGTATGACCTTAAACTCTAGAACATAATGGTCTAAATTACAATACCTTAAACTGCCAATGAAAGTGGCAGAATACTTCTCAGGTCAAAAAATCACAAAGGGAGGCCTGAGCAAAAGTGAAGTATTGGCCTGCTAAACTCTTCACCTTTATAGTTAAGGTAAAAATTAGGGGATAATTAAATAAGTAATAAAGCTCGTAGGGTATATTCTATAGCCTTATTAAAATCCATGCTATGCTCACAAGACCCCCTAGTCCAGGAATGAATTAGAGAAATGATTCATCACATATCATCACCATGAGAATATGTTCGACAGGTGGTGGCCCAAATTTTAAGGTGATCAAACCATTATTGGATATTACATTTTCCATATATCCCACTTCATAATCCAAAGCATCTCAGGTCGTTTCAAATCTATCATTTCCCAAAAGAGGAAAAGAGATCTCTCCACTTGGCCATGTTATTGATGTGAGGTCTTAGAAAAACCAACCATAGACATCTTGTCCTAGTGTAAAGAAATTTTTTATTCTTTTCATCCTGATGTTCCCATGATGGAAACCAACACTCAATTTTGTTATAGGTTCCCTCTAGGGTGGTTTTACCATACCTTCCTCATGACCCACATGCTTTGGAATATGATTCATTGTCTCCATATTATATTATTCAAGATGATCTGGTATCCTCGGCATTGTGCCACCATGTTTTCTACCCATTATCGAAGCTGCAATGTAACCATTGATTTTTGAACCTTTTGATGGCTCACACCTTGTGATTCAATACCACAAGGTATAAGGGCTCAAGTTGTTCAATTAAGAGAAAAATTTCATATGGTTCTAGAATCTTTCATAGATTCCCTTCCTTATATACCCAACTTCATCATCATGATTTTTTTGCCTTCATAAATATTTCATACCCCTAGGAAAGGAAAATGGATCTTTCCACTTGACCATGCTATTGATGATGGGGCTTAGACCCACCAATTGGAAACATCTTGGCCCATTGTAATGGGAATCCTAATCCTTGAGAGCCTCAACAACACCAAGACAGAACCAAACACCCACATAGTGTCAAGGGATATAATAGGCTTGCCTAATATAACACCCCAAGCTTCCATGGTATGCTTCTCATTGAATAATACAGTAGCGTGTGTTGTACGCAACTTCGAGTTCTAACACACCACAGCCAATCAAACTAGCCGTTATGAATATTAATACCCACTTTTCGAAATTTTATAAATTTTATCTTTCAAAATGGACTTTATTTTTGGATTTGGAATATTGAAATTATCTTAGGGTAATGTTTTGTTATTTTTCTGAAAACTTTCAATTTTTGATGAATAGTGAAAAACACAGAGTTATAGTTTAAAAAAAATTATTCAAATAATTGTTTATTTTATTTAAATTTATTTTAGGTAAAAATAGATACACAATACCTATATAAGTTCAATGAAATTCATTGGATTCAACTTATAATAATTTTAGATATATAAACATTTTATTGAACTCTTTACCGTCTTTTACCCAGCTCCTAGGAGAATTTGAAAATTCACATAAAACATAATTTTACCGCTTCTGTGAGTAGAATTTTGAAAATCTGTGAGGCAATTTTAACAACAAGGAGTAAATTTTTTTTCAATAAGGTAAAAATAATATTTGTCGAATAGTAACTTTTTACTTTTATTTACCACGGTTAAAAGTAAATAGGATAATTAAGGGTACAAAAGATATTATTATTATCGTAAAACATTTCCTAACTCTATTGTATAAGTATAATTCGACCAAAAACAACTTTAGGAATAAAATATGAACCTCTTTGGTCCACTTGGATTAGATTAGGACATTTATTATTATTTAATTCAAAGAAGAGTTAAAAGAGATAAAATCAAAGTTAAATAACTAAAACATTTTTAATATAGGTTTATACATAAGATAATTTCGATTATAGATATTAATTAGAAACATAATAAGATTTCCTAAATAATGGTATTTTATTTATAAATTTTAGACATTAAATAACTTAATTTATTTATGACACAATGGTGACGCAGTAATTACTTAATTAATGAAATATTAAAATAATTGATATTATAAATATCCAAATAAATATAATTTGAGACTTTTTATAAATTACACTAATTTTATAGGTTAATATGACATGTTAGTAATGATTTAATTAACTTTTTTCGAAGTAATAATTCTCTTATGATTTTCACAAAAATCAATTTCTAAATAGTGTCAAAATTGACATAAAAGAGTTTTTAAAACAAATATTATATTATTAATTGATATTCTATTCCTAGAAATCTAAGGTTCATCCAAAGGACTTATATAGTGATATGTGTATCATTAATAAACAACTTAGGGTTCTATTGGAAGTATATAGAATGTTTATTAACCATATAATATAAAAATACAAAGAGAGATGGTAAATGTCAAACTATTTAACTAAGAGTTAAATATAAATGATAAGGTTAATATAGTAACCCAAATTTGTCTAAAATATGTTGGTTGAAATTATTTCGATCCATACCCACCTTATATGAGAAATAAGTAACTTTGGAGCCTTTATAAACCGAATATGAATTTATTATAAAATAATATGTTACGTTTTCCTAAGGTGCCCCTCACCCCTCTTATAAAAGGGCACATTCCCTTCTCTAAAATTCATACCTTAAAAGCCTTTTGGATTGGAAAAAACCTACCCAAATATCCTCTAAACTTCCCTCAATTCATCCTATAGGCCTTAGTTTGATCGTAAAGCCATCCTAAGGAGCCCTTTGATCAAATAAAAAGGAAGAACCCGAAGAAGAGGTAATGTTTTCACCACCCTCTTTCCAGTTCCTTTCTTATTCAACTTCTTACTTCTTTATTATTTCACTTATTAAATAATAACTCCAGTATATTATGTATACTGTGATGTTATTATAAATATGGTACAACCATATTCTGTATTCTATCCATCCTTTGAATGACATGTCACCATACGTGCGTACGTACGGCTTACCGTATCCACATCGTGCTATAATTGTTATTCAAAACATTATTGTTTGGATGGGTATGATAATGATGTGTAATTGAAGTAAATAATAAATATAACATTATAATGATTCTATATATATATGATATAACATCTATTAATATATTATTTTAATATCAAAATAATGATATTGTAGCTCGTGCGTACGTACGGACTACCGTCTCCACGAACGCGATGAGATTCATTCCCCATCATATCCATTCAAGTATAATTCTCATTTGATGATTAAAAATAATGTTTAAGGATGTGATATCATTCTGGATATTAATAAGATACTACCTATCCATAACAAACACAGATTATGTAACAAAACATATAAAAGAAAATGAGTAAGTTAACACCCGAAACGACGATAATACTAGGATATTATTAACAAAGCAATGTTAAAAGATCATATATGATATCATATTAATAAATATGATTATTTTATAATTTAATAAGAATTATTTATCCATTATACAGGAGGTTAAACTACCCTCAACCAAGGAAAAGTACAAGGTAAGGGTTTATTTTACAATCTCTTCATTATCTGAGGTTGTTTATTTATAAATATCTACTGGGACCTCTTTATCATCCACATCCATGTCTCTTAAAAATGTATTTCAAAACATTCTTACTATTTTAGAATATGCTTTAATGTCATTTATACCCTTTTTTGACTATTTATAAGATGTTTATAAAGGAATCCTTCCATCATTTTCCAAACAAGGTATCTTTTTAACATTTTCGACAGAATTAAGGTAAAAATGTATTTTTAACTTATACGGCATGTACAGATATTTTACACTGTTATAAAATCATTAAATCTTCCATTACAAGCTTTAAATAAATTTTCAAACTAAATGTTTTATTTTATAATTATGTTACTTTTAAAGGATTTCAAAAAAAGAGATATTTCTCTCAAACAGTTTTGATTTCATCTATGTCAACATCCTTTGATGGATTTTAAGCTTATTTGAAGTTGATTTGTTATGATACAAAACATCCATATTGAATTGAATGTTTTGTGATATGTTTGACTTTAAATGTCTTATTTTTATACCATTCATGGTTTATGGAGAAAGTATTTTCATTTTGTATGCTAGTTATAATACGAATGTTTATGTTATGTTTAAACCTATTCATATGAGGAATGTATTGGAGTTAATAAGTGATGGGTGGAGCCCACTATAGCTCCTCGATGCATCAGTTGGTCTCATGCGACAAACTATTGTATTGGCAAAAGGCCTTGAAAAAACCTTATTTGTAGTCTTGGTACAAGGAATTTACTATGTGGATATGATATTCTGGCATTATGCATTACATCATTATGAATATGGTTATTGATATTGCATGTGCTTATTCGATTAGTAGAATATCTATGTGAATAAGTAAATGGCATTATTTTATTTTATTTTTTCCATATTATGCTAATGTTCAAGTTTAAAAGTCTTTTGTTTTAGTTATACATTGCCTTAAATGTTTAAGCTTATTTATGAAATTTTTCGCTATATTGTTATCCTTATTGAGAATATGAGCTCACCCCTTTCTATGTTTCAATTTTCCTAATATGTGAAGAAGTATTTTATTAATGACCTACAGGGATAGTATGAGGGGATATGAGTATGGTGTATGGAGACAACATGTTGTTGTAGTTTTTCATTTTATAATGTAATGTAAACTTTTGGAACGTATCTAATGATTCCAATGATACTAAAAAATAGGTATTTAGAGACTTGATCTTTTGTGATCATGCCAATGTTATGTAATAATGCCCTAACTCTAGGTAACTGGGGACGGGTCATTACTGTTGGTATCGGAGGAAGTTTAGTATAATCCATGGGAGCTAGATTTAGATAAACACTGATTAGAGCACACGGACCTAAGATGGACTTTGAGGATTAGTATAGAAGAACTTCCTAGATTTTTGGTATTGTAGTGATTTTGTCAGTTTTCCAAGAAATATATCCCTGTATGGATACAAACTAGTATAGGTGGATATGGCACAAATGTACCAAGGGGTGAAACCCAAAAACACCGCTTTGAGCTAGACTCGAATAAGAACTGGTGCATGACAATGGGCCTTTCTTCACTCTTGGTTATGACACTCCTATGGGATATGCTTAGAATAATTCTCATTTTCATTACAAACCATTAGGAAGGGTTAATGAGTACATACTTCCTCAAAGAAAACATATTTATTATTATCAATTATATCCATAAATTGTTCAATTTATTTTTAAGTGTTTTTCAAGTTTAGATTTATGTATTGCAATTCATAAACTAATCTAGTGTTTGCCATTTTTTAGAAATGGAACCTAGTGGAAGGAATAGAGACCATATCAATTCATGCACTCCATGTAGGTATTCCCCTCCTGCTCAAGATAATTATAATAGAGATGTTGGTGCAACTGGTGTTGATCAACTAATCACCATACTGGGACAACTCACTCGGGTTATGAATAATAACCTTACCCGTATGGAGGACCCTGATCCACAAAGTGGAGGATCAATGTTAGATCACTTCATGATTCAAAAACCACCAACATTCAATGGGATTACAAATCCCCTAGTATCTTAGAAATGGATAAATTCCTTAGAGAAAATGTTCCATTCCTTGGGGAGTAGTGAAGGGGAATAAGTTATCATGGCAGTTTACCGGCTTACTAGAGATGCTGATCAATGATGGTCATTGATTCAAAACATGAAGGAAGATGTTGAAGTATAAAATATTAAATAGAGGGAGATCAAAGAGCTTTTCTTAGAAAAATACTTTCCTCGTGGCCATCGAGCAGATATGGAATGGCAATTTCTGATTCTGAGATAAAAGGAAGATGAGAATGTCGCAAAGTATGAGGCTATCTTTACAAGGTTAGTGAGGAATGCATCAAATTATATACATAACCCAAGGAGTAAAATTGATCATTTCATTTATGTGTTAAGACCATTTCTCCATCGAGCATTTGTCTCACAACCCTTATCATCATATGAAGATATTATCTCATGTGCTATCAAGACAGAAAAGGAATTCTCTAAGTCTTACGACTTTAATGCAAAGAAAGAGAAGAAGAGATCTGATGATCACTCTAGGAATGGAAATAGGGGGATTAAGGGAAAATTTTAATATCCATACTATAGTAAATGTTGGACAAAACACCCTGGTACTTGCTTGAAGGGAATGGGAGTCTGTTACAACTGTGGTGAAAAAGGCCACTAAGCTCATGACTGCAAGGGGAAGAAAGAAGCTACCGATGTTCAATACTACAATTACAGGGATATGGGACATTATGCAAATGAATGTCCTAATCATCAGGGGAACGTACCTCAGAAAAGGCCAAGGGATCAAGGCCAAGCTTATTTTATCACTACTACTCGGGTAGAAGCTCTGAAAGACGTGGTGGCAGGTAATTTAATGGTTTCCTCAAGTTTAGCAAATGATTTATTTGATTCTGGATCATTGCATAGTTTCATATCTTCTTAGTTTGCTAAAGAAATTAGATATTTCCAATTTTATTTAACAAGGGTGTTTTCAGTTAAAACTCTTTAGGGAAGTATCATCGCAATAAATTTTTGTGAATCAGTCCCCATTAGAGCATATAAATGTTCTTTATCTGCTGATCTCATCGTCATACCCATGATTGAGTTTGATATAATCCTCGGTATGGATTGTATTTCAGACCATGATGCGAGGATTTATTGTAATAATAAGGAGGTTACGATTTTTGATGATGATGATAAAGAACACCTTATCTTTAGAGTAGAATCGTCACCACCTAATTCTTATCTAGATCCACCCCCAATAGCTCAACTAAATTCAATTATTGGAGAAGAAGAGAATGAAATAACTGTGGTTTAGGAAAGGAATGTTCAAATAGAGGATGTACATATTGTGAAAGAATATGTATTTTTTTTTTCAGAAGATTTACCTAGACATCCTCCAGAACGAGAAATTGAGTTTTCCATTGATTTAATTCCTAGTTCAAGGCCTATATCGAAGACCCCTTATAGAATGGATACAGTGGAATTAGTTTAACTAAAGAAACAACTAGAGGAATTGAGTAATAATGGATTTATTTGCCCTAGTGTTTCCTCATGGGGAGCCCCTGTCCTCTTTCTTAAGAAGAAATATGGATCTATGAAGTTATGTATCCACTACAGGGAAATCAATCCTATAACAATAAAGAATAAGTATCCCTTACCTCGCATTGATGATTTATTTTACCAACTACATGGAGCTCAATACTTTTCAATGATTGAAATTTGATCTAGATACCATCAGTTGTCTGTGAAGAAGGAAGACCTTCCGAACACAGCATTTTGAACCAGGTATGGGCATTACGAGTTTACAGTAATTCCTTTTGGGATGACTAATGCACCCTCTGTCTTCATGGATCTAATGAATAGTGTTTTCAAGTAATATCACAATGATATTGTAGTGGTATTTATTTTTGATATCTTAGTATACTCCAAAAGCTCCTAAGATCATGAAAATCGCTTGTGCATTATCTTGAAGTCTCTTAGAAGACATGAATTATATGCGAAGTTTAGAAAGTGGAATTCTGGCTTCAAGAGATTTTTTTTTCTTGTCCATATTGTCTCTAAGGATAGAATATCTATTAATACTTCTAAGGTAAGAGAAATCCAAGAATTTCCAGCACCAACGATTATAACTGAGGTACGCGGTTTTATTGGTTTAGCAGGTTGTTATCGATGTCTCGTCCAGAATTTTTCCTGATTGGCTAACCCATTAACGAAGCTCACATGTAAAGGGGTTAAATTTGTTTGGACAAAAGAGTGTGAATAATGTTTCGAATAACTGAAGAGAAGATTATTTAATGATCTTATATTGACTCTAATATCGTGGAATGATGGGTTTGTTATTTATAGTGATGCATCGAAGAAAGGACTTGGTTGTGTCCTTATGCAGAATGAAAGGGTTATTGCCTATGAATCATGACAGCTAAAAATTCATGAGCAAAACTATCCTACTCATGATCTTGAGTTAGGTGTTGTAATATTTTCTTCGAAGATATGGAGACACTATCTCTATGGGGAAAAATGTGAGATTTATACTGATCATAAGAGTTTGAAGTATATTTTCTCATAGAAAGAACTCAACATGAGTCAAAGGAGATGGCTTGAACTACTCAAGGATTATTATTACACGATAAACTACCACCCGAGGAAGGCAAATAAGGTGGAAGATGCTTTGAGCAGAAAGGATCATGGAGTTTTGAACATTATGAGAGTTTAAAGGGATCCAATTTTCATGGATCTAGTAAAGTTGAATATGGGAATAACCATGGATGGTGAAACATCGATACTTTTTCAAACGGTTTCCAAACCATCTTTACTAGAAAGGATAAAGAGTTCTCAGACCAATGATGAAGAGTTTCAAAAGAAGATTAAAGCTGTGAATGATGGGAGATTGAGTGAATTTGTGTACGAAGATGGAATTTTTAAATTTGGGAAGAGACTTTGTGATCCCGAGATACCTGATCTAAAAAGGGAATTGTTGGACGATGCTCATAGTTTCAATTTCTCTATACACCCTGGGAGAACCAAAATGTATAGAGATTTGAAAGAACATTTTTGGTGGGACAACATGAAGAGGGAGATTGCTGATTTTCTGTCAAGATGTATGGTTTTTCAAAAAGTGAATGATGGAAGGCAACAACCTAGAGGATTCATGCAACCTCTTTTCATACCTGAGTGGAAATGGAATAATATCACGATGAAATTTTTCATGGTACTAACAAAGACTCCTTGAAGGAATGATGCAATATGGGTCATTATTGATCGTCTAACCATGTCAGAACATTTTCCTTCTATAAGGGAAGATCTACCACTTGAACATCTAGCAATACTATTTATTAATGAAGTTGTGAGACTTCATGGAGTACCCCTATCAATTGTTTCGGATCGTGATCCCCATTTTACTTCAGGATTATAGAAAAGTCTTCAGAAAGCCCTGGATACTGAACTTCATTTGAGAACTACCTACCACCCTCAAACTGATGGAAAATCAGAACAGACTATTCACACCTTAGAAGACATGTTGATATCCTACTCACTTGACTTTCAGGGTATGTGGGATCAATATTTACCTCTAGTAGAATTTTCCTATAACAATAGCTTCCATTCAAGTATCTGGATGGCACTGTTTGAATCATTAAATGGAAAGAGATGTTACACACCAAACTGTCGGGATGATGATGGTTAAAGAAACCTCATAGGCCCAAAACTAGAGGAAAAGATGGAAAAGGTGAAAGTAATCCAAAGCCACATCAAAGCAGCTCAAAGTAGGCAGAAGAGCTATGCTGACGGCCGAAGGAAGGATTTGGAATTTTCAGTAGGAGATCATGTTTTCTTGTATGTATCTCCATGGAAGGGAGTTATATGTTTTGGAAATAAAGGTAAATTGAGTCCCAGGTATATAGGAACTTTCAAAATTCTAGAACGAATTGGGGCTGTAGATTATCATTTGGCAATGCCGCCAAATCTCTACAAAGTTCACAATGTGTTCCATGTATCACTATTGAGAAAATACATGTCTGACCCAATGCATGTACTCACTTATGAGGAAGTAGAACTGGAACCCGATCTATCTTACTACGAAGATCCCGTTAGGATTCTTTGTACAAGAGAACAAGTGCTGAGAAACCAAAAAAATTGTCTGGTAGAAGTTCTATGGAGAAACGATAAGATGGAAGAGGCAATGTGGGAACCCTAGGAACTTATGATGAAGAACCAGCCAAGTATTATTTTGCAGTAATATCCTATAAATTTCAAGGATGAAATTATTTGAAGGAGGGGATAATTTAACACCCCAATCATCCACGGTACACTTCTCATTGAATAATACAGTAGCGTGTGTTGTACACAACTTCGAGTTCTAACACACACCCCAACCAATCAAACTAGCCGTTTGAATAGTAATACCCACTTTTTAAAATTTTATAAATTTTATCTTTCAAAATGGACTTCATTTTTGGATTCATAATATCTAAAATATCTTAGGGTGAATTTTTGATATTTTTCTAAAAACATTCAATTTTTTATGAATAGTGAAAAACATTGAGTTATAGTTTAAAACCAAATTTTTATTCAAATAATTTTCTATTTTATTTAAATTTATTTTAGGTCAAAATAGATACATAATACCTATATAAGTTCAATTTAATTAATTGGAGTCAGTTTATAATAATTTTAGTTATATAAAAATTTTGTTGAACTTTTCACTGTCTTTTACCCAACTCCTAGGAGAATTTTCTAATTCACAAAAAACATAATTTTACTGCTTCTGTGAGTGGAATTTTGAAAATACAAGAGACACCGTTTACATCAAGGAGTAAAATGTGGTTCAATAAGATAAAAATAATTTTTGGTGAATCGTAACTTTTTACTTTTATTTACCACGGTTAAAGTAAATTGGGTAATTAAGGGTAAAAATGATATTATAATTACCCTAAAACATTTCCTAATTCTATTGGATAAGTATAATTAGACCAAAAATAAACTTTATTAATAAAATATAAACCCCTTTTGTCCACTTGGATTAGATTAGGACATTTATTATTATTTAATTCAAAGAAGAGTTAAAAGAGATAAAATCAAAGTTAAATAACTAAAACATTTTTAATAAAGGGTTATACATAAGATAAATTCGATTATAAATATTCATTAGAAATATAAAAAACTTTAGTACATAATGGTATTTTATTTATAATTTTTATACATTAAATAACTTAATTTATTTATGACACAATGGTGATGCCGTAATTACCTAACTAATGAAATATTAAAATAATTGATATTATAAATATCCAAATAAATATAATTTGAGACTTTTTATAAATTAAACTAATTTTATAGGTTAATATTACATGTTAGTATTGATTTAATTAAAAAATTTCTAATTAATCATGCTCTTTTGATTTTCACAAAAATCAATTTCCAAATAGTGTCAAAATTGACATAAAAGAGTTTTTAAAACAAATATTATATTATTAATTGATATTATATTCCTAAAAATATAAGGTTTGGAAAAAAGACTTATATAATGATATTTGTATCATTAATTAACCACTTAGGGTTCGATTTGAAGTATATAGTAAGTTTATTAACCATATAATATAAAAATACAAAGAGACACGGTAAATGTCAAACTATTTAACTAAGAGTTAAATATAAATGATAAGGTAAATATAGTGACCCAAGCATGTCTAAAATCTATTGGTTGAAAGTATTTCTACACATACCCACATTATCTTCTAAATAAGTCACTTTTTAGACATTATATAGCGAATATTAATTTATTATAAAATAATATTTTCTGTTTTTCTTAAGGTGCCCCTCACCCCTCTTATAAAAGGGCACTCCCCATTCTCTCAAATTCATACCTTCAAAGAATTTTGGATTGGCCAAACCCTACCCAAATATCCTATAAACTTCCCTCACTTCATCCTAGAGGAATTATTTTGATCATAAAGTCAACCTATAGAGCCCTTTTGATCAAATAAAATGGAAGAACCTGAAGAAGAGGTAATGTTTTCACCAACCTCTTTGAAGTTCCTTTCATCTTCAAATTCTTATTTCTTTGTTATTTACATTATAAAATAATAACTCCAGTATCTTCTATATAATTTGATTTTATTATAAATATGGTACAACCATATTTATTATTCTATCCATCCTTTGAATGACATGTCACCATACGTGCGTACATATGGCTTACCGTCTCCACATCGTGGTGTAATTATTGTTCAAAACATTATTATTTGGATGGGTATGATAAAGAGTTGTAATTGAATAAATAATAAAAATAACATTATAATGATTATTTTTATATGATATACCATCCAATTATATATTATTTAAATATCAAAACAATGATAGTGTCACTCGTGCGTACGTACAGACTACCGTCTCCACGAACGTGATGAGATTCATTCCCCATCATATCCATTCAAGGCTAAGTTTCATTTGATGATTAAAAAAATGTTTAATGACTTGATATCATTCTAGATATTAATAAGATACAACCTATCCATAACAAACATGTATTATGTAACGAAAACATATAAAATAAAATGAGTAAGTTAACACCCGAAATGATGATAATACTAAGATATTATTAACAAAGAAATGTTAAAAGATCATATATGATATCATATTAATTTATATGATTCTTGTATAATTTAATAAAAATTATTTCTCCATTATACAGGAGGATAACTGACCCTCAACCAATGAAAAGTACAAGATAAGGGTTTATTTCACAATCTCTTCATTATCCGAAGTTTTTTATTTGTAATTATGTACTGGGACCTCTTTATCATCCACATCCATGTTTCATAAAAATGTATTTCAAAACAATATTACTATATTAGACTATGGTTTATAGTCATTTATACCCTTTTTTGAATTTTTATAAGATTTTTATAAAGGAATCATTCCGTTGTTTTTCAAACAAGGTCTCTTTTTAACCTTTTCTACAGAATTAAGGTAAAAATGTCTTTTTAACTTATATAGAATGTGCGGCTATTTTATTCCATTATAAAATCATTTAACATTACCTTACAAGATTAAAATAATATTTTCAAAGTAAATGTTTTATTTTATAATTATGTGACTTTTAAAGGATTTCAAAAAAAGAGATATTTCTCTCAAACAGTTTTGATTTCATCTATGTCAACATCCTTTAATGGATTTTAAGCTTATTTGAATTTGATTTATTATGATAAAAACTTCCATATTGTATTGAAGGTTTTGTGATATTTTTTACTATGTATGTGTTATTTTTATACCATTCATGGTTTATTGAGAAAGTATTGACATTTCGTATGAAAGTTTTAATACGAATATTTCTATTGTGTTTAAACCTGTTCATATGAGGAATGCATTGGAATTAATAAGTGATGGGTGGAGCCTGCTATAGCTCCTCAATGCATCAGTAGGTCTCATGAGACAAACTAGTGTCTTGGCACAAGGACTTGACATAATCTTATTTGTAGTCTTGGCACAAGGCCTTGACTATGTGGTTATGATAGTCTGAAATTATACATTGCATCATTTTGAAAGTGGTTATTGATATTGCATGTGATTATTAGATGAGTAAAATATCCATGTGAATAAGTAAGTGGAATTATATCATTTCATTTGTTCCATATTATGCTGATGTTAAAGTGTAAAAGGATTTTATTTTAATTATACATTTTCTTAAATGTTTATGCATATTTATGAAAGATTCTGCTAAATTGTTATCCTTACTGAGTATCCGAGCTCACCCCATTATATTTTTTAATTTTCCCATGATGCGAAGAAGTATTTTATGAATGACCTGCAGGGATAGTATGAGGGGATATGAGTGTGGTATATAGAGACAAGATGTTGTTGTAGTTTTTCATTTTATAATGTAATGTAAAATTTATGAACGTATCTAGTGATTCTAAGGATACTAAACTAATAGGTCTTTCAAGACTTGATCTTTTGTGATCATGCCAATGTTATGTAATAATGCACCGACTCTGGGTAACTGGGGTTAGGGCGTTACACCTACCCCATTCCATATTACCTGGATCAAACTTTTGTATTGTGACTTACATCACCCACATTCCCACTATCCAGGTGGACTTAGCTACCCCAATATTTGTTCCATCAAACATATTCACCCCATAAATTCCTTCATCTCCCTTTTAAAAGAGTGGATATCATCTTTTCTTGCCCATGCTATTGATTCATAAGGGATTTAACCCACCAGCTAAAAGTATCTCCCCTTAAAATAAAAGGAACTCTTATCCTCATGAGACATGTCAGTACCATGGACAAACGCATCACCCCATAGTGTTTTGAGTCATTTATAGCCTTCTATCCCGGTATTCCATGAAGCTCTATGTTAAAAACACCTAAACTAAATCAAGAAAAGTTCCGAGCTAAAACACACTAAACTAAAGTAACAGAAGGTTTGAGTTAAAAGGACATAAACAGAAGAAATATATGGTTTGATCTAAAAGACCCTAAAATAAAGAAACCAATGGTTATAGATAAAAGTCCATAAATTATATAGTAGAAGGTCTGAGATAAAAGACCGTAAATTAAAGATAAAGAAGGTCTGATCTAAAAGACACCGAACTAAAGCAACAAAAAGTCTGAAATAAATGACGTGAAACTAAATCAACAGAAGGACCAAGATAATATACTCTAAAATAAATTAGAACAAGGTCTAATCTAAAAGTCCCTAAACTAAAGCAGTAGAAGGTTTGAGCTCAAAGACCCATAATAGAAGCAACAAAATGTCCGAGCTAAAAGTCCCTAAACTAAAGCAATGTATGGTCCGAGATAAAAGACCATAAATCAAAGAAACATGTGTTCTGAGCTAAAACCATACACTGAATCATGTGACAGATATTTTGGGGCCCACAATACGGCCCTTTGGCACCCGAGCTACTATCCGCGAACATGTAAATCACTCATCCTCCAGGACAAATCCCTTTCTCCAAAGATTTCCCTCCTCATAAAGCATTCATGCTCATTCATCACAAAGTGAAGGATGGACATCATTGGTGATTCTCATGATATTGGATTAATGAAATATCATGCACATTGTGAATGAAAGAAAACTGTATGAAAACATATAATGTTCAGTAGATCTTTTCTCTAATATCATGTTGAAGGAGGAATCCATCATCATTTAGATATGTGAAAAAGTGCTCTACATTTACCTTAGAACTACATTCATTTTTGTGTTGAATGAATCTAATTCTAAGGGGGGACATTTACTGACACTCATAATTGTCCATCACACACTATTTTGTGTAAGGATACAGATCCTAAGTAATTGGATGATCACAATTAAGAATGACATATGCCAATTATATTTGGGATAGTAATGTTGTTTGCGACAGTTGGTCAAGTATTATTATTTTTTTTATTATTTTTTGTTATCAAATAATAAAAATGGTAATTAATAAGATGAAATGTAAATATAAATCTTAATTTTTATTCAAAGAGGGGCATATCACATGTGTAAAGAAGGTGGATTCATGTTTCCATATTTAACCCGATGGTACTAGGGTTTCGGCTCTCCCCTATTGCAACATGAATTTTTATCGCACATCAGGTCTAGCGTAAAACCCAACTTGCACTGGAACTCCTCAAGAACATAACACTGAATAGATTTCTGCTACCAATCCTTTGGGTGACATCCCATTCTCCCTGCAAAATAGGGCATCGTGAACCCAATAAGGGTTATGCAAAGGAATTTTTTTAAAATACAATTTTTTAGAAAAATATTTTATAAATAATGGTTAGGTTAAATTTTTTTAAAAAAAATTATCTCAAAAGGTGGTAGGGGAGTTTCCGCCTTTAGGTTTCGGGCGAAAGGTAGCAGAAATCTATTCAGTGTAAAACAAAAAAAGACTATAAAATATAAACTATAAGACCAATATAAATGAAACTTAAAACATGGATTAAACATATAGAAAATAGTGTAAAACAAAAAAAAATCATAAAAATTGATGATAAAAAATAATTTATAAGATTTCAAAACCACATATAGGAAACTTAAAAAGATTCAAGTACGTGACTTTAAAAGACTATAAAATATAAACTAGAAGGCCAATATAAATGAAACTTAATACATGGATTAAACATATAACAAATGTTTGAAAATAAAATAAATTTCATAAAAAATGTTGATGGAAAATAATTTATAAGTTTTCAAAGAAACCTATATGAAACTTAAAAATGATTCAAGCACGTGACTTAGAAAGCATATAAAATATAAAATATAAGACTGATATAAATGAAACTTAAAACATGGATTAAAAATATGAAAAATATTTGAAAATAAAAATAATTTCGTATAAAAGTTTCAAGAAAAATAATTTATAAACATTCAAAACCACCTACTTGAAACTTAAAAATGATTCATGTATGTGGCATTGAAATACTATAAAATATAAACTATAAGACCGATATAATTTAATGATAAAACATGGATTAAACATATAATAAATTATTAAATTATTATATTAATATTATTAATAATTCATTATATAATAATTAATTAGTAAATTAGTAATTATTAATAATTCATTATATGATAATTATCCAATTAATTAGTAATATAATTATTCAGTATATAATGGTTTATTAGTTAATTATTAATATAATTATAAGTTATATTTATTCATTATATATAATAATTAGTATTTATTAAAAATTATTATATGATAATTAATTAGTTAATTGGTAAAATAATTATTAAGTATATAATAGTTAATTAGTTAAGTAGTAATATGATTATAAATTATCATTATTCATTATAATTATTAACAATAATTATTCATTATAATTACTAATTATAATTATTCATTATAATTACTAATTATAATTATTCAATATAATTACTAATTATAATTATTAATTATTAATTATTAGTTATTAATTAATAACTAATAATATAATTATTAATTATACAACTATTATTTGTATAATAATTTGTTACTTAATTAGTAATTATTAATAATTAATTATATAATAATTAATTAGTTAAATAGTAATATAATTATTTAATTAGTAATATAATTATTAATTATATAATAATTAATTAGTTACATAGTAATATAAATATTAATTATATAATAATTAATTAGTTAATTAGTAATAAAATTATTAATTAAATAATTTTTAATTTGGTAATTAGTAATTATTAATAATTAATTATATAGTATCTAATTAGTTAATTAGTAGTATAATTCATAATTATATTTTAGTTAATTAATTAATTTTTTGACAAAGATAGTGTCGAGACCCATTTTATAATTAATTAATTAGTAATATAATTATAAATTATAATTATTTGTTATAATTATTAATTAGTATTTATTGAAAATTATTATATAATAATTAATTAGTTAACTGGTAATAAAATTATTAATTATATAATAGTTAATTAGCTAGTTAATAATATAATTATTCAGTATAATTATTAATTAGTAATTATTAAAAATTATTATATAATAATTATTTAGTTAATTAGTAATAAAATTATTCTTTACAATTATTCATTATAATTATTAATTATTAATTATTAATTATTAATTATTAATTACAAATATAATTATTAATTATATAATTATTAATTATATAATAATTAGTTTGTTAATTAGTAATTATTAATAATTAATTATTTAATAATTAATTATTTAATTTGTAATATAATTATTTAATTAGTAATATAATTAGATAACTAGTAATATAATTATTAATTATTTAATAATTAATTAGTTTCTTAGTAATATAATTATTAATTATAAAACCATTAATTAGTTAATTAGTAATATAATTAATACTTATATAATTTTTAATTAGTTAATTAGTAATTATTAATCATTAATTATATGATAACTAATTAGTTAATTAGTAATACAATTAATAAATATATAATAGTTAATTTGTTAATTTGTTTAAAAAGATATAGGTGGGCCCTTTTTATGATTAATTAATTAGTAATATAATTATAAATTATAATGATTCATTATAATTATTAATTAGTATTTATTAAAAATTATTGTATAATAATTAATTAGTTAATTGGTAATATAATTATTAATTATATAATAGTTAAGTAGGTCATTAGTAATATAATTAATCATTATAATTATTAATTAGTAGTTATTAAAAATTATTATATAATAATTAATTAGTTAATTTGTAATATAATTATTCATTATAATTATTCATTATAAATATTCATTATAACTGTTCATTATAACTATTCATTATTAATTATTATTTATTAATTAGTTAATTAATTATTTAATTATCAATTATATAACTATTTATTTTATAATAATTAGTTATTTAATTAGTAATTTTCAATAAATAATTATATTATAATTAATTAGTTAATTAGTAATATAATTAATAATTAATTACTTAGTAATATAATAGTTAATTATATAAAAATTAATTAGTTAATTAGTAATATAATTATTAATTATATAATTTGTAGTCAGTCAATTAGTAATTATTAATCATTAATTATATAATAATTAATTAGTTAAAAAGTAGTATAATTATTAAATATATAATAGTTAATTAGTTAATTTTTTTGAGAAATATAGGGCTGAGGATCTTTTTATAATTAGTTAATTAGTGATATAATTATAAATTATAACTATTCATTACAATTATTAATTAGTATTTATTAAAAAATATTATATAATAATTAATTAGTTAATTGGTAATATAAATATTAATTATATAATAGTTAATTAGTTAATTAGTAATACAGTTATAAATTATAATTTTTCACTATAATTATTAAATAATAATTATTGAAAGTCATTATATTACTGATTAATTAATTAATTATTATAAAATTAATTATTAATAATTACTAATTAACTAGTTGATTATTATATAATTAATTTATAGTAATATTAATTTTATAATTTTATAATTTATTATATGTTTAATCCATGTTTTAACTTTAAATTATATCAGTCTTATAGTTTATATTTTATAGTATTTCAAAGCTATAAACTTGAATCATTTTTAATTTTCAAGTAGGTGGTTTTTGAAAGCTTATAAATTATTTTTCATGAAATTTTTTTTCGGAATTATTTTTATTTTCAATTATTTGTTATATATTTAATCCATGTTTTAAGTTTCATTTATATCAGTCTTATAGTATATATTTTATAGGCTTTCAAAGTCACTTACTTGAAAAAAATTTAAGTTTCATGTTGGTGTCTTTGAAAACATATAAATTATCTTCCATCAACATTTTTTACAAAATTATTTTTATTTTCAAACTATTTGTTATATTTTAAATACATGTATTAAGTCTCATTTATATTGGTCTTGTAGTTTATATTTTATTGGCTTTTAAACTCACATACTTGAAACGTTTTAAGTTTCAAGTATGTGTTTTTGAAAGCTTATAAATTATTTTTTATCATCGTTTTTTATGAAAATATATATGTTTTATACTATTTTTTATATGTTTAATCCATGTTTAATGTTTCATTTATATTGGTTTTATAGTTTATATTTTATAGTCGTTCAAAGTCACGTACTTGTAACAGAATCCCACATCGAAAATGCGGAATGTTCTGTACAGGAAATGGAGAAGCAAAATCCCACATCAGAAAGGCAGAATGAATTACAGGGTAAGCTATCTTATCAAAGGGAGCTCTGGGTGAGAGCTTCTATCAGAATCCAGTCTGTTGTAATGGTAGTACTGCTGTATTTTAAATACTAGATAAATTCTTTTAAAAAATTTATATTAATTTTTTTTGTTTTGTTTATATATATATATAAACAAAACAAAACACAAAAATAAATATAATTTTTTTAAAAGAATTACATTTTTATGAGTTTTAGTGGAAAAGCCGTGTCTACGATGCCGCCTTTGAGGAACAGTTTTAAAAATATTTAAACCGAAGCATTTTTAAAGAAATAATTTTTTTAAACGTATTAAAATAAATAACTCGTTATTCGAAAGTGGTCAGGCAAAGCCCATTCTTGCACTCACGTGAAGAATCCACTGATGGAATTGCATAAACTATTCATAAAATCCACTTCCATTTTAAAAATAAGATCTCATTATTTCATTGTATATAAGAGCATCACGAACCCATATAGAGGATACGCAACGAAGATCATGTGAGATTTCATTCTTTCAATCGTGCAAAGAATCTTTGACACCACATAATATTTCACACAAAGATATAAGAATCGTGTTATATATCATACAAAGGCTTCTACCACTCCAGAATGTAGATATACCACTTCTTTACAATGTAGAACATCACAAACCCAATATGGGTTATGCTAATCAGGTCGTGCGAGCCTCATTCTCACGTTCACATGAAGAATCAATCCACTGCATACCCAATCCAGCAAAGTGGTTGTAGAATCTCATGACCCTACATGTGAAAGCCAAAGAATTTCATAACCTTTCTTCAGCAATGATGTGGATCACATAACCAATCATACAGAGAGTGAAAGTACCTTTTTCGCATATTACATCATATGAACAAAACCCCAACACATATCATTGTCCTGCATCTACCTGGATGATGACTGAATTACCACATACTCAGTTATATGAATTACTTTGGACACCGACTCTGCATCTTGATATGATCAGGTATTAAAGAATTTATTTAATGTGTAATAGAATCTTAACATTAATTAAATTCAATGATCAATCCACCATGCCAATCCAAAGGAGTTATACACCGTACACATGAAACATTCATGTGCGCATCAAGAGATTTAATCCACGATTGATATCATCATGCGAAGATGATAAATATTCCATGTATGTGTGTTGTGAGAATGGGTTATATGAAATTTATGAGATAGCCTATGACAATAGCCATGCACCCTTTTGGATGCGGTAATGACATGAAAGGATTCTTGGTCACACTATTGAATCCTACATCCATGAATACATGACATATTTGACGGCGAGAAAAATGAATTACTTGAAAATGTTCGCACATCGTTGCAAAATTCGTCATTGAATACATGACACATCATAGGAGAGAAAGGGGAATGTCCTTGGAAATTCCTTCACATCGTCGTGAGATCCATCAATAACAATATATAGCATAAATTTAAGGTAAATAATCTATCATTGACAGCTTCTGCATGTCATTGTAGGATTCGGCTCTCATAATGTGATGTTCCATAGGTAGGCATGACCACTGACCAAGAAAAGGTGTGCACGCCATTGTGAGAAACTGTATTGATCATCTGACACACCCCAAAATAACCATGATCCCTAGTGATAGCCTAATGAGTACCTTGGAGGCAGCGTGGTTCAACATTGGAATATGCCTGAAAGACCTCCCAGATTCCATCAATAATAAAAGGGAGCGTCATTCAAAGGTAGTGACCCCCCGTATTTATATAGATCACACACCAAATCATCATTGGGATGAATAAGATACCTATATTTTATACAATCCATCTCACAAGAACCCTGAGCCTTCAACACAAAAAACAAAAGAGATAACTAAGAGAAGGTGAGAGGGGCTCATAGTTAGAAAAATACAATAGATGCACCCCTGAAGACATGCAATGCACCATTTCTTGTTCAGTACACCAAGAGAAACCCATTCACCTCGTCATCCATGCAACATGTAAACCTCCATACATTTATACATTTCTCTAAGGAAGGAAGCATGATTTTTTCCACAATACTTGTGCACTCTCATATGATCCACATTGAGCCCACAATACACAACTAGAAAATAAAGTAAAAATCCTAGATACTACTCAAGAAAACTCACATACCTCCCAACCCTTGTCACATAAAACAAAGGGGTTCAAAAGAGAGGTGGTGAGTGGTTTATGAGGTCACTGAAGGGCATGATATGTGTGCCTCAAATTGATCAGCGAGACACCACGAGACCTCAGTTTCAGGACCTGCTCACCTCACGAAGTCCCTTCACCTTGTCAACCTCACCGCTCAGAATCCAACATGTGTGTCTGTACAACTTTATAGTGCCCTAAGGAAAGACATACATACTTTTCTCCTACATGCCCGCATGATCTCCATATTCCCTATATTGGTCATGTGATACATCACCGAAAAACTGGGCATAAACCCCAAACATTGATCATGAAATACCATATGACCCCGAACCATTGTGAAATAAAACAAAGGATATAGATAAAGGGGAAGTGGGATGGGTTTTCGTCATTGATATACATGTGGCGCACCCCTTGATAACCAACACAACACCATGAGTCCTTGGTGAAATGCCCACCTCGGTTCACAGAATCCGTTTGGATTGAGGACCTGTCTACAAAAATCTCATGCACCATATGGACCATACTGGTCACATGACGTGTCTCCAAAAAATATAGAAAATACCCTCAACACCATACGTGCAATCTCACATGACTCCCGACCTTCATTATATAAAGATAAAGAGAGTGTAAATGAGGAGGTGAGCAAGGTTTGTTGTCACTAAAGGGCATGCGATACGACCAATGCACCCTTGGAATGGTCCCACGAGACCCCGAGACAAGCCATCCAATGACTCGTGAATGCCTTATGATAGTCATTGGGGTCTCACAAAGACCCTTGGAAACGACTGTTGGATTTGGTAGCCTAGAACCAAAAACTTTGTACTTTATTAATTAAATAAACATCTTTTCACATCTTGATTGTTCTTATGTGTGACAATGCATGTCATAATTTCCCAAGGATAGTTGTTGCATTAAAGGTTCATAGCAGATCCCTGCTTTGATGAGAACCCAGAAATTCCATAACACTATTCTTGAATATATGTTCTATGGCCAGATGATGTTATTTAAGGGACACAAATAATACAGGCCATTAGGGGTGAGGACTCGTAAATCTTTGAGGCACCTTCTCATGGTGCATTCCCTTGGTAATATCCAGGAGGATATTATGAGAACGAGACCCTCCAGTAGGAAATACACATTTCATAATGTCATTGGATGTTTCTGTCTACGGATGTGTGTATTGGTCCTTAGACTTTCATATTTTTATTAATGGGTATTACAACTCGCCCACTTAGATGTATTGAAAAAACTGTGATGACACACTGTTCGTAGTGAGGTATGATACATTGGGTGCGTCACGAGTAATACTGTATTAATAGATAATGTGAGAAAGGATTTGTCCCTACTGTTCCATAACAGAAGTAGATATCTCAGGCCCTTTGATTGAATTGAAATAGGCTATATAAATCAATGGACATCGTAAGGTATAGGCAAGTTCAATTCTGGGAATTCAAAGAAAGAATAATCAAGCACATGGGTTGATGGCACTAGCATGAAACCCACATGATTGGAGATATTGAGACAAAGAGATTATATTACCCGGTAAGCATTCGTATGAGGCGACACATCAATGTGGCATCAACTTCTTTCTCTTGGGTGCCTTGACCCGTTTCCAGACAGTAATCTTGGACTTTAGGCAAGCCCGCCTAATGCCAATGAGAAAGAGGCCTAGAGGGTCACACACTAAGTGTGTCCATGTATCTCTGTTAAATATTAATTTAACAAGTTAAATTAAGATTATTACCGATTGTGTATTAATAATTATTTAAGGATGCCTGATCACATTTATTTCGACACTAGTTCTTCGAGAGAGTATATTGTGGGGGAAATAATATATATTTATTAGCGAGTAATGCAGTTACATTTATTTAAGAAATAAATAGCCATTACTCAAGGTCTAATACATGTGGTGGAGGAAATAAATAAAAATGGAAAATAAAAGTACACACTGTGTATATTAAATATACACGCCATGTAGTTTTATGGAAAATGATTACACGCTATGTATTAATGATTAAATGCCGTGTAGTTTTTCCAGTCAAGATTTTGAGGATATAATATTTTTTTATTAAATGATATTTATTATAATCATCATGGGCTCCTTTGAAGGATTTAATAATTCCACATGGGGGTTTTCAATAATATTTAATGAAATAAATAAAACGCGTAACACGTTTATTTATTGTCATAACTCTATAAACCTCAAACCTGATTATAAATATCTGCACAACCACAACACTTTTCCCAGTCGTTGTGCACAACAATTCTAGAGAATTAATTCAAGACCAAAAGAACTACTTCCTCCAAGAATGCTATCAAGACTGAGAGAGATCCTCCTCTATCGGATCAAGGCGATCGAAGGCGGACATCACAAGCAAAGGATCATCCGTGCTAGAACCCAGAGATCCCTTCGGCGACATCCAGAGATATGTGGCACACGTGTGGATCACCTCTAGAGGAATCCTACACTTGGATTACACAACACAACGACGGATCACAAGATCGTGACCAGATACATCATCGAAGAAAGAATTACACCAAGGTAATTCTTATGAATTAATTAAATTAATTATAACCAATATACGATGATCCTATCTCTATTTTTTCAGGAATCCCTCTTTTGTATTTTTTTATTCATTCTATTCTGAAAGATCCTGAATTTTATATCATGACAGATCTCAGTTTGAACATTGTTTAACGCTAAAATCAATGTTGGGAAATCCAACCGACACACTTCTGCTGCGCCCAGAACCTACAAGTGGTATCAGATCGGTCATATCATTGATTATAATTAATTATTTTTTCATTGGTGATTAACGCATTTAATAACTTAGTTGTTTCAATTCAAGTTAATCATTCTTTAAATCTGGATCTCAAGATCTGTTCCTCCTCTATCGTTTCTCATTCGCTATACATAAATGACCTTTTATTTTAATTTTTAATTGAAATAAAATATAGGATCTCATTCGGAGGAGCCAAACGTTCTCGGTCATACGACACGAGAATACACGGTGTGTATTTGAATGTACACACAGTGTAGTCGAGGTTCATGAATCAGACTGGTCCACCAAATCAGGTCGTGTATTTATCATATCTAAGTCATTTATGACATTGTGTGTTGACCAAGAACATGTGGCACATGGTTTCCGTATTACACGTCGTGTGGTCTAATGAACACACTGTGTAATCTGAAAATTTACAAAGTACATTAACACGACATGTCCCTAGGCGTGTACTTCAGATGGATGGTGAAGAAAAGTACATGCCGTGTAGTCAGAACTACACTCCGTTTACTCACACAAATTACGTAGATATATTGAAATTTATTATTTTATTATACAAACCCTTGAGACATGTACCACGGTGTAGATGTAAAGTTGAGACACAACACGTAATTGGTGTTTTATATATATGTGTTTAATTTAACATATGCGTAAAGAACGAGAATTCACCAGGGTACCTCTAAGGTACATGATACGTACAAGGATAATTTTAATTTATTTAAAATTATGATGGATGAGAATCTCAAGGAAATTCAGAAAAGGGTTTAAGATAAAAGTATTGATTAATGAAAGATAATTAATTGATTCGAGCATGATTTATCTTAACCAAGAATGATTAAATAATTGAATTCTAGTTTTATTTATGCATATATATCATTTCATGTATGGATGATCATGAGCTAGACCAAGACCTTTGTATGTGAGTGGTTTCTTTTAATTTATTTATTTATATTAAATTTTTTGGCCTATGAACCATCTCCTCATAGATATGTAGGGCATGTGCGCCCAAGGATTCTTTTATTTAAAAAACCCTTGAACCTATCACCTGCATGTGAGATAAATGCATATGTAATGGATGGAGCTCCCATGCTAGTGGAGGTGGCTCAAGTCATTAGTGATGGTGAAACCAATCCAAGGAGACACAAAGGAGGACAGGTGGAAAGTTGTAAACACGAACCCGAAAGGTTCAAGGTGTTTCTCCCATAGGTCTTGGGTTAGTTTATCAACCACTAGATAAACTAACCAATAGAAAAAACCCATGATCAGGCCATTTATTTTATTTCTGTCAGTTACATGGTTTATTTATTGTGGGTGGGTTGTCATGATCACACAGTTAATGAAGTAAACAAGCATGAAAGGTGGAACTAAAATAAGATAGGCTTATGCATAAATATTATCATGACATAATTAATCACTTAAGTATATCCCACTTAATATTAACAAACATGTAATCAAAGATAATAAAATGGAAATTTACGAATAAGGATGAAATCCATCAAAAGAAATATTAAGACGGTATAGCCTTCCATAATCTTGGTTAGAATCGAATAATAGTTCAGAGTGCTCGACCAACCCTGGTTGGGGTGCTTTCAATTATCAGGGAATTATAATTCAAGGTTTTGGGTTGACTTAACTTGGTTTGCATAAAGGGTTGACTTCCACAGCTGGACTTGGAGTGACCAAGAGGCAAAGGTTGAGGAAATCCAAAATAAAAGGATTTCGGGATTGGGGAGTCCACTCAACGGATCAAGGAGCTAAGAGTTAATGTAGTTGGCATTTTGAATTACTACCTAAAACCCATCAATTTTCTTGAACAACCCTAGTTGGGGTATTGCGAAGGGAAATATGGATCCTTACCACTAGAATAATTTGTCAATAGAATATTCTGAAGTCAATGGTGAGGGCTATTGGATTTCGATAAAATAGTGGGAGACTAAAAAGTATTAATTTATTTATTTCTCTCAGTTTTGTAATAAAATAATAAACCTTTGTTCATCTTAATTTGTAAAAACGGAAAGAAAATGACTTCAAACATATCATTGTGAACCATACTCGAGAAGGAAAACCTTCTCCCAGGCACCAATTTCCCAGAGTGGCAGAGGCATTTACGCATCATCCTTCACCATGAAAAGAAATTGTATGTGATAGAAGAGCCTATTACAGTTGCGCCTAGAAAAGAGGCTAGTGATGAGTAAATAACTCTCTGTATGAAACACATGGATTATGCCACAGATATCTAGTGTTTCATGCTATCAGCCATGTCCAATGAGCTCTTGAAGCAACATGAAAACATGGATGTGTATATCATGATGTCTCACCTTAAAAATATCTACAAAGAGAAGGCGAGATATGAGAGGTATGAGATCTCCAATGCTTTGTTTACAACTAAGCTTGGAGATTCTGCACTAGCTAGGCCTCATGTAGTCAAGTTTATTGGGTACGTCGAATGCTTGGACATCTTAAGGATTAAATTCCCATATGAGTTGCGAACAGATCTAATACTATCATCACTTCCCAAGAAATTCTCTATCTTTATTGTCAACTACAACATGGGAAACAATGAGAAGAGTCTATTAGAACTATTGACCTTGATTTTCTAGGTAGATAAGGACATGGGGTGTGAAAAAACCTATAGTCCTTATGCTGAATAAGAAAAGGAAGGACAAAGAAAAGGGGCTAAAGACTTATAAACGGTCTGGAGCACCTGAGCACAGTCCCTCCAAGAAGGGGAAGATCTATAGACAGGGAAAGGAATGGAAAGCGGTGTGTTTTTCATGTGGCAAGCAAGGCCACTAGAAATGGAATTTCACCCAGAAGCATGGGGACGCTAAAGGTGCGTTCATTATTGAGATTAATCTTTCTATTTTGACACATTGGGTAATAGATATAGCTTGTGGGGCTCACATCTGTATTCAAATGCAGGAACCAGGTATATTTAGAAATATTTCCAAAGGATAGGTGGATCTTCGAGCTAGCAATGGCACAAGGTTGGCTGCGTTAGCTATTGGTGATTACCACCTCTCATTGCCAACTGGCATGCTTTTGGTTTTACAAAACTGTTATTATGTGCCTAGTTTTACCAGGAACATAATTTCAATATCTTATTTGGATATGGATGGATTTATTTTCATGTTTGGAAATAAGGGTTTTCTCTTTTATAAGAACAATGTATTTTATGGCATGGCACATTTAAATAATGGTTTGTAAGTATTAAATTACAAAAACCAAGTGTTGGAAATTGATAGCGAAACAAAATCACATGACTCATACATCACCCTATTGTGGCATCATTGTCTTGGTCATGTAAATGAGAAGCGCTTGACAAAGCTCTGCTAAGATAATTAATTAGACTCTACTGAGCTAAAACCACTTAATAGATGTCTCGCTTGTTTAACGGAAAAATTACAAAGCCTCCTTTAGGTGGATAGGGTGAAAGGGCCACAGAGCTTCTAGGCTTTTTACACACGAATGTATGTGGATCATTTCCAATAGAATCTAGAGGTGGATATTCTTACTTCATTACTTTTACTGATGATTTGAGTAGATATGGATATGTCTACTTAATGAGGTATAATTTAGAGGCCTTAGAGAAATTTATGGAATTCAAGAATGAAGTATAGAATCATCTTGCTAAGAAGATAAAGAAACTTCGATCGGATCGAGGTGGAGAATATCTGAACCAAGAGTTCATCGATCTTCTACAGGAGTCTCGTATTTTATCTCAGCTCACACCTCCTTATACACCATAGTGTAATAGTGTTATTGGAAGGAGGAACCACACCTTGTTGAACATGGTGAGGTTGATGATGAGTCATGCAGATCTTCCATTATCCTTTTGAGGATATTCAGTACAAGATGCATCATACACATTAAACCAAGTACCAACTAAGGCGGCAAATGGAATTCCATCCGAGTTATGGAATGGAAGGAATCCCACTTTGTCACACACAGGTGTATGAGGATGTGAGTAATTTTTTAAGGCCTTCTCAGGAAACAAAATAGCACCCCGGGGAACGAGGTTTATCATTATAGGATATCCCAATGAAACGAAAGGGTATTACCTATATAACCCTTTAGAAAAGAAAGTGAATGTTGCCAGACAAACCATTTTTCTTGAGAGGGATTACATCCTCAAAAAGGAGAGTGGGATCAAGATTGACTTTGATGAAGTTTATGCTCAAGATACATAGGAGTTGGTACAGGAACAAGTTGTATAGGTCCCCATGGAAGAGGTTCAGAAAAAACAAGTACTATGTATGAGCTCAAGAGAGGTAAGGGAAGTAGAGAGATTTGGTTTCCTAGTCACCGAGGATGGTGAGTCATTATTGTTGGAAAATGATTAACCTATCTCCTAAAAGGAAGAGGTAGAAAGATCATAAGATGCAAGATAGCTAGAAGCTATGAAATATGAGATGAATTCCATGTATCAGAACCAAGTCTAGGTTCTGGTTGATGAGCCAGTTGATTTAAATCTTGTTGGATACAAAACTGCATTCAAGAGAAAACTGGACATGGAAAGTCATGTTAGCACCTATAAAGAAAGGCTAGTGTCTAAAAGATTTAGACTGCGTCAAGGAATTGACTATGATGAAACATTCTCACCGGTTTCCATGTTTAAATCCATAAGAATCATACTTTCCCTAGTAGATTACCATAACAATGAGATTTGGAAAATGGATTTCAAAACAGCATTCCTTAATGGGAACCTTCAGGAAGATGTGTATAAGACACAACCAAAAGGGTTTGTGATACCAGGTGAAGCCAAACAGGTTTGCAAGTTGCTGAAATCCATTTATGGATTAAAGAAACCATCCAGGTCATGGAACATTCGATTTGATAAAGCCATGAAAAAATTGGGTTCATTAAAAATGAATGTGAGCCATTTGTTTATAAGAGGTTTAATGGGAATGCGAGTGTTATCCTAGTAGTATATGTTGATGACATATTGCTTATTGTAAACTATGTACCAGTCTTACAGTCAGTCGGGGACTGGTTGAACAAGTGTCTCTCCATGAAGGACTTGGGTGAAGCAGCCTACATTCAAGGGATCAAGATCATTCATGATAGATCCAAGAGGCTTCTTGGACTAAGTTAGAGTACATACATTGACGAGATACTAAAGAGATTTAGTATGGAAGAATCCAAGATGGGATTGGATCTTGTGTCACAAGGACTATATCTTTCTAAGAAAATGTGTCCTGAGACACAAAAAGAGAATGATAAAATGAGTAAGATCCCATACGCTTTGGATATAGGATCCATCATGTATGTCATGTTATGTCCCAGGCTTGATATTACCTATAAACTGGGCATGGTAGGCAGATATCAAGCAGATCCAGGAGAACAACATTGGACTGCTATTAAGACTATCCTTAAGTATCTGAGATGAACTAAGCATATGTTCCTGGTGTATGGAGGAGACGATGAGCTTGTCATCAGAGGGTATGGTGATGCTAGTTTTCAGATAGATCATAATGATCTGAAGTTGCAATATGGATATGTTTTCTGTCTCAATGGAGGAGCTGTGAGCTGGAAGAGTTCAAAGCACCCATTTGTCACCGATTCTATAGCGGATTCCGAATATAGAGTGGCTTCTGATGTAGCCAAGGAATCCATCTGGATTTAAAACTTTTTCTAGGAGCTTGATGTTGTGCCTAACATTAAAGATCTCATTACATTGTATTGTGATAATACTACAGCATTGGCTCTTGAAAAAGAACCAAGGTCACATCAACAGACAAATCACATACTCCATAAGTATCACCTCTTGAGGCATTTCTATCAAAGGGGTGAAGTTGTAGTGATCAGAGTGTCTATAGAAGATAACGCGACAGACCCCATGACTAAAGGCCTATCTTACAGAAGCATGAATATCATGTGAGAGCTAGCGGGTTAAAAGTTTTTAGTAGTTGGATATAGTCCAAGTGGGAGTTTGTTGGAGTTGGTGACGTAGAACCAACTACTTTGAACTTTATTCATTAAATAAAAATCTTATCACATCTTCATTTTTTTTCTGCGTGATAATTCATGTGATAATGTCCCAAGGATAGTTGTTGCATTAAAGTTTCATAGCGGATCCATGCTATGATGAGAACCCAGAAATTCCATAACACTATTCTTGAATATATGTTTTATGGCTGGATGATGTTATTTGAGGGACACAAATATTACATCCATTAGGGGTGAGGACACATAAAACATTGAGGCACCTTTCAATGGTGTTCTCCCTTTGTAATATCCAGGAGGATATTATGATAACGAGACCCACCAGTAAGAAATCCACATTTCATAGTGTCATTGGATGTTCCTATCTACGGACGTGTGTATTGGTCCTTAGACTCTCAGATTTTTATTAATGGGTATTACAAATCACGCACTTAGATGTATTGAAAAAAACTGTGGCGAAACACTATTCGTAGCGAGGTAGGATACGTTGGGTGCATCCCGAGTAATACTGCATTTATTGATAATGCGAAAAAGGATTTTTCCCTTATATTCTACAATGTTTGTAGATATCTCAAGCCCTTTGATGGAATTGATTTAGTCTACATAAATACATGTCCGTGGTAAGGTATGGGTGAGTTCAATTCCGGGAATTCAAAGAATGAAAAATTGAGCACATTGGTTGATGGCACTAGCATGCAACCCGCTTGATTGGAGATATTGAGACAACGGGATTATATTACACGGTAAGTGTTTGTATGAGGTGACATGTCAATGTGGAATTAACTTCTTTCTATTGGGTGCCTTGACCCGTTGATAGATAGTAATCTTGGACTTTAGGCAAGCCCTCCTAATGCCAATGAGAAAGAGGCCTAGAGGGTCACACACTAAGTTTGTTCAGGAAATCAGTTAAATATTAATTTAAGAAGTTAAATTAAGATTATTCCCGACTGTGGTTGAATAATTATTTAAGGATTCCTGATCACAATTATTTCAACACTAGTTATTCGAGAAAATATATTATGGATGAAATAATATATATTTATTAGTGAGTAATTTAGTTACATTTATTTATGAAATTAATTTCCATTACTCAAGGTCTAATAAATGTGGTGGAGGAAATAAAGAAAAATTGAAAATAAAAGTACACGCCATATATATTAAATATACACGTTGTGTATTTTTATGAAAAATTAGTACACGCCGTGTAGTTTTTCCAGTATAGATTTTGAGGATATAATATTGTTTTACTAAATGATATTATTTATAATCAGCATGGGCGCACATCAAGGAATTAATAATTCGACACAGGGGTTTTCAATAAGAGTTAATGAAATAAATAAAATCTGTAACACATTTTTTTTATTATCATAACTTTGTAAACCTCAAACCCAATTTTAAATATCCTGATCACCCCAACACTTTTACCAATTGTTGTGGACAACAATTCTGGAGAACTCATTCAAGACTGAACAAACTTCTTCTTCCAAGAACACTCTTTAGACTGAGAGAGATCCTCCTCCATCGGATCAAGGCAGTCGAAGGTGGACATCAAAAGCAAAGGTTCTTCTACGCTAGAACCCGGAAATCCCTTCGGTGACGTCTAGAGATATGTGGCACACGTGTGGATCACCGCTAGAGGAATCCTACACATGGGTTCTACGACACAACGATGGATCACAAGATCGTGACCGGAGACATCATCGAAGAAATAATTCCACCAAGGTGATTCTTGTGAATTAGTTAAATTAATTATAACCAACATATGATGATCCTATATCTATGGTTCTGGGACACCCTCTTTTGTTTTTCATTCTTCATTATATTCTAAAGATCTGGAATTTTATATCATGATGGATCTCAGTTTTAACTTTGTTAAATGCTAAAATTAAAGTTGGGCAATCCCTCCAATGTGCTTCCACTGTACCCGGAACCTACAATGATGACATGGAAGTCCTTTGAAGAAAATGACCTCAACGGTTGGAAAAAATCCAATAAAGGATAGATGGAATTGCAGTAGCTAAAAAACAAGTGGCTCCCTTGACGTAGTCCACTGTAGAGACTTGTGAAACCACGTAACGCCAAACCCTGCGTCGACTCCAGCCTAGACTCGCACCAGATTATACAAACAAACCAGAGAGTAAGAGAATGGTTATGCCTATAAATTATCTACTACAACTCATAAAAAGGGTTCGATTGGTAGGTTTTTTAGTCGGATGATCGAACACTATAAGTTTTCAACTATACTGCTACTCTGCACAACAACGCTCAAACTTCAAGCTACTAAACACATCTGATTATGTGATCGGTCAAATTTATGCCATGTAATACACTGGTTTACCTCTAGAGCAGTTGTGCACCATGAATAATTCCCTCCACGTGATCAATAAAAGATCACATGAAGGAATTATTGCGAGACATGTGAAAACCATATCTCATGATCTCGATATCACGTGAGACCTAGAAAAACTGGCACATAGCTAAACCAAGGAACTCACAGTTCAAGGGTAAAAAACCAAGGATTCAAAGTGGAAAACTGAAACAGAATACACGATCATAGACCCCCATATTTTTCACATGTTTCAACTAAAATACATAATGGTACCAAGTCACACCACCTGGACCTCACAATATCCCTTTGACATCTCATCTGGGATACGCAGAATTCCCCAGATATGTCAGGAAAAGTCTCGAGGACGCTTTGTGGACACCATTTGGATCCTATGAATCCTCTGGGTTCATTATCCCATACTAGTGATGTCCTCAAAATGCACCACCTGACTCATATAATGGCACCCAATCATGTCTGTCGAGTCTCTTCAACACATCTATACATGACAATATAACTCTTCCGACTTACCCCTGAACACGTTGTCCTACTTCCGTGATGTCTTCCTGAGGATTTATCCAAGACATTAGGAAACCCCCAGATGCTTCGGCTAGGTCTCTCGATGTCCCCTAAGGTATCATCCAAGAAACATGACACACTTTAGACCACACCACCATGGCTCTCACGACACCTTCCACATGTGTTGATCTGTGAAACGCGATGACCTCCAGGGTATGCCAACAGCATCATGCGACACCTTCCAGATATGAAGGAATATTCACTAGGTATTCCTTGGTGTGTAAGTCCCAACATCTCCAATAGAACTAAGAGGACTATGATTCCCACCATAACTAGGATACGTATGACTCCTCCTTAAAGGCCCGATATCCATATCAAAAACTTGAAGAACTTCCCTAATATAAAGATCCCATATCCATATGTCATGAGGGTGATCATGCACTACCCCTTGTTTATCACAATGAGAATGGATCACACGGGCTTAGGGGGACGCAATGAACACCTCATTATGCATCAAATACCCATTCTCTAGGAAAGCCTCAGTGTGTAAGCCCCAAAATATCCAAGAGAACTACGAGGATTCAGATTCCCTCCATAACTAGAATATGTGGGGTGCCTCCTTAAAGGCCGAATATCCATATCAAATCCTCTAAGGATAGACCCATTACAAAAATACCATATCTATATGTTAGGAGGATTATCATGCACCCCATTGTTTCTCATAACAAGCATGGCTCATGTGGGCTTAGGGGGGTGCAACAAAAATCTTATTAGGCATCAAATATACATTCATTAGGGAAGCCTCAGTGTGAAAGACCTAAAATCTCTAAGATAACTATGAGGACTCAAATTCCCTCCATAACTAAGATATGTTGGACGCCTCCATAAAGGATTGGGCACCATATCAAACACTAAAAGTAGTTCTGGAATATGCAAATCTCATATCCGAATTTCATGAGGTTGATCATGCACTCCCCATTATTTCTCACAATGAGAAAGGATTATGTGGGCTTAGGGGGATGAAACAAAAACGTCATTAGGTATAAAATACCCATTCATTATGGTAACCTCAGTGTGTAATCCCCAACATATCTAGGAGAACTATGAGGACTCTAATTCCCTCCATAAATGGGATACAAAGGATGCCACCTAAAATACACAAACTCCCTATCAAACAACCCCAAGGACTTGACCAATACATAGATCCCATACCCATATTCCATGGGGATGATCATGAATTACCCCTTGTTTCGCACAATGAACAAGGATCACGTGGGCTTAGGGGGATGAAACAAACACCTCATTAGTCTTCAAATAACCATTCACCAGGGCATCCTCAGTGTGTAATCCCCATCATTGACTGAACGACGATGACTATAAAAACCTAACATTACTAGGATACATATAAAAAATCTTCCAGATGTGTTATCAAATACATAGATTTTCAACACCCCCATATTAGTCCTTACCACATGATGTTAAACTATACAGATCAACCAAACTATGTGGGTTTTGATTCCTACAATAACCAAGATATCTTGGACGCCTCATAATGGATTAATCCCATCCTCGAAACATCAACTGCCTCTATAATAGGGAGCATGTCCTAAATCACTTGGTCATATGGTTTCAACATATAATACACCTCTTATTACTATAAAATGATTAAGAACCTTAGATACATATAAATGGATTCAAAAAAGAGATCTTTTCCTGTCACACATAATAAATATTTAACCCATATCCATTTTGTTATAGTAATCATCCCATGTCAGAATTAGAAAGAGATTTACAAACATGTCTTAAATATATAAAAGAGTTATACAGTTGGAAAAATTCCCCCCTAAAAGGGTGTGATG
Organism: Viscum album; assembly: GCA_963277665.1. NCBI lineage: Eukaryota > Viridiplantae > Streptophyta > Magnoliopsida > Santalales > Viscaceae > Viscum > Viscum album. Next base: position 193,886 of record CAUJRU010000412.1, on the reverse strand, counting down.
ATCCCTAAGTCCCATCCTATCAACCAACACGATCCCTAGATAGTCACTCGGCCTAAACTCCCAGAAAACCGTTGACCTTTGGAAATTAGTTCCATAACTAGCTATAGGTGGGGGAACCATTGGGAGTTTTAGGAAAATCTAAAAATGGTAATGAAAAGAGAAGAACCCATTCCATGCCATGAAATACTGAGCAAAAATGGATTATGAATGTTGACTCGCATGAATCTTGTCTTATGTTAATTCTTTATTCAATGTATCATGATTTATGATCCATGTTTTTATGGGTATAAATTATCTTGTGTAATGTTTTTTCACATTGATTATGTCATCATACCCTTATGGTAATATTCTACTAAAGGATTATGTTCAATTATTAATTCTTATGTTTACCCTTACTGAGAGTTTGAGCTCCCCTCTTATGTTTCTTTTCCCCATATTATGCATAAATATATTATATAAGATACTTCAATAAGTGTTTAATGTGAGTGAGGTTAAAGGAATAATGTGAAATAAAATAATATGACTGTATTGAGAAAAAATACTCATTAAAAGGTATGGGTAATTTTATGTTAATGATTATCCCAATTCTCAAAAATTCAAAACTGAAATGGTCTTTGGGTATGTAAGTGATAAATATTTTCCATTTGATGTTGTATGTTTTGGATGACTATAATTCAGTCATGTTTACCATTATCAAATACAAAAAAATGTAAATATTATGTTTTTAGAACTCGATCTGGGAATATGGATTTGATTTTATAATAGTTTCTATCAGCGGAGGTTTTAGAAAACAATGGATATTATGATTTTTTTTCATGTGGGGTCACCTACGGGTTATGGATATCAGCCTAGGTTTAAAGGATTAAATTTTATCACATATTCAATGGATGAAATTATATTTTTAAGGACAATATTGATTAAATCATGATGTTATTTGAAAAATTGTTTATATTTTAGAAATAATGATCCATTGGGAATTAAATAACCAAATTTTAGTATATAATTTGATGTTAAGGTAATAATGGTCTATTAGATAGTGTGATATAGATGATCTTGATGGATGAAAAGTGATTCACTGACAAGGTGGTATTTTCATATATATGTATGGTTATGCAAAGGAATCCAAATCAGGTTAGAATCAAAAACTGATTCATGATATTTTAGTGAAGTTCAGTACATTATAATATTATATAATTATTTTTCATGGTGATAAATAATATATTGAGATAATTTTGAGTGTAATTATGTATGTGTAACCCTTATTTTTTAGCATGTGATTTAACATTAAAGATTATTTGGAAATAATTCCATTAAATTATTGGGGTTGTAAGAAAAATGGTATGATACAACGTTTGAGGTTAAAACATTCATTAATTTCAGTTTATTGACGTTAATTGGGATGTAATGTTATTTATTTATGGAATGAACTAAGTTAGTCCATTGGTTTTATGTTTCAATTTTTTTATTAAATTAATTGGTTATTCATATAAAGATTTATACATTTTGGATATTATCTTAACTTGTGATCACCATTTTAGTCTTGGTTAATATCTAAAGATATAGGGACCTTATTTTAGCCTTTTTTGGATTATTTCATCCATTAAAATTTGTTTTTAGTGCTTCATTCATGATAAAATCATCTTGAATACTTATCATTTGGAAAAAAATATCATATTGTGGTGGTAATTAATTAAAGGGAGAAATTATACTTTTCATGTAGGTGTATTCAATTATGTTATTATCATAGGTGTTAAAGGAATTTGTCAACTATAGTAATGGGATGTTTAAATAAAAATTATATATTTTTATATTAAATTTTATGAATTTATGGTATTCTCACAAATCTTTGGTTTATGGTTTTATAGTCATTGGATTTCCCATTATCATTCATTTTCATGTGATCAATGTAATTTTCCACTCTTCATAAATATTTGGAAATCAATTATCGCCTATATGAATATAATTTCACTCCCCTCTCATGTTTTTCAATTTAGAAACCATGTTATGTATTATTCTAGATGACCTTTATATTTTCCATTCCTTATTTTAAAAAATATGTTTTATTATCCATTTTCATGATGTGGGATCTTAATAAAGGTAATTTAAAAATTTTAAACCATGATTTGTGAGATCAAGATAAAATTAAAATGCTTAATTTTATTAAATGTTAGGAGAATGTAAGACCATGTTATTCTAAAATAATAACACCATGTTTGATATCGTAAAAACAGGAAACATCAAACCCAAATGAACCAAGAAATATAATTATTTAAATATGATTGTTATAACATAGCCATTGAATTAGAAGTTATGTATAAGAATAACCGCATTATGAAAATTTTATACTCAATATAAATTTGATGATTAATTTTAATGAAATACGCTTTCAATTTTTAGTAAAGTTATTTCGTGATTTAAAAATACATTTTTTCTCAGAAATGGATTTTATTGAACTTTGTGAGAAAATATTATGATTAATTTCAGAAACTTCTGGAAATGGATTGTAAAAATTGAATACCATTTTTTAAAATAGTATTTCAAAATTATCTTAGATAGAATTATTATAAATTTTATGAAAAGTTTATTTTTCAAATAGTAGTGAGAAATACCCATTTTTATGAAAAACGATCTTTTCATTTCATGTATTTACAAAGTCATATTTTGTATTAAAATGTATTCAAAAGAAAAAATAACGATTTATAAAATGAATAATTCAGTTAAGGTAATTAGAATAAATTTTATTATTGATTTTGGGATAAAAACATTTTATACTTAAGAATACATTTTACTCGAAAATTGATTTTCTTCATATTTTACATGTTTAAATTTAACTTAAATTCTAAAAAAATATTAATTGAATTTGAAAAAAAAATCATATTTTTAATCATAATGATTAATATTAGTAAATTAGGTCAACATTTTTTAAAATGAATAATAGCTATTTTAAATAGTTATAACCATAGTAAAGGGCAAAACATGTTAATAAAGGTTATCACTAATGTGAAAATGTACTAAAATATAACTAAAACATTATTTTATACTATTGTATGAGTTTATAGCATCAATAATCACCCATGATTGTAATTTATTTTTACTCTGGTCATTTTTCAATGATAATGACCTATGTAACATTTTATGTAAAGGAAAATACAAAACATCACTCTCGTTATTTTAATTTATCTTTTATGTTCAGATAAGGGAAAAACATTTGAATAAATATTAAAGTTTATTTTGATCATAAGAAAATTATTTATAGTTTGTTAATTTATTTATAGTTTTTTTATTACATATTTACCTTAAACACTTATAAAACACGGACACAGTACTTGCACAAGCAGTAGTAAAATTAAATTAAATGATTTTAAAAACAGCAAAAGTAGTATTTTTGGATGAATAATAGTGTCACAAGAATTATATAGTAAAAAATAATGTATAAAATTTGTTTAAATATTTTTTATTCGATTTATATATATTATTTATGATTCTTAATTTAGAATATGGGAATAGTTCTTAAAATCACAATAATGGTATTTTATGTTATATAATATTTTATTAAGTGATATAAAAATAAAAAAATTGATATAGGAAAATTTGGATGGGTAATGGAATAAAATTTCATACAGGTAACATTAATTAAAAAATTTATATATTATATGTAAATTTATAATCCTTACTAAATGAAAAACATGTTCTTATAGCTATTGATAAAAAGGGTTATGATGTGTTTAAATAAAGAGGAAAGGGTTAAAATGACCTAAAAACTTATATAAATCCTATTTTATGAGTTTATTTATATCATATCCCATAATTAGTTCTGAATTAATAAAATTTGTAACATATATTTAATTAATTTTATTTTATAATATTTTATTGTTTTGAAAAATTACAAGAGGACCCCTCCCCTCACATATAAAAGGGTTCCTCCTCTCCTCACTTCCTTACACATTTTTAGAACTCTAGATCAAAAAATAATAGACCAAAACCCTTTATAGCATCCGTAAAAATTCTCTAGGGTTATTATTATTGTCATAATCCCATCCTTAAAGGGCTTAAGGTGTAATATAAAGCATATTGTACAAATAAGAAGTGTATATTTTAACTGAATGTTTTATTTTTATTTCTTCTTCTAACTCCTCAAAAAATATTCTAAAAATTATGATATAATATCATATTTTCTAACATATATTTATATTTTATTATTTTTTATGTATTAACCTTCATCCATATCATTCTTGCATCAAATGGGAAATGAAACGGTCATTCATGTGTACAGTAGACAACAACCTCATGTACCGATATAATCTATTTCAAGCACAACCACTTACGTATTATTATAATATTGGATTTAATGTATATATAATTATTAATTACATCATTAGAAATCTTTAAATATAATATATTTTCTTCTTTCTTACCATTACATCAATTGAAAAAAGATGACATCATTTGGGCATATTTGTGGATTACCACCTCCACGAAGTGATGTGGTTATTTTTTCATCATCATATAACAAGGATAGAATATATAAGTTTTTCTAAATATATAACATGATATTAATAATATAATAATAATTCAAAGAATAAAAATTAACACTTCCTTGTTTTTCACTCATTTTCGTTAAAAAATGAAAACATTACTCATGCGTACATATAACCTACCATCTCCATGATTGAAATGTAATTCATCTTTCAAAACAGTATTTCAGGAATATATTTAAAATTATATTTAATATTTAAAAACCAATATTTATATAATAATTATTATAATTAATATGATTTAACAATTTCCTATTTTACCATGGTCAACAAACCCAAGTTGTTTTGAAAATATGAACTGAACATCCTCAAAATACCGGATATGGACTTAACTGATTTATAGATAAACATTTCATTGAAATAAATGAAAAAATGGTTTAATGACAATTTAATAATCCTGTTAAATGTTATTATAAAAGTAAATAATTAATATATTTTTACTATAATGTAGTTAATGTACATACATATAAAGTATGGACTTGAGGTAAATGGTTTCTTTAATCAATTTTATTTCATTGGGTTATATCACATATTCGATGATTATATTATTTAAAGATTATTTTTAAATTAACATTTATAAATTTATTTTTTAAATACACTTTTTTGTTTATATTTACATTTTTTCACATAATAACTCCATTTTTTAAATTTTAATTCAATGATATGATCTTTTTAAGAGTATTTCTCATGTCACTTTTATTTATGTGAGACATAATCCATATTCGACACTTGTTTCTTTAGTGTGGTATATACACTTCCCATGAATCTATTTTATAATAATTCTCAGGAAAATTATTTCCACTGAAGGATAAACCTATGTTTCTTAGTCTCAGAAGATTGTTTTTCAGATATTACTAAATTTGTAAGTGTTCTTCCTCTCAAAATTGTTTTATTGAGACATGTTTGATGTAACACAGATACTTTTCATAGGAGGTGTATATACTAAAAATTTATTATGTTATATCATGTATCCTTAAAAATTCTATGATTTAAGGGTACAATTCATATTTTTTCATCAAATGATAATTGATTTGAATGTTACCAAAGTGGTAAGGGTTTATCGTCTAAACTGTCTTCATTGGGGAAAATGTTATATTATGAACCTATATTATTTTATGAGGTGAATGTATATATAATTATATATTTTATATCATCTATCCTCCTATGATCATGATATTAAATTTATAATTTGTTGTTATTCCTTTCATGATATAATGATTTAAATTTTACCAAAATAGTAAGTGTTTTACGTTATAATATCAAATTACTTGTATTTTTTATGATTAAAATTTTAATCGTAAAATTATTTGATATTTCACAACAATTATTTTTTTATTATTCTATATTTATTTATAGATATTATATGTTTTAGTTTCCCCTTTCCCTCCTTATGTACTCAAAATAATGAGTTAGTTTTTTTAAAAGGAAAATGAATTTTTTTCTATCTTCAGTGAGACATACTTTTTTCGTCCATATCCATATTTTCTAAAATGTTTTCACGAATTTTTCTAAAAATTTAAAATTGTTTTTTAAATTAAGTTTTACAGATGTGAGACTTTTTTAAAAACTTTATAATGGAATCGTCTTTTAAAATTCTGAGTGAGGTATTTTTTACCAAAGCTGTGAACTGAATCTTTTTTTAATGATTAAGACATCAATAGAATTTCAAAATGTATTGAATTCTAAATGATTTGAAGATTATTTTAAAAAATTATATAGTTATTTAAAATAAATATTTTTTAATATTCTATATGTTTTTTGTTTTTAAAAGTGATTTTCAATGTAGAATGTTGATTATCTTAAAGAATATTTTAAACATATTTTTATAGTATTTATATTTATAAACAAAAATACTACTTGATTTTACTTATTCTACACTATGGATATGTTTTAATGATACAATCCTAATTCCTTCTCAAGATGGATTACGAATATTTCATAGATATTATCATTGAACTCATTTCATTCCCATGGGTAAATCAAGATATGAAAGAACAATGGTTAATGTTGTGTTAAAAACAGAATGACTTCATGTGTTATTATTATAATATGTTTCTTGTACATTTTTTATAATGAAGGGTAAGTCTGATATATCTCATAATGATGAGTGATCCTGATATATTTCTCCAATACATTTGGAAAAAATAGATTTAACGAATAATAGGTTTCTCTTAAGAGATTATTGATATTTTCAAGTTAGGTTACTCTATTTTTAATAGTGACTATAAGAGTGATATAATAATGATATTCAATGATATGAAAAAAATTTATCTATGTTTTGTATGAGTTATAATGGAACATTTTTCTAATGATTGATTTCACAAGGCTAATAATTATAGAATCACTTAAATCTTTTCATATATTGAATCATTGTTCCATTTCTCATGATTTATGATCTGATTTTTTTAGTTATGGATTATATAATGTTGTTATCATACACACTGATTGTGTCATCATACCCTTATGTTAATCTTACGTGCACTTAGGACATTAAATTATTAATTCTTTTGGCTACCCTTATCGAGTGTTCGAACTCACCCATCATATGTTTCCTTTCCATAAGTTATTAAGATATATTTTGTGTTAGAAACATCTAGAAGGGTTAAATATCAGTGATTTTTAAGGAAGAATAAAGAATAAGAAAATGTGAGATTATTGGAAAATAATTACTCATATAAGAACATAGATAATGTTATAGAAGATTTTTTCCTAATTTAATAAAAGTATAAACCTAAAAGGTTCATGGGTATGTATTTGTTACAATTTTTTATCTTTGATATTCTATGTTTTGTATTATTAAAAAAAATTATGTTAATCAGCATTAAAGTTTAACATGTAATGAATGTGTTTCTAGATAGAAATTTAAGTATGTTATTTCGATTTTTCCATAATAGTATATTAAAATGGTATAAAAGAAAAGAAATAACAACAAAGTCATTCATTAAAGTTCAAAAGGAGCAAGTGAATTTTCCATATCATATCCATGGGAGTTTCAATCAAGGTTTATATTATTAGTCCTACTCATCTTGTACGTAGAGAAGATTGATTTGATACTCAACCAAACATTTTTAGGGTGATTACCCCAAGGTAAATCTATGCCATAGATATATCCAATTTCCTGTATCTCGACAAGGATGTAATTTCTAATAAAACAACACATATACTTTACATTAAAAAAAATTGTTTTTGGGAACTAAGATTTCTTTAGGTAATGTTTCAATCAAAATTAAATGAAGTATATACTTTCAAATTGAACATCAAATACCATAAATAATTATACTATTATGATGTATAATATTCAATGGGTTAGTAAGTAATCCATACAAAAATTAATAAGGTGTATGAAATAGTCATGTCTCATAGAATTGAAATTTGAGATAAATAATTCTTAACTTAATTTAACTAATCTGAATGTGATCTAACCTACTGTATAAAAAATAACTATCTTAATCACCTATAAACAAAACTTATTAATACATATAAATTTTTTAACTTAATTTATTGTTATTCAATGATTTTATATTATTAATTTATTATCTATTTTAAATATGAGGTGTCTGTGATCATTATCCTTTTGAACTAGTTTGGTAATAACTATTTTTTGAAGCTTCCATAGTTGTGTGATTCCATGATAAAATATTATTCATTAGACCGGTCAGTATCCCTAGGTCTACAAATTCCAATTTTCCAAGGGTAGATAGTTTTCCCCAATGTGGTAGATTATTTTGGATCCTTAATACAAATGGGATAATTGGATATTAGATCTTCCTTCTATTCATTCATCTTTGGAGTTAATCACCTAATATGGGTCTCCCTTATAGATCTAAGACATGATCATGTATATCTTCTCAGTTCCATGTTCTAGTGGACACTGGTTATTGATGCCACTTGCTTCTATGATATTATTTATCCCTATGGATAGAGCAGATTACAACATTACTCATACATGTAATCTATAATATCCTTATTTATTAATGATTGTAAGGGCATATTATTCTGTTAAAATAATGTATCTCAAGTAAAAAACCAGATTCATAATTTGGTCACCATGAGTCAACATATATTCAATGTGTAAGGAATACAAGGATCATCACTTTAGAAATCCTATTCATTTCACAAAAGGTGGATCATATTCTTGATGTGAGACATCTAGATCTCATTGAAACAGTAAATTATTTAAGTCTCATAAGGATTCGTAGGGTTATCACCTAGGTAATATCATTCTCATAACACTACGTTAGAATATAGGCTCATAACCTAAGGAAGGGGTGGATAGATCCTATTCTTATCACAAAGGAATATTATAATCATCAAATAGGGCATCTCAGGATCATCAAATTAGGAATTTCATGCTCATCCTCATGAGGTAGCATCCCATTATATTCACATGAGTGTATGGAGAGTATATAATTTTCTCATCACATATTCTTAAAATACTCATCATGCCATAAAACAACTTCGGATGACCATGAACCAGTCACCCGATCTGGTCTCCAGAAAGGACTAGAGTGTGTTCCCAATTCCCATAGGCTAAAAACTAGTGTGAGGTGTCAATGTTTAACTTTTGGGAATTATTTTTCCAATGAAAAAAATATAACCAAATAAATTAAGACTTACGATAAAAATAAAAACTCGATGTGAAAAGAAAATAAAACCAGACATATCTCCATGCGACCTAACAGGTCACCACCAAAACAAAGATCAACCTTTCTTTAATAATGAGAAACTCTTATAGAAGAACCTCAGAAAAGGGAACTTGTAACTAAAATGATAAAATAGGCACGAGAATTAGATTTCTCAGTAGGGATTCCAAAAGTGAACCACAGAACCCAAACTCTCCATTTCCGAAAATAATCAATTAACTCCAATATGAAATAAAATTATAAAAGAAGGGTTTTTTAATTTTTAAAATAAACTACATGTTCTCACATTTAAAAATCAAACACATTCTACATTCCATTTCCAAAACCATTTTCCATATTATAAACAAAACCCAAAACCAAAGATACCAAAGCTAGGCTAAAGTAGAACAGGTAAATAGTGAAAATCTAGAAATAATCAAGTATAATAGAATGGAAAAAAGAAATATAAATGATTGATTTATCATGGGTGATCTTAAAAATCCATTGAAGACCACTGAATATACTCAGTTTGGAACCACCTACCGGTGTATGGAGAAGCATTTAAGTCTATAACCAATGGGCTGCCCAAAACTGACCAAATCTAGTGGCAAAGCCCACCTAGACTAATAAATAATCTAGGGGTACAAAACTGTCTAATCGGGGTTGATCAGTAACTATCAACCAATCATCTAAAATTTTCCTTGGAACCCATAGTGGTTATAATAAAACTGTGTAGGTGGGAGTCTCTCACATGCATGACTCACCTTACATGCTACTGCTGCACTTGCCTACCCTAAACACAAAAAATATATATCATAACCCATAATGGGATATCCCCCTATAGAGGATCCCCAAAAATGTATACATATATACTTATAACATATATTCACATCATATCATCAAAGGTTCCAACCGAGTCATCACACCATGTCCATATCAAAACCATTTTCTAAAAACATTTCAAACTCTCACCAGGCACACACAATCTCCAAACACAAACCATTTTAGAAGTTAACACAACTTCACCCATGAGTTGGAAGATCCAAACTGTCCTTTAATTCCAAATCCTTCAATTCATTTTCAGTAAGTCCTTTAAAACTAATAAAGAAAAAATGAACAATCTTATGAAATGGCCAAATGGCCACTTCAGCCTATCATTCATCGAAACACACACTAAAGTCCAAATGGACACACCCTTAGAGATTACATTTCATCCCTTCCATAAAATCCCCCAAAAGGGCCAAACCTTATTTAGGAAACAAAACCCATTTTGAGAACCAAGTTTTTAACAAACCACTATTTTAAAGGTTCCTTCTTCATTTGAGGTCACATCCATGTGTGAACCTAGTGCACCCATGGATGTGCCAATATCAAATAGCTCAACAATAACCAATATGGCAGTCCAAATAATTTCCATAAGGACTCCAATTGCTTTGAAATCAAGACCAACCATTCAAAAAATTAAGAGAACACAAAATAGTCCCCTTAAATCCATAAAACCCCCTTTAAAACATTTTAACACAATATCCATGTTAGAATGTTTTAAAACAAAATACACAAACCCATGTTCACAAAAAAACAATTACCGTCATAATATAACTGTAGCTAAATAGTTCATAAAACCCCCAGTTTCACTTTACAATAATAGAGACACTTTATTATGCATTTTGGGTGCATAAACACGGAAGATAAATTCAAAATTCTAACCACAAGAATCATTAAAATTCAAACCACATATAAAAATAGATTGAAAAAAATGGGCATTACTCAAACACCTTTCGCATTGGCGTAGGTAAGAATATTCAAGAAAGCACACTAAAACTATTTTCTAAATAACTTAAAATTTTTATACACAAAATTAGGCCAATTAAGGATAATATAAAGCTAAAAATCACTACTGAAAAAACAGCCTATTCCCACGGTTCAAAACTGTGGGTATAGACCCCAAAACCGTGGGTATAAACTATACCCACGGTTTAAGGAACCATGGGATGGAAAGGCATCGGTATAGGGGTATCAACCTATACCAACGGTTTTGATGAACCATGTGTATAGGCTTCTCAAAGCGCACAGCACGCCGTTCCCGTGTAGCACACTACAGTCCCCACGGTTTGAAAACAGTGGGTATTAAAATTCAAAAAACTTGTGAGGTTTCGATCCCACACCTCACGAACTACATCCCGATCGCTCCTTACCAAGGAACCAGTGGAGCTATAAATTTCAGTTTATTATATACATATATCTATTTATATATATTAATAGGTTCGTGAGATTTGAAAATTTATGACATGGGATTGAAAATTGAAAATGTGGGATTGAAAATTTTAGAGGCTAGGATTCGAACCGCCGACCTGTCGAAAGGAGAACAAGTGCTGAACCAACCATGCTGCGAAGCGTTTTGTAAAATATATATATATTAGCCTACTTATATTAATAATAGTTATATATTAGAAAAAATAAATGACTCCGAGATTTGATACCAGGAATGGATGATATAACAAATGACTGCTTAACCGACTCACCTACAACATCCTTGTTATTTTTTAGTTATATCTGCCAAATTTTATTAATCCAGATCGTCTTCCCACCAATTTTTATTTTTCGTTGTCCCGCGTAATTTTTTTTCGCGTTATGGTGGGAATGATATACCCATGGTTCATTGAAACTGTGGGTATAGGTCTTCAAAAATAATACCCCAATACCCACGGTTTTAAAGAACCATGGGTATTGGTCATCCGAAAAAACTCTATACCCATGGTTTGACCAAAACCAAGGGTATTGGTCTTTAAAATTAATCTATACACATGGTTTTTTCCAAAACCGTGGGTATAGTTGACCTATACCCATGGTTTTCTGAAATCGTGGGTATAGATCCCATATTATCCCTATACACACGGTTTTCAAAAACCAAGGGAATAAGGGTACCCTATACCCACAGTTTCTGAAAAAACCGTGGGTATAGGCCTGTTTTCCAGTAGTGAATAAAATAAAATAAATAATTTGAATAATTTAAGTGTCAAAGGAATGCATCAGAAAGGATAACTGGATTCGCCTACCTAAAATAAAGCGTGGATGCAAAGAAACAACAAGGAGACGAAGACTAAGACCATGTTGACCAACTGCGTAGCTTAAACAGTGGAAGGGAGGACCTCACACACTGTAGGGGAGGAAGAGGCACTGCGAAGAGGGTTTGGATTCATTCTGGAAGCCCGGAAGACCAGAGGGTGGGTTTGGGTTTTCTAAAAAAGTTTGCGGCTGGATGAAGTAGGAGGGGGGGTAGGGGGACCGCCGACACTGCTGGCCACCAGAGACGAGGGTCGGTGGGGGGAGGTCGAGCGGCTAGGATGTGGGAGATGGGAGGTCATGACACTATTAGTAGGAGTCCATGTTGGGGGCAGCGTGACAAGGATGAGGAAATACTAGAAGGGGGGGTGCAGTTGTTGGCCAGAGCAGCGAGGGGCAAGCCAGAGCACAAAGGGGTGAGTGAGGTCAGAGCGTGGAGGGGCGAGGGCAGCAGGCTGGCCAGAGCGCAGAGTGTGTTGGGAAGGGGACAGAGGTGGGTGAAGCACGTAGTGCTAAGGGGGCCCAGGGTTTACCTCTTTTCATTTTTTAATAATATAATAATTATTATAATAATACATTAATATAATGATAATTTTTTTACGAATAACTATAATAATTTTTATTCAAAATAATAACCATAATAATAAAAATAATAATAATTTAATAACAATAATAATATTCTTAAAAATAATAATAATAATAAAATATTATTATTTTTATCAAACATTATTTGAATTTTATATTTCATTTAATTTATCTTATTCTCATTTCATTTTATTTCATTTTCCATTTTATTTTATTTCCCACGCAATCGTGTTTCTTATTTTAAAAATTGGGTAATCATGTGATAATCGCATGACTTAATAAACAATGTGAAAGTTTCACACCACAACCAAAAATACATGGGCACTCACATAAGAAGATGGGGTGACCACATGGTTAATGCTAACTATGTGGTGCACATGCATCGGTCCGAAACAGACAAAAATTATTAAACGAATGAAATTTTAACCCAACGTTCAACCCGAGCCTCGATGAGAGAACCTGGATCCAAGAAATAACAAAATAAAATTAAATTTAAAATTTTGGAGTTTTAATTATACCCAGCACATAAACTTTCTACCCCTAGAAAGTCACCCAGTCGATTGACAGCCATAACATGAATCTCTTCCCGATTGAAACCGAAAGAAACCACAACACAAGAGAATGAGAACACCAGAGAGGGTTCTACCCACCATAAGAACTTATCTAGGGTGGAAATTTAACACCCAAAAATAACACCCTATGAAGGGGGGCAATGCGGGAACTCCCAAATAATAAAAATTAACTTTTATAGCCTGGGAGAAACAAAACCTCCTCGAAAATATGGAACTCTCGACCCAGAACAAAAAAAATCCCAACACTAGAGAAGAACCTAGGAGAAGAAATTTACCAAATAAGTAAACCTTAGAATAAATAAAAACAACCCTTTTTCATAGAAACTTACATCTACAAATTAATACAACTAAACTGAGATCAAATCAAACAAGGGATACACACACTTTTAAGAAAAAAAAATGATTCCTAAAACCACATCCACACAAATAGAAATGCTTGGATTATAATAGAACAAGTCCATAATAACATCATGAAGAAAAAATGAACATACAAAAACGTCAAAACATTAGCAGTAGAAAAACAAGAATGAAAAGACATTAAATGTTCCACTAAAAACATGGAACACAAAACCCACACCAAGGCTTCACACCCCCAGCTACTCCTGCCTATGTGCAAGCTTCACCCTAAGACCTATGGCTAGGGATATATTAGCTGAAGCATCTCTTACCAGAAAGTTAGGTGTGAGAATCCTACAGTCATAGTGTATTCTTTAGGTGACTATTCCTATAAGACTTCTCTAGATCACCCAGACACTCGCAATGATGGCATGTAATTGAATGGATGCAACATAATGGTGTCGCGTACCCTTAACGTCCACATTGATGGCACACCATTGAAAGGTCCAATAAATAGTAATCCAGAACAACTTTAGATGACTCTTTAGAAACAGGTCCCTCCGGAACACCCTGCTTGGTATATGGGGAACCTTCACGAGCAACTGGATATGCTAGATTTCCAAGCATCTACGCTCCAGAGACCAACTCAGCTAGGAACTCATTATCCACCAGCTTCCCAAAATGATGGTTCATAGAAGAGAGGACCCACTCCTTGTTCTCCGGTTGAAGCCCCCGAAATGAAGAGAGAATACTTCATCAAATCGAGAATGCTAACTCTAAATAATTGGATACTAGTCCTTGAAATGGAAAACATATGTATTTACCATTCATTGGCCTTATTTATTGTGCACAAGATATTCCCTTTTCTTTATCTTCACCTTTTCAGGTATAAACCATTGAACGAAGATGCATTTAAATACATTCCATGTCATCCCAACTTGAATTGAGGGTGTGGAAAACAACTCACATTCATCTAGAGATGGATCATTGAAGAAACCCAAAAGGGAATGTACTGAGACATCTTCAGGAGTTCTCAATACCCTAACAATGCACTCGACCTCTTCAAGACACTCTCCTAACTCTAATAGACCCTGATCACTGTAAAGGATAGAAAATATCTAAGAAGGACCAAAATCTAGGAATGAATTATCAGAAACCTTGGGGACCTTTATTTGCGGCATTTTTTAACAACATATAAAACACAGAACCAAAACCGATATCAATTCAAAGAAACATCACTGAAAGTGGCTTCATCCCAAAACTACCAGCTCAAAAACAAAACAAATATTAACACAACCAAAAACATACCATTAAAAACCACCTTTATAAAATAATTTCAAGACTTTAATTTCAAATAAACACCCATGGAATACCATGAACTATTATATATGTGTCCAATCATTCCATTTCTTCACCCATTTGAAATAATTAATGAATTTTCAAACCAAAAAAGTTCCCTTTAAAACCCATTTTACCAATCCCAAAACCATATAAAAGGAAACATCATCATTTCCAAAATCCTTTTCATTTTCAACAAACACACTTACACCAACCAGAGCCAAGAAAAACAACACTTGCACCAAACTAATGAAGAGAGGGACTAGTGTCTATACCTAACTCGATGACATAGTAGTGATCCATGCCCCAGGTAGGCAATAACACTAAGAGAAAATTTAACCACGAACTTGGATATCACATGGTTCAAAACTAAATGAAAAATCATAACATGACACTGACTCACCTCCATTCCCATATCTCAATCTAAAACAAACCAAAACAATACAAGGACTGAATTCCTGGACTACCCCTGATGACTCGAGGTTCGGGACGAGTGAGGGTACAATATGCCCTTCCTGTACCTACCTCCAGAGTCCCAATAGTCAATATCTCCATCTACCTTACACCCCAAATAACAAGAGCCTCCTCTGATACCATTTGAAACAAATGGGCCCCACTGACAGCATATACTCTCCACCTTAATATGGTTTTTGAGTCCCAGCCCTCCAGGTACCCCCATCTCACCTCTATTTTAATCCCTCAATTTAAAAAAAAAACAAAAACAATAAAAGGAGTCAGTTCCCAGACTACCACCAGCGACTCAAGGTTTGGAACAATCAAGGGTGCATGACGCTCTTCCCGTACCTACCTAATGAGTCCCAATAGTATGAATATATATATATTGGAAACCCCAAATAACAATATTCTCCAATGATACAATTTTCAAAAATGGGTCCCCACTGACAGCACAAGAACCCCGCCATAACATGGTCGTTGGCTCCAAGCCCACCAGGTACCACTAGTTTCCCCTAAAGACACGTGTTCACCACCCTGGGGCCCACCCACAAGCCCGAACAGGTCATTTGACTAATGACAGTCCCCATTGTCCAAGAATGATCCTCTCTAGTGTTATTTTTCCTCACTCACACACACCCTAGGAAATATTCCATAAGTTCATCCATCCTGATCACTACTCCAGGATAAGCATGCTTAACTGTGGAGTTCGAATCAGGTATACTCTGGAAAAAGAAGGTGCACCTTGTTGACATGAGTCATATCTTTTAGTCATTTAACCCTTTATCATCAAGGAGTGTTACATTCACCGCCATTTAGAGCACGTCATCATTATTGTGGGCCCTACATCTCAACCCAGTCAGTGCACTGCACTTAAGATTGGGAACCAACTTAGATACCATTTTGTCTGGAACCATCCTGGGTCGACCTTGAACCAGTCACCCGAGCAGATTCGTGGCATGCCCTGAAGGATGTTCCTGATCCCACCGAGCTGACAACTAGTGTTGAGAGTAAAAATTTCAATGTTGGGAAGGATTTTTCCCATGAAAAAAAGATAACCAAATAAATTAAGACTGATGATAAATATAAAATCTAACAGTAAAAATAAAATATAACCGTATATACCTCTATGTGGTCTTCCAGGTCACCACCCAACCAAAGACTAACCTTTCTCCAATAATGAACAACCTAGCCAAGATAACCTGAGCAAAGGGAACCTATAACTAAAATGATGAAATAGGTGTGAGAATTAGATTTTTCAATAGGGATGCCAAAAGTGAACCACATAATCCAACCTCCCACTTTCCCAAAATATTCCATTAATGCCAATTTGAAATACAATTATAAAATTATTTTTTTTAATATTTTAAAATAAACAACATGTTTTTCCGTTTAAAAATACAACATATTCTACATACCATTTCCAAAAACATTTTTCGTTTTATAAACAAAACCCAAAATGAACGATACCAAAACATGGGTCAAGTAGACGAGGTAAATTGTGAAAGATAGAAATAAACTCGTACAACAGAATGTAAACAAGAAATATAAATTTTTAAGTAACCATGGTTGTTTTTAAACATCCCTAGAAGACCCCTGGACATAATCAGTCCTGAACCACCTACCGGCGTAAAGTGAAGCTCCTAAGTCTATAACCAACTGGCCTCCCAAAACTGACCAAATCTAATGGAAAATCCTGCCTGGCCTAACATCAAATCCAGGGGGTACCATCCCATCTAATTGGGGTTGATCAACAACAATCACTCAATCATCTAAAAGTATCCCAGAAACCAATGGGTGTAATAATAATACTCTGTAAGTTGGAGGCCCTCACATGCATCACTCACATTACATGTTGTCATCGCACATGCCTACCCCAAACATAAACACTCAATAAGATAACACATTAATCGATATCCCCTATAGAGTTACCCCACAAATGCATACAAACATACTTGTAACACATATTCACATCATATCATCGAAGTTGCCAACCAAGTCATCACATCATGTCCATTTCAAAACCATTTTCTAAAAACAATTAAAAATACAACTGGGAACACAAAATATCCAAATACAAACCATCCTAAAAGTTAGCACAACATCATACATGAGTTAGAAGATCCAAATGGGCCTTTAAGTCAAAATTCTCCAATATATTTTCTGTAAAACCTTTCAAACTTGTAAAAACCTCACAATATTATGAAATGGACAAATAGACCTTGAGCCTAACATTCATCAAAACACACACTAGTGGCCAAATGGGCACAACCTTTGAGATTACTTTTCAAATCTTTCGTAAAATGTACACAAAGGACTAAACCTTATGTAACGACCTGAAAATAAATCTTGTTTCCTAATTTTGTGTGTTATTTTATTTTATTTTTGTACTCAACAAAAATGTTTCATTTGATAACATGAGTATAATTAAAATGAGACCGTTGGGTTTTGACTGTTATATGACCATTGGTCAAAATGACCGCTGGAAACTAGACGTTTTGATTATTGTCTCTAAATACAAGTAATCTTGGTTAATTAATATAGAAAGAAGATTTGATGGCCTCACCCAGTAGTTTTGGACCATTCTAAGCCCATCTAACAGAACTTGGGATGGAGGTAGAACCACTGGTCTTTCCTCTGGACCAAACCCAAGCCGAACTTCATCGTGTGAAGCTAAAATAGAATCTCCTTCGTGAGAAGTTCAAACTGATAGAAATTACTACTCGTGTGATGTTGGCCGAGCCTCCCTCGAATTATCTCACCTTATCACACCTTACACTTAGGTCATATGCTAGTGTGATAAGGGGCTATGTAAGGAGACCGTAACTACCTTGTGAAACCCTTTGTTTTAAATAAAAATTTTGATTTCTTCTTATGATGAAGTTTATGAATTTTCAAATGTCCGAATAAATATAGTATGCATATTTTTATGAATTTTAGAAAAGGGATGTTTTAAAAAATGTTTAGGTAAACCTTAAATAATTAAAAATGTATAATGATATTCAAAAAATGGTCTTCTACAATTATGTCCAGTATGAAATTTAGAGTCTAATAAGATCAAATTGATTTTTGATGAATAGTAAATTATGAATTGTGATAATATGATTAGGATTAGTAATGTGACCAAATGGATTAGTAATCTCACTTAAAGAAAGTATTAATATTATCTAGGCACCATGATTAAGTAATGCGATTCAATAAAATGGTTAAATAACGGTTTGATAAATTATTATTCAAGTATTAGTTTTTTTGAGTGAATAGTGTTTTTAAATTAAAAATTAAATTAAAAATATTTAGAAAATTATTCTTTTTAAAATGGATTTCATTTTCGAACTCAGAGCACCGATATTATGTTATGGTAGTTTTTGGGGTTTTTTCTGAAAAAATGAATTTTCAGTGAATAGTGTTTTTATTTAAAAATTAAATTAAAATTATTTATAAAATTATTTTTATAAAATGGAGTTCATATTTGTAATCAGAGCGTCGATATTTGGTTAATATGAAATTTTGGGATTTTTCTGAGAAAGTTGAATTTCCAGTGAATAGTAAAAATATAGTTTTAGGGTTTCGGAATGTTTAATGACATCATAACTGTGTCATTATGATGTCATGAGATATTTTATGGGTTGGCCGACCAAAGGTGATGACTTATTGTATTGGGGTCCCCATGTGGCCTAAATTCATTGGAAATATCTTGGGAGAGCACATGGTTTTGAGAAACCCACTTATGAGGTGTCCCTTGGCCATTAATGCCTTGTCCCCTCACTTTCCCTAAAAATACCAATCCCTCCTCTCATCCATTCGACTCCCCAATCTCCCCCAACAAAGTTCTGGTATCCTTACCTCCCAAGGAGTCCTCCCAAGGTTCCCCCAAGCCCTCAAGGTCCAAACCATTGAGTTTTAAGAGTTACGTTTTAAGGTAAGGGATCTGACCTCTCTCTTTCTTTTCAAGTAATCTCTTTTATGTCATTCATTTTATGCTCCATGATCTTATGTTGGAGGATGTTATTTTATATTCATATTACTTCCCTTTTCATTTTCATATGATGAGAGACCCCCTCTTTCTCTCATCAATCTATTTTAATAAAGTTTAAGTGACGTTGTTAGGCTGCCGAATGTTTAAGGGATACATTCACCCTTCTCTTCTTCAAAGTTCTACTTTCATGTCAAGTTTTTCAAGTTCCTTTTTATTATGTTGGGGTATGATCTCTATATCTATCATACTGAACTCTTATGTTCATATGATTATATACCCTATTTTATCTCATCCATTCATTTTTATTGAAGTTTAAGTGACGTCGTTAGGCTGCTGAATTTTTAAGGGATTCTTTCACCCTTCTCATTTTGAAGTTCTATTTTCATGTCAAGACTTTCAAGTTCCTTTTATTATGTTGGGGTATTATGTCTATATATATCATACTGATCATTTATGATAATATTATGAGAGACCCTATTTGATCTCGTCAATTCATTTTTATTGAAGCATAAGTGACGCCGTTAGGCTGCCGAATTTTCATAAGAGAAATCTTATTTTGTCTTACTTCCATGTTTTTCATTTCAAATGGTATGCCCTTCAAATTTCATTAACATTACTCATATCCTTTATATTCTGTTTCTATACTGTTTTATGTGTCATTTATGAATTTTTTACACATGTCCCCTCTCTTTTCAATGTTTTCTAAAACCCCGAAACATAGCCGTTATGCTGCAGAATTTTCGTCTCAAAATGACTCTCTCTTTTCTCAAAATTATTTTATGTTATAAAGTGAATACTCAAAGCTCTTATTTCTATAGGGTTATTCACATATATATAAAAATTCTCTATTTTATATTCTGGGTTTTAAATACATGAAACCCACTTTCCCTTTCCGTGGGTTTAAAGTGACATAAAGATCATGTCTATTAAAGCAGTTTTTAAAACGTTATGATTATGAAATGAAACCCATTTATTTTATGCTATATGGGTTGTTTATGAAATGATTTATGATGTTATATGTGGCTCACATGATAATAAATACATGTCAAAGGTGCGCCTAGATAGCGCTCCAATGCATTGGGTAAATACTTAATCTCTAGAGATGACCTTTTAGACTGATACCTTGGTGAATAACCTTGGTAATTTTTAATGACACCTTGGGGATGGACCTTGGTGAAATGAAATGATTGTCAATATTAAATGTTGTAGCCACATCTTCAAGTTATTAAAAATGTTATTTTTGTTATGATATATCTTATTATTTCTTTCTCATGCCTTAAAGTTCTTTTCATGACCTTATTGAAGTATCTCGAGTTCACATGTAAAATGTTTCTCTTGTTTCCCTTACTGGGCCTTCTACTCACCCTTTCTTTTGATGTATGTCCCCAGGTTATGAGATGCAGTAATGAACCTAGGATGAACTTAAGGATAATCCTTTCAAGTGTTTAAGAAGAATGTTTTATGTTGTTTTCATGTATTATGTTCCTGGTTTCCAAGACACTAAACCTTAAAGATCCTCAGTTTTGTGTAATGTAATTAATGTTTATGTTATAAAAAGGTGGGATGCTATACCTTATTTAGGAAAAAAACCATTTAGAAAACCAAGGATTTAATAAAACTCTCTTTTAAAGTTTCCATCTTCATTTGAGGGAACATACATGTGTTCACCTAGTTCACCCATGGATGTTCCAATATCTAATGGATCAACAACAACAACCAAGATGAAATTTCAAAACCATTCTCACAAGGAATCCAATTTCTTTGAAATAAATACCAACTATTCACATTATTAAAAGAACATAAAAAATACACTTAAATGCATAAAACCCCTTTTCATATCATTTTAACATAATTTCCATGTTACAGCATTGTCAAACAAAACACACCAAACCATGTTCACAAACAAGAAATTACCGTCACAACATTATTATAGATAAACAGTTCGTAAAACCCCAAATTTTTCTTTATATGAACAGAGACATTATATTAAACATTTTTAGTGAATAAACACATAATATTAAATAAAAATTTGAACCACAATAATCATCAAAATGAGAATCACATATAAAAATTTATTGAAACACCATTTGGTATTAATCAAACTCCCTTCTCATTGGCGCAGCTAAGAATATTCCAGGAATCACACAAAAACTACATTCTTAATAACTCCTCAAATTTTAAAATAGTAAACTAGAATAATTATGTGTAATATAAATTGGTAAATCAAATAAAATAAATAATTTAAATAATGAAAGTGTCAAAGGAATGCATCAGAAAGGATAACTATATTTTCTTACCTCAAATCCATCATGGATGTAACATAACTTCAAGGAGAGGGAGACCATGACCTTGAAGACCAACTGAAGAGCCTAGTCAATTAATGGGAGGAGTATGTATACAAGAGTGGAGGAAGAGGTACTATGAAAGGGGTTTGTGTTTTCAGAAGAAGATTGCGAGACTCGGGAGGTTGGAAAAGTTTGTGGCCAAATGAAGTGGGAAAGGAAGTAGGGAGATTGCCTCCGCTACATGCCTTTGCAGACGAGGGCCAATGAGGTTGGGGGTCAGGCCTTTGGGACACCGACACTATAATATCATGCCACTACTGGGAGGGTTCTGGGTTGGAGTAGGAACGACGAGGAGTTGGGCATATGAGGAGGGGGTGAGGCCTTTGGCCGGAGCGGTGA
Source organism: Viscum album (assembly GCA_963277665.1). NCBI lineage: Eukaryota > Viridiplantae > Streptophyta > Magnoliopsida > Santalales > Viscaceae > Viscum > Viscum album. The sequence continues at coordinate 171,722 of CAUJRU010000412.1, read as the reverse complement.
GCGGTGAGGCCAGAGTACAGAGGGGAGAGTGAGGCTAGGGCGCAGAGGGGTGAGGGTGGTAGGCTGGCTGGAGTGTAGAGTGCGTAGGGAAAAGGATTAGGGTGGTGGTGTAGGTTTTCCCTTTTTTTATTTTACAATAATAATAATAACAATAATAATAAAAATAATCCCATTAATATAATGATAAAGTTTTTAATAATAACTATAATCATTTTTCTTAAAAACAACAACAACAACAATAATAATAATAATAATACCATAATAAAAATAATATTCTTAATAATAATAATTACAATAACATATTATTATTGTTATTATCAAACATTTTTTTAAATTTTTATTTCATTTTATTTATCTTATTATCATTTTATTTTATTTCATTTTCTATTTTATATTATTTCCAATGAAATCGTATTAATTATTTTAAAAATTGGGTAACTGTGTGCCTGTCACACCACTTAATAAACCACGTGCAAGGCACACACCTCATCCTAGACCACCTGTCCACCCCCATAAGTAGGTGGGGTTACTACATGATTACCTATAACCATTAAGTGCATATGCAGCGATCTAAAACCAACCAAAACTATTAAATGTGAAAAAATATAACTCCACGTTCAACCTGAGCCTCGGTGTGAGATCTCGAAGCTAAGAAATATTAAAATAAAAATATGTTTAAAATTTTGGGGTGACACTTCACCTAAGTAACCATTGTATAATCACCAAAATATAGGATTTGGATGCATTGAGAGGGGGTCACTAGTTTAAATCTATTAAAATGGTCTCACTTACCCTCATCACATACTATATTAGGAACAAATATGAAGATAAGTGAGGGATCTCTTGGTTCAAATTCTAGTGGGGTATTATCATAGATTTAGTGTCTAGTCGAGGGATTATTCCCATATATGTTAATCATGAAATGTAATATAAATAGGATAACATCACATGATGATTCCAAAATTCATGGGGACTTTAGATTTATAGAGGGAGGTTAAGTACAGCCTTAAAAGATAATTAGGTTTTATAGTTATCAAATCCCTATGAGGCGGTGGGAAGTAATTTATATTTTAATATTATAGATGGTCAAATCATATCTTACTAACCACCCATGAATGGGAAAAATATTGTTGGTATATTAGGATAGGACCTGAGAGATAAATCCTATATACCATGTCATGTGGGAACGATAAAAAACCATATAGTTTGATTATTTGTTTTAGGGTCATAATATTGGACTATACCATGTAGTTTAACATCATATGGTAATGATTCTTGTGTCATTGAAGGAGATAAAATATGTGACAGTGTGTGGATTTTTCATACAAGCTACTCAATGAATGGGATGATCATCTCATGTTTTTTACCTAAGGAATCTCTTTCTCATAACATGAGGCATCCAATTCTCATCACATAGGGAATATCATGCTCATCACATAATGTAAGTATAAATTTAAACAACATGTTACTAGGATGTTTTAAAATATTCTAATTATCAAAAACTTGGATTTTACTATTTTGCAGTTTAATGTCTTATATCTCAAACATCGTTAGGGATTATGCCTGAAGCTTCCGATTCCTGGTTAAAATGTGAGGATAAAATGATATATGCATCCTAACTATGATTTATGAGGGGTAAAATATTCATTTTACCTATGTGATTTTGTGATATAAGTGTAAATTTCTACAACTTAGGATTATTTTGAGGTCAAGAGGTTTCCACTATGAACATTTCATGTAGCATATGGGGGGCCTAATATTGGAGTTCCTATGGTTAGGAGTGAAATAAAATATGGATTCCCAATAAATTCTTAAAGAAAATTTATTAGACCACAATATATATGATATTCGTTGTGAATATGGGTTTGTTGCAAGTTAATCAAGTTTGAATTGATATGTAGGCCTTGAGTACTCAACTATCATGAAGTAATGTTTTAAAAAATGAGGCATTATTCAAGGGACTATGAGGTCTGTTTCATGTAATTTAGGGTTTTCAGATAGGTGAGAGTGTAATAATACATGTGTGTGTCAAATAAGTATTATTTCAAGTTATCCATGGATGTTTTTTGAAAAAACATGGAGCTCTCATGGATCCCTGAGTGGTGTGAAGGAAATTCTTCTATTACAAAGGGTGCTCTTCATAGATAGTACTTCCTTAAAAGTAATATCAATAATGGGTCTATACTTTATATAACCAATTATTGGTCATTCATGAATGATATCTACCTAAGAGAATCCATGTGTCATTGAGTGCAATTTTCTCAATGTTTCATGAGTCGATGACTTTATTTTGTTGTCTAATAGTCAAATCCCATAAAATAGAGGGTGTATTATGTATTTATAGGATCTAGGGGTGTTGAGGGATATGTTTCATGACTGATTTCCATTTTCATAGAGGATTTAGTTTCATGATGATCCAATAAGGATTCAAAAAACACTAGTAATTCGTGAAATTTTTTAGATTCATGAATCTAGTTCCATCGGTGGTTTTAATGTCTTTCTCATTCTGGGTTATCACGGATCAACCATTTTTGTCTTTGATTCATCCCTCGACACATTTTTTCAAGTCTATAAGAATTGTGTGGTTATTAATTCTTATCCCAAATTTCATCATTCCTATATCACTCAAGTCACTATAATATATTCTTTATAATTATCTATATTGTTATAATTTCATTCCATGGGATTTTATGTCACAATACTTAAAGAAAAATGAACAATGAGCATGTTTCAGTGATTTTTAAAAAATAGACATTGGTATATAAATGTTTATGTTTCATATTAATTATTCCATTATAAATCTAAAATAAAATAATTATTTACCTATTTATATCATATATTAAAAAAATTAAATTCTTTTAGTTGTCCATGATATAAATTTATTGCGTTGTTCACGTAAGTGGTTAGACCGGCCCAAATAATAACATATCATAATTAGTGGATAGATATGATGTGATTTAGTTGTAATATCCATATGAATAAGAATAATGACCATATGTAGTATTTATTAATGTAGTATATAATAATTTTAAATAATTATAATAGGAATATAAACTATAATGATTTATTATATTGTATAACTAAACCATTTTTTCTATTAGAATGCTCTTTTTTACAATTTAATATACCAAAGCTACTTATATCTCATTAATAGGTTTTCCAATTTATATTTAAAATTTTCTAATAATTTCATAAACATAATATTTATACATTAAAATCATTATAATGAACATCCATTAAATTTTGTGAATAAAATAAAAAAATAGAAATCAATTGTTCCAAGGAGGCAATAGTAGACACATACGCATGGTTGATGGTTTCATTTTCCATTGAACAAGAAAAATTTATAATATTTTTTATAATTTTAAAATATAAATTTGTTATAAATATATTACTTATTTATTAAAATTAACATTAGTACCATCCATGTAAGAAAGTTAAGAAAAATGAAAAATGAAACTTTGTAAATGCGTTAGTCTACACACACACACAAGAATGTAGTTTTTGTTTTCCTTAATAGAAAAAGGGAAAGATAATTAATATTTATTCCATTATCATACTACAATTAAATATAAAAAGAATATATTTCATTATAATTTAATTATAAATATATAGTTTAAAAGGTAATATTGAAAAGGAAATAAACTAGGTAAAATTAGTACACAAGTTGAGGACATGAACATTCCCATAGAGGGCCCCTTGAAAAGGGAGGGATTATGATAATATATTATTAATAGAAGATTAATAAGGATAAATATGATTATAGTTAAATTAATAAGGGAAAATTTTCAAGATTAATCCTAAATTTTTATTTTTATTTTAGTGGTGGTGAAATACCACTTTTTTAAGTGGGGAGAATAAAATTCTTTTAAATGTTTCCACTCAATATAAATAGGTCACATGTTTCTCATGTAAAGTGTCTCTAAAAATATAAAATAATTGATAATGGGATGATATAATTTCTATAGTATCTCTACCACTAAATTAAAAACATTTTTTTAACATATTATAATCTATTTACCCATAGATTTATTACTTTTACCTTTTTGGTTTTACTACGGTAACTACTATTTACGTAAGTAAATAATTTTTTATGAATAAACATAAAATTACCCTTAATAAATAACTTTGACCTATTGATTGTAAATATAAAACAAATTTTATCATATTAAATTTCTATTTTTATGAAATAACAATTTTAACATTAGTGCATATAACACGTAAAACCCCATTTTTAGAAACATTGTATATTTCAGATTAAATTTATTTTTAGGGTAATATTATCAATTTATTTTATTTTCACGATAGAAATTTGTTTATTATAAATTTAATGTTTATATAAAATAAATTAAAATCCAAATTTAAAAAAATATTTAATTGAAACGAAAGAAAAAATATACTTTTTATTGGAAAAAATTACTTAAGTCATTAATATGTTTATCGTTGTTTTATAAATTCAACATAGTTTTTTTAAAAAAAATATAATATTTTAATATATTAAGTACTTATTTTACCAATTAAAAGGTTTTATAAACTTATATGTATTTATTATAAAATAATAATGTGATAAACGTTACGATCTTGTTAAAAAATTTATTTTTCGCAATTCACCTAAATATCAACTATTTCAAAAAAAACTTAAAAATTACTGTTAATATAATATTGAGATTAAAAATAAAAAATGAATTGAAATTAGTTAAATTAAAATTTCAAACAATTTCCTGAATGAAGGTGCTTTAGAGAATACATTATGAAACAATTTTGGGATGTGGTGTTCACCCGTTATAGTAGGGTATGTGGTATTACATTCTACCCATTAAATAATTTCATCATAGAAATTATATACATGCTAGAAACAAAAATTTTGTGGATTTTAATTCCTCATATATTCTTCAAGATCCCAAATTTTCTCCTCTATTTTGTGATTTCTTTAATGGGATTTCACTATACAAGTTGACAATTCCACAACACATTCTCTCTATGGTAAATAATCTTGATAAAAAATTCATTATTAGAGAAGTCATGTTCCAGCTATATTCCCTTGGATCAGTGTATATGTAATGGATCTTGTATATATTTCATTTATAATGATATATGGAAGATTTTATATACTTTATAAAGGATGGTTGACATACCCAATCGATAAAATACAACAATATTTATCTTTAGAATTTCAAAAGGCCCATTCCCCTTCATACTTAATATTACAACTTATTTCCATGGAGACACCATTAATAAATCATGATACCCCACTCGAAAATTTAAGAAAATTATTTTAATTATAATAACACCACTTTGATCAGAATTGATCTACCTTGATCTAATCATTGATAGTCTGTAATTTTGTTATTGTATCCTCTATAAGTTGTATACCAACAAAATTCATTTCTTTAACTTATTTGAAATAAGTGGAAGTAAGACATATCTTCTAATAAAATTAATTATATGGTGTCATTTGGATGGCCTAATAGAAACTATTATTGTAAGAGAATTCCACTATAGTTTGATAATAATTCATTTCTCCTTGTAGGATAGGAAAATATGAACACAAAATGTCTTCGAGTATCCGAATAGTTCTTTCAAAATGTACATCAGTTTTCTGATGATAATTGGTGCTTAAATATTCTTTTGTGTCAAGATACACTAGGAAAATCTTCATGAATTTCCATGTAATCATACGGTCATTATCATATTCAATTGATTGAGTTTACCTATTAAGTTTCTTGATTTCATTAACATAGAGAAGGTAAAGTTGCTCAAATGTAATTCTTCCCCAACTACTAAAAAAAATTAGACATAGTTAGGTAATCAATGATGACCCATATAACATCATTATTCCTTATACTTTTCTAAATTATAATTAAATATTCCACTATAATATTGTACCAACTCAATATAGGTATGGGTCTAGGTTGTATGACAAACTTATGATGTTTTATTTTATCTTTTACCTAATGGAATACTAATAATCTAGACACATAACCCCCAATTTCGTACTTTATACCATTCCACCATAAATTTTATCCTAAATCCATATATATATTTGTGCTATTAGGTATTAGAGATAAATTGGAACTATGTTCCTCATCTTGTATCTCCCTCTTTGGTTCAGGTATTGATTAAACACATAAACTCATTTCAAAGTTAAACAATTCGTATATATAGATGATGTCCATCATTTTATAATAATTCTCTATAATAATACTCCTTTTAAAATAATTATAATCCTATTGGGAATATCTATAATTTCATATAAATATGTTTTATAAATTTCTTGGAAAAGGAATGATGTATGAACTTTCCTAAAAATTACTATATCTATCTTTACTATATCCTTAAATATGGGATCCTTATTAATCCTTATCATGGTCAGAAGTCCATGGTCCCTACTACTCAATACATCATCCTCCTTATTTTCCATCCAAGGGTTTCAGTGTATCCATCAATCATATTCCTTGAAAATATCTAACCACTCTCTTTGCCTCATGTTGATCACATTATAAACGAAAATATACCTACAATTTTTTTGTCTCTATATATGTCACCATTTTCCCCTAGAGATAGTGAATCCCTATATTCAATGAAAAGATTACTACTTCCAACTCAAGGTCATGAGATGGATATATTGGTATTGGATAATAAATTAGCATGATTCGGGGTCAACAACGATATCATTCTTCATAAGGACATATCCCAATCCTCTTATCAATGAATCACTAACTACTAAAAAAATTTATTTTACTAACAGTAAATTTAATACCAGTACATTAATCAATATCCAGTTGATATATTTAAAATTTTCATCACATTCCCTAGACAATGTGAATTTAACCACTTTAAATTCAAACATGGTTAATGGGTTTTCTAATTAAGAAATATTTTGAACAAATCGTCGACAGTGACCTATTAAACCATGGAAACAACTTATATCAGTTTTATTCATAGGAGTACACAAATTTTTGAGTATCATTGCCTTGGAAGTATTAATATATATTTTCTTTTCCCGAAGGTATCAAGAATTATTCTTATATATTTCTCATGTTATTCATAACATTTTAAATATATCAGCATATCATCAATGAATACCACCACGATGTTCAAAGGATAACCCTTGAAAACTCTATTAATCAAAGTTATAAAAACTTAAGGTGTATTAGTCAATACTGTGGGAATTACCACAAAATAATAATATCAATATCTTCTAAAAACATTCATATTTGGTATATATTACTTCTACACACTTAACATATAATAACCAGAGTGAAAATCAATATTTGAAAAATATTTCTCTTCTTGATGTTGATCATATATGTAATCAATCCATGGTAAAGAATATATATTCTTCATAGTAATGGAATTGGTCTACATTTGATTGATTCAAAGTCTCATGGAACCATATATTTCATGAATTATACAGGGGATCCTTAGAGTGAAACAATATGTTGAATAAATACATTAGAAAAAATCTGATTTTTTTTTCTTAAAGACTAACAAATAGAATAAGGCCATTATATGGGAGTTTTAGATATTATTATTTCATCGGGATTGAGTTTAATTGAAAACTCAACATCTTGATAAGGTGGAAAACTAGGTAATTCCTTTATAAATACATCAAAGAATTTTTATACAATGGGTAAATAATATTTCCTTAAGATGACATGACCACAAATATATAGTGTAATCTATTAACATTATCCCATAATTTCATTAAGGTGAGGTACAGGAGGTGGATCTAGAAAAAAATTGGGATGTGAAGTATTTCCCTTAGAAATAAGGGATTATATGCACACTTAAAAAATAATTTTATTCTTATCTCAGAAATGTATTCCTCCATTATACATTAAGAGACAATCCATAAGAAGGATTAAGTAAAAATAAACCATAGGTATAATAAAAATGTTTTCCTTGAGAGAATATCAATGCATATTAATAGATATTACTCAGTAAATAGTCACTGTAATAAGAATACCATTAGGTTTTTTATCTAAAAATAGATTTGTCAATGTTTTGAGGGAAGATTAAATATTAGCAAGAAACATGCATGATATAATGAATTGCATAAATCTAGAATCAAATAAACCATTCACAAGTATTGTGTTTTTTTATAAATTTACCTATTATCATATCATTTTCAACTTATGCCTTAGTTGTAGTGGTTGTATAATCTTGATCTTTCCCCTAGACCTTTTATAGGGTATTTTACCTTAATGTTTGGAGAATTGGTTTAAATATCACCCCATATTAATTTAGATAAATTATTTAACATTAGTATTTTATATCATACATTTTCATTCATGATCATGATGGCCTTTTCTCTACACTTGAGGTCAAAATTTTAGACTTGTGCTTATAGAATTTTTCTGCCTCGTTATATTTAAGATTGAGGATTTTCCTTTCAATTTCATCCATTTTAAAATGGGGAAGTTATATATCATATAATATATTCTTAAAAGGTTTCTATTACATGTGCTTTATCTCTACTACCTCATTAGTATTCTAAATTTTACCACTATTGATCTTCATCTCCCTTAAGATTATATAAAAACATAAAAAAATTCCTTTCACTATATCCCAAATAGAGAGATATATTTTCAAGGGACTTGATCCATTACTCAGAAACTAATAGTCTAATAGTTTCATTTAATGTTGGATGCTTTTATCACATGAATTAGTCCAATATAGTCACACCATCTTATGGTCTAGAAGGTTACTCTATATGGGTGAGATAACCTAGGTCAATTGACTTAATATGGCTCTGATATAATCATATACAACAAAATCCTCATTGAATTTATCATGAGGAACATCCCAACAATTACAACTGGTTTTATTTCAGGTCACATTCCTTCGGTTAGTTTCCATTTCTAAAAAAATTCCTTCCATTAATTAGTACATGATATTGAATTGTAAAATAAAATAATATTAGGTTTTCAAAGGAAAATTATAAAAATAATAAGGGTTTTCCATAATATTTTTAATATCTAATTATGATCCTCTAAATCTAGTCTTCAAGGTTTCTAATAACCTCCATCTAGTACCAATTATAATAACCCAGTTTCCAAAAACCTAGACTCAATAGTTATATTACATTATTAGTTAATAAAACAATAGTTATTAAAGGATACAAAAACTTAATATTTTGGGAAGACAAAATAAATATATATTTTTCACATTACACTTGATAACATAAAATAAATTATAAAAATACATGACAACATCATTCTCACTTATAGTAGATCCATGAAAATTATACTCAGTTCTCTTCTAGGTTTCCTAGGGAAAGGAAAACAAAAAAATTTAACTCGGATTATTAGTAAGGACAAGTATACAGTGGAAAATATCATCGAATAATAATAGAACAAATTTCATGGTATAAATAAATGATTAAATTAATACCACAGTCAAATTAAATAATTCTAAATATAACGCATATTTCATGTATTAGAAAATGAAAAAAAGAAACCATTACCATGAATTCTTATTTAGTTAATCACACTCTAAACAACTATATATAAATAATAAAAATATTAATAATCTATTTAATAACTGTATTATTGTTTATAAAATTTTAAATACTTCATTTAAAATAATTTTTCTATATGCATAACAGTTATGTATTACCAATTTTCAATATCTGGTGTTAGTAATCTTGATATTTTTGAACTAGATTGGTAATAATGGTGTTTTTATTCATTATTATCCCAAATTTCAACTTTCACATGACATAAAAGGTATTATAGTTTATATATTATGATAGTATAAAATGTTATAATTTATTTATATGAGTGCTTCAATTATGATCACAAGAGATGAACTTAGTGATGAGTATATTTTGTTGACTTCATTAACAAAAAAATGGTGGTATATTAATTAATGAGTTTAATGTTAATTTTAATACTAAAAACAAACACAGAATAATTATTTATTTATTTATATAATACATAATAAGTAATAATGTTATCACATTCATCCATGATATATATTTATAGAAGTTTTCTTGAAGGTTGTTAAACTAACCCAGAAAATAAAATATAAAAACTAATGGATGATAATGAAGTGATTTAGTTATAATATAATTATGATAAAATAATAATGACATTATTTTTTGTGTATTAGTTTGAGGTATCCTAATTATAAATAATTATAATAATAGAATAACCTATTTGTAGATATTTCATGGTACAAATAAATCATTTTTCCATTATAATTTTCATTGGCATGGTTGAATTTGCAATAGTTGTTTATAGATCATATTGTTAATTGGTATCAATGTTTTTATAATCAAAACTAATAATTTTATAAAAATTATATTTATCCATTAAATTTAATCTCCAAACCAACCATGAATAATGTTTATAAAGCGAAAATAAATGGAAATAAATTCTTTCTTGGATGTGATAGTTTATCTGTATGCATAATTAATGATTTCTTTTTTAATGATGAATGAGTGAAATACATATTATGTTTATTCATTTATATATCAAAAATAGTTTTATTGAAATTATACTTATTTATTAAATTCCTCAATAGTACTGTATATGTAAGGTGTTTTGGGAAAAACAAACATTTATCTTTAGGGAGGCGGTAATCCTCGCACATGCACAACTTCCATTTTTTCATATAGGAAAAGGGGAAAGTTGGTTAATAGTTATTTCCCAAGATTAATGAAACTAAATATCAAAAATTTTATATTTCATTATATGGTAATGATAAAAATATATTTTTAAAAGTAATAAAAAATGAACCTAAATTAGTGAGAATTATTACTTACTTTGAGGACTTGGGCTCTCCCAAGAAGGTCTCCTTGGTAAGTGAGGGATTAGGATAATTATTTTTTATAAAAAATTAAATTGGGTACTATTTTATTATAGGATATGTAATAATTAAAGGTTTTGAAGAGGAAAATGATTTTTTTTGTGTTATTGAAAAGGTGGTGAGAGGCCCCTTTTATAGGCGGTGAGAATGAAGGTTTTGTAAATATTTCAACTTAATATAAAGAGGGAACATGTTTCATGTGTAAAGTGGATAAAAAATGAAAAATAATTTATTTTGGGTTAAATATGTTTAATAATCAGTCAACCACAAAATTATAAACAATTTTTGACCTTTTTTCATTCTCTTTTACCCTAGATTTTTTTCATTTACCATTTTTGATTTTATTGTGGTAACTAGTATTTACCTATGTAAATAGTTTTTTATTTATAAATAAAATAAATTCATTAAATAATTTGGACCTAATGATTAAAAAATTTAAATCCATTTTAATATATAAATTTGCTATGTTTAGGAAAAACAATTTTAATAATTATGCTTGTAACCCATAAAAAGTCATTTTTAGAAATTGTATTTCTAGTCATAAATTTTTTGAAAAGGGTAAAATTATAAATTTATATTATTTGAATGATAAAAAATTTTTACTATAAAATTCATATGTCTTTCAAGTCAATCCAAGTCCAACTTCTTCCAAAAATAATATTTAATTAAAATAAAATACCATAAAAAAATTTTATATGAATATGTTACTCAAGTATTTAAAATGTTAATCATAGGTTTTATAAATTCAAAATATTTTTTTTAAATGTGTAGTATTACATATTAAATACATATTTCACAGTTAATAGGTTTTATATACTTTTAGGTCTTTTAAATTTAATAATAATGTCATAAAAGTTATAGTTTCGGACAAAAAATGTATTTTTCACTATCCACCTAAAAATTGCCAATTTGAGAAAAATACAAAAACAAATTTTCCTAAGACAATATTGAAATTATAAATAAAAGAAATGATGATATTTTGGTTAAATTAAAATACAAAATATAAATTAAAAATAAATTCATGAATGAAGGATCTTTAGAGTGCATGTTATGTAATTTTTTGGGATGTTGTGTTTACCTGCTATAGTAAGGTATTAGATATTGCATTAATACATAAAAATATCTTGTGTATTCATTTTATTGAAATTGTGTGTATAGGGTTTTTATTTGAGCATATAATTAAGGAAAAAATTTATTATTTTTGTGTAAGGTCCAACGATATAGCCTTCTAAGAGTAGGATGGGTATTCCATGTATGGTTTGAGAATTCTATAAATGCCCAATGAATTTTTTGTAAAGATGAATTGTTTTAGTGGTTTTGTTTAGTTTCTAATATGCGTTTTTCTATGGAAAAACAATAAGTATAGGATGGGGACCTTGATACTTGCTAAAAGAGAATAGATTGATGAAAATGAGAGAAGAAGGCCATGTCCATCTTACCAGTATTAGTGTGTTTTGGTGATGGGGTAAATTATAGTAGTTCAAGAGGTAACCCATAATTATGGGGGTGTATAGTGGAACTAAGAAAAAGAAGTTGGTCTATAGGTTTCTATTGGATATTATAATCACTTTTAGAGAGGGATTGGTGGTATGCTAGGCATGTATATTTATAGAAAGTTTTTTAGTTCTTAACTAGTGTGGGTCAATATAAATACTAATAATAGGAGGGTTAGATAGTTATAATTGGGTTTTTAAAAATTCTTATTGAATGGTTGGGTTAAATAAGTGGTCAAGTGTTGGAGTCAACTTGTATAGTTTCACCTAGATTAGATGTAGAAGAGGGAGAACTGAAAAGTACTTTGAGAATATATGATATTTCCTTCTCTGATACTGGTATATAGAATCCACCAAGTCTAATTTGTTTATTATGGATGATAGATTGATCAAATTATAGGGGTTTAGATATGATCACGTGTAATGGTTATGGATATAGACTATTTGTATTAGTTGAGATTGGGTGATATATTTCAAGACTAATATATTTTCCATTATCCTCTAAAAATACACGAGGTATGGATGTGTTACAAGTTGGGAAATAGAATATAGTGATATGGTATATATATATATATTTGTGTCATCTTGACTATGTTTATGGAGTGTACTTGTGAAAAATAATACTGATGAGATGGAGTCCTATATACCAATGAACTGGGGTGGCATATTACAAAACCAACTTGCTCATTTCTAATGGAGTTATAAGAATATTAGAGAACAGCGAGAGGATCCCTATTTACTCAGTTAAATTATTTTGGACATGTTATGGATTTACCTAATGATATTTTAATATGATAGTTGGATATATTATCAAATTATTTGATATTTTTCCTATCTGTGATTCTAGTTAACTGTTACTCTATAATCAATGTGGTCTTATATAACGAGGAGTTATAGGGAGATCATGGATGAGTGATTAGATAATAATTTTCTCAAAAATGTGTCAATGGAAATTTTATATCTTTCCCTAATAGATTTCATATATGATGTGGATTGGATATATGGTTGGTTCGTTTCCAAAAATATTTTCTATTTGTTGTAATGTTTCGATTGAAACAAGTGATTTATTACCAAAAATGGATAAATTAGTTGGGGTCAAGTGACATGGTGTCTTAGTGTCCTGGGTGGAAAATAATGATTAGTGAGGATTTCTTGTATGATGGTTTCTGCTATATTTATTTTCATATACACATAAAATGGATATTTTGTTATATAAAAAATAAACACATTAGTGTAACTACACTATGTTTTATAATTTCAAACTACACATGCACATTATTGGACATGCATATCACCATACCTAGTTTTTTAGGTATATGGTTGTATAAAATATTATCTTAGAGAAACATAATGTTTTTTTAGAGATAGTAGTGAGGGAAAACAAAATTTTTTTTGATGAGGTCTCCTTTTTTTTTTATAAATTAACATTTATACATAATCGACCAAGAAGAAGATATTTTGTATTTTTATGGTTATGTTCAATATGGTTTCACTATGTTATAGAATGTATATGTTTTTATGTTTTAGATTTGTGTCTCATAGCTATAAATCATTTTGTGAGATATATTATTGTGAATTTTTATTTAATTAAATTTGGGTTTTATGTTATTATAACAATAGTATATTCTTACAATCATCGATATCTGACTATTGTCGATATTTTGAGGCCTCTAGTGTATGTGGATTCATGATTGAAGTTATGTAACACCATCAGAGTTGAGTACTATTTAAGTGATCCATAAGTAGGTGTTACAAAATAGTATCAATGCATTGTAATAGATGTCTTATAACTTGATAAGTGATGAATATATATAATATTGGTTGGAACCTGGTATGTACACCATCCATGTCATTTCCAAACACCTTAATGGTATAAGCCAATATTTTTAAAATATTTTTTACATCTTTGTAGATCAGATGTTTATTCATGTATGATTTTCTACGTTGAGGTTCATAATTATTGTTTCACTAATATATTAGGTTGGAAATATTACATGAGTTAATGAATAATCATGGGAATATGGTATTATTGACATATTCATGAATAATTGTGAGTCTGAAATGTTTATCAGAAAATGAAAATTAGTTTTGGGAGGTTTCTTTTAGAAACTGATTTTTTTGGGAAAGTATACTAGGAAACAGTTTTTGGTTAATTAGAAAAAAATTAGTTATTCATTATATTATCAAATATCTTATTGCTGTCACATTAGTTAAATTATATTTTTATAGTGATTTTTATATAGTATTATAATGATATTAGGTTTTTAAATTAATGAAAATATGGTAAATGATAACCCTGCTATGGATACATTTGAGTATTGAATGTATTATGGTTTGGGATATGATTTTTAATTTTGGGGTATGGATAAGAAAAGGATTGATATGATTTAGTGGATAAAATATCCTTGGGTGGTATTATAGAGCTTGTGATTTTACCTTATTGTGGTATAGCATGACTTCTAGTTGGGTAATTTGAGTTCTTTCATGGTAAGGTTAGTGTTTATGTATTTTATATGGGTTGTTATGTATTGGTTGGTAGATGAGTTATTTGGTCTTCATTGCTCCATGTGGTAAATTAGTTAGTTATAAAACTTTGTATGAGGTGTAAATGGTGGTGGGTCATAGGTTGATAGAGGTATAAGTAAAATCTTTAGATGTTAGAATGATTCCTTGGTGATGTTGGATGGATTATTTGGGTTTCTTTTGTGTTTTTGTGGTTATGTTTAAAATTAAATCACTATTGGTGCTTCAAATTAGATATATTGAAATTCATAGAGTATTTAAGGTGTAGAATGTATCTTTTATTATTGGATTAGAAGCTATATTTTAGTTTTATAATGAAACAAATCATCTTTTTATTTCTCAAAGTTCAAAATTCATATAAGAAATAGTGGTTTATAGGAGAAAGATACTATGACATTCTTAAGATGTATGATTTTTAGGGTTAATTACTTAAATGGGAAATAGATGGGTCATTGTTTTATGACCATCTAGTTTGAAAATTTTAATCATTTAGTGATGCTTAATATACACCCCCTCATCGAGTATTCAATGTAAATAATAAGGGGGTTCTTCAAATGGGTCGTACCCTAGTGAAACAACCATCAGAGTAGTAAAGTTGAAAACAATCAACAGAGTTCTAGATAGTGGGTTTGTAAAATTAAAGAGATAGTGGTTAGTATTGGATTTTATTTCATGAGAAATCCTAAAAAATATATATAGGAAAGTAGGAGTATCTTAATGGATCATAATATTTAATCTATATTTGATTATATAAGTTCTATGATAAAAATGTAAATCATGTAGTTTGGTTAAAAAAAATAAATACTTTATCATTGTAAAGTAGTACCAAATTAGAATGTATAAATGGAATTTAATAGACATGGTGATATTAGATATTGCTAATGATTTCCATGAATCCTCATAATGAAATGCACAGTTGCACTTGGTGTTCTTGGGAAGTGAAGGATAGTATCCATGTGTAACAGAGATAACTCTAAATTGGTTTAATGGAAAATGGGTAATGTTTAATTTGAGATTCGAGTGTTTTAATTATTGGAAATGAAAAATAAGGGTTTAAAAGAGAATTTGGGGTCCATTTAAAATATATGGACATCATAGTACATAAAATATGGGCATGTGGGTTACAATTGATAAGTTTTTCCATTCTTGTATCATGTGTGGTAATAATTTAAGAATTCAATTTTTAAAGTGAGTTGATATGAGTGATAAAAATTATATAAAATCCTATATTGTGTATTTAATCTACTAACCTAATCTACCCCAAACCTGGGAACTTGAGCTATTCTGTGGAATTTCTTAAAGGTTATTCCTGATTTCCATTAGTGTAAAACGAGTTCATAGGAATTGAGAGAATACCTTCATAATTATTTTCCAGATATATACATTAAAAATATAAATGAAACCTCAAGGGTAATATAAATATCCACATGTAAAAATACCATACAAAATTGAAAAATATATAGTCAATATCCATATACAAAGAGAGTTGGATAGGAAGGTAAGAATCCTTAAAAACGGTTATGGTGCTACAACTGAGACTCAAAACAAAACAAAACAAAGTCACTTGTATTTGTGTGACCTGAGATTTAACCTCCCACCATGTCACCTTTATCACATATACTCCACTAACATGAGTAGTCATCGCTTCTGAGAGATTCCTTACATTTACATGTGTTTTATAACCAAATTATATATACACCCTTTGGGTGAATGTAGTGTGTGAGAATACCTAGCCTAGTTAGATTCAACCAAGTGTTTCATGAATAACCATTATTAGAAAAAAATCATCATGATATTTTAAAAATTGTTTAAATAATATCATGATTTTAACATTTGAAAAGAAACATGTAGATATCGAAAAATATTAAAAGTTTGTTCCATTAGGTATAACTAGGGTAAATGGTTATGGAGTAATCATAGGACCTTCTTACTCTTGGTGATTAAACTGATTAAGATAATTCTCATATACATGCCACTAGGGAGGACCATGCTAAATTCTTAGTGATAACCAAATCCAACAACATTTATTTAGTTATTCTTTGTTCAAAATAAAATGGATAGGGAGGGAGGCCTTTCATACTGGTAATTTGCTTTGTCTTTCCACCAAGGTATTTCTGGTTCCCATGTTCTATCCCACATCCATTAAATTCAAATATCTATTCAAATTCATTCCATAATAGAACATGCTAACATAAATCCATTTATAACTCATTAAAAAATGAATGATTTTTGTAACCAACTAAAAAAACACTAATAATCATCCAAATTCTATTTTATGAATCAAAATAATTAAGAAATTATTTATAAATTTAGGAGATCACATTTAGTTCATCAATAAATAATATTTTCTAAAACTACATACCATAGTGATCAAAATAGTTAAAGAAAAAATGGTATCTATAAGAAATGGGGAGGGAAGACTTTTATGATAACATATTAACTCAAACCCACATCATTAAATTTATATTACATAATCCCTAGGATACTATAGTCATGTGGAGGAGGTAAAACTTTTAGATAAAGGAGGCAGAGGACAAGAGAATGAAGAGGAAGGCCTTCTCTGAAGAAAACTTCAAGAACGTGAAGAATATCCCATTGTAAATTCACCCAATGAGATAAAAATAAGGTTGGAATCATAGTAGGGGGGATTATTGGGGGGATATTATAGGAAAATATGGTCCAAAATATGAAAGGGATGAAGTGACATTTTATATTTTAGAATTTCTCAACATGATACACTATTTTCCAAACTGTCTGCCAACCGTACAGATCTTAACTGTTTCACATAAGAACTAACACAATTGATCTAGATAGTAAATTAACATATTTTAAGACCATGTAACTCAAAACAGTCATAAACAATAGTCCTATTTGACCTTTTATTCATAGTTACTTCTAACCATGTTCTAATCTTGCATTATACCATCCCTTCCAAAATTCCTAAATATCAAAGAAAATGGACCAAGAAAGAAAAAACCTAAATAAAAGAAAACAAATAGAAAATCCATACATAAAATGATATTTTGAGTGTGATAATTCTACCCTCCATTTTACATTATTTTCTTAGAAATCCAACCCAAAGTACGAATAACATACATATGAGGCCAATGATCCCTGATAAATTATTCCCCCTCCTACATCTCTTGAGAGTGATTCCCATATTTACACAAATATTAGATTAAAATGATAAATTTACCATAAAACACATTATCATAATAGTAAACAATTATATTTGGTTTCTTATACACCAATTCTACACCTTTTAAGTCAATATTTTCCCAACTGAAAACATGAAAGGGTGATTTATTATAATTTCTTGGTTGAGAAGCATGAAAGAAATTGTGAGTTGATGTTTTTTTTGGAGTAATAGCTAATCAAAATTAAAATTTACAATTTTCTACAAAATTTATAAGGGACCAACATAACTCAATGAGAGCTTCCCTTTATTCCATATCCAATGGTTACCTAACTAAGGTGAAACCATTGAAAACATGTTATCAACAATTAAGAATTCCAAGGGACAATATTGAAAATCATTATAATACATATGATGAATCTCGGCGGTTCCAAATCATTTACAAATAGTATGAATTGAGATGTTCATCTACTAAAAGGGACTTTTACATACAATAGAGGTCTCAACAAACACATTCCAACAACAAGGATATGAAAATGGTTATCCATATAGATCCTCTAAATGGGTAATCTTAATTAATAATTGGTAGATATTATTATAGTTAGATTCAACTAGAGAAATATGGGTGTCATATGACTATACCTAGTGAATGACATATGCACAGAGTATATCCTAAAAGATATCATGACTTGTTCTATATTTTCTTTTGTAAATGGATAAAATTTTGTAGTAAAACATATTTAATACCCCATTATCTCCTAAATACCTTTAAAAAATATTGAGTTAAAATAAGGATATCTCTTCTAAATAATAGTATAGCACACCATGTGTTTACACATGATTTACTACACATTAAACATACCAAGAACTTATAACTTACCGGTGTCCTTGATGGAAATGAAATGATAAGAAATGGTTATGAAATCAATGATAAACGATATAGAATTTATTACCTGATGTGTCTAAGGAAGACCAATGATTATGTACATATACCCATCCTCCCACCTCCATATAGGTATAGGGAGTGGTTATAGAAAACTTGAGGGTTTTTATGTTCTTGAAATTTATCTTCTATAAAGTATATCATCGAGAAGATAAATATATTATGTGGTGCCTCATGTCAATCCATCAATACTAATGTTTCATATCGTAGAACATATTTGTGGAACCAAGATGAAAACCCCACTGAGATTTATGGGAAATCAGTTGTAATTCCCCTTTACATTGACAAAATAACCATTCAATTTTTCTTAAAGAAAACGATTCCTTCTAGAGCTAGAGGCCACTTACTGGTGGTATGTCCACAATATACATTCTCTTGGATAAACCAATAATAACAATTCCCATGATCTCCCTAGTGAATGAGCTCAAGAAGATAAGGTGTTAAAGGAATAAAATTAAGAAAAACACTTTCATATTCCTCTATTTCATTTAGTTATATCTCATCGAAGAGGCCCATCACATCTCATTAATCACCATAATCATTAATTAATTGATAGGGAAACTTCCTACTGATGGCATCATCATCCACATTTAACATTACTCACATATAGGAAATATTAAAATAAAATCCGTAAATAAATTACATCCATCGAAACTGATGATTATTCTGATACTTCTGGGAGAAGATATAGCTCAGTATTTAATAATCTTTGTAGGATTTGAGTACTTTCAAAAAAAAATATTGGATCCAAAACTAAAATTTATTCATCATGGTTATGGGTTTTGGTGAGATCCATATGGAACTACATGATAATATAAAATAATAACACACCCCAAACCCATGCATGATGCATTATAGTAAAAAAAATAACCTTGAATGGCCTCCATTAAAATCAAAATCATAACTAATGTCAACCACTACACTAACTATTAAAACAATACCTAACACATTAGATTCTATTATATATTCACCCATTGTTATGTGGAATCCATCATTGGTGATGTAATCCTAGGAAATTATTTCATGAACCATATAGAGTATCCTTCCAGCCCCAAAAGCTCATAGTTTTGAAAAAGATTATTAGGATCCTCTCAAGTGATATTATCCTTATCCTTATCAAGATAAATAATGATACCATGTTTAGAAACTACATTCCAAAGAAACATAATCTCAAGGATACATAATATTTACTTGGATAATGTATAAAAAATATGGTGATCCTGAAAGGATCCAATAGAAATCATTAAATGAGTTACATGATCCACCGTTATCTTAGATTAAACTAGAATGTCATCCATAATACCCTAGGGAAGGTGTTAAGACACTAATGGAATATCTAGTTCAAGACTTCCATAAAGACTATAAGATCATTTTCAACCTTAATTTCATAACTAGGTACTCAATGCAGATATACCTACTTCAAATATTGTTCATATGAACATTATACCCCCTCACACTGATCTAGTGATACTCTTAATGAAGAAAAATATTGAAAAACCACCTTTTGAAGTTCAATCAATCAAATAGGTCATCATTATGGGGAAATGGTATTTATTCTTGATCATCAATAGGATCAAATTCTATTAGTTTTGCCAAAATAAAGTGTATCATCTACCCTTTTAAATAAAATATCAAGGGTGGCATGTGGGGACATGCTATGGAGAATGGAGGTTTTATCTTCTAAGTCAACAAGTTGAATCTTTATTTTTTTTTAACTCTTTAGGATCTATAAAATAAAAATTGATAGATTTTGGATGAGTCTTTGGAACCAAATAAATAGTGCAATAAACTTCCCCCTCTGAGGTAAATCTTGATTAATCATCTAGGGAAATCCCAAGAATGTTTTTGAAGATATGAGGTAAGTCAGTAATTAAAGTTCCCACATCAACTTCTTTAAAATTTAGAGACACATGATAGATGTTCCAACCCATTTTATAAATAAGAGTTATCACCAAACTTAAACATGGGTCCCACCCTCTCAGGAATAATCAAGTGCTCTCCATGGGGATGGTGAAAGTCTTCCTTCAATGGTGAAAATTGATATGGGATGTATGGGCCTCTAGCCACTCCATACCACAGATTACGTTGAAAAAAATCCATCTCATGGACAAAAAACTTCCATACAAACTTGACTTATAGAATAGGGATGACATAATAATGGAATTGAAATCCTTCGAATTTCTATCTTTCATGAGGTGTGACTATCTCTATAACATAGGTAATGAGATCAATAGGGATTTTTAGAAATTCTACAATATTAGTATATATAAAATTGTGATTGGAACATGTATCAAATAAATATGTCACCATTGATAAATAAATAAAAATAATACCTCGAAATATCATAATCTTTACATCATAATCTACTAGAACCTGATCCAACACATGCAATTTCTTTACCTATGAATGAATTAAAGGTCCATTATTAGGATAAGATTCATCACTAAGATGAATCTACTCATATAAATAACTATTATTACCCCCAAACCTATGAGGATGAGGTTCTACTTCCTAGGAGGAATCAGAATGCTTTATGGATCTCATGGGGATGAAGATCCTGAACTAATCTAAAGAAGAAGGCTGTCCCAGTAAAGCCTAAATTTATTCCTTAGTGAAATTTCCTAGGATCCACTAGACATGAAGACAACATGAACCCCACTATACCACACAATTAGTTGATAATATACCCATAACTCATAGCTATTAATGATGAATATCGAGGAGGTTACCTAAAACGATTGATTCCAATTTTCCCTTGCACTCCTCATATCAATCTTTTAGGAACCATAAACACCTTCACCAAGCATTTTGGGAACTCCATCAGTCCTTATATCCCTAACTAGTTTATCTCTACTATATAGTCTCAATCAACAACCTCAAAACAGGTCTTTAGCTTCAAAAATATGACATAGTATCAAATATCGACTCATAGTATAATCTCGAATTATTGAACTTTCATCTCTTCATTACAAATTCTTTTATGATTTAAGTGCTCATATTCAATAAACTGGTTCATATAATATATTACTATCGAATTTTCATGCTAAAGGAGTGTGAATTCCTATTATTTCACCAATTCCAATGTGTCATGGTAAAATTGAAAATTGAATATCTCCACAAAATCATTCAACTCCATATTCTCATGATGATTTTTTCTAAACCACCAAATCTCAATACATAAAAATATAACCATTAATTATAGAATTTTAACACTTTACTTTGATATATTCCAGATTCAAAAGTATTTCTATGATCTTCTCCCTCTTCTTTAACTAATCTTCAGACACGTTGAAATTGTTTCTTCTCTGGTAGGAGGGAATATTATGTGGGTTAAAATCATAAGCTTGATCCATGTCAAGAGCTACATTTTTATACTTAAATTCAGTGTCACAATAACCCACGCTTTGATTTAGATCATGAAAAATTAGGGCCACTAGCTTAATAATGATATAATCAATAAGCATATTGCCTTATAGGAAGTTGTTTGAGGCCTCCGTAGATGGGGTAAATGTGAGTCTACTAAGAAGTATGGAACTATACAAATCAACTAAAAGAGAATAAATCATCAATGATATTTACCTAAAATTAATCAAACTAATAACATTTTCACAAATCACTAAATAAAAAAACAACAATTACACTTTTACATGGTACTTGAATCATGTCCATTGTCTACTGCATGTTCACCCTGCTCAATGGAAAAGTTATAACCCATCTAAAAATTTTAAATTTTAAATTTTTTGAAATCCCATTGAGACTTAAGTGTTTTCATAGTATGTTTTGGATGTATAATACCTCATAAATTCACCCTTATATCGTGACAGTCATATCTTATTTGAACCTCGACTACCAAAATAACATAGAATCAAAACACTTCTTTAATACCATTTTGTTGTGATCTAACCCAGGATACCGATAACATGGGAACACAAGCCAACCTACAGAAGTCCTTGAAGGTAATTATAAATAACTATTTTTTTAAACATGTGTATGGGTATCAAGAACATGCCACTAGAAATATTATCCTATTTAATCCATAAAATTGTAAACGATACCTCTGGAGAAACATAATAATCCACATGTAAAAAATAAAAACCAAAAATAGAAAAGTAGAATCAATATACATAGACAAAAATTGTGGGGTGGTTATCCAATAGTCTATAAAAAATATGGTTTGGGTGATAAAGCTAATACGAAAAATAAAATAAAATAAATCTACAGATATCCATGTGGCACAATGGTCAACCTCCCACCATGTCACAACCATCTTCAAAAATTCACTGACATGATTACCCCCCCCCCACCGTGATTGATGAATTTATTTTATCTGTGTCTAGTAAAACAAAGTCTACAAACACTTATTGGGTGTATTTTGGGTTTCATTAAATCTCTCTAAGTTGGATCCCACAATGTGTTTCTGGAATAAAAAAAATTAGAAAAAAATAAACATGCTAGTTTGAAATCATTTTATATAAGAAAATGATTTTGAAATTTAAGAATAAATATTTAGAGCTTATAAGATATACAAATCATGAACCATGTGATATATATATCTGGTTAAAAAAGTTCAATAAATCATCCAAGGATCCTTAGATTCTTGGTGATCACACCATTCAAAATAGTCTAAGTGTATGAGCCCCTAGAGAGTAACATGCTAATGCTTTAGTGGTAACTATTTCCATTTTCATTTTTTACTTCGTTTCATGATTTAATCCAAATTATAGGGAGGGTGTGAATTTTTTGACAATATTTTTCTTAGTATTCCCACTTGGGTACGTGAAATTCCCATGTTCAATCCTCTTTCGATTCAGTTCACATCCAACTTATAATTCATTACAAAACAAAACATTTTAACTTCCAACTATTTATACCTCGTTACAAAAGAAGAGAATTATATAAAAAACCAAACACATTTAATTAGTTCTTAAAATATCCTTTTTATTCATCAAAACAATAAATATTTTCATTATAAATCTATTCAAGAACATTTACTTCTTTAACAAATTAAATAAAATGAAACTATCTACCTCTTCCAATAAAATCAATGAATAAATTATGGAATTCACATGAAACAAATACCAAATTTTCCAAGGGAAGAAAGGATTCCCTTCCAACTAAAATCCACATCATTCTATTCAGATTATTCAGATTTTTTGAAATTTTATATATGGGGAGGAGAGAAAACTTTTAGAGGAAGTAGGAGGAAGATAACATAGTGAATAATAAGGTAATAAATGAATAAATATTGAATAACATGAAGAATATCCCACTTAAAATACTTCTATATAGAAGATAATAATGGGAGCTCATGGAAGAGGGTTTGAAAAATTTTAGTAATGGAATGGTTACGAAAAGAGGGGTTAAGACGAGTAAGAGTGGAATAAAAGATTCATATTTTAAAAATTTTGGTTAGGATATACTTCTTTGCCACACAATTTTCCAACCCATTCAATAACTATAAATATTGTGACTACTTCACCTAGGAACCTATATAGTTGGGATGTATGGTTAGGTAAATTGGGTACCGAAAATGTAATTTTTCACTATAAAAAACTATATACCTATTTCATGACTATTAAAAAGTTACTCCAAATAATAAGATAATTATGTAGCAACCTAATTCTTCTAATATTTAATAAAGAAATTACATGAAAATAAAAAAATGATATCTAATAAATAAATGACATATACCAGAAAATTATATCATTAGTGTGAGATTAGAGTGCCATATTGGATGCACCAGAAAAAATGTCCATTTATCCTAAGGTGAGGAGGTAAATATATGTTGGTAACTGAGGTGTCACCTAATATTCCAAAATTTATATAGGATAATTATATATTGTTCCTTTATGAATTATATGATTATAATGGATATAAAAATTTTGGGTAATGTCAAGGTTCTTGGAAATTTACCTAAGATGTGATTCCATAAATAGATTGAATATGACTCAAATGTTGAGATAAGTTGGTGCTCTGTTAATAGATTATTGTGATAGGCCTGCTAAATTAAATTTTTATTTTATGTATTGAACAAAGAAATGAGGTTTTTCTCAAGGGATAATGTTCCACTCATTTTACAGTGACTTTTAGGTGGTGAAATTTTGGATTAGATGTTGAATTTACTACTAAAATTGAATAGGATACAAAACATCAAGTGGTAGTCAATAGAATAAATGATTGAATAAATTTTTCAATATAAATAAAGAAAAATTTTATGATAGTGTAATTAGATATTTTTTTGAGGGATGAATGATAAGTGTTTAGTTTAAGAATATTGTTTTTTTTTAAAAAACTAGTTTCCTAGTTAAGATATAAGATTAGTAACACCATATTCAATCAATAATTAAAGATGATTAGCAGTATTAGAATATTATGGATGAATTAATAATTTATATATCTTTATATACATTTAATTGGAATGAGAAAACCTATAGTGTAGATTTTTTAATGACCTGCATCCTTATGAATTTGTGGTATTAATGGAAAGTTGTATTTTGATGGACTGATAGTATATGAGGTTTGAATTAGATTTTTTATTGGTTTTTTTAGTATTTAGAGTTTATTTAAGGTAAATTATATATTTTTATAGAGTTTTGGTTGTTGGTAAAAGTTTATATCACGGTATACGAGGAAATTATACTGAAAGTTTGTACACAAAAGTGACTAGGTACCTGGTTAAAGGTCATCAGGTGCCTTGTGATATATTTTGGGGATGGTAGCCCTAGGATACCCACTAACTAGATGATGGGTCTACACTAGATAGCTAGTTAGGAACCAGGTACTAAATATAATCCCATAAATTACCCAAGAGGATCAGATCCCCTTTTTAGAAAGGGGTGGTCACAATATTTTTATAGGCCACCTCTATGATGGAAAATGTATTCGGGGCCTGGGGGAGGAATATTTGGATGGATATCTCCACCCTAATTGTTTCTCTTGAGTCTCAATGGATGGAGATTACTTCAAATTATCATTGGGGTTTATGGTTTGTTTCTCCCACTCTGTCTTCTCCATTTTTCTCCCACTCTTTACTTATTCGGTGGTTTTGTGTTTATGAAGTTGCATTGAATTTCATTCAATCATGGTGAAATCCATTTTATATGATAGGTATTTTTTGTAAACATGAAATAATAAGATAAAGGTTTATTAATTCACCTCATCTATAATTTTTATCTAGATTAAATTGTTTCTGTGATTTTATTTATGAATATTTGGAAAAATAGGTTGAAATTCACAAGTGATATCAAATAGGAAAAAATTTATTTTTCTCATGGAAATCATGTTGGTCTCTTAGAAAATTTTTATTATTCATCCCAGGAAGTTTCATCCATGGAAGGATACTCAATAAATTTTTTGTGTAATTTCTCTTTGGATTAAAATAATAATTTATTGGTAGATTCTACAAAAAAAATGACGGAGTCTCTTGATATAAGGTAGGATATTGGGCGATTTATGGGACTATATGTGTGATAATGGAATGGTTTAATAATCATGGAGAAAGTAATAGTCATACTATTATAAAGGTAAGTAACTCTTTATTAGTTATAAAAATGTTGTGTATGTATTTTCTTCCAAACATGTGCATATGGTTTTTTGTATGGGATATCTATGTCGGAATTGGATAGATTACTTTTATGTAAGGTTTTAGGGTAGATCCTACTAGAAAAAGATTATCTATTCTATATTAGTTATATAATTCAAAAAATTATATGTAACTATGTCATCAAGAGTCACTATTTATTGTTATGATTTACAACCCCCAAAAGGGTTATGGGTTATTTAGAAAATTATGAGTGGATTTGGATGTGTCTCAATAGATTTGGTAAAAGACTTCCACATGGTAATTCCTTTGGTAATGGGTCTCCTCAGTTTCTAAAATGGGTGGTATTGCAGTAAGTTCATTAGGAAAAGCCTTAAAACCTAGTAACTCCCATGAAGTGAATATATTAATGGGAATAAGAGTATTGTACCATGGTTAAACAATTAGGATTTGTGTGATCTAATCATGGGGTTACTTAGAGTAGTTCAGGATTTAACCACTCATCATGACGGTGCCTAGTGTTACTGAAAAAAGAAATATGGAACATATGTCCACTTAGATATTACAATGTATAACAAATGTGGATTGGGTATATGTTTTTTAATGACTTAGATTTTCCATACATTATTTTTGGATATTTTATGTGTTATTTTCGAGACTAAGAGCTGAGACGACATGTGATTCTAAAGCTTGTTGTGCCTAGAATAAATGCGTGAAATATATTAAATATATTAATCAAAATAAGCATCTAGTTCTCCAAAAAAAATTACATTAACTTCTAAATGGGGCCCTAGATTAGAAATATGAAGGCAGCATTTATTTTAGAATATAGGTATTACCCTTGGCATGGCATAACCTTGGTCAGCATGGGTTGTATGTAGAAAATTCATCATGGGTGTAAAAATTAAAAAAATATTAATTAAATTATGTTATTTCATTATTTTGATGCAGTGATAGGAGAGTCTTTATGTAGACATCTATGAAGAACTTACATGGCTATCTACATAATTTTGGAGCCATTGGAGAGCAATTGGAGAGAGAATTGAAGAATATCTCTCAAAAAAACTTGTGTCGGGTCGTAGGATAACAATCGATGTGAAACAGAATTGAAGGATCTCACCAAAGATAATTTTGTTTCTTCTTTCTTCATTAGGGATCAGTCTAAATTGTTGTGGGATGTTGTTTGATTATGATTCTTTACCCATTTATAATTTCTATGAAGAACACAGTTTAATCAACCAATAGACTGATTCGTGGATTTTGCATATTGTGGTATGGTCTTATTATGGGGATTTATTGGGAGAATTTATTCAAAATGTATTTATTCTTTACTAGTTATTCTAATGGAAATGAATGAAGATCAACACAGACATTGACCATGCTCTTTTCTTATTGATTGTTCTTTTTCTTTTTTCCCCAGATTCCTCATTCATCATAGACATTATTCATTTTCATGTATATTGAAAAATACCAATTAATTCATCATTTTGAAACTATTTATTTGGTGAAACGATCCACTATTTTTGATCTAGGATCAGAACAACACAATGGTGGTGTGATGATATAATTAGTGGTGGATCGAATGGTTTTGGAAACTTGATTTCATGTTCTTTATGTTGTAATAAGGAACGATGAACTATCCCATTTTACATATGAATCGAAGGGATAGATGTTTTTGTACGGTGATTGAATGGATCTCCAGGGAATGGATCATTATTTTTGGGTGAGACAATCACCAGATAAAAGGTTAGGGGTATTGTCGATGGCACAAGATCCAAATTTGAGAATCTGAAAAATTCTTCACTAAATGACATGTAAGTTGGAGAGACACACTGTGTGGGTCCCTGTCTATAGAATCTAGGGTTTTGGGAAGGAGATAAGTATCACAAGGCATGTCACCATATCACAAGATGTGTGACCAATCCTTGATGTCTCGACATTTACCTTACTGGGAAAACAAACATAGGCTGATGTACACAATAATGCACATGTTGTGTACTCCCACACAAACATGGATTTTCCTAGAGCAAAAAGGCATAACAATGTACTAGTAAATGGGCTTTGTACACAATAATACAAGATTTGATGCACTATGACGTGGACATGGGAAATGGGCCTTTTGCACGGGTAAGACCCGTGGTTGAAGGGACATTATGTGTAACTGTACCACTAGTACTGTAATCTTTAAAACATGGAGTGGATCCTTTTCCCTCTATATATTTGATCAGTTTCACTAGAGTGTGTTCTCTTTATCCATTCACTTAATGTTAGTATGGAATCACCTCCTATTTCTGGGAAAATAATCCCTTCATTAGTATTTCTTGGATAGATTTTTTGGAATCCTTCTATGATTCCAGGTGTGAGATCCTCTACTATTCATTGTTCTATATGTGGAGTTGTTGGTATATTCATGACCAATACTACACGAGCACCGATCCTTTACTTATAAGGATAATATATATTGAGTTTTTGGAATACCCCTTGGCCTTACAAGTGATCCTAATATTTGTATCATATCTCTTCAAACTCTCATTGTGTAACTCCTATAGAGAGAACCAACGAGCATTACCTCTCAAATGGACATCATTAGTTTTATTAGACCCATTTTTGTGTTCTCCTGGATGAGTGATTTATGGAACCATTGAGATAGAGTCTGGTGATGGAATTATGTTTTTGAAATACATTTATACGGTGTGTATTTTTTGTTTATATGTGGATATTCTCATTATATGTTTCGTAGACATATACCTATTTAGAGCTTATTATATTTTTTTTAGTTTTATGATTTTTCATTTTGGAGTGTCCTACTTGGTATTTTTATACTCACCCCTACATGATACATTCATGCATGAGTCCTATCTTTTTCATATGATCAACATTTAGAAAATTTCCTGGATGTACCAGGACCATATGGTGCTTAGTGATACCAAACATAATGAGGTGTCCTCTAGTGGTCTCTTGACATCAGTACTAGTTTCACTTTCATGTTGGAATTTTTTTAGAATATTTTGTAGTGGGCCTGTATTTTTTCAGATTTAATTTCATTTACTTCCTATCGTACTATGGTTATGATATTTAGATATAGGAATGCATGATTTTTAAGCTGATTTTACATTTAATTATTGTATTTTCTTGGACATGTGTGCATATTTATAGGTACATAGACTATGTACTACCATGTTAACAGTATTCCTACTCAATGCCTGTTTCTATCCCTTGGACTATTAAATGCGTAATTTGGGAGTCACAGAATAGGCCCCTTTGGGACAGGTCATGATAGAGTGGTATTAGAATAGTTGGTTCTACCTTCAGACTGATGTCTATGAGACTGGTTTGGGGAAACAATGTTAAGTGTTTCGAGTTTGGATTTAAGGATAGAGACCCTAATATTGGTGTGGAAGACAACATATCCATACACTAGGACTATGATCACCTATTTTTCAACTCGAGACATGATAAAAGTGGTTTTTGGGAAAATTTGTACATGCAACATATAATAATTGGTTGTGGTTTCCATGTCCTCATTGATTCAGCTCTCCAGATATACTCATTGACTATGGTACACCTGTTTTACATTCAAGATGCCTCTTTGAGGTATTCCAACTCTGATTTATCATGATGATCACTAGGATTATTACCTCAGTGATGAGGTATCAATACAGGGACTGGTTTTAGGGGTGTTATCTCTAGGAGGTGCTGCAACTATTCCACCACCTATGAAGCAGCTGATGGGACACGCAGTATGAGCATATGAGGTGTATAGGATGAGCACACATCATAGGTTTCAGCGATAGAGACCCCTCATGTTATAAGGTATGATTTACCAATAGGTATATGAGGAATGGATTGATGTGGTGACCCAAGTTTTCCTCCTAGTTAGGACAACCGTAGAACAGATGGTGGTCATGGTGGAGAGCCTTCTTTATGGTTTAGCAAGATGATGGTTGGGGATATTGAACTAGTATTATGATGAGGAGACTCTCCCATTGTCATAATTGTTGAATCTCTTAATAGAGAAGTTCTCTCCAGCAACATTGAGGGACGTATGTATTCTGGGCCTTCTGCAGCTCCAGCAGGGCAGGAGGACAATATCTCAGTCTTCATCAAGGTTTACCAACCACTCCAGATACCCAATAGATATGGTTCATGACTAGTTTTGTAGGTCTGAAGCCGTAGAGTTAGGGACTCAAGGATGCATGAGATCTAGTGTTATCCCTCTATTAATTCTTACTTATATTGGGGTTCTAGAGAGATATTTTGTGGTTGAGAGTTTATTAGATGCATAGATACAACCATTTTTTTCTTATAGTGGGAAAGCAAGACCAGATACATTAGTAGTATAAATATGATATTACTCTTAGGGACCCAGTCATTCCATATGTTCTAGGAGGAGGTACTAGGATAGAGGGTGTGTGGTTGAGGCCTCTTGATATGGGTTTAATCAGCCTAGGGAGAGGCAGTGTTACTCATGTGATAGAAGGGAACATGTTTAATGAGATTTTATGACCCACCATGTAGATGATAGAGAGACCATAGATGGGCCTCCAAAGAAGAGGGTGTGGGAGGGGAAGATATGTCTGAAGGGTGGAGGATGTTTCAAAGGAGTTAGGAGAGTAGTAGGAGGTGTTAGACACATTGAATTGTTACCACCCCTAGGTGGTCTACTCTAGGATCATGTATTTGAAAGAAAGGGGCATTGATGATTGTAGGCAGTTGGATAATATGACCTAGAGATTCCAAAAATGATATGAGGTAAGATCTATGTCTTTTTACCTTATTTGGAGTACTTATAGATGTAGTTTCTAGACATTTTTTTATTTCTACCTATCTTTCTCCAGACATAGAGATTCTGGTTGAGCCCTTGGCTCAATCATTGCCCTTAGAAACTCTTATTGGAGATCAATCAGATATCACACAATAGTTTCAATAGAGTGAATTGAATCTTGGAGGTGAGTGATTATTTTGGGATCTCTTTTTAGTAGTTATGAGTCCTTACAAAGTCATCTTAGTTATAGATTTGTTATACATAGTTCATGCCCATATTGGTTGTTTTAGGTAAAGGTTGCAGTGTTTCTGGAATGATAGGACTAAAATTTTATTTATAGATGAAAAGGAAAAACATGCACCACATGATGGATTCATACATATGAGGGTGAATATGATTAATCATCGGTTAGCTATCATTTCCCTTGGTGTAGTAGCGGATATGCGTTTCTCATTCCCTATAGCGGTGGTGGAGTATGCGGTCGTCTTCCCTGAAGATGTTCTAGTATTACCACCTCAACAAGAGATAGACTTCTGAATTAATCTAACCCCCAGGATGGAACCGATATCTATGCCATAATATAGTATGTCCTCTATATATCATCACATTCTAAGGGTAAATTTTGAGGAATTTCAGAGAATGGGATTTGTTAGACACATGTTTTCCCTGGGCAGTCCCATTTTGTTCACTAAGAATGCCAATGGGAGCATGAGGTTATATGTGGACTAACAATTCCTGAACCAGGGCACCGTGAAGAATAAGTATTCATTACCAATTATCGATGGCCTCTTCGATCAATTGAGAGGGGAACAATAATTCGTGAAGGTTGACCTCAGGTTCAGTTTCAACTAGTTATGAGTACCAGGAGAGGATATACTGAATATGACATTAATATTTTGTTATGGTCACCAAGAGTACTTGGTGATTAACTTTTTCATGAAGAAATCTCCATTAGTATTCATGGGTATCATGAATTGGATCATAAACCCATTATTATAATTGTTCATGGTAGTCTTCATTGAAGAAGTCTTTCTACAGTCCGTGTTTGAGGATGAGCACACGATAGACTTGATGGTGGTTTTGGGAAAACTCTAGGAACACCATAATTATGGAATTCTCTTTAAGTGATTGTTCAATATTTTGGGGGCCACTTTTTAGGATAAATTATCTCAGCGGATGGAGTAGAAGTGGACCTAAAAAGAATGAGGAATTCTTATCTTGGGAGACATCCATGAGTGTGACAGAGGTGCAGAGCTTCCTTGGGTCTGCAGGATATTAACAGAGATTGATATCTGATTTATCTCAGGTATCAAAAATCATGAAAGTTGTGACTCAAAGGGGATTTGTTTCATGTGGAAGAAGATATCTGAAAAGGATTTTCATCAGTTTAGGTATAAATTGATCTGATCTCTCATCTTGAGTTTACTGGAAGTGAGAGTCGAGTAAATAGTGGTATACGATGCCTCAGGAGAAAGAATTGGTTGGGTTCTGATTCATAGGTAGGCAGTGATTGCCTATGATTCATGTCAGTTGAAACAACGTGATAATTACTATGCAACTCATTATATTAAGTTAGCATTAGTTGTCTTTACACTAAAAATCTGATGGAATTACCTAATGGGTGAGCTATTTCAATACTATAAAACCAATCTATACCCCATGTTCTATAAAAAACAGGGGTATACGACCCCTCCACATATCTACATTTTATGTAAATCATGGGGGGAAAATTCATGGGTAGTACCAATACCCATAGTTCTCCAAAATTCATGGGTATAGGGTTGACCTATACTCATGGATTTTGGTGAATTGTGGGTATATCATGTGAAGGATAAAAAAATCACAAGAATGATCTATACCCACAGTTTTTCTAATCTGTGGTAATAGGTTTTGTGGGGAATTTTCCTCAGTAAGAATTTATACCAAAGGTTTGACTGAAATGTGGGTATGGGAAATGTTTATGGGAAACTATACACATGGTTTTCTCCAACTGTGGGTACAGTTCATCCATACCCATGGTTTGGATGAACTATGGGTATAGGTTGGATAATTTTTTCAATAATAATAAAAATAAAAATAAATTATTCATATAAATATTTTTTTATATATGCACAAATATATATTAAAAAATAATAACATAAAATCTATTATAGGATAGTGTTTGGGTTTTTAGTCAGTAGGTATAAGGTGCTAGAATCAAATCCCAGTAGATGATTTTATTTAATAAATGACTTATACCCATGATTTGCAAAAATCATGCGTATAGGTATGGAAATAAAAAATACTTATTCCAAGGGTTTAAAACCCATGGGTATCGGCCAATTATACCCACAATTTGACCAAACCAGGGGTATAAGTCTATACTGATGGCTAGATACTACACGATTCATAGAGCCAGAGTTATATTTTAAACCCATGATTTTTGGGCTATTCCCACTATTTTTAACCATGGGCATAGGTAAACATTACAGTAGAGTTTATTGTCTATTTTGATTATAAGAGTATCGAATATATCTTCTCTCATAAGGATCTTAACTTGAGATGGAGGTGATGGACATGGATACTCCATGATTATGAATTCGATGCTTTTTACACTCCATGGAAGGGTAATGTGGTAGAAAATGATATCAACATAAGATCTTGTTTGTATTTTCTTAACAAGGTGTCAGAGAAGTGGGATTTATTGTAGTTATCCTTTGTGGATGGAGATGGAGTAGATTGACTCTAGTTGATGGTTGTTACCACTTTGAATTTATAAGGATTCTGGGTGGAAGAACTTAAGGATGCTAATGGGGAGACCTTAAATATGCAGATATCAACCACACATGCTCCTGATGGGATTCTTAAAGGAGGAAACCATGTATTTCGTTTCATAGGATGCACGGTGGTACAATTGATGTTATGGGAGGAAATTATGATATAGTTTCATACATACCCTATCTCAGTGCATCCGGGTTTGGAAAATTTGTACCAAGACCTCTAACATCAGTTTTGGTGGCCAAGGATGAAGAATGATGTTGTAGAGTTTGTCTTTCGATGCCTTACTTATCAGGAAGTGAAGGTTGATCACATAGTTCCATCGGGTTTAGCACAACCACTTTAGGTTCCCCAATGGATGTGGGATAGAATATCCATGGACATCGTGATGTTATTCCCATGTATTTAGATGAGGAAAAATGTCATTTGGTAGATCATAGACTGACTCACCAAGTTGGATCACTTCTTAGCAATTAAGGAGAAGAGTTTAGTAGAGATCATATGGCGCCTCTACATGTAGGATATAGTCTGACTCCATGGAGTTCCATCGAAGATATTTTATAATCATGATGATATCTTCAAATATTGGTTTTGTAATGGATTACAAGATAATTTTGGTACTCAGTTATGCTTGATCATGGTGTTTATCCCCAAACTAATGACTATAATGAGCAGACCATTCAGGTTCTAGAGGACATGTTACAGGATTTCATGTTGGACTTTTCCCATAGATGAGAGGATCACATACCACTAATAGAGTTTTTTTGAACTAAATATTTCATTCCACCATAATTATAGAACCATTATAGGCTTTTTACAGTAATCCCTATAGGTAACTACTTTTTTGGACGGACCTATAATATTTGGTACTCATGAGCCCAGAGTTTGTCAAATAAACTTTCGAGAAGGGGAAGATCATCCAGGAGTGGATTAGGACTCTACAGAGCCGCCATAGGTCTTATATGGAATGAAGATAGAGTCATTTAGAGTTATAGGTGAGATTATATGTATTCCTATGGGTTTTAGCTTGATGTGGATTATGGATACTTTTCTTGGGTATATGGAATCCTGCCTTTTTATCACATGACTTTTCATTTCATTTTTCAAACAGAGGATCTTTTATGTCTAGTGTCTTGGAAAAAAGGTACATAATACATGAAAACACAAAACATTATTATATTAAACATGCAAGGATTATTAGAGTTCATCCTATGTACATTTATTTCATCTCATAACTCGGGGGCATACATCAAAGGAATGGGTGAGCAAAAGTCCTAGTAAGGGAAAACAATTGAAACAATTTACATGTGAACTTGAGTGAAATCAATAAAAATGTGAGGACTATTTTAAAGGAATGATAAAGAGAAATATCATAGAAATAATAACATCAATAATAATTTGAAAATTTGATACAACAATTAATTTATACATTCATAATCATATCACCGAGGTCTATCCCCTAGGTGTCATAAAAATTACCAAGGTTACTCACCAAGGTATCGTAAAACTTGTCATCTATAGAGAATAATTTCATTACACAATGAATTAGAGTTTTTTAATGGTGAACCATTAATTTGAATTTATTTTCATGTGATCCATATATATCATAATAAAATATTTCAAAAATAACCCATATAGAATAAAAGATTTTGTTTTTATATCAAAATAACGGTGTTTTTAAAAGTACTTAAAAACATGATTATTATATCATTTAAACCCCATGAAAAGATAATGAGGGTTTTATGTATGTAAATTCCATAATTAAATATATCATTATTATGTTTTTATTAATACACATAAAAATTAAATAGTTTTTTCTATTAAAATAATGAAAATAAGAGAATTACTTATGAAAAAAGAGAGAGATTTTGAGATGAAAATTCTGCAGCATAACAGCTATGCAATATGTTTTTTGAAAACATTAAAAAGAGTGAGGACATGAGAAAACCTATAATAATATACTAAAATTATATTATAGGGATAGAATAAAAATGTAAATAAGAACATCTTATGGAAACTAGAAATACATACCACGTAGAAGAGCACTTGAATCGAAAAAAAGTAGTTGAGAATTTTCATACGAAAATTCGACAGCCAAACAGCGTCGCTTAAAAATTCATAAAATCAGTTGAGGAGAGGAAAAAGGGTATATAGTAATTTGGACATAAAATGGAAAGAAATAAGGATACATAATAATATACCCCAACATATGAAAATGGAATTTAAAAGATACAACACAAAATAAGTTTTGACGAGAAGAGGAGGGTGAAGGGTTCCCTTACCTTGAAGAGTAACTTCAAAAACATGAAGGTTGGGACATTGGGGGGACTGAGGGAACCTTGGTAGGAATCCATGGGAGGAAAAAGACCATATATTAGTTTATAATGAATTTTTAATGAATTTAATGAAGTGATGGGTTGGTATTTATAGCGAAAGTGGTGGAATATTTTATTAATTTCAAAGGGAAACCTCATTAGTGGTATTTGCAAAACCATGTGCTTTACCATGGTATTTTCTCATGGGTTTGGGCACATTGGACACCTAATATAATATTTTAATCCAAATAAGTAGATAATAATTTTAAATTACATATTACATCAATATGATGTCACAAAAACACTGAAAACTCAAAAACTGTAATTTTACTATTCACTGAAAAAACAAAACTTTTTAGAAAAATCTAATAAATTCACCTTGGCCTAATATCGATGTTCTGAATTCAAAAATGAACTCCAATTTATGAAAATAATTTTCTATATATGAGATATTTTATTTATAATTAAAATCACTCTTTACTCAAAAAAATACTAATACTTAACTGGTAATATTTGAAATATTTATCTATTTATGCTATTATATCACATTGCTATTCAAGATTCCAAAATTATAATTATACATTCTTAAGTAAGGTTACTATCACATTGATCACATTACTATTCATAAGGGTAATAATATTATTCATAATTTACTATTCACTAATCATTAAGTTGATCTTATCATACTCTAAATTTCTTACTGATCACAACTTTATACGTATATATTTTGATAATCATTTCACATTATTAATTATTTAATGTATAAAAAATATTTTAAAATACTCTTTTTTTAATATTGATCAATAATCCGAAACATCTGAAAATTCTTTTGATATCTATTTTGATATTTTAAGTTCAAAAAATTTACCACAAAAATAAATAACAATTTTATTTATACAAAAGTATTACACAAAGTAACTAAGGACTCATTACATAGTCCCTTATAAAACCTACATAGGACCTAAGATTAAGGTGTGAAATGGTGATAGAATCTGGAGGAGATGCAGACAAAGTTGCTCGAGTGGTGATTTCTATCAGGTTGAACATCTCATGAAGGTGATTATGCTCAAACTTAACATGTTGATGTCCGACTTGGGCTTGGTCTAGAGCAAACCCCAGTGATGCTGCCTCCTTCCCAAGCTCCGAAAGATGGGCTTCGTATGACCCGATTCTATTGAATGAGGCCATCGACTCTTCTTTCTGCATTAATTATCCTTTATTATTTACATTTTAAAAAACAATTATAATGATAATAATTATTATTATTTCCAATAGTCATATTGAGCAATGGTCATATGACGGTCAAAACATAATGATCACATTTCATTTATATTTATATATTTTTTATCAATTGTGACATATGAAGACATATATTTTCAAGAAACAAAATATTATTCAAAATTTTGGGTCGTTACATTATTCCCCCCTTAAAAAATTCCATCCCTGAAATTTCAACTCATACCCTAATAATAGAAATGGTGTGGGTACTTATACCTCATAGACTACTCACGTTCCCACATGGATTCATCATATTTGTGGTTCCTCCACAGCATTATAACAAGGTGGGTAGTCTTGTTGCATAAAACCTTGTCTCTACAATCCAAGATCTCCACCAGCTTCTTCTCAAGAGAGGTCATGTTCCAGTTTTACCACATATGTATTTAGTACATGTGAAGGATCATGTATATACTTCCTCAAGAGGGATACCTGGAACACATCATGAACTTGTGATAGATTCGTAGTATATGCAATCCGATAGCCCACTTCTCCTACATGATCAAGTATTTCATAGAGTCTAATGTACCTAGGGATAAGATTCCATTTTCCCAAACCCCATGACTCTCTTACAAGCTAAAATTAGAAGGAATAATTTGTCAGAAAAATCAAACTCCAATTCCCTTCAATGTTTGTCGACATATCTCTTTTTTTGACATTGAACAGCTTTATTTTGTTGTTGGATGGAATGAACCTTTTCTGTCATCTCTTACACAAGTTCTAGCCCGAGAATCTTTCTCTCATTAGCGTCATCCCAATGAGTAAAAGTTCTACATCGCTTCCCATAGAGAGATTCATAGGGTACCATTTGAATGCTTGAGTGGAAACTATTGTTGTAGGATAACTCAACTAATGGGATATGTTGATCTAAACCACTGTTAAATTCCATTAAACATATTTTTATCATGTCCTCAATTATTTGAATAGGCATTTCATATTGGCCATCAGTTTGGAGGTGATAGGCCGTACTGAAATTCAATTTGGTGCACATAGCATGTTGAATACTTCTCTATAATTTTGATGTGAACCTTGGATCATGATCAGATATAATAGAATGTGGAACTCCATGAAGCCTTATGTCTTTCAACATGTAAATCCTAGCAAGTTGATCAGGAGAGTAATCTTCCCTAATAGAGATAAAATGGATAGTCTTGTTGTGATGGTCCACTATAACCCATATTTCATTTGTTCCTTTACAAACTCTCAGGGGACCAGTGAAAAAGTCCATAGTAATATTTTCCCACTTCCATGCAGGTATGGGTTGTGTTTATAATACCCCTTTACGAATATCTCCCTATACCTTCACTTGCCGACATACCAGGAACCTTGTAGAGTAGTCAGCAATCTCCCTTTTCATATTATCCCACAAAAAATGATCATAATAGTCCCCATACATTTTCATACTTCCAGGACATATAAAGAAAGTAGAGCTCTGAGCTTCATCCATTTGCTCCTTCTTTATTTCCATAATAGACGGAACACATAGTCTTGTACAAAATTTCAGTGCACCTTCTTTATCAATATTGAATTCATGAAACTTCCCATCCTTCACAACCTCAAACTTATTCTGTAATAAATGATATTATTTATGATCTTTCTTGATCTTTTCAAATAATGACAGTTTATGAATCATTTGGGATAGGGTTGATGATGTCCCTTCACTTATAATTATCATTTCTATTTTTAAAAGGTCTTGGATCAAGGGATATCATTGAATACTCATCAAAGATAGAACAACTGGATCTTTCCTACATAACACATAAGTGACTTTGTTTACTCATCTGGGATGATAATAAATTGAACAATCATAGTCTTTAAGATTTTCTAAACATCTCCTATATCTCATGGTCAATTAATTTTTTTTTAAATATACTTCAAACATTGTATCTATGTTTATATATCAAATTTCTCCCTATAAAGATAATTCCTCAACATCTTCAGAGAAAAAACAACTGCAACCAGCTCATGATCATGCATAGGATATTTCTACTCATGTGTCATTAGTTTTTGAGATACATAATAAATAAATTTTTCATTTTCCTTGAGGATGCACCCAATCCCTTTCATAGGTACATCACTAAAAATGACGAATCCTTCTCCAGTTGAGGTAAGGGTTTACACAGGTGTAGTAACCAATCTCTTCTTTAACTCTTAGAAACTTTCCTTACACTCCATTGTCTAGATGAACTTGACCCCTTTTGAGTTAACTTTGTTAATGGATAAGAAAATCATGAAATTTTTTTCCCAAACCTCCAACAATATCCCGCTAATCCAAGGAAATGATGAATATTAGTTACTGTTGTCGGTTGATGCCACTCTTCTATATCCTTTTTCATTGTAGGGTTAACTATGATTCCTTCATTAGTTACAATGTTTCCCAAGAAAGATACTTTTGTAACCAAAATTCACATTTTCTGAACATTCCAAAAAGTTTCTCCTTCTATAGAGTTTGTAAAATAACCCTTAGATGATCCTCATACTCTTCAGGAATTTTGGAATATATCAGAATATCATCAATAAAAACCACCAAAAAGATATCAAGGTAGTTCTTAAATAATATATTAATCAAATCCATAATAATATAAGGTGTATTAGTTATTCCGAAGGGCATAACAACAAACTCATAGTGCCCATATCTTGATTCAAAGGATGTTTTTTGAATATCTTCCTTATTCACCCTCAATTGAGGATAACCAGATCGAAGATCAATTTTGGAGAATAACTGAGCCCCATAATATTGGTAAAAGAAGTCATCAATTCTTGAAAGAGGGTAGTTGTTCTTTACTGTGATCTTTTCTAGTTCTCTATAATCAATACATAGCCACATTGATCCAGCATTATTCTTTACCAATAGAATATGTTCTCCCTATGGAGACACACTTGGTCGGATAAACCCCTTCTCCAAAAGATCTGGGAGTTGGTTCTTTAATTCCTCTGGCACCACATTTTCCATCCTATATTGGGTCTTTGATATCAGATGAGATCCACCTATTAGTTCAATATAATACTCTACCTATATTTGTAGGGGAGGTTTGGGTAAATACTCAAGAAATAAGTCAATGTATTCCTAGACAATGGAGAAATTTTATATCATTATACTATAATTTCCTTCTTTTTATTCACTAATCAACTCCATAAAGAAGGATATAAGATGTTCTTATAGAAAAATATCAAGTTGAGATATCTCTCTGTGGAAGATAACTGTAGGTTTTCCATTCAAGACTTCTAAGAGTTCCTTGTTTTTGTATTATATCTAATCATTATACATTGAGAGTCTTTCCATCCCTAGTATAATGTTAAATTCCAGCATGGGAATAACTATTGGATTCGTGATAAGATTTTTCTCACTATTGTAAATACTAGAGAATCTGAACACTAATGATTCTTGGATAATCCCACAAGGACTCTTGAATGATAATTCTACTTTTATAAATTGAAGGGTTGATTCTCAATTCCTTGAAAACATGGAGTAAATAATGGAATGAATAGAACTAGAAAAAAAGAATTTTCTAGCATTGATAGAGCAAAAAGAGTACCTACCACCAAATCATTTGGAGCTTAAACATCAGTTGTAGTGATATAAAAATCACAACCTTCCCCCCCTTGGACTTTGTTGAGGCAGATGGTGAATCCCATCCACCACCCTCGGATTTGGAAAGTAATTGGAAAAGTTCCCAAGCCGTCCACACATATAGAATTGGACATCAGATAGGGTCTTCACCATCATCCCTTTTTCTTTAGTGTTGTGAAGTTGAGGCTTCACCTCACTACGATAATTCGACATGATATGGCCATCTCTTCCCCACTTGAAGCAATTCTGACTCTCGAGTATGTTGTTCGGTGAATGATTCTTCCCAGGTTTATTACACTTGGGATGTTTCACTTGATTCCATCATCTTCTTAGATCAAAGATCCTTTATAATCATGTCTCCATTAATATCTTATTTTGATTGGATTTACGAGACCATTACATCTCACCAATATCTAGATTTAATTTCATATAACTATGCACAATCTCTGCATAACTATCACAGTCTCAGTTAGCTATATTATTTCACAAATTAGGTCTTCTTCCAACAAAGAATATGTCAACCCTCCCATTAGGATCCATAACCAAGATTGAAGTGTAATGGGAAATTCTTGTGAAGTTCATCTCGTAGCTTCCAACATATTCATTTTTCTTCTACTTCAGCTAGAGAAACTCCTTATCCATTTTTTTCCTTTTCAAACGAGGGAAATACTTATTAAGTAAGATCCCTCAGAATGCTTCCCACTCCATAAATTCAACCTCCACTCTTGGCCTAATGTTTTTAATTAGTTCCTAGCACTAATCAACTTCTCCATTTAATCAGTAAAAAGCTCGGGTGACATTATCTTGTTCTAAATATTGGAACATAGAAAAGATCTTTTTGACAGAGTTGATCCATTATTCAGAAATAAATGGGTCAATATATCCACCAAACATTCATGGTCGTTGACACATAAAGGACTCAATAGAAATTTTTTCCCATAATGTTAAAATTGGTCTCTCATATTGATTCAGGTTATTTCCCATAACATGAGTCGCTTGGTTCATCATTCTCATGAAAGTTTTCATTCTAGAATCCATAAGATATTCATCAATGTGTGGTCCATTGTGGTCACCATTTGCATGGTTCCTCCTATTTCCCTCCATTTTATAAAAGAATGAATCCTTAGTGAGTAGATTAATTCATTTTCTAATATCTTAACTATAAAGTATTTTTATGTCTAAAAAATTCATTCTTAAACATATTATTCATTAATAACAATTACATTTCTCTATAAATCCTTCATAATGATTCATAAAAAGATTGTGATTAAAAAAAATTCCCTCAGTATTGTCAAATCGGGAGTGCAGTAGGGCCTGTTGTCTTTCACCAACTCCTGTTTAAGTCTAGCACAAAGTTTTGTTTTTTGGTTTCACCCCTACATAAATCTGTGCCAGAGCCATATCCACTTGTTCCTATCGAGATGGAGATTTATTTGTTCAGAAAAAACTTACTTAGTATTTCACTAAAATACCAGGAAGATTTACTATATTTAAACATTTCTATATGGAT
Organism: Viscum album; assembly: GCA_963277665.1. Lineage (NCBI taxonomy): Eukaryota > Viridiplantae > Streptophyta > Magnoliopsida > Santalales > Viscaceae > Viscum > Viscum album. The sequence continues at coordinate 129,079 of CAUJRU010000412.1, read as the reverse complement.
ATTTATGCGGTTTTAATATCCTAATTTAAAAAAATAACTAAATTATACTTTGACACTAACTATGTCATCTTGCCTTTTTATTAAATTAATTTTCATTTCATTTTACAAACAGAGGATCTTTACAGTCTAGTGTCTTAAAAATAGGTACATAATACATGAAAACTTAAAATTTTATTTTATACCACTTGAAATTATTCTTAAAGGTTTATTCTATGTACATTTTTTCATCTCATAACCTAGAGACATACATCAAATGAAATGGTGACCATAAGGCTCAGTAAGGGAAAGCAAGTGAAAAAGCTTACGTGTGAACTTAAACAAAATCAATAAAAATGTGAGACATATCATAAAAAATGATAAATATGAATATCATATAAATAATAACTTGAATAATAACTTGAAAATGTTTCTAAAAAATTTAACTTAGACATTCATAATCATATCAACAAGGTCCATCCCCAAGGTCTTAGAAAAAAATCCAAGTTTATTCACCAAGGTATCATAAAAAATTTCATCTCTAGAGATTAATTTCTTTACAAAATGAATTGTAGAACCATTGGGATTCACCCATAATACATAATTATTTAAATGTGATCCACATATATAATAATCAAACGTTTCATAAATAAACCATAAATAATAAAATAGCTGGGTTTTACATCAAAATCATGTCATTTTAATGCTTAAAAACATGATCCTTATATCATTTATAACCTATTGAAATGAAATGAGAATTTATGTATATAAATTCCAAAATAAAATATTTAATTTTTATTTATTTATTAATAAACATATAAATATAATAGGTTTTGGTATTCACATTAATAAAATATGATAATTTCTTGAAAAAAAAAGATAGATTTTGAGATGAAAATTCTTCAGCATAACGGCTATGCAACATGGTTTTTGAAAACATTAAAAAGAGAGGGGAAAGGGGTCACCCATAGATAATAGACTAATATTATATTAGAGTGGAAGAATAAAAATGTAAATAAGAATATAGTTTGGAATCTTGAAAAACATACCACATAGAAGAGAACTTGAATGGAAACAAAGTTAAGAATTTTCTTACAAAAATTATGCAGTCTAATGACATCTCTTAAAATTTCAGAAAATTATTTGATGTAAGAAAAAGGGGTCCCTCATAATATGGACATAAAATGGATATAAATAAGGATAAATAAAAATAGACTCCAACATAATAAAATTCAATTTAAATGACACAACACAAAATAAATCTAGACTAAAAGAGGTGGGTGAAAGGTTCCATTACCTTGAAGAGTAACATAAAAAAATAAATGGATGGGACCTTGGTGGTCTGGAGGGAACCTTGGGAGGAATCCTTGGGAGGAAAAATGACCCGAGATTTTTTTAGGAGGAATTTTTAATAAATTTAATGAAGGAATGAGTTGGTATTTATTTTAAAATGAGGGAATATTTTATTAATTTGCAGGGGCCCCCTCATTAGTGGTATTTGAAAAACCATGGGATTTAGCATGGTATTTGCACATGGTTTTGAACACTTGGGATACATCATATAATATTTTAATCCAAATTAGTCTACAATAATTTTAAATTACATATTACATCATTATTACATAATAAAACCCACCGAAATCTCACAAATTGTATTTTTACAATTCACCGAAAAACAAAACATCTTATAAAAATATAATAAATTCACCCTAACCTAATATCAATGTTTTAAATTCCAAAATAAACACCATTTTATGAAAATAATTTTTTATATATGAGATATTTAATTTTTATGTAAAATCACTATTTACCTGAAAAATATTAATACTTAACTAATAATTTCTGAAACAATTATTTACTTATGCTATTATATAACAATACCATTAAAGATTCATAAATTATATTTATACTTTCTTAAGTGAGGTTATAATTACATTGGTCACATTACTATTTATAAGGGTAATATTGCTATTCATAATTTACATCTCACTAATAATTAAGTTGATCTTATCATAATATAAATTTCTTACTGATCACAACTATATATGTACATTTTTTTAAATCATTTCCCATTATTAATTATTTAAAGTAAAAAAATATTTTAAAATACTCGCTTTTTTTAGTACTCATCAGTAATACGAAACTTCTAAAAATTTATTCTATATTTATTTTTTCATTTGAAATTAAAATATTTTACCATTATAAGAAATAATAATTTTATTTATACAAATGGATTACACAATGTAACTAGGGCCTCATTACATAGCCCCTTATAACACATGCATAGGACCCAAGAGTAATGTGTGTAATGGTGATAGAATATTGGGTGGATCAAACAACATTTCCCAAGTGGTGATTTCTATCAGCTTGAAATTCTCTCGATGGAAATTACGTTAAATCTTAACATGTTGAAGCTGGTCTTGGGCTTGGTCCAGAGCAAAGCCTGGTGATTCTACCTCCTCCCAAAGCTCTGATAGATGGGCTTCATATGGCCTGGGTCTACTGGATGAAGCAATCTACTCTTCTTTCTGTATTAATTACCCATTATTATTTATATTTTAAACAACAATTATAATGCTAAAAATTATTATTGTTTCCAATGATCATATTGAACAATGGTTATATGATAGAAAAAACACAATTGCCACATTTCATTTATACTTATTTATTTTTTATTTATTATGACATTGTAATACATACATTTTTAAGAAACAAAATATTAATCAAAAGTTTGAGTCATTATAGGATAGAAAACTATCTCCAAGATTCATTAGACATTTCTAGATAATGTGTAGAGGTTTTGAGGTGGCATACCGCTTAACCTAAGCTCCGAAGTTTTACCTGGTACATGATTCCTTTTAGGTGTCATAGCTGAGAAGGTACGTGCATGAAACATCACACATTATCAAATAGGGATAGATAAGCATCAATGATGGAGAAACCAATGATGAGTACCTATTTGGTATCGAGGATCGATATGAGAGGATCCTTCATGGGTGAGAGATTTATTTAGTTCATATCTAGTGGTAGTACAAGAATATTTAGGACAGTACATGGGAGCAAGATTCTCAAATTTGTTCTCAGTACCCACATATATTTGTGTAGTACTTATTTTTTATTTGTTGGACATAAATCCCCAAGGTGTGAATAATGTAATGACTTTAGTTTCCATATATTATTTTTAGATATTGTATGGATTATTTTTCAGACCACGCACTGAGACGGTGTGCGATTATAAGGCCATGAGTGCTTGGAATAAATGATTAAAATATATTAAATATATTAAATAGAATATCCAAAAAAAATTCCTAATAATGTGGAATAAATTATAAATGGGGCCCAAATCAGCATTCTATGATAACTATTGATTTTTGAAAAAGGGTTCTGCCCTTGGCATGACCTAAACATGTTCCACATAGGGAATAGTTAGAAAATTCATCATAGTTGTTAAATGAATAAAATAATAAATTAAATTATTTCATTTCATTTTTTTATTCAGATATTGATGAGTATTTAAGTATTCTGTTATGAATAAATTATACGTTTAGCCACATAACCTTGGATCCATTGGATTGTCATTGTAGAGTCATTTGGCAGAGCATTGGAGGATCTCTCCTAGATGAAATTCCACCAGATCAAGGGTTGATGATCGATGTGCAAAAAAATCAAATGATCTTACCAATGACAATAAATCTTCTTCTTTATTCCTCAGTGATGGATCTAAATAATGGTAGCATAATATTTTCATTGGAGTCATTCCCCATTTGGGATTCTTCAATGTACATGGTCTAATCAAAAAATAGATTTATCCATGGATCATGTATATTACAGGATGGGGTTATTGCGTGGAATTATTGGGAGAATTTATTCATGATTATTGATTAACCACTTTTTTATAATGAAAATGAATCATGGTTGATACAAATATCAACTGAGATTTGTTCCTCTTTATTTTTCTTCTCCATTTATCCCATGATTCTTCATTCATTATGGGCGTTCTTCATTAGCTTTTGGTTTGAAAAATACTGTTGAATTTATTACAACACATCTATTTCTTTGGAATAACGATTTGATATTGTACATCTAGGATTGACTCAAAACGACGGTGGTGTAATAATGGAAGCATCAACGAATTATATTATTTTGGATAATCGATCTCATGTTCTTCAATGTGAAATTAAGAGTGATGAATGGCCGCATTTTTCAATTGAATCAAAGGGTTAAAAGTTTTTTATTAGTGATACCATGGCTCATTAGGGATCGGTTCACGATTTTCCTATGATATGGTCATCAGATAAAAGGCTACGGGTACAATCGAAGACGCGGGATCCGAATATGAGATTCTTGAAAACACGCCACTACAAAACATGTAAGTCATACATACATCTTGTGTGGGACCATATTAGTAGCATAAAGAGTTTTGGGAAGGATATAATTATCACACGACATTTGACATTGTTATGTAATGTGTGACCTCACCCAAGTGGCTTGATGTGTGCCTCAGAGGGTACACAAAAATGGGATAAAGTACATGATCCCGAGCATGTTGTGTACACCCACAATGGCAAGGCTTGTCCTAGTGTACATCGGAATACCGGTGTACTAGTACACATGTAGAGTACATGGGCATCCGAGACACCATGTACTATTACGTGGACATGGCACACATGTCGTTTACATGGGTGGGACTCATCCTCGAAGAGATACATCATGTAACCCTGCTACATGGCATGTGCCTCTCAAAATATGGCTTGGAGCCATTTTCTTCTATATCATTGAAATGTTTCTTTAAAAAAAATTCCCCAAATCCATTCCTTGAGGGTTAGTATGGAATTTCCTCTAACTAATCGGATAGTGATCTGTTACGTAGGATTTATTGGATAGAGTTATTGGAATCCTTCTGTGATGCACAAACTGAGATCCTCTATTAACCGTTGTACCCAAGGTAGTGTTATCGATATCATCATGTCCAACACTACCCAGTCATCAATCCACTTCTTAGAGGGATAATCTATATTGTTTTTTTTGGTATATTCCATGGCATTGGGAGTAATCCCCGTCTGTGTATCATATCTATTTGGACTCTTAGCGTGTACTTCCGTTGGAGATATTCGACGAGCATTACCTCTTAGATTAATTTCATTATTATTATCAGACATAGGAGTGTGTTCTCCAAGATTATTGTTATGTCAAAACATATATCTACAGTTATAGTCTAGCATTATGGTTGTCAATTACCTTTAGAATTTGTGTCCCTGTTGAGGAAATTTAGATATTCTTGTTATATGTGTTCTATAAATATACCAATATAAATCGGATTTGAATTCTTTTTTGTATGATTTATGGTTTTGAGGTTTCTTATTGGGAGTTTTTACAAACACCCATGCATGTAATTTTCCCAAATGTGTTGTTTATTGTGAAAATGATATACCTTTTGATAGACTCCTAGACGGACTAGGATCAAATGGTGCTTAGTGAGATCAGACAGACCGAGGTTTCTTTCAATGGTATCTTGATAGAGTCTCGGTTTTACTTTTAGGTTAGACTTTTTTAAATAATATTTGTGTTGGGATTTCATTTGTTACATTTCACATTATATTGTTTCATACTATGGTTGTCGAATTTAGATGTATGCATGAATGTTTTTTCTGTTATTTTTACATTTCAGCACTGTATGGGCTTGTAGATGTGTGTTTGTGTACAAGTACATAGGTTAAGGCCTCTAATGTTAGTGATATTCCTTCTCAACACTTCTTACCAACCCTTGGACTATTAAAAGTGGGATTGGGGAGTAAAAGAACGAACCCTTTGGAGAGGTTCATGACATGTTAGGATTACAAAAATAGTGGGAATCCTTTTAGGAATTTTTTAGTATGGGTGAATGTGATACCTCTAAGTAGGAGGTATGGTTGGTTATTCATGTACAATTCCCATATGATTATAGTAATTGTGAGTGAGAAGAAGTGGTCAATTGCCAAAATCACCACAATATGATTACTTTTGGATTTTTAACATAATATGATGCTTATGATGGTCCCTTTGTAAGAATATGATGTTCAATTATATAGACCAAAATATATAATTTATGTAGTCATTTAAGATTAGCGAATAAAGTATTGTATGTTGATCATTCCCTTAAAGAAGTTGTATTATTAGGTGTAATAGTTATAGCTATAAGACATGTGTAGTTGTTTGGATTTGGGGACATAAGTTAGGATTGATGTAATTGATGTTATCCTTAAATGGTGTGATAGGTATGGATGGGTTACTAGATATTTTCGTGGATATTGGGCTATGTATGCTAGATTTTTATCAACCTGACTATGTTAATGACACATGTTATTAGACATCATTACTTGTGAGGTAGTGGCTTGGAGACATAGAAATTGAGGTGTCTTATTACACCACTACATTATTTTTTGACATAGTATTCTAGGGAGAGCATGAATGAGTGAATATATGCCTATTTTCTCAACCATGTGGATTGTATATGTTATTAATTTTATTGATGTATTTTATATACATGATATTGTCTATGTTACATATTCCTTAGATATATGTCTCAGGTAAAATTATTGTTATAGTATATTCTTTAATAAGATAAAATCTGGTATAATTAATATTTTTGGGTAGTAAACAAATGTTTAATAGGATTACCACTTTCTCAATAAAAAATTTATTTCAGTGTTATCCCATTCATGTACTTGTTTTAGATAAGATACGTCTTGGATATTCCCATAATTACATAAGATCCATGATAATCCTTGGAATGACACAATTCTATCTTCTAATCCATTATTAGCAATGGTCAAAGGAGGAGGTTTTAGTGTCATCATGGCTTGGTTAGAGCATAAGAAATTTAAATGAATTATTTCACATTGTTTGTTACTATATTATTTCTTTTTCAACGCATATATTCATAAGATATTGTTGAATATATAATGGATCTCATTGGTGTTTCCCTACTGATTTTTTTTCTAACACCATTAATGTTAATCTCGGTGAATATACAGAAATCTATGTATGGTTTTCATCTAGCAGGTCATACTGGACATAAAGATGGACTATATTTATGCTGTTTTAGATATATGACCAAGGGAAGACTTTGGTTTTGTGAGAAGGACCTATTTTAAAATTTTGTTTCTCAAATTTTATTTATCTTTGATATGCCTAGTGGGAGATCATTGTGATATTTTTATGAATATTTAGCATGGGTCCATTCTATTATTTCATTTGTTTATTTATATATTATTAATGGTTGTCTCATAGTATTATGTTCTTATTCATATGCTATTATTATTTATTTTCTATTATTTATGGGAGATTTTTATATTATTATATTGAGATTATATTCACCCAAACATTGATATAATACACTTTTTGATAGCTGAATTACTTTTTAATATTGGTATGTCCTCTTTAGGTCATGTGGTTCCACTGGGCTGAGGCTCTTTTTGGGTTATCCAGGCCAAGGCATTAAAAGGATTCTATAGCGAGAAATCAAAAAATATTATATATAAATATTTAAGGATTCCCCAATGAAGAACTTTATTAGTGTCATGAGACATGAAATGACATTTAGTATGATAAATAATAAAAAATTAAGTACTTTAACATAAAAATTATAAGAAACTTATCAAATTATTTTTAATATATAGAGCATAAAAAAATTTAATAACTATTAATATGTGGAAAATGATAACATAAAAAACTTTTTTTTGATATAAGAAATGTGAATTCCTATGTCATTACCTATCCTTACATAATATAAATCACCACAAACCTGAATATATTTTTTTAATGAATGATAAATAGATCCAACATGTGATGAAGAACCTGAATTAGGGTGCTAGGTTTGGTCATAAAAAAACATATAGTGACCATTATAGTAGTTGGGGATAACGTAGTCGGAGATGGTGACATGACAATCATAAGGAGGTGGGAAAGATATAATATTTCCCTGGAAGATTGTAGTGGTTGACCAAGTTTGTCTCACATGAATAACCTTTTAGTCGATCGGATATCATTCCTAATTCAATTATTAATTTTTATTATTATTTTATGAAAAGAATTATGACTGGATATTTGAGAATGGAATAAAAAACTATAACTAAACATGAAGATGTATATGAAGAAATAATGAATTTACTTTCTAAAAAATTCACATATAATTTATATGTCATTTCATTAAGGATCATATGACTTTGAGGATTATGGTTGGTAAGAATTTATGTTAAAAACGTTTTAGGCTCAAAATAGAGGTTAACTCTAAATCACAATGCATGATATTTAAAATTAAAATTTAATGAAAATAACTCTAAAAAAAGTAACAACACTCACTACCCAAGATCAAATTAAGGTCATTAAATAATTATAGCACAATTAATGATTCATAACCACCTCAATTTTATCAACCTTTTCTTTTTCCTTATTTTTCATAATATTTTTTCTTATTTTCTTAAAAACAATTAAATTTATTATTTGAAATGAATCTCACATCCACCACTTAAACACATATGATAATATAATGTTTATGTTAATGGTGATTTCTTCTTCTCTTAAGTCACAACCCATTCTTCTTTTTTTATATTTTTTCTAAACCAAATTATATTATTTTTTAAAAAGGGGTAACAATGAAATAAAATAAATGAATGATTGTAAACCTTTTACCAATACCCAAAATAGAACCCACAAAATTATTCATTTAAATGTATAGTATCCAATCCACCATGAATTCCCACACCCCTACACATGAAATTTATAATATCTTGAAAAATAAATGGATTTTTTTTGGAAAGGGAAATATTGCCTTGTAATGTGGCTCATTCCTAACATGTTTATAAATTTCTTTTATGGGTTAAATAATGATTAATGTAAAATTTGGTATAAATGATATGGTGTAAATCAATAATAAAGTCTAAATAAAATTAAATGTGAATTGGTACCGTAAATGTTTTGAAAAATTATAATGCAATCGCTATTAGTAAACCTATCCCAAAATCTCTAAAGAAATTTGATCAAGATAAAATGGAAATTATCATGTTTATAAATCCTCTTTATAAAGTGATTAATATGAAATTGTACAAACATAGCTTGAAATAACAATAACAGATAAATACACATGAATTTCATAAATTCAATTTTGGAGAAATGGTATGGAAATTTCAACAACAAGAATAAAACAATTATGTCAAATAAAGATTCATCAAACTAATATATTATTATTTTCTATAATCATTCAATACAACCAATTTTCCCATTCAATATCACTGTTATTATATCTTAAAACAAGACATCATTGTATTCAAAAGAAACCCATGTCTTCTGGATCAAAAAGTAGGAAAATAATAAATATTGGAATGAAAATTATATTTCAAATATCCAAAATTTATTCCTAAAGAAAATATTGAGATTTAAAATGTAATTAATTTCTAAATGAAATCTCTATGATATGAAACTTTAATCCTCCCCTTTTTTCCAATTAAGGGGATGCCTTGTGCCATCATAATTATAGAACAAAAAAATATGACTACTCCTGAATGTGTAAGGACCATGTCATTGGAGCTAAAAAATATAGAGAGGGGTTAGAATACATATAAATTAGAAATTAAAAATAATTCCTAAAAATGAAATTTAAAACTAAATTAATTAAATAAAATAAAAAAAATAAATTGAGGATAAATCTCAGTTTAATCCCTCATGTGGGCCCTGGGTTTTCACTACCTCCATTTGGGCAATATAAACTATTATCTAAAATCCAATGGTGGGTTTAGTATCTTTGATTTAAACCATAATATACAGTTTTATCCATCTTGTATTCCTTCCTGCTTATTATTGAGTACTCTATGAGTAGATAATTCCATGTCCATCCCCTTATCAAAAATTAATTATTTTCAAGGTAAAGGTAGGATAAATAATGGTCCTCATCATTTTTGGTTACTTCTTACACAACAACTTATTTATTATCTAGTGATTTATTACAGTATGGTACATCAAAAGGGAAATGGAAGGTAAATTTAATGTTTAAATATATTTGAAAAAATAATGATGAATAAAAATAAATATCTTCCACAATATTATAATAATCTTATTTCTTGATTATTGAAGTAAGACACACTTAGATCTCCTCTTTCACTCCCTCAAATAAATGATTTAAATGTTTGTAAAGATTTAATTATTTCTCATCATTAGAAATATCATTTTCACCATCTTCTTCCAAGAGAAAAAAATAGTTGGTATATTATGAAAATTTAAAACAATGAGAGGTGATATTTAATTCAGTATAAAAAAAATTATGAGAATAGTTTAAGATAAGAGTGTTTCTATATGTTGGTTCCACTTAAATTTATTCGTCATTAGAAAAACCCGCTTGGAGTTAAGTGTTTTTAAATAGAGTAAAGCTGTAAAGATACTACAATTATTATTATAACTTCACCACTTGGGTGTATTCTTCATCTATTTATAGATATAGATAAAAAGTTTCTATTTTTTTAAATATGGGAAGACCATGTACCATTTCAATGAAAGATAACTCACTCCAAAATTCATCTCAATATTTTGGATCTCTTATATATACATCAGCATGTGATTATTAATCATCAAACTGTTATAGATCTTTATGGAAGGATATAACAAATTTATATACATGGATGGGTTATAGATTGTAATCAAGAAAGGTTTTCAATATCTTGGACTTCATTAAAAAAAATTGGGGGGAAATAAGTGAACTTATTTTTTGGACATGACCACTTCTTAACGAAATTATAAGAAGTACCCATGGGGTTTAATAAATTATCTGGAATATCCTTTTAATAATCGGTATTCAAGGGTATCTGTAAATTATTATATGAGATCCTTCAATCTATACCCTTCGAAAATTCAACATAGAGATCTCATGAACAGTTTATCAAAGAAAACACTACTATCTTTCATAGACAAGATCGGTAAGAATTTGTTTTTTTATTTTTTGGATAAATACAAATACAAACATTTACAACAAGTCAAAAAAATAGTGATATAAATACCTATTTTCTCATTATAAATGACTCTAATTTTTTTGGTATGCTTTTCATTGGGTAGGGAAAAATATATAATTATTTTTATAGTGTAGCACAATGGCTGACCAACATCACCTAACTAGAGGATCTTTTCATTTGATCACACACTATTCCAAATTCACTAATTATATTTTTTTATTTAATATTTTATAAAAACAATAAAAAAAGGATAATTGAAAATATAATGAAAAATTAAAACTATGCATACATAGAAATATTTAGATAGAATGAATTTAGTTAGAAGTAAAGGTCTTGGTTCTATGGTTGGTTACACAAGTTCCTTCATTATCAATTAATATTACACAAGATCTATTTGATAGTTCACTCAACAAATAAAATCCCAAATTTTATATTTTTTAATTTAGCATACAATGGAGACTTGTTCCACACACCAAACATCACCTCCTCCAATAGTCAATGTGGATGATATGAATAAATTCAGAGTGTGGGAACATCCAAGTTTAAGATCCACCATATGTCATTTATTCTAATGAACACACTCAACTCCATAATAAAAAGAGTTTTTTCCAAGATAAGAGGGAAAACAATATTAATTAAGGTATATAATGATTTCCAAATGTCTTTAAAAGAGTGGTGGATGTTCTCCACACACAACATATTCATTTCAATTTTACCTCACAATAAAAAAAATAAAATCATAAAGAATTATAGTAGAAGAATTTTGGAACCCTGATAAAACCTCCCTAAAGACTAATCCTTAGGTCATTCAATCACAATTGAGAGTGTAAGAGATTATGATGGATAAAGGAAGAGAGTGAGGGAGATATAGACATAGAGAGAATAGAAGAATTATTTTTTTTAAATATGAAATTTTATAACATGAAAATGAAAACTAAACTATATTAGAAAAGAAATTAAAAATAGGCACAAAATATTGGTCAATATTCTCTACTGAATTACATATAACGTTATTTTATTTATATGAAATTTAATCCCTCGTATCTCTATATCATTCCTCAAACTTTTATGTCACCTATATTGTCTCTCATATGATTTCAGTTGGCCAATTTCATTAATTCTCCTTATAATAATTTTTTATCTCTAATTTAAAAATATATCCTTTTTTATTCATGAAATACACTTGGACCATGTATATTAATATCTTAAATAATTAGAATTAGACTCATCTTCCCTTTTGATATCACAATAGTCCAATATAGAGACTCCTTTAAAATTAACTTCGAAAATGGGAAAGGGAGATGGTATCCAACCTTCTCTTTTTTATTGCTTAAACCCTCACACATTCTTCCATTTTCAAAATTGATTTTAAAAATGTTTTATGGTGTAGCGTAATCCATTTCACTTTCATATTTCCACTATCATTCCTGCGATTCCTAGCCATAGCTTATCAAGACTATTCCATCATCATTTCCTTTTCCATGATTCCTTATTGACCATAATATTTCACCCATTGGTGTAGTCTTGGTTAATTTTGTATTGTATTTTTTCTATCAGCCATGACATACCTTACCACAATATAAATGTCCTCATTTACTTTAATGAAAACACATTACTCGACCACGACTCCATTCCACACATAGTAGTGACAAAAATTAAAGACTTAGATACACAAAATCAGGCTCCAACATAGTATAGAATATTTTTTCGATGTCTGTTTTAGCTTCATACGCCCACTTTGAAGAACATGGATCTTCAACATAGAATATTTGAGTTTTTCTCACTCTTTCTTCTTGAAGTTTCTTCTTCTTCTTCTTTGAAATGAATATATAAGGAATTTTCCAATATTATAGATTTCATCAATGGAAATTTTGGGATTCAAAAGTGGAAGTAATAGGTGGTATAACCTTTCACAGTAATGGAAATGGTGGAATATACTTGCTTTAGGGGTGATCTAAAACTAAAGGGTTAAGTAGGAGACGAGGACATGTGTACAAGTGGCGGAACACGATCACAACATCAAAGGATGTCATCCCACATAAGTTCCAATAGTGTCATGTTCATACAATGTCCCACATTATAGATCTTGGTGTTTAGCTGCTCTATCGAATTTGAGGTGTTGTACTTGATTCAGATCACCTACTATGGGGATGATCACCCAAATACACTACACTCATCTCATAGGGCCATGCGAACATATAGGGCCTTAGCAAGCCTTAGCCCAACCTACGTGTGTGTTGCATGCTCCACTTAGCTTTATTTTGTTCTTACCCACACCTTTACACATATGTGTGCTGGTATTATAGGTATCCTCCTAGTGTCCAATTAGAAAAGTATTATTTTTTATAAAAATAAAGTTAAGACACTTTGTCAAAATTTTCTTAATATTGCACAAATAATTCTTAAGTAAAAATGAATTAAAACGAGTTTCTATTAATTTTATTTTTCCAAAATGTTATTTAAAATATAAATACCTAAAAATGAATAAATCAATAATTAATATAGTCATAATAAATTAAAAATAAATCAATTTTCGCATGTAAAAATTATGAACCTCGAATGTCCTTGGTTAAAACATTAAAAAAATAGACTCAAAAAGACGTTTTCAAAACAATGGTTGAATTTTCCGTCCATACATATGAGTCTTAAATAGATATATAATTGAGGTATATTTTTTATTCTTTGTCCATTGAAGTGCCCCTTAATTCTCCCTGAATGACCTTAAAAATTTTAATTTGGAGACCTCAGTTTAAAACAAATTATGAGGTATATACTGATAGATGTGAATAGCTAATAGAGATTCAAGAATTTTTGTTTGATATCCCAATGTATTAAGTGTTTTAACTATGACTATCAACTAAATATTGTGTAGGAATCTTGGAAAGAGATAATTAATTGAGTATTTATTCAAAAATAGAAACAATATAATCAACTAATGACATAAATAATCCAATGGAACCAGAACTATTGGTTATTTTATTTACTTCTTGAAAATTTCTATTGACTGATTTGTACCCTTTTTCTATGTAACAAATTTGAATCCTTAGTTAATTTTCACATCCACTTTTGTGCAAGGAAATGAGATATTCAACTAACGAAATAAAAAATACAATAGAACCAAGACTACTAGTTATTTTCTTTACTTCTTGAAAATTTCTATTGTTTGATTTGTACCCTTTTTCTATGTACCAAATTTAAATCCTTAATTAATTTTTACATCCACTTTTGTGCAAGGAAAAGAGATATCAAGGGTATTTAATATTTTAAATGAATATTGAAACTTCACTAACCAATTTAAAAAATATCCACTTATCGAAAATAGAGACCATGAAATAATGATTTTATCTTGTTTATTTTAAGAAAGGAATGGATAATTTACAAGACCTTTCTTCCAATATTCTTATGAGAGAAATTATTCTAGAATATTTTATTGGACAACAAGTTTCATGAAATATGCACTAATTTTAGTAAGTAATTTTTTTAAATGAGAAAATTTCTATCATATAGCTTAATGATACTTGTAAAACATAAATACAATTTTGATAAACATTGATAAATATGGTGTTATAATTTCTGATATTATTGTGGTGTTAAAAAGGTCATTGCAAACATTTGATATATTCTAAATATAATACTATGCAATGAAATGGAAATCAATATAAAATAAGAAAAGTTTGAATAAGACTAGTATAAAAGCTATAACTAATTCAATATAAAAAATATAGAAAAATTAGCAAATACAGTAAAACAAACTATTTATATATCATCACTTTTACAAAAAATATATAAAAAAACTAGTCCAATCCAATATACAAAACCAAACTTATCTTAAGAATATATATATGCCTAAAACACTCCCTGGCTATAGATTAGCTACTGTCCCCTTCATGGTTTTTGTTTTCTTTCCCTAACACCACTACCTTTAACACACACTATTTATGTTATTCAAATATATTTGTTATTTAATTAAATTAATTGAAAACATAAAATGATCATTGACATATATTTTATCCAATATATTAATTTTATATATCTTTACCCCTATCATTATGGAACATATAGCTTGTTTGTAGGTCCATAAGGAACCTTCATGACTCATTAGTAGCACTTGAGGTGGATTTTGGTTTTCACAGCTAGGAATATTGTGAAAACCACCAACTTGATGGATATGACATTAAATATAGAGTTAGTGAGGCTTATTAATTGATTAGAAATTGATGTAGAACACCTGAAATATATTAAGTGAATAATTAAATATGATAGGGCTATTATATAAAGGGTTTTAATTCAACCCTAAAGAATTCCATTGGGTCCTGAAAAAAAATTATTTCTCAAGCATACCATAGAGTTTCAAGAAACTATAAATAATAATATCAAGAGTTCTAAATTTATGTATATTAATATTAACACTAATATAGATTCATTAAAAAAGCAGTGGTTTTTGTAAACACTTTTAATAAATGCTGATAGAAGGATAAAGTTATCAATACTAAAAATGAGAGGTGATAAATCTTGGGCTTTATCGTTGCTAATATTAACAATGAAGATAAAATATCTTTATTAGTTAAACTTTTATCATTGATAATGAGTCGATATAATGAAATAAAAAATTAAGAATATATATCAATAATATAAATAAATAAATAACGCACACACATAAAAATTTATATCTTCATAGGAATTTTGGTTTCATCTTAGGTGATAATCCGTCATATCTCATAACATTTATGTGGTTATATTTCAATGGTAATATTTATAGTATAATTATATAATCTGTAATATAAATATTTTTTAAAATTTCTTAACTTAAATTGAACTGAGTATATATATTTTAGAAATTAAATTTATTAATTTAATTTATTTGAATAATCCACATAATTAATAATATATATGTATATAATTAAATATATACATATATATATATGTGTGTGTAAAATTATTTTTGAATATGTTTTTATATATAACTATATTATTTATTTTAATCACTGATTTTTTAAAAATAGTTATTTATTTATTTACAATTTATTATTATTATTATTATTATCTATAACAAATGAACATGTTACAAAGAAAATAGAAAGACACATGCACCCAATGGGATATCATGAATCAGATCTTATACCATCTCCCAATGATATGTAGAATTTATAATCCACCACTTATTACAAAATAACTAATAATTATTTAAATATACTTAATAGTATTTCATATATATATATATATATATGTTTATAATTATATATACATAAAAGTTAATTATTATTTAAAATATGATTAATAGTTAATATAATTTTAATATAGTTAATAAATTTTTTTTTATATAAATATTAATAAATATATAATTTTAGAATAGTAAATAATATTTTTAGATATAATTTTTTATAATCATTAATGTAAGTAATGATATTATATTAATTATAAATAATTACACTATTTTATAAAATTAAAAATTAATTTTTATATATAATTAGAATTTGTTTCAAAATAATGATGTAAATATAAATATGAAGTAATAATAAAATTTATAATGTAACTAATAATAACAATAGTTTATGTATATAACTATACATTTTTTAATTTTTGATATTTTACAAAATAAAATTACTAATATTTCATATATAATTAATAATAAGTTTTTTCTTTTATATGTGAATAATATTTTCAAAAAATATAATTTTAATTGTAATATAAATTTTAATTATTAAAATTATTTAAATAAATTTTATAAAACATTTATTGTATATATAATTAATAACATTTTCTGATTTTTTTATATTAATATAATTAATAATATTTGGGAGATATAATTATAGATTTTAATTATTAGAAATATTTTTAAATATAGTTAACAATATTTAAATTCAATTAATAATAACTTTTATATAATATTTAAAAAGTCTAAAGAATATTTTTTATATTTTAATATATTTATTCTAATCATTTTCATATAAATAAATTTTAATATATTTATAATGTGTATGTGCTTGTGTGCATGAGAGAGAAAGAGTGTGTGTGTGTGTGTGTGTGTGGAAAATGAGATAGAAGACCACATCCGCTGGCCAGGTCAAGTGGTTGTCCAAAACCCTCCCTCCAATGAAACATGGGTTTGAAATCAACTAGTCTCCCCCAAGGCTTGTAAATTTTTATATACAACATAACTTTTATTGGTGCTTGTTTTTTAATAGATAGTGTATACCCTTTATCATCATTAAAAAATCATTCATTAATCCATCTTTTATCAGTTCTAATATTTTTAATACTGATAAAAGACCCCTTTATTAGAACTTTTATGAATGAGTTGATAAATGTATTTCCATTTTTAATTAAACCTTGCTATTATATTGTTCATCCATCCCAATAAAACACTATTTTTAAATTGATGCCTAGTAGAATTTTCTCTCCATACTTTGGACAAATGGACTTTTGATCCTATAATATGTACTAAAAAATATCGATTTATTGATTTTTTATGGTTTAAATAAAAGTTTCTATGTAATATATACATTCTAAATACTCTCTATATATAGTAAAAATAAGTATTTATTTATATATATATATATTCTTTTATATGAAAGTATATGTGTGGGTGTGTGTTGTCTATTTATATACTTGTGTGTATGTGTGTGTGATATATATATATATATATATATATATATATATATATATATATTCTAAAATAAAATTATTAAAACCCTATTTAATGAAAGAGGAAATCCACATACTTCACCACAAAATGGTAAATTGATAAAATTCGTCTCTCCCTACTGTCTTAAAGAAAAACCAAAAATTATAAGTCAAGACAAATAAATTCTATCTTTGAATTTAACTTTTTCCCTATTAATACTCTTGAACAATAAGGAAATTTTAGAATTAGAGTCTTTATAGAGGATTACTTAAATATAATATAAAATAGAGGCAAATATATTTAAACATTCATCCACATTGATTCTTTCCAAATATATAACTTTTTTTTCATAATGAGTCTTTTTCATAAATTCCAATGAGCTACACTTTATTTAATTCTAATTGAATAATTCTTGAATTATGAATTTTTTTAAAATAGTCCTGTTTAAAACATGGTTTAATAATGTATATTTTAGCTATTATATATTTACTATTAGTTGATAAAGATAGTTTGTCCTTATAAATACATATTTTTATTATAGTTCTTTGATATAATGACGTATAATTTTCTTACATAAGTATTACATCTTATTATAAGCATATTAAATACATAACAATATGATCTATCCAAGAACAATAAAGGCTCAGTTTCACTAGAAACTTAGATACATAAATAATTTGTTCAAAAAAATCTATTTCATATCTCAATAAGTTATTCAAATCTAGTACCCTTAGTAGGCATAAAATACTCAAAACCTTTTATCACAACCCAGGGAGGGAAGACATAATAAGCGGTGAGATAAGATACTCAGTAAGGGTAATCATGGGATATATCAATCCAATGAAATCATAATATGGTCTTAATGGAATTCTAACATAATAATGTTCATGATCTCAATATAAAATATTTATAACTAGAATAAAATGATCATAAACTCCTAACATGATGTCATATCAATAATCAAGATCTATAAATGTGCCTAAGTAGCAATCACCATTCAAGAGGTATAATATAGACATCATTCATATTAAGAAAATGAAATCATAATCTTGTGAATAAATCTATACACCAAAATTTCCATGCATAATCTCGTGAGAAAAATCGAGAAATATATAACATAATGGATAAAAATGTGAAGAAAGTTATTCTCAATCATTTCCACACATAATATTGCCAGCATATCTATAAAGTAGCGCATACACATAAAATGTGAAAAAATATATTTTCAACCATCTTTACACTTATAATCATTTTCATCTAATGAGATATCATTATCACATTTACCAATACATTTTTTGGACATAAGATACCCAACTATAACATGATAAATATTCATTCAAATACATTCCACAAGGTCATAAAAACCGTTATCATTTCATAACCCGTGAAAAAGGAAATATGTTTCATCAATATTGGACCATTGTAATTAGTAACCATAAAAATAAATAATATGGATGGTATTAAGGGATCACATACCTAGTGAAACATAAGTAACTTCAAAGGATGTAATCAAAGATGAAAAATGAAATTAAAATATCATTGGAATATTTCATGATAAAAGTAACCTTTTCATTTTGAAATGACTTATAAAACAAAAAATAACTATAAAATATTAACTAAAAAATTCCTATGAAAAAAACTAGGAATCATTTAAATGAATCCTCAAAACAATTATTGATAATGATGGTTAGAAATTTATTCATGTCATAACCGTTAAAAAAATATTCTCCTCAAACCTATGGTAAAAGGTACCTTATTCAGAAAAAAATATTAGAATATCTATCAACCCATTTTATAGAAAGTAATACAAGGGTAAAAATTTATTTAAAAATCATTATACATTAGTAAAAAATATTAAAACATTTTTAATAAAATATGGAGATGAATAAAAATGATTCCCTGTCAAATAAGAAATAAAGTTTTTTTCCATAAAAAAATATTGGAATTTTATAAGTAACAGATAGAGTAAAATAATTTAATAACATGGAAACTTAATAAATATATAGATGATATAAATATGTATCATTTTTATCATATAATAATAATATAATTTTCCTCAATTGAAATCAGTTATAATAAATCCCAATTAAAATGAGATTGAAACATATATATCGTAGCACTTTGGTCAGTTTTAAAATCGTAATTCCCATGAAATAATTAATTAAAATGAAACATTAAATATCTTGAACATAATGTTATTAACAAAATATAATTTTATAGGATCATTATATACACCACATAGACATAAATATGTTCATAACAATCATATATGTCTCAATAAACAAAATTGAGCAGAGGAATTCTTACATCAAGTCTCGCATGCTTTGTAAGTCCTCTAACCTCTGGTATAATAAATTTAAATTTATTATAATCCTACACTAAAACCATTTAAATAAGTATAATTTTATATATTATCCCCTTATAACATTTCAACACCCATTTTTTAATAATTTATTATTAGAATAATCATTTAAGGTGTTAACAATTTCATTTCCCATAATGTTTTTGATTTGGAAATAATGGTAATTGCACATTGATGATGGAAAAATAATCCTCATAATCAAAATCACTTTATAATTATAATATTTAATCATTATGTATAGTTTTATAACAATCCATATTATATGGTTTGGGAAAATAAATTATATTACCTTGGAGAGACGGTAGTCTGTATGTTCACACAAGTGATGTCTCCACCTTTCAATAGTTGGAATGAAAGAATAAAAAGTAAATCAATTTTATATAATCATTATTATATCATAAATATTATATAGATTCATTAAATTTAATCTTTTTATCATCCATTTAAAGAGGGATTGAAAAACTAATCACTTCACATTGTTGAGGTGTTAGACCACACATATGCATGAGCGACGTAATCGCTTTCTAATATTTGGAATGATGATTAGGTAGACAATATATTATAATTACTAAATAACAGTTATCTCATAAATATAATATAAAAATATTAAATCCTTAATAATAAAAAACCATCAAATATGGGGATGGAAAATGTATCATATCACTGCATGTATGCAATATTGCACACAGACGCACGAGTGATAATTTCATTTTCCATTTGGAGGAAAAGAGGGAGGATAATGAGGGATAAATAATAATAATAAAATTTAACATAGTTATGAAACTAAATTGTGTATTATATTATAAAGAAAATAAATTTAAAGGATTTAGAAGAAGAAATAAATTGAAATAGGTAAGGTAAGACAATTTCCACTTCTTTAGTAGACCTCATTTAAACCCATTTTTAAGGACCCTTGTAATGGTATTTACAGAAGAAAAGAACCAATAATTGATGTTTAGGAAATTTTATACATAAAATGGTAATTTTTTTGGATAGGTGGATCAAAGTGGTGTAAACAAGCGAGATGAGGGGTGTCCATTTATAACGGAGGGGAGGACCACTCTTATAATTTTTTTAAAAATTAAAATATTATAAAATCATATTCCTAGAAACTTAGCTCCAAATTGGATTAAATTTTAATTCATGATTATATAATATCATAATAAACTCATATAATATTATTTATACCAATATTTATGTTATTTTAACCCTTATCTCTTTAGTTTAACCTCAATTAAAGCTATTTGTGTTCAATCATGGAAACATGTTTTTCAATAATTATGGGTTTTAAATTTAATTATATGATAAAAATTGGCACACAAGTGGTCATTGTAATAAATTATCGACCATATCCCATTCTCCTTGTCATATTCTAGGTTTTTATGATTTTTAAATCATTTAATTAAATATTATATTACATAAAGTATCATCAATATCATTTTTGGGACAATTCATTTAATTTGAATTTAATGTTAAAAGATATTAGTTTATATATAATATAGACCCTTGAACCATAATTTATAAATTTTAATTACCAATAATTTTTTTACAACACAATTCATCCAAAACTTATTTATTTTAAGGTTTTTAAAATTATTTATTAAAGGTTTCTTCTACTTTCACAAGAACTGTGTCTAAGATGGGTAAGAATTATAGGTAATTGTACAATATATAAAAAATAAAAAAAATTATTTCATTAAATAATTACTATTATTCAATTAAATATCTTATAATCAATTATAACCTCTTTTAATCCACGGAAAAAATTCTTGAGTTTTTTAATGAAATTGATTTTATATTTTGTAATTTTCATTACATAAAATAATATATAAGTCATTATCAAATAAAAATGGACCAAAATTACCACTGCATTAAATAATGGATGATTATGGTTTATCTACAATCATAAAATATATTAAAATCAACTGTTAAGTTTATTTCAATGTCTTGTCCAATATTTTTTTAACTTGTTTTACTCGTTTTACCCTTACTAAGGTAAAATATGTTTACGATGGAAACTATACATAATGAGGAGAAATATTTTAAAAAAATAAACCTAATAATAAAAAATATTTAATAAAGTTTATAAAATTTAATTTTAATAAGTGGAATAAACTAATTTATAAATAAACCCACATAACGAGATAAAAAATGTTTTTTAGGAAAATGCATTTTTCAATCATAATGTGATCTTACAATAACTCAATGACTAGTAACCATCATTATGTAAATTTATATTCATATGGGAATACATATAATATTTAAATTTCAACTAATACATTAATCATTAGGGATTATTTTAAGTAATTGAAATGGAAAAGCATTGTACACTTTAATATTTTTTTCTAAAAAATATGTTTTAAGATAAAAATTAAACCTTTTCAAATTAAAATATAATTTTTATTAATATGTAAATATTAAATTATTTTTTAGTAAAATAGATGTTATGTTTTTTCAAATGCAAATCCAAAATATAATTGGAATTTTAAAATACTTGATTTAATGAAAAGAAAATGTGTTTTTGAAAAATTGGTATTTTTCACTATTCACTGAAAAGTAAATCATTTTTGAAAAATTCAAAAAAAATTATCCTAAGATTATATTTACTTTCTCATTTAAAAATTTATTTTCATATTTTTTAAAAATATTTATAAAATTTTCATAAATTAATTATAATACATGTTTCAAAAAAAAGCAATAAACCCAATTTTTGAAGAAAAGATACATTAATGCTCAAAATGAACATATTATTACTCTTTACATAGTAAAATATTGATGAATTTTTAATTTATTAATTGAATTCATTATTTTTAATAATTAAATCATCTCTTTATAAATTTCATAATTTGGTTATTCTAATTCATAACTGTCAACCCAATGGCTTGGTTATAATAATAATGTTCAAATAATAATACATTATAGTATATCATTATCATTTAAAGATTTATATTGCATATAAATAGTGATATCAAATACATAATTTTTTTTAATATAATAAATTTTACATTTTCAGACTATTAAATGTGAGATTCTGAGTAATACCTCCTTTACCCATGATTTTTCTTTTGATTGGGGGTGAAAGCATATACATAAAAAATTAGTTATTTAACTTTTGAATACATAAAATATTGTAATGAGAAAAGTCAAATGTTCTATTTATGAGAGATATCTATAGGAACAACATCTATAAGTGGAGACATTATATCATGGTGAATTCCACCAGGTACAAACATATAGGAATTAGGTTTCACATGGATGACCCCCATTTGAGTTGTAATAAACACATACTTTTCTCACTCTAGGGATGATTACAATTCATCTGATATCTTAGATAAGGGATGTTATATATATATATATATCATATTCTCTTCGGATTCATCGATCTCCTATATTTGATGAACCATTGATTGAACAAGACTACTTGAGGTAGGTACTTGCTGATCAAAAAAGTGAATACTAAAAAATAAGAGCCCTAACAGATTGATTTGAATCCCAATAATTATTAGAATAAGGGAAAATCCATAAATTATTCACTAGATAAAATTTAATCACCCTATAATTAGTCACTAATTCCCAGAATAGTTCCTAAATTTTATTAACACATTCAACTTCTAAGGATAGGGAATCCATAGTAGCAAAGTTACCTTGAGTTTTGTTGACACTATATGAAGTAATTAGTGATCCAAAAATATTGATATTGTTTGGACTCATAATTATTAGTGGCCCCAATTTATCCTCAATTGATACTTAACTCATTTTTGTGTTTTCAAGTCTTGGGTCTTTAAAAAGGTTAAAATGGTAATATCACCATATTAAACGATCTCATAAAGAAATATTATGGTAGTTTCCCTGGTCCAAGAATGTGGTGATAACCCTTGTGATGGATTCTAGTAAATTTTTCAACATAATTATATTTAAGGGGCATTTATTATTTATTTAGTAAATAAATACTTCTTTATGTTCATGCTAAAAATGATAACTTCTAGGTGTATCCTTAGAGAAACAATTTTACACTATAGTTATGTATGGAATTTGGTGTTTTTTCTAGGTTTGGTTTAAATAATGTGCTCACATGATGAACCAATAACCTAGAATATTTAACACTATATTTAAATCATTGAAATTATCCAAATAAAATAAATAAATAAATTTTATTTATTTTGAGGTTAGTAGTTTGGCATTGGTATGACCGTGTGGAAATAACATACCTTATTAGAAGAATTTATGGTCAAATATTTTTATTCTGTTTACTAATCAATTATGATGATAATATTTAATATGAATTAATGGGGTAGTTATAAAAATATTTTATGAGAAGAAAAAATCAGATGACAAGTTTGGAGTTTAATTCATCCACTAAAAATGTATCCTCTATTAGGGATCAAAATATATCATATCCTATTTTATATGGTGGTAGATATCTTTCGATATTTTATCCCACTCATTGCATAATGTAATACTATTCTTTAGGGTGGATACAATGATAATCTAGAATCAAGGTGATCCTCGAGATTTTGACAGGAACACCATCGAGGTAGGGAATTTTCTTATTTATGTTTTCTTTTTTTTTTTCTCATTTTAAAACCCTTGCCACTTAAAAAATTATTTATCAGATGGAAAATCACGATAAATATTTTGGATTAATTATAAAATATGAAATATATATTTATAATTGGTTATTATTTAATAAGGAATAAATTCATCATTTTTTATAGTTATGAAATTGTTATTATTTCGATAATTTTTTTCCATGGAAAATATTTAAATATAAATAATTTAAATATTGGTGAAAATTTTGATCATGTGTAAAGTGATGAATTATATAATTTTTTTTTTAAAATTATGACTTTATTCCATTTATTATCTACAAACGTGTGTTATTTTTTTTTTCAAAAAATAAAAAATAATTCTTCATGTTGAAATGAATCTAGATAATCCAGGATCATTGAAATATTTTTTTATATAATTTCCCTTAATATCTCAAATATGATGAATATTCATTTTAATATATTTTTTCATGAATCTTTTACGATTTTTTAGTAAAAGATCCTACTTAATTTTATAATTACGTTCATCTCATAATCCCATATTGAACAATTCATTATTCAACACTAAATGGAACAACCATCTTGAATCTGAAAAACATCTCATATCCTGAACATGAATCCAATTTTTTTTTGTAGTGATTCTATTTAAACCCCATACTCTTATTTCTCCCTATTAATTTTTCATTTCATGCTTTAATTATAATAGAATGTTTCTTTGATGAATGAATATAAATAACTATAGTTTTCTTTAAATAGAGGATTCATGATGAAATGATCCATGTAAGGTTTTTGGTAGTGGATTCAAAATAATTGGTCATAGTGATGGAGAAGATAATGGGTGGTCATAAAATTATTTATTTACTGATGGTGGTGGAAATAAATGAATTATTTTCAATTAAAATTGGTGGAATGGCTAGCGGTATAGGTGAGGATGGTGGTCATGATAATAAATATAGAAAACAAAACATAGGTCTTGGTATTATTTATTATTTTAGACTACATGATATGTGATCTACTAGGTCACCCCATGTGTATCTCCGGATCATATACGTTTCCATGTAGAGGAGTATATGTCGGGTAAATTCTTAGTTCCCACACACCATGTGTTACGATGGAAAAACCCCGTACATATAGAGTGATGAAAAAACCTTTACATGTATTAAACATCACCCATTTTATGTGGTTTCACAAGATATGTACCATAATATACATGTTTCTTACTTTTGTAAATGGCATGGGATCCAATTGTAGAAGATTCCCAAAAGAGAAAGTAAGTACCACACATCATCTATCACTATAGAAATATTTTCTAGGTTGAATAAATAATGAATTTTATATTAATAGCTCCTCCTTGAATACTTCCAAGATTTATATATTGTGTACCCATCTAGTACGTGTTGTTTACATGGTTATTTAGGGTATATTTCAGATCTTCTCACAAAGGTATCAAAAATTGGTAAATAAATAGTTCATTTTATGTGATTTTAAACATAAAACATGATGTAGATAGTATCATAGTTAGTTGGTTTTTAGTGTATATTTTTTGGAAGTTTGAGTTTTTTATCCTTGTCAAGACAGTGATGGGTTTGGAGAGATATCAAGAGTACACATAGGGTGAGTAACCCCCCAAGAAGAATACTGATACTAGAGTATGAGTACTCTATATAAAGAGTAGAGTAGGTAACCCCCTATAATGACACGGTTTAGGTATTATAATTATGTAATTGGTAACCCTATCAACTAAGGAACATCCCACTTGATGAGGTGTGAGTCGTCTATAGGGGTTGATGACCCCTTCACAATAAGATACTTTTAATCAAGGTATGGTTCCCCTACTATTGCCTAGGAAGATGATATTGTTGGTGGTAGGGATATTACTTTCTCTATTAATTGGCATGTTTTCATCTATATGGTGTTACATACCCTTGATCAATATGAATTCACTTAATGAGTCGAAGTTCCACTCTTTAGTTCATAAGTTATAGTGCAAGGGATTATGAGGTTTTATATTGATTATATCGTATTGGTTCCATGATATTATAATATTAATTAACATATTATCTATAAAGAGATATAATATAATGAATCAAGTTTTTTTAATATATCGTTGAGTCTACTGAGGTATGAATTACTTTTGGGTTATGTACATTGGGGTCTTCAAGTCTTATTCTATCCAAAGTGTCTCTAATTACTAATGAGATATAATCCTTCAAATATTTACACTAAGATAATATGGAAATCTCCATGTTACTTTTTTTTCAGATAGTTGAGTTTATTTTTTCATCTTTGATTACAGTTTAAAGGGTTTACTAATGAGAATGTTAAAACTGGCCCCTTCATGGTCCATGTGAGCACACATGTTGTGTTTGTGAAGAATTCTCAAAGTTCAGAGATAGTTAGGGTTGAAAGGGAACTAGATATGATGCATGGTGGTTCATGTTAGTATTTAGTGGTGAAATTTTCTTTTTGAGGGATCTTTCCTAGAGACTTTACATTGAGGATATGTTAATCCATTACATATGGTATAGTATTATCATGTGTATTGATATCTCATGGGAGTTAATTATGTTATAATTATGTTGTCCTTGTATCCATTATTATATAGTTTATTTTTTATTTATATTAATAGTGTTTTTTCATTATATTATTCATATTCTATTTAAAATATGTTACATATTAATATTAGATCTCTTTTGACCACTCTTTTGAGATCTTAAAAAGGATTAATAGTAACAACCAGCTTCATTGTCCCTCCCCCTCTACAAGGAGTGTAGGGATCCTCTAATGGTCTACATTCAACTCCGCTTTATCAATTTTCCCTTTTAATCTACCTACATCCATTCTGAATTCCTACCCCCTTATTTATTTTTTTCCTAAAGTTCCCATTATTCTGAAACGGGATACTAATGCTTCTTCTCTCCCTCTTCATATCCTCTGAATCGTCTACTCTCCTCCACGATTCACTGGTGGATTATTTTGGGAGTGGTCATCCATTAGAGTATTCTTTCAAAAAAATATCTAATAACTTATAAGTATTAAAGAAGAATAAAACTATAGGGTTATTCGGTCATCAATAAATTTTGATACTCTTTTATAGTGAATATGACTTTTCCCTCACCTAGTCCAAAGCTTGGTGGAGTGTTGTTGACATTCTCTTATCCCTATTCATTTGGTCATATTATTTCCACATGAATCAGGATCCCATGACCATGGACTTATTGTATAGTGTACAAGGTTTTCCTCTTACCATTCAAAATCCATTTATTCTTCATATGATTGGAATTATTTTTCATTTTATAGGTTTTTATAATAGATTTAATCATTCTGATCAACTCTATCGAACCTTGCAATTGTGTCGAAATTGGTGTTGCAAAATCTCTGGTTAAATCTATTTTGATTGAGGTTGAGTGAGATTTATGACTTTTTATAGAGGTTCATTTTGAGACTTAGATCAATTTATATTATTAATGCTTCATATTGGGTAATTTTCATGAATATTTTTTATGTTTTCTTGAAAAGAATCAAATTATTCTTGAATCGGATCCCAAAAATATCTTTCATTTTATCATTTTAGTGTTTGTAGAGACTTAATATCTGAAGGTAGGGTCCTAATTGGGAGAGGGGTCCCTCCCTCAGAGTATACCTGATTTCATTACTAGGCCTTTTACATATTTTTTACAATTCTTTTTTACCAATAATAACCCTTCAGTGCCTAAGGGTAGATTTAAATAATATCATTTAATGTAAATTATATCCTTGGTATATTGTTATTAGTCATGATGTTCTTGTGATCTCCTAGAAACAAGTGCAGGTGATTGAGGAATTGATAAAGGTTCTAGTTTTGGTTAAAACTTCTCCTTTCATGTTGATTCAGTACTGCACTAGATTAGGGCGAAATTTAGTCTAAAAAATAGTTTTAAAAACATATTAAAATATTCTTTAAGTAGTGAAGAATATTTAGAGATGTAAAATAGTTATATATAAGTGGTATAAGAAACAAACCCAATATGAAAATTAGGGTCTAGGAACCAAGGAGCGGTTTCAAGGATATGAGACCAAATATTTTATTACTCAAGGGGAAGATTGACCATTATCTTCTAATTATGAAGTAGATAGATTGGTTAATAATTTTTTCCACTCAGGTGCAATGATCATGATGAATAGTTGTTTTGACACTATGAAATATCATGTTACCAAAAGGAAAACCCATAAATAATAAATAATATTCGGACTTACTAAACCAATAACTACTAGATCAGCGAGTGAGGGAAATGGTTTTTATGGGAGGGGTAGATGATAACCCCTGATCAAGGATTCTATTGGAAAAGAACAGCTTGAAATTGAATTTGTAAGTGAAAGGTAGGATGAATCTACCAAGGATCTAGAGGAAGTATTCTTAGTGGTTATATGTTTGTAAACTCATCTTTAGCCTGAGTATGGAAAGGAAGTACAAAGGAATACAGAAGAAAAAGCTAAAGAAGCTTTTGTCTTAAGCTTACTTTTACATTCCATGGAGGAGATGGTATAATAAAATGTTGTCATCAATGCCTCTTGGGAGAACTTTAACAGAATATATGAGATGGAGCTTCATATCAATAAAAATTTGGATTAAAGGTGTTATATTGAAACCCAATATCTCATATTTATTCATGGATTCCACTAATGGAAGATAAATATAACACCCCATGATTTTATGATATGAATTTTCTTAAATAAATTCAATTTATTTGGTAGTTTACATTGTAAAATGAATCGTGATATACTATTAAATATTAACATGACCATTGGAATATTAATGTGACCCTTTGGAATATTAATGTGACAATTATAATAATAACCTCACCTATGAAGTTATAAATAAAATTTAGTTGTCTCATTAAACATATGATATATTTATATCATATAATAAGTAAATTAATTTTTTTTAAATGATAAATTAAGTGTTTGTATTTTTGTAAAAGGTAAATGTTTGTTTAAACTTTTATAATTATTATAATGATTTAAAAGAAAATTAAATTTTATAAAATGGATTCATAAATTGATATTTTTTTATCTTAGTATTATAGGATAATTTTAGGAGAACTTGATCAATTTTTTAAGGGGTCTTAAAATCAATAATAATTTTAAAATTGGCATTCTCTAAATAAATGATTATTTTATTAAAAAATCAATTTTATCATATTTTGAAAATTATATTAAACAATTAGGGTCCATTTTTTTATTCTACCCAAAAATAATGGTCATGTTTAGTTTTTTGGATTTTAATAAAATAGTTTAACGTTTAATGAATAGTGAAATGCAATAATATACAGTATTAGATAAATACATGAATTATAGAGTCATGGATGATGTATGGATGATTTAAAAATGATTGGTTCAAAATGAAATGTATTACTTACTATATGTATTCACAATAATCAACAATATTAATATTTTTTATCAAAAATAATTATCTAGTGAATAAAATAATCAAAAAACACCCGTCTCTCCCACTATAAATACCACCCCTCACCACATCTTCTCATCACACCACCACAACCTTTAATCTTGTCCAATTTCTTCCCAATACCTTTATAAACCTCTCACCAACTTTTTTTTATTATTGGTACCACCCAAAAGACCTCTTCAAAGTTCCTTAAGAAGGTTCTCAAAGAGACAAATTTAAGAGGTTAAATCCCCTTTAATTATTTTAATTTTCGTTCAATTTCTTTTCTTTTCTTATCCTTTACTTACCTACTATATCAAAAAATGAATTACAAATCGAGTATCTTATATATACTATAATTTTACATTAGTAAGTGAATATTAATCATCAAACCCCATATCCTCTCCTATTTATTCTAAAAATGAAAACATTGTCCGTGTTGTGTCGATTCACCGACATCGTGGATAATGCATTTGGATTTTCCATTACAGCCATATAGGCTGGCCATTAAAACATTATAACTGAAAAAACAAATTTTAAAGTGTATATTAAATATTATTTAGTGTTATGGTACTAGTATATATACATAATATTAATTAGTAAAACAAAGCTACTTCGTGACAATCAAAAAAATGCCAAAATAATCTAAATAGTTTTCATTATCATTATATATAATGAATCATACTCATATATGAAAAAATGATATTTTAGACCATTTAATATTTTTCGAGTTCATTAATAACATATAACTGAAATTCTACATAAAAATTCCAATTTTACATGATCTTCCATATATGTATACAAGTGAACCAATCATGAAAACTAAAGAAATGGACACCCCGAAACAACGAAATTTAATATTATAACTTATCTAAAAGGCCATAAATGAACATAAAAAATATATAAAATAAATTAAATGTTTAATAGGTTATTAATTATATTATTAATTAATATAATTTCATTACCCAAGATATTACGTACTAGTGTTGAACACTTTCATAAATAAGGTAAAGGATTCTCCCCAAATCACTTTTTTTCATTCTGGTTACACTTTATATCACTTTACCCAAATTTAATTATTATTTATTTTTATATAATTATTATACTTTCAATTTATTTGTTTTAAACTCATGTACATACATTAGTTCATCTTTCTTTTATAGGAAAATACTTTTTTATAAGTTTCTCTTTTCAATTCCTCTCGAAAAGCAAGCCTGTTTTAAGGGAACTTTCCAACTTCATAACCATTTTCAACCACACTATATAAACTATTTTAATCCAAAAATATTTTTCTAAAATCAATATTTTATCATGAAATACTATCTTAGTTCATTTAAAGTTTTATGAAAACAATTATTCCCATTCCCACTTTAAAGTCACCTATATTTTTTCATTAATCGCACTTAAGAGGTTCTTTTCTAAAATATTTTAAAAACACTTTTTTCATGTTTTCACCTTATATAGACATAAGCTTTCAGGATA
Organism: Viscum album; assembly: GCA_963277665.1. Lineage (NCBI taxonomy): Eukaryota > Viridiplantae > Streptophyta > Magnoliopsida > Santalales > Viscaceae > Viscum > Viscum album. The sequence continues at coordinate 97,686 of CAUJRU010000412.1, read as the reverse complement.
TATGCATACTTTCCCTTATAAATGCATAATTATTATTTAAATCCATTTTTTAGTGAAAACATTGTGATATTCTCTCTGAACACTTATTCCTTATGTTTTTTGTAGATATACTTCCCTTTAATTTATGATCATCATTCATAAAATATTTCATTAAATATTAAAATTTCTTGTATCATGGATGTTATTATTCTGTTATCCACATACCATTTTTATATATTGTGTTTTATTTTAATCTTTTTATTGAATTGAATCTATGTATGAAGAAATATTTGGTCATACAGTGATGGGTGGGGCTCAGTTGCATCAATAGGTCTCATGAGACAAAGTAGTCGAAAAAAACAATTCATATTTATTTCCAAGACGAATTAGATGGGTTTTAACCCATAAAATAAAACTATATTTACAGTATATTGGTTCATATTCCAGATACATGATTTCCAATAAATAAGAACATTATTTATTTAGTATTTAGTTATTACTTTCCATCATATTTTCACTATGAAAAAAATATGGATGCATTTTCATTATCATATTATTAATTTAATGTTTGTTTTTTAGTTATTCTCCTTGAAATAATAATTATGATTTATTAACTTTGCTCCAATTATTATTAATTCATATAACCCTTTTTAGTGTTTGATCTCTCCCTTTTATTTTTTTTCCTTACCTAGGTTATTAAGATGGAATTTTTGAATAAGTGTCATGGAAGCAGTTTATTTTTCATTGTTTATGTTCTATGTTTAATTACTAATGTAATTAGTGAACCATGTATGTATCTAGTTCTTTGAGACTACTAAACTGGTCAATCATTGGTGAAGTGATCTCTTGTATCTATGCCATTATAATAAGATGACCACTGACTTTGGGCTACTGGGGTAGGGGTTATTAAAATAAATTTAGAGGAATATATCTAGGTTTGTGTAAGTATGGTGTTATTATTTGATTATCTCCTTCATAAACAATGGGAGTAACGAAATTCAATATTTATCATAGCTTAAAAAGGGTTCAAGGTAATAACATATTGAACATTAAAATTGAATGGTTTGGTTTTTCCCTTTTTTATTTAATCTCATTTTTGGCCTTGCCTTTTTAGGTTCCCACTACACCCTAAATTTTTAATTTTTCATGAAAATAAAGGAATGTTTAATTGTTTTGATATAGTATAAGGCCCCCATTTATATTTATTCCATCTTTGTTCCAGTTTCCTTCCCAAATACTATTTAAGGAAGGCTCGGGGTAGCACACTCAGCTCACTGTAGACCCAAGTGGGGTCCTGGTGGATTTGTAAATGTAAGAATGTCATTAGAGTAGTTAGATTATAATGGTTAGAGCTAGTATTTATATTTAATTTGATGATTTGTTTGGGAGTTTTAGGAAATGATGTTAATGGGTCTTTATCTTGATTAACAGACCCCAGAATCTACTTCTAGTGTGGTGGATGGTGTATCTATTCAATAAGACTCTAATAATATGTTGATTGACCTGGAACCCATATTCTTTAGTTTTATGGTATAATCAAAATAGTACACGCATCACATAGTAATCAGTTGATATATTCATGTCCTTCGGTATTAGATCACATAAAAATAATTTTATAATTATGGGATCATATTACCTAATTATGTATGCCACTCAAACATAGACAAATCATTTTAGATATAGGATTATGATGATATTGTCCTAATTATCGATCCTATCTCTATAAATTATTCAGGAAATATGCATTAATATTGAGATATGGTTGAGATATATCATTATCTTGTGAATGCAGAGAGATATTATTTCCATTATTCTTGGTGCAGACCTTTATATTGAATAAATGATAGTTCCAATTGAGTCAGACAAGATAACTTGTGTTAAATGTTATATATTAGAGTTCCAATAGTAGAGGTATACTAGGTTTCATGATTAACATAGTCTTCCTATGGTGGAGGTACTGTTAGAGGAATTAAATTATGTATTCTATCTAGTTTGGATATTCATCACTTAGATTATATATATTTCTTAATTCCTATAAATGTCACAATCATACATTAGTTTTTTATGTTTCTATAAAACTTATAATGGGATAGATCTACAATTATTTTAGTTTTATTCCATTCACAATATATAGTTTTTAGAGAAGATGATAATTATTTGAGTTATTGAGTTATTGGATCCTCCATAGGACAGTGCAACCATGTTTGAGTATGCATTGAAATTCATATACCTCATGTGTTAATTCTTGAGAAGAAGTAATATTGTACCTTTTATATATTTAAATATGAGTGGAGAATTCAAATAGAGGATTATATATGGATTTTTTCTCTTATTCTTACACACCTACATTAGAGCCTTTGAGCGACCATTGTCATTTGAGATTTTCTTATCAGAGATGCACCCTGGATTTGGGGATGATATAGACTTATCATTGATAATTTGTATATAAATTATATGGATAGACTGACCATTTAATAAGATAGTATTGAGATCAAGAACATTCTTATTATAGGCATAATATCCTACCAAGTATTAGCTTCATTCGAAGAGAATATGGTAAAGTAATAGTAAATAGTTGAAGGTGAGTCGATCCAGTTCCACAACTATTACCTTTTAATATTTATTAACAAGAATAGGTGTGTATATATAGAAATGAAGATGGATGAACATAACATATAGCTATAATCATGTGATACTTTTTTTGATATAATATTCATTTCTTCAAACCACGGACCTTCTTACTCATCAATGATGGAAGGAGCTATTATTTATGCATCATTTGTTATTGATTTATATATTTCAGGTGATCTCCTAGATAGAAACTTGTTATATTAATTACTTCTAATTATAGAGATTATATTTTCACTAACCACTTCGGATGACATGAGTTTATATTTTCTGGAGAAATATAAATTTTGTTATTTTTTTTCATGGTAGAGATGATACCTAGTGGTATAATTCTTGGTATAGATTAGTTACCGAACTATGGTGATCATAAAGAAACCTCAAGATCTTCTAATCAACAACCCAATTGATGGTAAATTTTTATTCTGAAGGAATAAAAAAGTGTTTTTAGATGGTGACCCGTAGGTTTTCTGTAACTAGAACACTTACACATGTGATGGTTGCAATTGGAGAGTTGGAATTTGAATATATTAGAATAAAATTCAATTTTATGGGGATGTATTTTAGAAGTAATGAACACCCTTACTAAGTTCATGAGACATATGGATTGAATTTATTCTTGTACCAGTTTATAAAAGATCATATTGTATACAAAATAATTGTTCCATTTATTACATGAGACTTATAAAAAATAGATAACTTATTTTAGTGTGAGTTTTGAATTGGGTGATTTTTTCTCTGTGGAATGTTGATTGAAAATATGGAATAGTGTCTGTAATTTTTGAATATTGAAGTTGCGGTGGTTAGTGCGATTCAATTGGTGAAACAATAGTGTGGTAGCTGATACCCATTATAGGAAACTATAATTTAGTGGATATAAGACGAAACATTTTAGAAAACATAAAAGTAGTTGTATATTGATGAGAGAGATATAGAGATAATTTTCTAACCTTTGATTACTGGTAGTGTTCTTACAATCATACATAGTTTTAGAGAGGCCCATTTTGGTAATTTTTATATATAATGTTTTTCATGAACAGATATTCTCTGTTGATAAACCTAAAGATATTTCCTAAAGGTGTGTTCCTAATCATTATCATCTAGAAGATAATAGTGATTTCCCATTTCTCTTCATATTGAATGCTAAAATAGATTCTTGAGTAAGGAATGATTCCTATAAAATTGTCCTTGGGTGGTGTTTTGAGTGGAAATTGTGTTAGTTCTCAAAATTTGGAAACTTTAGAAAAACGATGGAGGATACTTCTTCAAAGGATTTTAATCTTGACATCTCATGTTTTCCTATGGTCTGGATTCCTGCTCAATTTTACGGATCACAATACTATTCTAGGAGTATTTATTTGGTAATTAACCCTTTATAACTAGATTTTATGAGATTGGGGATTCATTTTTCTCCATAATGTTGGAAAATCATTGGGTGATAAAGTGGTAATAGGTGAAAAGGCATAGTGAGGCTCACATGATTTCATCTTACTCTTATATTGAGTTATGTGTTCAGGAATATATTTATTCAATCCCTCTTTTATTTTGGTGGAATATATGGAAATAATGTTTTAACGGATTAATTGAATAAAAATATTCCTTTACTATATAATTTTCTATAAATTTTATTTAGTGATAGAACCACCATAGGTAGATTAGGAGCATGTAGTGGTGGGTTTTTTCACACATGGTCATTTAGTGAGCTTCTCAAGACGGTATCTTGGATTATTTTCAATTTCATGATGAAATATTTCAAATGTTGGGAAAATTTAGTAACCCAAATTATTTCACAATAATGAATTATCTCATGTTGATCATCTCTCATGGTGGAAATTATGATGGAATCTCTGTTTAAATATGATATTTATTATATTTATAATGTCTTTATGATCCATTAATTTTTATTTAGAACAAATCGTTATGCTTTCCATCTTGTTTAAATACGATAATTGTGTTTGAGGAAGTGTGGACAACCACCCCCTCAAACTAATGTGATTCATTCAAACATTACATGGAATGTATTAAGGATATGTTTAGTGTAACTATAATCTATATATGAAATATTAATTATACTTTATTGATATTACATAGATATATACAAATGCATAAATGTAATTTAATCACTTTTGTTCAATACTTCAATAAAATTGAAATAGCATTCATGCGTATGTATGACCTACCGTCTCCGTGAAAGGTGTTTTCCATTTCATATTTATATACTCCATATATTATTATAATAAAAATATTAAATATTAATTTTTTATCATGGTTTAAATTATATAAATAATTATATAATTACAAGGTCCAATGATACAACAAATTAAGACACAACTGAAAAACAAATTGAATATTACCTAAAACACAACCTTAACATAGAATTGTTAACAATAGGGTAAATATAAATCATAATAATACCATATATAGAATTATATATAATAATATGGTTCTATAAAATATGTATAACAAACCTATATTTATTATACAAGAGTCTATTACAAGTATGAAGAGAGTCAAGAAACAAGGTATAGAAATTTCATCTCACTTTTTTATATCTGTGAGATACATTCCATATTCACCACTATTTTCTATTCTGTGGTGTATATACTACCTATGAATGTATTATATGACTATTATAATTAAATTTATTTTTATTTACATATCCATTTTATGATATATATTTTTATTGGGTTTATGTTTCAAAAGATACCAAATTAATAACGTAATTGTTTCCTAATATTCCTTCTTTGAGACACATGTCGTGTTATGTAGCTATATTCTCCATGAGGTGTATATACTTTATTTAAAATTTTATATCACGAATATCATTTTTCCTGGATATTTTAAGTATCATGTATTTTTATTTTCTCATATTGGTTTTATGGTTCAATGATACCAAGTGGAAAAAAATTTATTGAAAAAATCTCATCGCTTTTGAGATTATTTATGTTTATGATTCCTTTGTAGAATTCATATTATCTATCTATAAATAATTCTCCTGAATTTTATTCTCCTTTATTTACTCATGATATATTTATTTATTGGAACCATTTTCAACTTTTTTGGTATATAATATTATTAATAAACTGTGTTTAATAATGATCGAATTTACCCTATCATTGATCGGAATTCTGTGTTCCTTCAAAACCATGTTTTCTAAAAGGTTACCAATAATAATATAATATTATCCTAGAATCCTTAAAATATATTTTTACCCATGTTTTACTTTTTAAACAAAATCATTCTAAAAAAGGAATCTTCTAGTCATTTTCTAGTTGAGGAACTTTTCAAAACATTTTAGGGTGCAAAAGGAATGTTCAGCATGTATCAATTTACCCATTGTTTTTACCATCATTCCAATGATGTTTCCTTTACAATATTACAAAGTTATTTTTTTAAATAAATTTATTTTCATAATATTCAGAAAATTCTTTATTTTAAATTTGTTTTCAAGGAAAAGATTTTCAAAAAGTGTTTAACATTATTTTATAAGTCTTATAGGGAAAAATGTTTTCAAAATGTTTTAAATCATATTTTATATTTTCAAAGGAAAAGTGGTTTAAAAAAAATCCAATATTATTTCCTAAATTATCATGAAAAAAAATTTCAAAACATATTTAGGATTTATTTATATGTTTTCAAAGTATTTTCAACGAAATAGTTTTCAAAATGTTTTCAATATTCTATTATAATTTCTCAAGGAAAATGGTTTTCAAAACATTTTCAAGATCATTATATATGATTTAAATTAAAACGGTTTAAAAATTGTTTTCAAATATTTCATTCTAATTTTCATGTTTTTCTCTTTATAAAAATGGTTTTCAAATGGTTATATGTTTTAAAGAACATTTTCCAATGAAAAATTGATATTTTCCTCTAGAAATATTTTTAAAATAATTCACAAAATTATTTTACAATTAAGATAAAATCCATTAATATTATTGATTCCATTTTGGGAATGGATTAAAATGTTCCATTCATATTCTTTCTCTGAATGGTTTATGTTTTGTTAGCATGGTGTTTATCAAACTCATTCCTCTTTTACTGGTGTTATTCTTGTGAAACCATCTTTTTTCATGGGTTAATATTTTGTGAAATTATTATGAAACATATCTTTTATGTAGGTTAATATATAATTACATGTTTATTGCACCCATTTAATTTCACGGGATTACGATAGTATGTTAATAAACCCATCAATTTTTATGGGTCATAATTTGATGATATTTTTTTATCATGTGGAACATGTATGAATAATTTTATTATGAGATGGGTGGGACCTATATCTCACTCTAATAAATTGTGTAATGATTTATATCTCATTAGATAATGATGGGAATCAATTTGATGGCCTTAATATATTATGAGAAGATGGGAAAAACTGATCCCTTGTAAGGAAATGACTATGACTGGGGATGGTGGTGTGTCCCACCAAAAAGGTGTAATCACCTTGAAGTTAGAATATGGGAAAACCCAATCCACTATAGGAAGATGGGGAAACCCGATCTATTATAAGGAAGTGATTGCAACTAGGGATGGTGGTGTGTCCCTCCTATTAGGTTATGTTACCATGAAGTTCCTTGATATGTTATAGAAATTATTGTTAACTTATAATAAATTATATCACATGCATATGTATACCAGAATTCCATGTATTCTTCCTATTATAGGATTTCATTCTTTATGTGATTTATTTTCCAATGATTTAGATTGTATGATTGTTAATATTTATGCTAGGATTCATTTTTATGATCTTTGATATGCAGGGTATGATCTTATACTATTTTTTCACATTATCATACCCCTAATCTCATTTTATGCTTCTGTGTCACCATTGTTTACCCTTACTGAGTATCTGAGGATGACTCTTTACTTTTCCTTCCCCATGTTATGAAAATATATATTAAGTATGTTGTGTTTAAGAAGGGTTCTAGACATTAAGATCCTAGGGGATATAATGTAGGTAACTTTTGTGCTATTTTTTATGCTTCTATGTTTCCAAAGGAACAAAAATAATATGGTCATTGGGTGTCTATTTGTATAATGTTTTAAGTATTTCACAAAAATGATGTAATTTCTATGTACGTTAATATTGGGTGTCTATAGTTGGTATAAATGTGAAGTTTTTTTTAATGTTTTAAATCTAGGATGAGATAAATTTAGTGAGATACTGAGGTATATTTATAAGGATATGTTTAGGGATGTCTCTAAGGATAAGTATATGGATGAGTTAATGTTTATGAAAATATCTTGTAATTTTGGTAAAGTATAGAGTATGGGGTTTCCTAGTAATAAATCCATGTCTGGATACTACAATTGGATGTCACTCTTGCACATATGTACCTAAGGGTAATAACTCTAACAAGATGTCTGGGGCCTAACTCAGGGTAATATAGTACATGAAAATGGGCCTAACTACACACATGGGTTGACAATCCCATGGGTATGCTTTGGAAATTCACAATCTCTTGATGAACCACAATGAATTATTTAAATGGAATTTTTCCTATTAATAACCTATGATATATATAAGGTGAAATAGATTAAGTAATGTTTCATGATTTAAACAACCTATATGAAATTTTTCATTATTATGTTGTTTTCTTCTATCATATGCTTTTCTCACCCTGCGCTTTTTGGTTTTATTCAATGAAGAGAACGAGAAAGAATGCAGTTAACATTCAATGTTTCAGATGTGGAAAGTGTGGGAATTATTAAAATATATTTCCTATGGATAAATTTCATAAAGATAATTAGGAAGTTGTTATGAGTATTGTTTATGCTTATAATGATAAATACACAGAAAACTACATGTGAAAGGTATGTGATGTTCATCAAGTATTGTTTATTCCAAACATAATAAGCATGAATAGATTGAGGTAGAGTAACCATAAGACGCAATTTATATTTAATATTCTATGAATGTGGTTTTAAATAATAAGTTGACGAATTCTAAGTAATGGCTTAAGAATAATGTTGGATGAATGAAGTATTTATATTTTGGAATTCTAATAGTTTGTTATCTGAATCAAGAAATATATAATTATTTTTTGTATAAGTGTTATTTAAGGATTTAAAGGGAAATTTTCAATAGTGATTAAGAATTAGAAATGTGACATTTTTATTAAGGTAAGGTAACCCTTAATTTTATCATAACATTGAGAAAATTGTTTTTAGCTTTGATAAAGAGATAATTGATTTGTATAAAGTCAATTGGACAACACTGATTACCTTGGATATAATTATTAATTTGTTGAAAAATTGGTCTATATCGGAATGGATGAAGTTTACAACTTATTTTATTTAAGGAATATATTGAGTACTATTTCTAATAAAGAAGAATACATGTTATTAAAAAGGATTTATTGTAATTTAGGTCATTACCATGTTTCAAGAGAATATATGATGAGGATACAAACATATTTAGAATGTAACAACCAAGAGATAATTTTTGATATATTGTGGATAAATGTTAAACTAATTTAGTTTCACTATTTATAATGTTTTTTATTTTCATAATTTATAACGGTTATGAGGTTATCCAGTTATGGGATGTTTATGTTAAATTTCAGATGATGTTTATGAGATTAAAGTATTATCTCACCACATGAGCATTTATGAATATTGGAAAACTTTCTCTAACAATTCTACATTGATGTTAACAGAATGGAGATGGGATGACTTATCATGAATCTCTTGACAAGTTTTTACTTCAGGAATGAAAAATTCACCAACCTTTTCAGAGAAAATGATAAATTGAAAATTGGTCAATACATGAAAAAGGGTAAGATTTTACTTATAAATGGGAATGAAATCAAGTAAGTCTAACTTCTTATGAAAATTCATCAACTTTAGGGAAAGTATTTTGAAACTAAAAAGGTTATCCTAGTAACTAATTTTCTGATGAATCAAACAGTCCCTTTGATAATTGAATATTTATGGATTTTTGATTGTTACCATTTTCCTGACCAAATTCGGTATCACTCTCCTACAGAACATGATAGTTATATTTATCTTCCATAACCATGTTTTCACTTACAATATGTGTTCTCTTATGGGGAAACCTTGTTATATGTTACTTTGGGTAACCGTTACGGTTCCAACATCCCCTTTTTTAGGGAATTTTTAATATACATATTTCTGATGTACACTTATATGAACGAAACATTCAAGTATTAAAAATTTTACTTCCCAGACAAATTTTGAGGTCATAATTAAATATAAGGGGGATATAATGTACCAAAACAATATTTTTTGAAATATTTTATTTGAATTAATTTATTGTTCATGATATTTTGCATTTAATGAAACACTAAAAATGGTTTAGTTTACATTGAAGAACAATTTTTTCTTGAATTATATGAAAATACAAGATAATCTTGTGCTACACGCAATATAAATTTTATCCTTCTCTACACATAACAACGAGGATAGCTTGTTTTACATGAAATAATGACTTCCTCGATGTTGGTTGTAAAACACATGGCTGAGTTTTACTGAATACTGATATATTATTTAATATAACCTATCCATTAAATTAGTAGTTATGTAAAGAATTTTATAAATTATTAAAATCAATGGTTTACACAAATATAAAATTAATTCACTAGTTACAAATTAATTAAAATGAATATAAAAACTGATTGAATATAAAGAAAAATATTATTATACCCACAAAGCTCTTTTACCCAAATAAATTCAATTGAAAAAAATTAGTGAGTGATATTAATGTGATATATATATAATATTTAATCAAATATTTTTTATATACATCCAATATATTGGATAGTATTAATATAAAAACAAACCCAATTTTACACATAAAATATTGTATTTCTTATTAAGACATTTTTACAACCAATTAATGGAGAACCTATTTTAAATATATAATTTTGAAATTTTATGGAATATATATTTCCAATTAAACTTAATATTTTAAATAGTAACATAGAAATTAGGTGATGGTATATTTTTCCAATTTTTTTGTAAGATTTAATTTCTTAATGAATAGTGAAAAATACAGAACTTTTGTTCAAAAATGATTTTTCATCTAATTATTTTATATTGATAAATTATAATTTAAAATGATTTTAAAGTTTAATTGGAAAATTTTTTATAATTTAATCCAATTTATGTCACTTTATTCCATTTAAATTTTATATTTACTATACAAACATATCAATCTTTTGGATGTTTTTACTTTAAAAACCCATAGTGTCATCGCATTAGTGGGATTAAATTTAAATTAATTTTTTCCACATATGTTGTTGGAATTTAAAAAATAGATTCCATATTTGTAATAATAATAATTTATAATTTATAATTAATTAAACATAGTGTTTTACCAAAATTGTTAGTGAAAGTAATTAAATCTTATTACAATGATTAAGGTAAAATTAAGAATAATAAGGGAATAAAAATTAATCATAAGGGCCCAAATAACCTAGACAGGTTTTCAACACTCATTAGATGTCCATATTTCATACATAAACCTTTAATTATTTATTTTAGATTATTTTTTATCAAATTATATTTTTTTTAAAAATGGTTACACCTAATATGTTTAAAAAAAATTCAAGTGTGTCCTTTCCCTTCCATATAAACGGACACCAACTCTCCTTATTCTTCACACCTCTAAAACCACCTAGTTTCAGAATATATATTCCCAATATTTTTCCCAAAAACCATAAATTCCTCCTTGATTCATTCATTTTATCATAAATCCTTTCAATAACCCCTTTGGTTCAAACCAAAAGAAGTTACCAGATTCAGAGGTAACACCCTCCCTCCAGATACTTTCTTTTGTTTCCATTCTCTACTCCCTAAGTTATTCATATTCCATGATTAAACAAAAAACCCAGTATCCTAAATATACTAAGATTTTGTATTCCAACATTTTTACCTACAATTAAATATACCTCTATCTAATGGGAAATGAAAACATTGTTTAAGTGTACAACAAACTACCACCTCGTAAAATGATGATTGTTCATTTTTTTCCTTAACACTAATCATTGTGAATCTTATGATGGGAAATATATTTATATATTATATTTATGATATTTATAATGTTTTTATTCTTTGATAAATTTTATTTATAACATACTATTATGATTTTGATCATGTGTAAATACGATAATTTCATTTGAGGAATTCTGGACTACCTCCCCCACAAAACGATATGATCCATTCACACACTACATGGAATGTAATAAGGATATTTTCAGTGAAACTATATGATATATATGACCTAAAAATTATAATTTAATTATACTATATATATATATACATAAAAATATATTTCATTTACCCTATTTCATTCAACATGTTAATAAAACGGAAGCAGCATTCACGCGTACGTAAGATATAATATCTCTATGAACGGTGTATTACATTTCATACTTCTATATTATATAGATTATTATAATAAAAATATATTTAATATTAAGGGTATTTATATCATGGCTTAAATTATCTAAACCATGATATAATAATAAGTATCAATGATATAGTAAATTAATACACATGCGAAAAACAAAGCGAATATTACCTGAAGTGTAAACTTAACAGGGAATTTTTTATAAGCGGGTAATATAAAGTCATAAAAACCATATATGAAGTTATATATAATAATTTATTTATTTAAAAGTTATATAATAAACTTTTAATTATTATATAGGTGGTTCATAAAAGTACAAAGAGATTCAATACCCTAGGTGAGGGAATTTCATCTCACTTTTTTATATTTGTGAGATACAATGTTCACCACTCTTTTATTTTGAGTGGTGTATATACAAAAAATAAATATATTATATTAATACTATAAATAAATTTATGGGTATTTAAATATCCATTTCATTATATTTCTTTCATGGGGTTTATGTTTCAAAAGTTATCAATTGATAAAGTAATTTTATCTCAATTTTCCTTCTTTGAGATACATGCCATGTTATGAAACTATATTTTTCCATGATGTGTATATACTTCCTTTGAAATTTTATATCATAAATATAGTTATTTCCATGATATTTTAAATTTCATGTAATTTAATTTTCTTATATTTGGGAGTGTGGTTCAAAGTTACCAAGTGGTAAGAGTTTATTGAAACAATCTCATCACTTTTCAAGATTGTTTATGTTTATACTTCCATTGACAAAATATTATGATCCATATCATAAGAAATATAATTTATTTTTTTATACTTTAGTTATTTATGATATAATCATTTATTGGTACCATTTTTTACTCTTTGGTACATAAGATTAAGATTTTTTAAAAAAATATCCCCACTTTAACATCTCTTAGATCAGAAATCTATGTTCCTACAAAACCATGTTTTCTAAAATGTTTCAAAAAATATACTACTATTATCCAAATATCTTTAAAATACATTTTTACCAATGTTTTAAATTTAAAAAAGGTTTTTTAAAAAGTAATATTCTTTTTATTTTCTAGTTGAGGCACTTTTCTAAAAAATTTACTGTACAAAAGGAATTTTCGACATGTACAAATTAATTTGCCTTTATGGCCGTCATTCCATTGAATATTGAATTATAATATTAAAATGTTTCTTTCAAAATAATTTTTTTTCTAATAGTCCAGAAATTCATTTTTTTAAATTGGTTTTTACAAAAAATGTTCTAAAACTTTTTTTCAAGTTTATTTTTTTAAAGGAAAAAAGGTTTTCAAAATGTTTTCAACTTATTTAAAGTTTTCATGGGAAAATGGTTGTCAAAAAATTTCCATGCTTCTTTAATAATTTTTCAATTAAATGTTTTTTAAAAATCATCTTAATAATTATTTTTTATTTTGAAAATATTTTCAAATAAACGTTTTTCAAAATATTTTCAACCTTCTTTTACAAATTTTCAAGGAAAACGGTTTTCAAAAAATTCTCAAAATCCCTTTATATTTTTCCAAATAAAACGGTTTAGAAAAAATTTTCAAAATATTATTTTTAAATTTTAAAGTTTATTTTAATTTAAATGGTTTAATAGGGTTTTATGTTTTAAAGAACCTTTATCAATGAAGAAAGGATATTTTCCCCAATAAAATTTTTTAAAATATATTTCGAAATTATTTTCAATCTATGATGACATCTGTTGATGTGACTCATGCCCTTTTGGGAATAGACTCAAAGATTTCATTCATATTCTTTCTCAAAATGGTTTATGTTTTGATTCCATGGTGTTTATGAAACTTATTCCTCTTATATAGGTTTTATTCTTATGAAACCAATTTCTTTTCATGGGTAATGATTTGATGGAATGATTATGAAAACATTATTTTCCCATATATTAAGATATAATTACATGTTTATGACACCCATTTCATTTCATGGTATTATGATAGTATGTTTATAAAACCCATCTCTTTGTATGGGCCATGATATGATGAAATGTTTTTTATCTTGGGGAACATATATGAATCATTTTATTATAAGATGGGTGAGACATATATCTCCACTAATTAATTTGGTAAATATTTATATATTATGAGATAATGATGGTAATTAATTCTACAAGCTTGATCTATTATAGGATGATGGGGAAACCATATCCCTTACAAGGAAAGGGTTGTGACTAGGGATGGTGGTGTGTCCCATCCATTTGGTGTAGACCCCTTGAATTTGGAAGATGAGGAAATTAGATCTATTATGGGAATATGGAGAAACATGATCCCTTATAATGAAATCACATTGAATCGGGATTTTGGTGTGTCCCTACAAGTAGGTGAATCTCCCATTTAGAGCCTTGATAAGTTCTAGAAATGTGTCTTAACTTATATGGAATTTTATCATAGGTCTATGTATTCCCCAATTCCATTCCTTGTTACTATGTTTGGATTTCAGGGCTATGTTCTTTATTTCCTTATGATTAATATCTTATGAACTTCCAAGATTTATTCCATGATTCGTGTTTAGGATCTTCGATATGCAGGATATAATCTTCTAATTTTTTGATCATTTTCTCATTCCCCTATGCCCATGTTTATGCTTACATGTCTTCATTGTCTACCCTTACCGAGAATCCAAGCTCACCCCTTTTTATATCTCTTTCCCTAGATTATAAAGATATGTATTAACTAGGATATGTCTAAGAAAAGTTCTAGTCATGAAGAAGCTAGTGACAGATAATATAGCTCACTAATATACCAGTACTTATGTTTACATGTTTCCAAGTGAACTAAACTAATACAGTCATTAGAAAATATTTTGTGTAATCATTTAAGTATTCCAAAAAAATGATGTACTGTCTATGTACGATAAGATTGGGTCACTATATATAAATAGGGAGATGACCCGACATATACCCAGAGTACATGTTGTCTATCCCATGTGGTTTCACATTCAGTGTACCATAAAGTACCTACCATTTACCTTTATTTATAATATGATTTCTCTTAATAATACATGCCTAGTATAGACATAAAGTTTATAATGTTCTGTATCCCTATAGAAACACAATTTAAGGTGACTCCCTAACGAAAAAGGCTATATCAGATATTTTATAGCTATTATAGTGATTTTTATGTCGTGTTCCAATGTTTTATGTTCCATGTATTCTATATTTTATTGTATTTTTCATATCTTCTCACCTAGGTATTATAAATAGGAAAGTAAATAGTTAATACTTGAATATTTTCCATACATAATGTGATGGATAATTTCTCTTCATCAATAAGTTTTGTTTTCAATTTTTTCTTAGGTATTTCAAGATTCATACCCTTATTAATATAGTATGGGGTTGACCAAGATACCTAGTGTAGACACGGAGTTGCTAACCCATTTTTAGTATAACAATATCAATATATCATTCCTCGGTATACTTAGAGGAGTAAGTAGATTTTAAATATTGATAGGTTGTGGGTCCCACCATTACATATTCAACAACCCCCTCTGTTGATCCACATCACACAAGATAAGTCATAGACCCTTAATATGGATCAATAACCCCCTCAACTGGAAGAATATTTTCTATTAGGTGAAGGTCCCATTCTACAATAGAGAGACATGCCATGGTTGGTGGTAAGTTCAGTTATTGTCCCATAAATTAGGGATAATACACCCACAAGGGTTGATATTCCCTTGATATAAATCTATTTTTCTGGTAAGGTATTAATAAAGTCTTTAGTTTTATATTAGTAGTGTGGGGGATTAAGAGGTTCTATATTGTTTGGATATTATGAGTTAGAAAATATTCATAGAATACTTAGACCTGAAATCTATGAGGATCTAACTATCGTTATCATGGAATAAACATATAACCTAGATTTTCACAGAGTTTTGACTTAATATCATGTAGTGTACTTTGAGATATTTAGGTATTACATTATCCTGAGAATCCTTGATTACTTAGGAGATATAATTATTCAAGGATAAGTGATGATGTGACTTGGGAATCCCAATATCCTTATGTATCCATTATTTATAAATATTATATTGGTAATGTTTCTTTCATTTATGGTTTTTATCTTGTTTCGTAGAGTTGACATGACTTGTTGTTTCATCAAGGATTTTTTTTAAGACACCCTATTAAGTATGTTTATAATCATTAATCCACAAGACATATCCTGAAAAGTGTATTGTTTTAATGGATTTCACATAATTCAGAGATAGTATTGGTGGATGTGGAGCTTGATCTGTTGATGTAAAGCTTATTCATGGAGACACATGGTGGTGTTTAGTGATGACAATTGTTGTTAGTGAGCTCTACCCAAGACGTTTTGCAGTAAAGAGATTATATTCTATTTTTGTATAGTGTTGAATTATAATGTGTACTAATTCCCTATGAAGCATTTTGTTGTATATATATTATCCTCAATTATATTTCTATATAGTACAATTTTCTATTTATATTGATGTTCGTTATTCATTATATTATTTGTACTCTATTTAATATATATTACAAGATTATATTTTATAAGGAGTCACATATATGTTTTTAAATTCCGGGTTCTAGTATATTTCTCCTCACCAAATAGAGGTAAGCTTTGGGCGGAAGATTTGTCTTATTTTTTTCCAGGTAAAATCCTAATGGGTTGGGTCATCTTGTATAAGTATAGTTTTGGTTGACTAAACCTCATCTATGAGAAGCTAAGGTGTATACCATGTCTTCAAAAATTAAAAATAAGGAGTGGGGGGTATTTTCATAGTAAACCCATTGAAATAATCATTTTAATAAATTATGAATTTAAATAAATTAGTGAAAAGTCATCGAATGATTGATATCAATATAGATCCAAGTGGCTACCTTTATAGAAAGATTTAATATAAATTAATAAATTTTAATAGAGTTACTAGGGGTAATAACTATTATTCAAAAAGATTAATTATTTAATATATTAATTTTACTAACATGGAATTAAATCATCCTTAGTGTATTTAGAAAAAACAATATCATTTGAATGATACATTTACCATTTTCTTATTATTAGGCTAAAATAATGGGAAAACCATGATTACCATGTCTATCATCAATAAAAAATTATTTTTATCAAAGTGAATAATAATATTAGAATAATAAAAGAGACCAATAATGAAACTATTGAAACCAGTGACTTTTAAGTTATACTTTATAACTATAATGCTCAGTTTTCTTATTTTAAATAATCAAACTAGAGTAAATAAAAAATCTTCAACAAGCTTTGAAACATTAACTTCAATTAAGTCCACCATAGTTATTAATTTGAATATGAATAAGGGAGTATAAGTGGAGGTTTGAATTTAAGTATAGGATAATCCATGGGTGAATAAAACATATGATCGAGGATCAACTTCTTAAAATTTATGGTTTTTATAATCTTTGGTTTCTTGAAGGAAAAATATTGGCAGATCCATCTAAATTAATTTCTTATATATATATACATAGCTTTGAGTGTCTTTGTGTGTGTAAAAATATATTTATAGATTACATGTATATTTACACACACACACAAACATATATATACATTAACACACACTTTTATACATAAAAATGTTTATTTAGTTGATATATAAAATTATATATATATATATATATCTGTTTGTGTTAGTTTATATATAATAAATTCACATACACAACATAAAAAATATATAATTATAATTCTGAATATATATATATACACATACAAAAATATATTATCTTCTTTTTTAAATTTATATTTTAAAATTTCATAAAAATTAATAAATACATACACAGATTTTAAATATATAAAATTATGTTATAAAAAACATGATATATATAGTTTACAAATAGTATAATTTAATATCAATGTGTGTTATAAATTGTACTATATATATATATATTATTTTATGTTATTTTTCAATACATTACATATATAATATCTCTAGACATAAAGGGTATAATTAACATGTATTCTTATATGTACTTTATATGTGTATATATTATACAGTCATATATAATGTGGTTATATAATGTATCATGTAAAAAGGATATATTATATACATTTATATTGTATATCTGTTTTTAATGAAATATTAATAGCATTGAACCAAATAATATGAATATGAATAAAAATGGATCAATTCTAATTGTATGATAGAGTATGCGGATGTATTTAAAGAGATCTTCAATTATAAAAAAGATAATGTAAATGAGCCTTATTGAATTATTTTTCCATTTTTATAATGTTATAGTTCATGATGAATTTGTTCGAAAGAGTTGGAAGAAGACTTGAACTGTTATGGAATAGATCAAAGTTATAAATGTTGCACTAAATATGGATAAGAATTCAATATATCTACTGACATGAATAAAAATACAATTTAACGTTTTTTTGGTATTAGTATAACTGTATACAATGATATATGTGGTATTGAGAAAATGAAAATTGTGTTTGAAGATAACATTCAAGATTGTCTGAAGTTTCTTGAAAAGTTAAAATGCTATGTAAAATTACACTGTATAAGACTTGAACTAAATATACAACGTAATTAGAAATATTAAAGCTATATATTTTAAAATATAAATATATATATAATGTGACACCATATTTAAAGAAGTAATTTCACTCTTGAAGGATATGTTACCAGTGAATAATGATCTTCCTAGTCAAACATGTTATGCTAAATAAATAGTATATTCAATGGGAATGACCAATGAAATAATAAATGATTATCTAAATGACGTCGTATTTATTTGAAAAGAATATTATTTTTGAAAAAGTTACCAAATTATGTTATCAATAGACACAATAAATATGAATCACATCCATGAAAATTTATAAGGTATTTTCCTGTAATTTCAAGTTTTAGATGATTGTATAGAAGTTAGGGCATTTCAATTCCATCGACATAGTATAAAAATAAAATTATTCAAAATATGAAATATTGATACCCATTATATTCTCCATTGTAGTAGAAAATAGATCATGAGTTTTGGGATTTTTATAAAATCTAGTAAACATACATCTTATATTATTAGTATATTGTATTAATCCTTTTATTTTACAAAAAAAATCAAACTACATGGCCAATTAATTTGGTAAATCAAAACATACCAACATTATTGTGAAAAGTGAATTATATATTCTCTACGTGTTTCCAAACCAAAAAAAACAAGTAATCATATTGATATTTATTATGTTTACTAAAGATCTAAAATTTATATGCGATATTTGTGTTATAATGTATTATGCTCATTAAATTATAGTTTTCCTGATGAGATCTATGTTTTCTATGATGATAGATGATTTTTATTCTTATAGAAATTTTCTTGTGTATAAAATTAAAGGAATGTTATGGTGTATCATTTTTGAATAAGGTACGTGATCAGTTAAGTTTAAACTTTATATAAAGATATTTTATCTTAGAAAACATTAATTTTTACCCCGATGAAATAAATATAAAACAAGGAAAATAATATTAGATAGGTAGTTCGATGATGGTATGTCACCTTATCTATAAATAGGTGACAATTGTTTTTAGAAATTAAGGGAAATTGTGACAATTTTTGTTACATTATTCTAAAAAAGACTTGAGAATTCATATTATAAAAAAGTATTGGTTTTGTTTCAATTAGCATATTGTAAGTTTTTAGATGTTTGAGGTTTTATTAAATTTATGAATATATATAAAAATATATGTCAGATAGTGTCATTGTAATATTACTAAATACAGTAGGAAAGAAAAAATATCATTTCAAGGCCATGTTATAAAAAATTGATACATGGATAAGGGAAGTTTTTTATTCAATGAGGTATTAAATATGAAAATTTATTCCTTGAGTGGATCACACTATTTTAAGTAAGTGATATTTTATTTTTACAACTTCACAAATACTGTAATATTTAGAAAGGGGTATTCATCAAATATAAAGTATTCTATGTCGATGGATGACTTGAAATTAATGTGATTAATATCACCTGATTTCCATATATTTACGAAATATTTAATTCATATAAGCATACATTACATTTTTTATGAAAATTTGTGGTACACTATAATCAGTATTTTCTTTTTCTCCAAAGATATATCATGAAAAAGTATACATGAAAAAGGTTTATATTAATGTAAAAGGAAACCAATTTTATATTTTATGTGTAATAAATGTTACATCCACAATAATTATTTAATATAATAGTTTACATGATGGTTCTCTTAATGAGATAGATCTAAAAATGTTGTCCTATATTAAATTGATGGATATACCATATTAAATGGAATATGAATATTTTATAATAGTATATAAAAATTTGAAGTAACCTAGAAATTTATATTAAGTGTACGTATATTTTTTAATATGTGATTTAATTATTCACTAAATACATATCCAGTGTAGATAATATTGGACTCCTAAAATTTCATCAAAATGAGCTTCTAAAGGGTGAATTAATTTCAAGAAGATATGTTGTCAAAATTTTGATTATAAATTAGAATAATATTGTTCAATTAAAATTGTACTATATATGACTAAATAAAAAAAATATTCACAACAATCAGTATCTATCAATGAATAAAAACATAGTGTCAAATACACATAAACAATGGTGTATAAAGTGGTTTTAGGACCCCATTTTTTAGGAATTATCTAAAAATAAGAAATCAACCTTTGGAAAGCATTAATGTCTACACAGAGTACCAAGTTTAAAGGTATTGTCTTATTATTATTATAATATTTACAGTTATACATTCCATACAAAGGAATAGTATAAACTTTTTACAATGCATAATTTTGAAGTATTTGTTGTTATGAAGGCATTGCATGAATTTTATACATGGGAAAAAAATAAAATTTATGATAATATATTTTACGGTTTGATAATTGAAAATAATATGGGAGTTGTATAATATAATAATCTAGGTGATAATTTTTTAATAAAAATGTGTTGATAATTGGGTGTTAGTTCTAATGGATCAATTGAGATTCATAAAAGTGAATTCTTTTAAGGAAGTTCACTAGGATGAACAATTAATAATATAATCATAAATATTTTGTATATTATATCCTAAAAATAAAAAATTATTATGTGGTTCAATTGGTGACTAAAAAAACTATACAATCAAATCAAAATTTCACTGAGGATGATCCATTCATGATAATATCACAATAATTTCATGGTATTTTGAATGTAAATAGTGTATTTTGTGTTATAGGGGACCAAATTGAGGTTATTTAGATAACTTATAGATGTGTAAATCCATTCAAACATTAATGAAAAGAAAAAATGGAAATAGACATGTTTGATGTCTCTGAATATTTTTAAATTTAATAAGTTCTTTCTATATATTTTTGTTCTAATTAATTTCTAAATATTATAAATTATTTATCTATCTAGTTATACAGATAATGGATTCTTCACTTTCTATGGTATCCCATATTTAAAAAGAATATAAAAATGATCTATAAGATTAGCAGTAGTGTGAATATGAATAATTGTATGAATGTGCAAAACATATTAAAGATGAGAAACTAGTGGAATGAGTGAAATAAGGGAAAGTGACCAAGATGAATCAAATTTTAACATAACCTCATTATGTCTTTAGAAAGAGATTTTAAAAAAAGATGTAGAATTATTATTTTTCCTATTTCATGGAATTTAGATATTTAAATTATAAATCCAATGAAGTTCATTTTTATTATCTATATTAAGGTCGGTACTAGAGTAAATGTTCCAATTAAAATTGATAAGTGAAACAATGTTATGCCTATATTTAAGTCAAAAAAAAATTATAAGAATTGTAATATAATTTTAATAAACCTTCTATTTTATGGAAGAGTGTATTTTTATGGTCCTCAATTTTTTAACAGTTTTGGAGGTGTTGGTCTAGAGATTAGAGGTAGTTTGGACTAAAAAGGTTGAGTTTTGGATTCTTGAAGGATAAAATTGGTGTGATGGTTATATTATATGCCATGAATGTATTCATGGACTCGTATGTGGAAAAGATTGTTATCTGTTTAGATAGGATTGGTGAAGTAGGGCATTTTTTTGGCCGTTTGAATATGAGTTATAAAATATTGGAGCTTATACCATCGGGGATAGTCATTTTGGTGGGTGTAGTATCTTGATGGAATACCTATAAGAAATAGGGATGGAAAAAATCATATTTAAAATTTTATAGTCCTTAAACTATATTTATAAGAGGATTATACAACATAATTAGGTCATGGATCCTGGGTGAAAATAGAGAGGGAAGAAATCTCCTTGTTACGGTGGTTTAAGGATGAAGTCAGGGTTGGATTCTAAAAGAACCATTGTCGATGGTACTATACCCTATTAGTGGTATGTGATACCCTCCATGTGATTGTAGAGTTTATTTTATGTTTTTTGTTATTATATGTCAGTTTATGTTTCTAATATGTTCTGAAACAAAACATGTAAAATATGGAAATTTTCCATTTATACACAGTTTATACGCATGGTTTGGAGGAAATTGATTAATTACACTTATAAAAGTAGATTTTCAATTCATTTTCATCTATGCAAAGTTATTATGCCTAGGTAGCACATGGTATGGTCAAAAAATTTCATAACATATGAGAAATCATGTGGGATATTTGGAATTTGTGGGTAGTAACACACATATGGTGGTTTTTAGGTAACAAGTGTGAAAATATAGTGTGTCAGGTCTATAATTTGACAATTCAATTTGGCATAGTTGGTTCCCTATTTTTTTCAAATTGTGAAAAAATCACTAATAGAAACTATGTCAAGTGGGTTATCCTAGGAATTCACTATCACATGGTCGGCATGTTGTTTGGAAAACCACAATCCAAAGTGTCCAGCCTACCCATATTCCTTAAAATTTGAAGTTCCAAATTTACCAATCCCATATTTTGACTCTCAAACTCCCCTATTCATCTCTCTATCACTCAAATTTTCTAGGTTCATCTTGTGGGAGCTTCATCTCCTCCTCCCACTCATTATCATGGTTTCTCCTCTTCATATAAAAGAAGTTGTCCCTTGTAAAGTACTTCTAAACCTCTTTCTACCTTATTTTTCTTATTTTATCTAGATTTTAATTCCTCCCATTAACAATAAAATCCAAATTTGAAAATATTAGGGTAATGGTTAGACATAATCATTGGTTTTTTTCATGTAGGTTTTATAGATGGAATCTTATTACCTATTGAGTGTTCTTCATCAAAGGAAACGAATTGCAGTTATTTTCATATTAAATGGGGTAGATGTTTCTATAATGACACATTATAATTCATGCTATAGGATTATTTGTTGTTTTAAATTTCTTATTTACCAAAATTATTCTCATATATCTGTACCATAATGGATGGAAAGTTATTTTCAACTGGATTTAACCCCTGATTTGGATTGGGTTCCATTCCATGTGATTGTATAAATGCCTAAATGGGTTTTAAAGTAATAAAATGGTTTTAAAAGAAATAGTGAGAGCCATATTGATGTTTTAAAAAGGTGTTTTTGCATCAATTGACTTACAAAAAAAGGTTTTATGGGTGCTTAAAGTGATCAAAGTATTTTAAATGGATTATTTTATTAAAAAGGTGTGAGTTAATTAATGTGAATGAAATTTCAGAACATGTCAATAGCTTCAAAGGATTTAAAATGTTTTTTATTAGAAGTTTTAATTTTAAATGAATTCCATTAAATGTTAGATCAATTTAGTATGAATATTTTATTGATATTAAATTTCAAATGGATTGAGTACCATGTCATGCCAATATTGATTTAAAGGTCTCATTTTGAACATTATGAAAAAAATAGTTTTCATCAAAGTTTTAAGACTCTATTCATTCCCCTTGTATCTACGCTTCCTTTTTAATAAGGGTGATTATCTAGAGGGATGTCTCATTTGAGGATGTTGGAGGTGAGGTGAGGTTTATTTATGCCTATTTGTTTTCATAATTGTGTTTATCATGTGGTTGATTAATAGCTTTCATTTTTTTATGTCACGAGAATCCTTAGAAGATAGAAACTGACCTATATAAGGGAAAGGACTAATGTAGTGTGTGATACCTAGAGAATGAACTAGTTAGAATAAGTGATTTTCTAGGATGTTTCTATGTTATTGTAATTTAGTCAAACAAATCATGGTTACTTTTGATCCCATAATCTTAATAGAGAGAGGTGAGTTCTATAGGACTATAAGGACGTGACATGTTTGGGGGTGTCAGCTTAGTTTACTCATCACCACATCTATTATATAATTTTCTGAATTCATGGGGAGTTTATAATGATATTAGGTTCCTATTTTGGATTGTCTAATGGGATTTCATTATTGATCATATTTTTATTCACTTTATGTTTTATTGTAACCAATTTATTGTTTTTTACTTCTTATCTTATGACATTGATTTCATAGTGTGTGTTATTGTCATTACTTATTTATTATTTTATAGATTTCTTTTAAAAAAAATTCAAAAATTGATTTGATGAAAGGTTTTTAATGAAGTAAAATTAATGTATCATTTTATTTCACTGTAAATCTATTTTATCATAATGTTTGATGGGTGTGTTCCTCAAAAGTCAACAATTTTTTCTGAAGAATTTTTATAGTGTTTGAAAATAAATAGAAAAGAATTTATTGATTTATAACTTTTAAATCCTTATTTTATTGTAATGTTATTTAAAGGAGACTCATTACACTAATTTCTCGTTTTTAAAGTATGGTTTTAGGAATAATGTTGCATATTTATCAATAATGGTTTTCTGTTGGATATTGAAAATAAAATGGAACTATATGATAATTATTTTACATTATATTTCCATGTGAAAAAAAAATTAAATTTCTTCAATCTAGAATTTATAGAATGTCATAAGAAAGTGATTTCTTATCTTTGGTTTGTGGAAACCTATTGGGTTGTATATATTATGCCTTTGTTTTTTCATGTTTAGGTTATCTTTAGTGTGATTTTTCTCTATTTTCCTTCTGAATGAGATATCGAGTTTTAGATGGTGAATTTTTATTATATACGTTATCTTATTTCATATTATGATTTTATTTTTTTATGTATATGTTTACAATATATTCATTTTTTAATTAGTTGTATAATTTGTGTTGGCATTCTGTATAATGTATACCAAATTATTTTTGTTTATTGAGTTTTTTTATTTATAATTTTTATTATTTTATGTGGGTGAAAACATTCCCAAGATGCTTCCTTTGGTCCCATATTATAGGATTAGATCCTACGGTGATTGGGAATTCCCTTTGGAACAGTGGCGATCTGTTTCGGTTGTCAAGTCAGTTGGAAGCCCAAACCAATACAATAAAAAATGGAATCAAATCATTGGTTTTATGTGGGTATTAAGTTATAGAAGATATCAATTTTTAGTTAGAGTGTTTTTATTTTGGAGATAGGGATGTTGGGTCTTGGGTGGTAAGTTTAGGTAAACATTTGTGAGCTCTTTCTTTTTGAGGCATGATATTCTATCATTAATCAAGATTTTTAGTGAATCAAGATTTATTTAGGATGGATTTTCAGGATTTTGATTATATAGTTATATAAGTGGTTCTTTAATTCTATTTTTCATTTCTTGAGTTTCCATTGGAGTTGTATTTAGTATTTTTAGATAAGAAAAGAAACGGTAATTATGCCATGTGGTTGTCTTGTAGGGACTAAAAACCCATGTGGAAACCAAATGATTAATACCAAACACATTGTAGGGATCGTTTCAAGATTAACATATATCCTTCAACATTATATCTATGTCAATAATAATTATAAATCCCAGTTAATTTTTCTATTCAGATCAATTGATGCATGGATATTCAAGTGCGATTAGGGTATTGATTAAAGAGAAATTGTGGGCCTTATGATATGTTGGAATTATAAGGATGGTTTTTTTGTTTAAGGCATGTTCTGTTCATTTTATTACGTGTTTTGGTGTGTGATGTGAAATTATATTTTTCACTCATAAAAGTGACTTTCACGATAAAAATTATTTTATTTTGAAACAAGTATTGATGGATTTTTATTAAATTTGATTTGGATTTATCAAATGTTTTTAAACTATTTAATTTCATTATGAAATTAGGAAACTGTTTGTTTTGTTATTAAATTTGGAAGTTATTTTAGCCTTAAAAATTGTTATTATTTTCTTGAAAAAATATTTAAACTCTATTAATCTGTATTTCAAGAGTATTTGGTTTTAAAGTGAAAAATGTGGAGGGTGTTTTGGTGTTAAAACAGTTGAAAATGAGTTTAAATAGAAATTGATTTTATAAGAGATGTTTTATAGAGTAAGATGATTTTGGAGAAATAAAGTAAATCCTAAAGGTGGGATTCTTATTTTAAAGGTTCTTTGTGTCTTTCAAAACCTAGATTTTATGGATTGTTTACGTTTTAAATATTTAGTGGCTGGTATGAAAATTTTTCAAAATGTGAATTTTTTGGAATTAAACAGGATTTTTATTTTTGAATGTGGTTTAAAAAATTATTCCTTTTCATTTTTTAGTTCTTGTGATTGGACCCTTTCTTTGTTTTGGAACCCCATATAAATGAATTTTCATTCTTTTCAAAGATTAATGTTTAAAAGTGTTTATAATGTTTCTAAAGATGGTTTTAATTTAGGAGGCATTAATGTGTTGGGTTATTTATCATATTTACTTATAATAAACATACAATAACATTATAGTGTGAAGGTAGAGTTATTATATTGATGGATCTTCCGCCCTTCTAATTTTAATACTTCTTAAGAATAGAATAAAGTGGTAGGTTTTGTTCTATCCCTTAACTAAAGTGTCTTTGATTTATCAAAGGCTATGATTTTTAATGAATTTATTAGGGGATGGTATAGTTTTTGATCCTTATCTTGATAGTTAGACTAGTGAGGTCCATTTTTCTTATAGACTCATATATGGGATCTATATTTCAATGTATATTTTATTGAACTTATAAATGTATGATATTGATGAATTTATCATAATTTGATGTATCCTGTGGGTGTTTTCTTTTTTCTCATTTAGATGAATGTTCTATTTTTGGTATCTTTTTCTCGGTCAGTTTTGAGCAATTTTCGTTTTAGTAATTTTTCCTGGTTTACTAATTTGTCTCTTTTTGGTATTTCTTTATGAGCGGTTTTTGTTTGAGGAATTTTAATTCCTTGTTTCTTGATGGTATGTGTTTTTTCTTTCACATGGTGTGTGAGGAGACCCAATAATTTCATATATATATATATATATTACATATTATTAAATAAAAATTCATTACAAGTAACCATGATACATTCTGAAATAGTAATGGTTCATTATCATAGGAAACAACGATAAATAAAAAATGGGTACATAAAATATCTACACCACATCTTACTTAGTTACTCATAACTATCACCCTTCTTAGACATATCATACTTAAAACCTTACTTCATATCCTGGGGAAAATAAAACATAACAAATGGTGGTATTAGATATTATGTAAGGGTAAACAAGGGAGATACTAATGATCATTTAACCGTTAAAGGTGCATAAGGGTACAAGAACATGAGCTTAACATTTGAAAATAATCCCCATAAATTAATATATGATAATCATGTGCCATGGAATAAATCTTGATAGTTCATCATAGATGAATCATAATGGAATCAAGAAATAAAATCCATGAGACCATAACATTATAATATGATCATGTCATAAAATAGTGGCACAAAATGTGTAAAAATCATAATCACAGAAATATTAGGTCAACTCTACCCTCTAATAATCTCATCTCATGTTAGTATTGGGATAACCACTTGTGTAACCAACCCAGACATGGGATAAACTATTGTGTATGCGTTTTTGTTCATTAAATAACCACCTATGTAGCCTGATTTAGGCTTGGGATAACCTATTGTGTTCCCATTGAGAATATAAAGCATAAATCATTACCTAATTCATTGGAGGTAGATAATGGAAACCCCAGACACATAATCATAATTCAAATCATATGTATACCACAAGATCATGAAATCATTTTCCATTTCAACATAGATTAACCTAAGGAGAAGAAAAAGGGATTCATCTATATTTCATCATAATAATTATAAACTATATAAGGAAATAAAAAGGATGGATTCATAGAATCATATACCTAGCGAGACATAAGTATCATCAAATGATTTTTTCATGGATTAAACATTTATTTAAAATATCACAAAAATACTTCTTGAGAAAAATACCCTTTTAATTTTAAAATCACTTATTTAAAATCTAAAATATTTATAAATATTAAGGAAAAAAATTTATTTTAAAATAAATAGGGTACATTTTATTGGAATCATCAATTTAAATAATATTCATGAAGTTAAGAAAATTTTTTCATGTGGTATATGTTAAAATACTGATTCATTTCACATGTTCAATAAAAATTAAAGAGTGCCACATTTGGAAAATGAAAAGAATATTCCATTTAAAAAAATTCATATAAATTAAAACATGGGTATAAATAAAATTAAAATAATTATTATTAAATTAAAAATATTAAAAATATTTTAATGAAAATATGGAAATGGAAAAAATGAATTCTAACCAAAGTGAGAAATAAAGTTGTTTTCATAAAAAACATCTTTCAATATATTTAGTGCTTAAAGATAAAAAAATGAATACAAAACAAGTAATCCGAATAATATGCCATATTAAATAAATCATGATATTTTTTTTGATATATAATATAATTTCATTGTTCTAAATTTAATCATAAATATCCCTATAAAAATGATATTTTATTATAAAAACCTTACATGAAGTCTACCCTTATTTATAGGAAATGAAAACTACAGTATATATAATTAATATTATTATTATTATATAACTTAAACACATTAATAATGATAATATAATATGTTATCCCTCTATAATATTTGAACACTCACTAATCAGTAATTCTTTATTAAAATCATCATTTCTCTGTGTAAACAATTTTGTTTTACAATAAAACTTTTTTTAGACGTTTCATCACTTTTACATTGATCATGGTTCCTATAAAACCCCTTAATTGTTTTCAAAACAAAATTAAGTGTGTTATAGATCATTTAACATGAAATATCGAGTGCAAATGAACTTTGATATACCAATGAATTATTATTATTTAATGTGATAGTAATCACATAAACATTGTATTAGAGAATATGAATAAACTAAAAAATTAAATGGAATATTTATCACTCGTATAAAATTAATTCATTTATAATATAAATTTTTAAAAATAAAAATAATTCATTTAAATGTAAAAATTAATGTTTCTCATAAAAATGTTTTTTAGGCACGCATTGTGTTTTTATGATAATATATTAAATTAATTACTATTAATGATTGTTTTTTTATAATAATATAACATATATTAAATAAAATTTCAAAACATTCAGTTAACTATTTTAACATGGAAATGAGGGAATATAATCTATGTTTATTCCTAAAAGTTAATTTTTGCTAAAAATTGTTTTCTGTGTTTTGACCACTTATAATACAATGAGTTTCTATCAATTACATATATTTAATTTGATAAAATATATTCCATATTTTTAATAAATATATTTAATATTATATAATGTGTTAAAATTAATTTTTAGTCATTTTGTATATTTACCGACAAAAAATTCATTATTACGGTAAAGGTTAAAACAAGTTTCTATGGGGTTGAACTAAATATATAAGGGTTAAATTGACTTAGAAACTTATATAATTAAAATTGTTTGGTTATAATTAGACATGTTAGCATCTAATATTCTGGTATGATTTATTTTTTATCCATTTTTCTTGATTAGTTCATTATTAAATTTTATTCTTATGAAATATTTCATGTCTGTATACTTCCTCCATTATAAAATGACACCAAATATATTCTCTTCCTCACGCTTCAAGTAGCCACTTGTATAGAAAAATAAGTACCTAAATACATATATTAAATACCTACATATTTATTAGAGGTGTTTTATTCACAATACATCCATTCAAGATTTAATAATAAAGACAAAGTAGGTTTCTAAACGAAGAGAAGTAACTCTTAATTGAGTGATTTCAGTTTTATTTCCTCTTCAACCTACTCTAAACATGTTATATCCATCATAAAGTTATTAATACAATATAAAAAATATTTATATATGTGATTCTATTTATTTTTAAACGTTTAATCATCACTTTCTTTATCAAATGCAAAATTAAATCATCGTTCATTCATATGTACGAACTACCACCTCACAAACTGATGCATTTCAATTTTAATCACATTCATTCGTTGATGGAAATTATGATGAATTTATTTTTTATATATTATATATTTGAAATAATTATTATAATACAATTATAATATCCTATCTACCTTATTACCATTATATCCTTTAGAAAATGAAAATGTTGGTTGTGAATATGTGTGGACTACCACCTCCATGAAGAATTTTGATTTGTTTATTCAATACAATTCTACATAGATCTTAATAAAGATTGATTTAATGAATATTAATTATATTAATTATATAATAATGATTCTAAAAATTTTAATTGTTATTATATTTTCCCTTCATTGATCAAACATTGGAAACATCACCCGTTCGTACATATGGACTACTATCCCCATAAAGTGATATAATTCATTTTCCATCACCACATTATATGAATAATAATAAATGTGTGTATAATGAAATAATTATACATAGTAATTTATGTATGAATATTATTTTAGAATATATTTATAATAAATAAAATTCTATTAAATTAGATATTTGAATGCGTACCAAGAAAGACCATGCTTAAGGTATGGAATCTATGTTACAATATCATTTTTCAAGATTTTATATAATAAATTTATATTGATGGATATTATATTGATAATATCACTTAAAACCAAAATATTTTTTCCCTATATGTATATTCATGTAATTTTAAATTAATATTATTATTTTCCTCTATAAGGTACTTAAAATGATCTATATAATGTTTTTAATAACAAAATACTTTATTTCCACTTTGGTCAAGAATAATTTACTTCTAGAACCAAATTCATTTAAAAATATTTTAAAAAATGTTCTTAATACACTCTAATGATGGATTAAATTAATTTTTACACATATTTTTATTTCTATAAATGTTTTAAAAATAATATTCTTTTCATTTTCTAAATGAGGTTTTTTTACCTAATGTGTGGATAAATATTTGTTTAAGAATACACCACATGAACAGATTTTCCCACCATCATGATTATTCATTGACTTAGATTTTCCATTAATAGATGCATTTTTATTTTATAATAAAAAAATTCCTAATATACAAGAACATTTTCGATTTTAAATTAGTGATTTAAAAAAGAAAAGAATATTTTCGTTAAGAAATATTCCTTCAATCTTTTTTATGTACTTTAATTTATGAAAAAATACTTTGATGTTACTTATAAATCACTATGAGATAATCCAATAATACAATATTTATTATTTATCTAGATGGTTATTGATTGTGATAATGAAACTTGATGAACCCCATTTTTTTTTCTTGGGTTAAGCTATTACAAAATGATAAAAAATATATAAACTTATGGTATAACATCGGATTATGATTATGTGATGGTTGGATCAACAATATAGCTCCAATGAATTGGGTAATGAGATTTTAAAATATCCTGAGATTATGATGATAATCATGGACATGATTGTGAGTATCTTTTTTCACATTTTGATGTGTGACTATTATTGCTTTAATATATTATAACAAGATTTTATGTGTAGATAATATTTAAAATATAAATGTTCACATTTTAATACATGATTCTGATTTATTCTAACTATTATTACAATATTATGTATGGAAATGATAGCAAATAAATATTTTTATAACTTTATTATCTCTTATTCTTATGATGTCACATGCCTATTTTATGACTCTTGAATGATGATTATTTCTTTGACATTCATTTTTGTCATTATTATTAATATAATTTTATTTTTGAGTTTATGATTTAATCATACATGGGTATGAATATTTTACACTGAGGACATGATCATGACTATGTTTTCATACACTTAGAGTGATCTTATGCTCTTATAATTTATATCACTTATATTTACCCTTATAATGCATCTAATCTCACACTTTCTTATGTTTTCCTTTCTTTGGTTTGATAGAAGGTTTTACGTATGATAGGTCTAGTAGGGTATTAATTCGAATATATTTTTGGGAGGTGTTGCGTACTTTTTTAAAAATAATCATATTATGTATATATTCTCCAAAGATACTAAACCATTTCAATCTTCAACAATGAATAATTTTTATATTAATTGAATATTTATTGAGAATGGTTTGATATTTTTAAATGTTATGGTTGGGTCACCTAAATGGGTATCATAGCATGGTTTAATTTTTTTAGGAGATTATGATTTGAAAAAATTAATAAGAGTCCTTAATATATGCTTAATTATAAGGGAAATTACCATGTCACGGAAAATAATGTCATGTAGTTTTCCTAGAAAATGGATCCTAATCTAGAAACTAGAATGTGGATGTGGATTTATCACTAATGAACCCAAGGGTAACAACTCTAAAATGTAAAGATTGGGTATTAACTTGATTGTCATTGGTGAATGATAAGTGCGCCTAAGACTATACTCCTTTATGGATACTCTTGGGGGGTATGTTTAGGTTAATTCACATTCTCTTTATAAACCATTATGAACGATTTGAATAGACTATAATAATTTATGGAATAGGTTAAAATTAGGGTTTTATAGACTGAAATTAAGTATTCATTATTTAAATATCCTTTGAATAATTTTTCATGATTAAAAGGTTACTGAATATGACTATTATTTCTCACACTTTGCATTTTTATTATAGTAAATTACCAGAACCAATCAAAATCATGTTAATGATGAATGTGGCGGTTAATTAAATAATTTTGATAAAGATAAAAAATTGAAATGGGTCCTTGAATGGGAAAACTTGTGATTAATCTAAACTATCTATCTCATTATATAATTAACAACATCAACTTGGGTGAATTTCCTAACACCCCTAAAAAGATAAAAATAGAGATTCATGGGAGTTTAATAGATTAATACAACATAGGACAAAAGATTATGTTTACTAAATGTAATAATTTAGTAAGAATCATTTAGAAAAATCTCTCAAATAAATGGTAATATATTTAATGTGTATTAAATAAGGTCATATATTAGGTAATTATCGAGGGAAAATCAACAATTTTATGGAGGTAAATAAATTAGATCCTAAAGTACCATATATATTTAATATATTGTAAGTGTTTAACCTTGGATTTATAATATTTTATGCTCTAATCCAAGGTCTAACTAAAAGATAAAAAAAGATACTATAATTTATCAATAATTGAAGTGGTTCATTTTGGTAAAGTAACACTCATCATCTACTCAACAATTAGTGATTTAAAAGTATATTTTGTAAGAATGTACACTATAAAAATATTATTATTCTTATTTTAGTGGAGTTTTATGTGATTTTGAGCATTTATGTACTCCGTCTACATAGATCCCCTATAAATTTCTAGAATAATGAAATCACATTTGATATACCAAATAATTCTATTATTATATATTGATATGAGGATGAATATGAACTTCTGATTGAAATTAAATTGATTGTATGGGTCCTACTACCTATTCATGAGGGGTATTTATCTCAAATGGTTGGTGAGAAACTAAACATAAAACATATTCCTATTGTTCAGGAATATGATGATGTATTTCTTGAATACCTTCTTAGTCTTATCCTAAATTTTGATGTTGGTTTTTCAATTAAACTCATACCAAGTGCTACACCTAATTAAAACACTCCATATAAAATGGCCCAAATTTAGTTTCATGAATTAAATACATAACTTGATGATGATCTAGATAATGGATTAATATGACCTAGTGTGTCACCATGGGTTGTAACTTTTTTTGTTATGAATAAAGATGTTTCAGTGCATATTTTCATTTATTATCAAGAACATAACATGATCTCTATTAAGAAAAAGTATATTTTACCCCATATTTATAACTTTATTAATCAATGGTGTGAAGATAAATATTTTTTAGTGATTGACCTTTGTTGTGGATATCATAAATTTAGGGTAAAGAATATATATATATATATATATATCAAAAAAATCCTTTTGTATGAGGTTTAGGGATTATGAATTTATAGTAATTCCATATGGACTTACAAATTCCCCCTCTATATTCATGGATATAATGAATATAGTCCTTATAGATTACCTTAATCAGTTTTTGGTAGTATTTATAGTTTAAATTCTTATATATTCAAAGATAAATGAAGAGTATAGAGATCATTTGACTATTATGTTGAAGACCCAAAGGAATGAGAAGATACATACAAAAATTTTATAAGTGTAAATTTTAGATACATAAGGGTTAATTATTGGGTAATTTGGTTTACTGTTAGATCCTTCAAAGATGGAAGTTATTAACAGACAAATCCAACCATGGTCACTAGAATCCATATGTTTTTTTATTGGTTGGATATTATTAATGATTTGGGCAGAATTTCTCAAGGATATTTAATAAACAAAAAAAATTCCAAGTAAATGATCTAAGTTATGTTGTACATATAGATGTGAGTAAAATTTAATGTATCTAAACTAAAATTTAGTCAACACATCTATTCTTACACTACCAATTAATTTAGAAGGGTCTGATATCTATAATGATTCCTTAATGAAGGGATTGGTAAAAAACCTCTTTTAGAATGATATTTTGATAGTTTATGCTATATTCCAATTGTGAATTAATGATAATATTTACCCAAATCATTATTTAGAGTTTCTAGAAGTATTTTTTGAATTCAAAATATGGTGCACTAATTTTGAGCGTTAATTATGTGATATATAAAATGATCATGAAATCTTGAATTATTTATTAACACATAAAGAGTTGAATATTTACTAAATGAGTTGGTTGGATTTGATTAATCATTATGACTATATAGTATATTACCACTTAGGGATGGTGAAAATGGTGGTTTATGCTTTGATTTGGAAAGGCCATGATATTTTTTCCCTAATGAGGATTGATCGAGATCCAAAATTTATTGATTTGAAGAATGCGGACCATTAAATCACGAGGAAAGGAGTCATATCAGATATTTCTCATGTGAATGTTCAACCATCCAACCATGTGAGGATTAAATAGGTGTATATGGGGAATATGGAACTATATAATAATGTGATAAATGTTCCTAATTTCAAAAATGACTGTGATGGAATGATAAGGTTCAAGAACTTAGTATATTTCTAATCAATATCACATTTGAAGAAAGATATTTTGGATGAAGATCATATTTTATGATCATCTATTTTTCTGGGAAGTATGGATATGTATAGATATCTAAATTAGTATTTCTTGTGGAATAACATGACATATGATATTTCAAATTATTTATATCAGTTATTAGTAAGTCATCATGTTAAGGTTGAGATACAAATTTCATAAAGAATGTTACAACCAATACCTATAACATAATGGAAATGGGAAAACATTAACATGGATTTCATCATCGGACTCCATAAAACATCTAAAGGAACTAATTTTATTTGGGTTATAGTTTTTCACATTATTAAATCATCACATTTTATTAAAATTAGAGATAATGTATCTATTGATAATATTTCTTGGATATAAATTATGGAAGAGTTAAGGATTCATGGAGTACCAAATTCTATTATATCTTATTGGAATCTGACATTTACTAAGAAGTCGTAGAGAATTACTTGGCTTCCATTGAATATTATGTTGAACATTATCACTTTATATCATCCTCATACAGAAGGTAAAATTAGGTTGAACATTAAAATAGAAGAGTATATGATGAGATCAAGTTATATATATTTCAATTATTTTGGATTCGCACCTTCCTATTTTTGAATTCTATTATAACTACATCTTTTGCTCGATAATTTTTATGGATTATTATGGATCCCTCTTTATAAGGAAGATTAGAACTCCAAAATTATGGGATGAATTTATAGAATGACTAATTTTGTGACCTATGGTAGATATGAATATTGAAGAGAATTCTGGGTCAATTAATCATCACTTCAGGGCAACATAGAGTTAATTAAAGAGTAATGTTCATAATTATCTATGAGATATAGAATTCAAGGTTGGTGCGAAGGTATTATTATGAATTTATCTATGAGGGAAGGTAATAATATTGGGAAATAAGTGAAATATGAGAAATTTATGTATCATCCTATTATATAATCAATATAATATTAGGATATCCTCTTATCACTTGAAGCACTGATTTAATCTCTATCAAGTTCTTGATGTGTTCCATGTATCTTTCCTGATAAAGTGCATACTCAATCATTCACATGTAAAGAGATAATAGGTCATACTAATAGATAATGACCTATTTTATGAGTAATAAACATTAAATATTTTTTATTTAATAGATAAATTTTTAGGACAAGACCACTCACCTATTCAATGTTTTATGGCGAAACCATAAATTTGAAAATGTTGTGTTGGAACCAATGAATTCAATAAGGCCAAATTTTTCTTAGCTGTTTGTATTAATGTAATGGTATTTTAATGATGAAATTCATTTTAATTGGGGTAAAATTTAAAAAACAATGATTATATATATCTATATTCCTTTTAATTAAACTTCAAGTATTCGATCCCTTTTTTTAAACAAGACATCATGTTTAAATGAACTGCGAAATACTATTGAATTAATATTATTTGATGTAAAATTTATAATCTAACCATTATATTTTAAAGTATTAATATGAATAAATAAATTATTAAATTTTTTATTTATAAATGTATAAAATTAATTCATTAGTTATAACTTGGTTATAAATGAAAATAAAATCATTTGACGGAAAAAAATATATTTTTTTGGAAAAATAATTTGTAGGTGAGCAATGTGAATTTATCATTATAAATTAAATTAAATAATATTTATTATTTATTTTAGTCTTATATATATTATATATTATATGATGTGTTTCAAAATTCATCCAATTGTTTTTACATTGAATGTAATGAAGGTTAACCAAGTTTTATGCCTAAAATTTCATTTTTTTTAAAATAGTTTTGTTTCAATTTTCACAATTATTTGAAAATAAATTATAATATATTAATGATATTTAATTTTTAAAAACTATCTAAATATTTGTAGTAATAATATTTATTATTATATAATATATCTAAATTAATTTTTGGTCATTATGAATAACAAATGAATTAAGAATTTTGTACTACGACAAAGATTAAAAGGGCTTTATGAGGGGTTAAAATAAATATATAGGGATAAGATGAACTAAATAATTTATAAATACCAATTTATGGTCATAGTTTTACCATATATCATATAATAATCGAATATGAGTCTTTTTGGAGCCACTTGTATTGAGTAAGACATCAATATATTTAAATGTTTTGAAAACATCCAAGCGTGCCCACTCCCTCCCTTATAAAAGGACACAATTTATCATATATTTATCACACTTAAATGTCCTATAATATTGGATAATACCTACCAAATATTTTCATAAAATACCTATCCATATTTTATAGTTTATATTTTGATCATAACACCTACCTTTTAAGGCATAAGGTGTAATACATAATAGGTTTCTAAATAAAGAGGTATAAATCTTAACTGAGTACTTTCTATTATATTTATTCATCCAACTTCTCTGAAGAAATTATATAGTATAATATGATGAATTTATTATAATTAATATTTTAATATTTTATATTTTTATATTTTTCTTTTTCAAATGGTTAACAAAAGCATCGTTCATGCATAGGTGTTGACTACTGTCGCGCGAAGCAATGTACTTCTTTTTTCATCACCATCATTCATGATTGATAATTATGATACATTTAATGTTTATATATTATATTTATAACATATTTTTTTATTATATAATTTTAAAATATTATTTATCTTCTAACATTTCAATTTGGTTTAAAAAAATAACATCACTAATGCATTTGTGTGGACTACCACCTCCACAATGTGATATGATTTGTTTTTCATTTATTTTTTACATAGATGTCAATAAGGATAGATTTAATGAATATAAATGATATTTATGGTAGAATAATGATTTTACATAGGTGAATTATTATATAAATTTCTTTTCTTATATCCATCAAATAGTTGAAACATCACTCTTGCATTTGTATAGACTATCATCCCCATGAAGTGATCTAATTAATTTTTCATCACCAATTTATATAAATAAGTATAAAACCATCTATGAAAAAAATATGAGGTGTATTTCATGATTTGGATTCAATAAATGATGAAACTAAGATTAAAGTGAAATTACTAGAACAATCAAACCAAAACATTCATGGAAAATGGACCAACTTTCACCCGAATGTCCATTATGAAGAAAATTTATTAATAAAAGGATAGTTGAAAATTATAATATAATGATATGTAATAATTTATGTATGAATATGACTTTTCAATATATTTATAATAAATATATATCTATTATGTATTTTATTTTAATGTGTATGAAGTAATATGGGAGTTAAAAGTAAGCCATTTACGTTAGAATCTCATTTATTTTTGGGGTTTTTTATGCAAAATATCCATTGATGGAAATTATCTAGATCATATCATTTAAACAACATATAGTTTATTATATTATAGTTATTCATGTAATTTTAAAATAATATATCCATTTTCCTCTTATTCAGACTTAAAATGATCAATAAAATTTTATTAATAAAAAAACTTCATTTCTTCTATGCCAAGGAATATTTTCCATCTAAATACATATTATATTTAAAATTATTTATATAATATTTTTAATATTCACCAATGAATTATTAAAATAATTTTACTCATATATAAATTTTTATGGAATATTTAAAAATATTCTTCTTTTCATTTTCTGAATGAGGTGTTTTTAACAAATAAGTGAAAAGAATATATGTTTTAATGTACATCGCATGAACAGTTTTTCCTACCATCCTGATTATTATTTTTATTAATATTTTCTTTAAAAATTTCCATGATAATTTAAAATAAATTATTTTAAATATGTGATTTAAAAATGAAAAGGGTATTTTTCTCAAAAAAAATTACATAACCTTTTAAAGGTATTTCCAACTATGATGAGATCCTTTAATGTTACTTCTACTTCTCTGGGTACATGATCTAATGATACCATATTTATTCTTTCTCTAGATATTAATTAATTATAATTGATAAATCTTGATGATTCCCTTTTACTTTTCGACATGTTACGCTATGAATAATTATCACTATTTTCATAACTTTATGGAATAACAATATATTATGATTATATGAAGGTTCATTCCATTATAACCTTAAAAATAATTGGGTAATTTGATAATTATATCTCATCATATAATGATTATATGTTTGGACATGATTGTGAAAAGATTTGTTCAAATTTGGTTGTGTGAGTATGATTTCTTCTAACTATGCTTATAATAATATGCATTTACATGATTTTAAATATCTATATTAAAATTTTAATGTGTGATAATGATTGAATCTAGATATTATCACATTATTATGTGTTTAAATTTTTTAAAATATTAATGTTATCAAGATCATTATTTCTAATAATTATGTTTCCACATGCCTATGTTATAACTCTTTAATGTTGATTATTTCATTGACACCCCTATTAATCATTATTATAAATATGAATTGATTTTAGAGTTTAAATTATATGATTTTCTATATATGAATATTTTACATTGATAACATGAACATTATTATGTTGTCATTCCCTTATCATCATATTATCCTCTTATGATAAATACCTCCCATGTTTACCCTTACTGAGAAACTGAGATCATCCATTCCTACGTTTTCCTTCACCAAGTTTTAATAAAAGGTTATAAGTATGGTATTTATATAAGAGAACTAATATGAATATATTTTTGGTTATTTTTAATATATTTTAGGAAATAATTTTGTTATATATCAAGTATCCAAATTCAGTAAACCATTACGATCCTCGAGTATGAATTATTGTGATATGTATTGAATATTCATCTACAATAATTTAATTTTATGTATTTTATTCAAGGGTCACCTCAATTAAATAAACTATATAATATTAATCATGATATAAATTTCATATATATTAATTATATATATATAGAATAGTATATAAAATTTTGAGATAGAAAAATGAATTAGACTGTTCATGGAGATGGTAGTTCATACGTACACATGAATCTTGCTTTCATTTTATAATGAATAAAAGTAAATAATTATAAATAATATTTTATCATTATATAGAAATATTTTTATCATAAATATCATATATATTTATTAAATACATAATTATAAATACCCATGTATAGTGGTGATGGAAAATGAAGCATATCGTTTCGTGGATGCAGTAATCCACATGTACACACGAGCGATACATTCATTCCATATTTGATGGAAAATAGGTGGAAGATATTCTTACATAATAATAGAAACATATAAATATATTTATGATATTGGATTCATAATTTTATGGTGGATAAAATTGGTAGATAGAATGTTTATGCAGAAATGATATTGTAAGTAATCGGTTATTAGTTATAAATCTTTTTTGAGAAACCACATTTGAATAACAAATAAATCCTTCAAAGCAAGGTATTATGATAAGATTTGAACCTATAATATGTGGGTATTTAAATTAGGAAAGTATATAGGTAGTTATTAATTACCTAATAGTCACAAAATATATGAGTTAGGGTAGATAGGGGTGCCCATTTATAATTGAGGGAGAGAAGACACAAGGATTTACTTAAAATATTCAAATATAATTATTGTATTTCTCAAATAAAAATTTTAAAAATTGAAAAATATTCATAGGTTTTGTAATATAGGTTCTTAATATCTCCATAAAATTATAATTATACTATTTTAATTGGAAATCATACCCTTATCTCTTAGTTTAACCCTTGGTAAAACAATTTTAACCTTAACTGTGGTAAAAAATTTATTAATATTTTTATTATTCATTATGACTAAAAATAAATTGTTCTCATTAAAAATAAAAAAAATTATGATTAAAAATATTTACTTTATTGTATTAAATTAAAATTATATAATTATCTTAAGGGAATTTATAAATAAGTGTGAAAAATGAAATAAAAACTCGTTTTTAGATTAATTCATTTTTTAACATAAAACTAAATCTACATTATTTCCTTCCCATGTAAAAACTATCAAAATAACATTAACAGATTTCAGTGAATATATATTCTATATATTTCATTAAAATAGTTAATCAATATTTATTTATTTAATTTATTATAATAATAAAATTCACATATAAAAAATTTTAAAAAATAATTTTTTTATGTTTAAATGATTTTATAATCATTTCTAACCATTAGATAAGTAATTTTTTGGATTTTTCCAAGAACCTAATTATTATAATTATCATAAATAATGTTTTTTATTTTTATAATAAATTCATTTTTTCATTATAATAAACTTTTTTGTTTCACAATTGTGAATTTTTTGTTAAGTCTTGAGCTACCGGTCAATCTACCATTAGTTGAATTGTGCTTCCTCTATATGCTACTGATAGTTAAAAAAGATACCAATAGTTCAAATATGTGAACATCAGGTTGTACTATCATCTAAGGGATCTAACACTACTATAAGTTAGTTTTACTGTAAGTAAATGGGACCATTGCACGATACTTTCGTCAAATTGATCTACTATCAAATGGATCTACCATAGGTCTATGTTATCACTAGTTCAATGGTGAAACTGAAATAATTGATACCATTTAGTAGATATACCAATAAATAAATCCTAGAAAAATAATTAGATTCATATTCCTCTAAACGAATCTACCATCACATGGTGATACTGTTTAGTGAAGGGATACCATTAGTGAAGCAACCACCAAAGAGATACCATAACTATCAAGAATTAATTACAAAATGAATTCTATAATGGATATATTATGCATTCAATATTTGATATAAGAACATGGAATTATTAATTATTATTCCTAAACAACTCCATGGATAATATATATAAAAATCTAAAAATTTCAGGATCAATTTCTCACTGTAAGGATCTTTATTTTTCTATTATTATCCTACAATAGATAATTGAACCTAGAGCGCAATAACTTTAGTATAATTTCCCTCATGCATGCAGAGGAACTAAAGAATATGCATAGAGTCGTATACACTATAATAGAAATAGATATTAAGGAAAATGTTTTTTCAAGAAACATGTACAATTACAAAGTGAAAATAAAAAACATTTTCATACTTCTTTAACCCCCTAGTTTACTATAATTCATATAATTTTTTTTGATATCCTCTTAAAGATATACTAAACGGCTCAAAATCTCCATAGGCTATTTTTATTAAGAATCAATAAATTTTCTTATCTGTAATATCATACTCCTTATATTTATTCTTTATATTCCATATGTGTTTATGTTTTCCCCTATTTATGTATAAAACCTTGGAACTTGTGCTAAACTGAAGAGTTCTTAACACACACACAAACACATTATCTATTTTATTTATATTCCCTCAAACATTTTTGGAAGTGGTAATGTGTAACCTGCATCAATTCTATCCTATGAATAATTTTTTAAAGAGGCTTTCTGCCAGAATACCCTTGTCTGTTGTTGTCTATAAAACCCAATTCATGTATTGCATCAGTTAATTTTATAATAAACTTCCAAGAAAAAGTATATTTCCAAATAAATGAGATTATGTATTATATTAATACTAAATCCCTTTTTTAAAATTACATTGTTCTTTAGTTGGTGTGATTTATTTTATTCAAATTTTTTACTTGTTTTACTAAATAAATATTTTCTCTAATAGTTATCTTAAATTAGTGTTTTGTATATAGTTCTTGATATGATTAAATTAGTTTCAAAAGTTAAATTATTTTAAAAAGTATTTCAACTAATCACTTATTGATCTTTTGATAATATTTTCCAAAGATCAAATTATATAATTCTACTATTTTTGTTAACTATGTGTTATTAATAAATTGGGGGATATAAGTTTCATATTTTTTTTAAATAGATGTTTTATATGAAACTAAATCCACCCCACCCACTCTTGAGGCGTCTATTGGGCAAATCATTTGTTATTAGAGAATCTTAAAAAATACATTTATAGTGATTTTATTTTACCTAATGATCTTATATTTTTTTATTTATATTTATATATTTATTTATAATACTAAACTTGAATGAAATGGTATTAATTGGCCAACTTATTTTAATTGAACTAACTTTTCCAAGTGTAAGATTAAAATTAAAATTTATATAGAGAGCTTGGGGTTTGATATTTGGAAAGTTTTTGAGGGTAAATATAAAATACCAAAAGCTCCTAGAAAATATTGGAGGGATTCTACTAAAGCTACATATGATTATAATTGTAATGATATGAATTATTTTTGTTATTCCTTAGGTGTTGATGAGTTTAAAGTAATATCTTCTCACAATATTTCATTTAAAATAGGGGATACACTAGTTTTTTCTCAATATGAAACTCCAATTTTAAAAAGATTCATTTGAATACCTACACTATTAAATACAATATTTTTAATAAAAATACTAATGAATTTATTTATAACATGTATCTCAAGTCTAATAAAATAGTAAACATGATTAACATAGTTAGAAAACAACTTATTGTGTGGATCAAGAAATTTGAATTTTGAGGTATCTACAAGATTGCTGGAGAGGAACTAATATTAACATAAGGTAATCATCTGACATTAGTAGGTTTCTAGTGAAAAAACTCATTGGAAAACTAATGATATAAAATAGGAATCGAGAGTTAATTAGTAATTGAAGATAATCCCAAAAGTATGTTAGTATCCGTAAAAACTATTGAATTAAAACTAAAATAGAAGATAAATGTTAACATTTCAAGTGATTATGAATCACCATATGATAGTGATGAATAAATTGATAATTTGGTTATAAATTTTGAGAAGTGATATAGTAAGAATAATTTTTTCAAGAAATAGAATTATTCATGTAAGAATGATATAAAAGAAAATTTGAGAAATGAGTGGGAAAAGGATGATTCCTCCAATGAAATAATTTTCTAGGAGTAAAAAAAAGACTGTAAACCTAGAAAAATATGAGTTTCATGAATAACATAGTTGACATATTAATTTTTTTTCCTAAATATCCTACACCTACTTCTATTATTTATGAGTTGAAAAATTATGTGGAAAATATAAATAGTTAAAATATATTTGAATTTTTAAATTTTTTGTACAATAAATTTAATTAATTGAATGATATATATATATATATATAATAATGAAACACCATTCTATGTCTGATCACTTTAAAAATACTTTTAGTGTAGATAATGATAAGAATGATCAACTAATAAAAAAATAATGATTTGAAATTTTCTAACGAGAAACTAAAAAAGGATATGAAGTGATTTAATAATTGA
The DNA here is from genome assembly GCA_963277665.1 of Viscum album. NCBI lineage: Eukaryota > Viridiplantae > Streptophyta > Magnoliopsida > Santalales > Viscaceae > Viscum > Viscum album. The sequence goes on along the minus strand of CAUJRU010000412.1, from coordinate 53,243 downwards.
AGAAAAATACTCACCAAGATTCTTGGTAAACACACTACTCCTAGGTATACTGTAGGAATAAGATGACGACATGGATAGAGGAAAATCTCTAAAAATAAAATTTCCCAAGATATAGTTTAGTAAGTTGTGATAACATTCATAATTTATTTGAACAAAAAAAATATTTAGTTTTTAAATTCTAAGCTCAAATTATTGGAAAATAGTAAAGAAATTACGGATTCCTAAATCTCGTATCACTAACATCTTTGAAAATATAACATATTGGTACCAAAATTATTTCTTGTTTAAATATTTTTGTAAGACAAAAGATTGGAATTTTATAGTAAGAGATTATGGTGTTTGGATAGTGGAAGTCTTAAAAATATTACTATGGACTTAACAATATTCAAGACCATAATAAAATTTGATGGTGGACATATCACTTTTAATGAAAATTCTAAAAGAAAAATAATAGGACTCATCCAAATAAATAACTCTAATACTACAAAAATTTAAAAACAATTATTTATATTTGGGTTAAAATATAATCTTCGTATAATTTCCCAATTGTGTGATTATTTTTACCGTGTTATGTTTGAAAAAATGATTTTAACATATTTTATGTCAAACATGCATTAGGTTTGGCTACTATGAAAAGTGATATGGATTATGTTGTTGATTTGAATTATTTATTTTCAAATAATGATTCTTATTTATGTTCCTTTCACAAATAATAATAGATTTGACAGAGGAGACTAGAGTTGGTCCACATTGACCTTTTTATACATTCTTGACTTTCTACTTTAGCAGTAAAACATTATGTTTATGTTATAGGGGTGATTATAAAGGATATATATCGATGTCTTTCCTTACTCATAAAATTAAAGCTCCTTAACATTTTTCTAAATATGATATATTTGTATAAAATATTACTGGACATATAATTAATACCTTAATAATTGATATGGTCCATGAGTTTGAAAATCTAGAGTTTGAATATTTATGCTCATAACATGGATATAATTAGAAAATTTCTTATCCTAGGACCCCAGAGTAGAATGATGTTATAGTAAGAAGAAAAAGAACCCTTAAATAAATTTCTTGAATCATGTTCAATGAGTATAATTATACTCTTTATTTTTTTTATTAGAATTTTTTAACACCACTTGGTATATAATTAATTGGATTTTAATTAGACCAAATTTATTGCAGACCCCATATAAATTATGGAATCATAGGAGAACAAATTTTAATCACTTAGTTTTCTAGGGTTGTAATGTTTGTATACTCAATAAAAATAAAAAATTAGAAAAAACCACCTCTAAAGGTGATGAATAAATTTTACTTAGATATTCTAAAAAATAATATATAGAATTTAATAAAAGGACCATGATTATAGAAAAATGTTTTCATGTCAAGTTTGATGAGACGCATCAACATGAATCTAAAACTTATTTAGAAAGTCTAGAGGATGGCCTTTCCAATATAGAAATTAATACTAAACCTGGGGAAATTTCATCAAAATATTTTAAAGAAAAGTCCACATATTCTGATGAATATCTTGAACTCGCAGCTATATTAAAAAAAAGAAGGTTCAAAACATTCTATTCCTAAATATTTTAAGACTCAAATATATAACACCATTGATTGTTTCAGCTGAACTAGATATTTGAACTCAGACTAGATATACCTTAGAAACCAAGTTGAACATAAAGCCTTCTTGTCATATATTGAACCTAAGAACATTAATGAAGTAATTAATGATGAATAATGGGTATTTTAAGTTAAAGAAGATCTAAATTATTTTGAAGGAAACGGATTCTAGGAACTAGTTGAAAGTCATGAGGAAAACCTTACTATTTTCCTTAAGTGTTTTTTTATAAATTTTTTTTTTACAAGTTCAGTAAAATAAATATAAATAAGGAAATAATGGTTACACGAGGATACAGGTAAGGAAAAGGCATTAACTATATGGAAAACATTTCAAGAGTGGAAAGACATGAATCCATTGGGATGTTTATTTATTATAAAGAACATATTTATTTTAAATTATTTCAAATGGATGTAAAGAATAAACTCTTAAATGTTTATATAGTTAAGTATTTTTTTGAACAACCCCTTAGACTACAAAACTATAACTTTTCAAATCAGGTTTATAAGTCAACAGAAGTTTTATATGTTTTAAAACAACATCCTAGAGCTTTATATGGTGGACTCAACTCATTTTTTATATCAAAAGATTTACTAAAGGATTATTTTAACATATATTATTTGTTAAAATAAATTCAAAAAGGTTTTATTATTTTTAAAAATATATGTTTTAAATATTTTTTTCGATTTTAAAAAATTTGGTAAAGTGAATTTGTAATGACTTTGATGGGTGACCTAAAATTAATTATTGGATTTTAGAGTTTTTTTCAAATAATTATGGACTTATTTTAAATAAAATATATTACACTAAATATATTATAAAACGTTTTGTAATAAATATTACTAAAGGTAGTGATATTCCCATGATTACTAGTTATAAATTAGATCTTAAAGAAATTGAAAAGCTAGTTGATGAAACCACATAAAAAGGTATGATTGGAATATTGTTATATTTAAATACCAGCCATCATGATGAAATTTTTAGTCTATGTATGTGTGCCAATTTTTATACAAACCCAAAAGCGTCACATTTACTTATTGTGAAAATAATTTTCAATTACCTTAAAATTAAAACCATTATAGGATGACCTTTCTGCTTTAGAGGGTTTGTAACAAGGTTCTCCCTATAGAGGAAGATATTCAGAAGAAGGGTGTTCGCAAGGATTCTCGGTGCTACTGCTGTGTGAACCCACATTTTGAGACGACGACACACTTGTTCTTCTAGGGCCAATGGGCCTCTCACCTTTGGTTGCTCTTCACTCACCCTCAACACTCAGTTAACAATCCTCAGTCTCCTTAGGATTTTGTGACTGTGTGGTTAACAGGTCCTAATAACAGAGTTATGGAATGTACTGTTAGGATGGTCATTCTGATTGCCATTTGTTGGACCATCTGGGAGGAGCGTAATCAAGTTCGTCTGGGAGTCCAACATTCTCTATTTTCCCTATATATTCGGCTCAGTTCCATTATCATGGATCTTGTCTCACTCATCAAAGGTGGACTTACATCGATTACGTTTTGCAACATTCTTAATCGCCAATGCATGAAGAACAGGGGATGCAGATCCTGGGTGAAGTGGTAACTACATAATCATGGTTTGAAATGTAATATTGATGGCTCGTATATGTGAGAGGATATGAGAGGTAGCAGACTACATAGGGATATCTAGGGATCTGTTTTTGTTGCCTTTAGTTCCTTCTACGGTCCAGGTAGCTCTTTGGGTGCTGAGGTTTGTGCCCTTCATTATGGGATTATGGTTTGCAGAAGGAAATGTTTGCAGGTCACAGAGGTTGAGTCTGACTCTGAGGTGTTAGTAAAGACGCTTCAGGGTAGTCATGGGATTCCATGGTAGCTGGTCTACCTTAACCAGAGATTAAGTCAGAGACTAATCAAGGAAGGACTATTCACCATAGTTGGAGGGAATCAAACTTTGCGGTCGATAGGCTTACCATTTGGGTCTATGGGAGGAGACTCTTATGGTTTTTTATAGCCTTCATTCAATCCCCCTTGAGTGTACCAATGTGGTGCAAGCAGATTCCCTTGGCCTCAATTTCTTTCATCCTCCCTGATGACTTGCTTCCCTTTGTTTTCTTTTCATGCAAATTAAAAAAAATAACTTTCAAGGAGAAAGGGAATTCACATGGATAATTTAGGTATTTATATGCTAATTTTGGTGGTTATATATTATATGTAAAAAAATAACCTCTAGAACCTGTCACTTTTTTGAAAAATCTCCAGTTTCATGGTGTAGTAACAAATATATCTTTGTTGTATTATCCACTACTGAAGCTGAGTACATATCTACAATAAGTTTATGTGCACATAATTTATCCATGAGGAACACCTTATAAAACTATTTATTTTAATTTCACCATTTCCTTATAAGTTCTAATAATATAAGCCCCATAAAAATTTCCAATAATCAAGTACCTCACTCTCAGAAAAATAAATATTGATACAAGACATTACTTTTTTAGATATCATTTTCAAAATAGAGAAATAACTCTTGATTTCATTGGTACTGAACATCATCTTGTTAAAATATTCATAAAGAATTTTAATTTTTAGAGGATGATCTATATCAAACATTAACATGAAATAAAAAAAATTCATTGGTCTTTTATTCTTGAATTTTTTTTCTAGTAGAGAAAAATCACCCTTCTAGTACTACTGTGGATGACATACCATTGGTATCTACCATAGATGATCAATTGTTAGTCATGTTATCATGGATGATCGACTGTTAGCCTTAAAATGATGGATGATTAACCATTCGTCATTTTAATATGGAATTTTGACCATTATTTATAATATCCTAATGATCGACTATTTCGTTTTACTATTGCATGTTATCATGAATTTTTACCATAATATGCTACCGTTCAGATGAAAAGTTGAGATCCTACCATTTGGACATACCATTTCTATTATATGTACTTAAATCTTAGTCATTTTTGTTACTCAGATTATGATTATTTTATTTATATTTTTGAATCCCTAAATTATATATTTTACCTAAAAATAGAGTATGAGAACCCTTTCTCTTGTGTTCCTTTTTTTAAACATTAATCCCTTTTCTCTCAAACTGTAAACTCCCATCTTACACATTAATCCATGAAACTAGTGAACAAATAGTGTGAGTGATGTTTCTTAGTGGATCACTTAATGAGTCTCATCCCACGAAAAAAGAAAGAGGTGAATTAATCCAGTATGTTATATAATATAAGAATCCCCATCTCATGTCCTGAGTTGTCTTGACCGAGAAAGATATTGATTCCATGTGGTTGGTTTCAAGAAATTATATCATATTAAATGTGATCTAATACCAGGGATGGCTAAAATTGTTATTGAGGAACAATCAAACATTCTACACTAGGTTATCTCATGACTTCTAATGTTTTTTAGAGTATGATTTTATGTAGAAAAGGTATGTTAAGATATAATAGAGATTAACATTTCCTCTAAATAGAGGGAAATATTCCTAAATGTTCCTCATAAAGGCATATATGATGAATATAAAGGTTATTTTCCTATTATCCTTGAGAATTTTGTGTTTAAGTATCTCCTCCTAGAGCTTATTATGAATTCCATTATGTAAATGCCTACAGCTATGGAACATGATGGGGAATGAAAGTTGTTGTCCAGCTTTATATAGAATATGTTATGTCCCAAGAAGGGATATTTTACAATAATGATGTATTAGTGTATCTTTTTCTTATTTATTATGAAAATAAGGTATAATATTAAATTATACAGATATTTAATGGAAATGTGTTTGAGTTAAGAAAACATTCCTCTAGGTAAACCTACTTGGACAACCCAATGTTAATCTTAGCTATGTTGAAAGAGAAAGATATTTCCACCTCAAGGTGAAGACAAAGTGACCTATTATAGTGGTTTCCACTTAATTTTGGTAACCTTCAAGAGTATGAGAGTAAAATATAACCCTTGGTTGATGAAATGTGTTGTTTATAATGATAATATTTATAAAACATTTACCCTGTTGTAGAATCTTACTAGACCAAGAGACAAGGTTGACACTGTCTTGGAGCTTGATGATCTTATGGAGTACTCTTTAGATGATGAAGTTGGTGTTGCATAGGAAGAATTTGTAGTCGAGGAAGAAAAATAAGTGGTTGTTTTAGTGGAAGTGGGAAGTGGTCCATATGTGGATATGTGCCAATTTTATCTTATGGACATACTTATTCATCTCTTCATATTATTTACATAGAGTGTTTAATAAGTGATTATGATGAGTCATAAGAGATTGAAGTCTCTAATGGTAATCAGATGGAGTGATCTTCATCAGATACTCCTGAGGATGTGGGGGTTCTTAAAGATGACTCAGAGTATGATGTTGATGGAGGTGATGAGGATGAGTAATTTCATGCATATTAGACTACTAATAGGTCAAGAGGATCTTATAGTGGCTAGTGCAACATAAGATATATTTCAACTTCAGATATCTTGGATTCTAGTGATAGGGTTGATCCAGCTACTTTAGATAGATTTGAGGATAGATTACTAGCTGAGGGGGAGAAATCCCCAAGATCATTTAAAATTGGGTTGGATTATTCTAATTTTAAAAGTGATTTTGATTATTATGGTAGTCTAATGGGGCATGGTAAACTAACCATTTCATTTTACCAGCAAAACACTAAGGGATATTTGTTAGAGGAGATTGATGAATAAGGTCATTTGAAACATTTTCCTTATAATGTTCTTGCTGTATAGATTGGAACTGGGGATGTTGTTATGTCTATTCAGGATAGGACTCCTCCTCCTCCTCCTCCTTCTAGTTTTTTGTAAAAATGATGATAAGAATTTATTTATGGAAATATTTCTATTTGAACTTGGAGGTATTCTTAAGCGCCCTTTATTTATCAAGATCAAGCTCAAAGATGCTCATACCAGGATGATAATCTCTCTGGTCAATGATAATATCCAACCTAGAATGTTTTTAAAGATGGAAAGTCTATATATAAACAAAAATATATTTTTATAATAGATGGATTCCATCCATAGAACAATTATGGACATGACTTCCAACTTTACCAAGAGATAGATATCTCTTTTAGAGAGGTTAAATAATTTATATGTCCCTAAAGATTCATCTTCCCTGGCTCTACATCCTTTACTTTGGATTCAATGGATACTTGTTTGATATTATCCAGAGTTTAATAAAATCTACATGCAGTGATGGATGGTCTATATTCTTCCAATAGGGTAGATCTTCTCCAGGTATAATATCATGTTGAGAACATTTATAAATTAATCAGATAATGCTTGAATTTGGTTATGAGTGATACAAAGACTATCAATAAATATATTAAGTATTATCTCATAAGTATTTACACCAAGAATGATTTTAATTCTTATTTTAACTTATTGAATTAGAATTTGAGTATGCCTCTTATAACCAACACCATCAAAGATTAGGCGACACAACTGAAGACCTAGGAAACTCTGCACATATTTTTCATATAAGAGAAGGTTGATTTCATCAAGGGAATATACTAGGTTGTACATGTGATATCTTTGTTTACAGAATTGATAGAACCCCTTCTATACACCACCAGGACAAAATTCATTCCACCTCCTGCTATCCCTATGACTAATTCCCTTTTTGAACCTATATCCACACCTATGCAGACTATATCTTATGTTGTTATTCCTTTTGAACATACTCTAGTTGAAGTGGTGAGGAAGCTAAATCTTGTGGCATATTCTATACTGTTTCAACCTCTTTCACCTCCAACTCCTCCTACCCGACCAATTGTTGGAAAATGAAAGGATCTAGTACATCCTTTTTCTAGTCAATATGATGATTATTCAACATTATCTTAATGAATTTTTTATAGGTATATTTTATTGTCTTTTAATCTTTTCTGTTGTAATCTTTTGACATTAAAATTTAATGAAAGTCCCCATTTTACTCACTTTTATGTATTTTGTTTGGTTTCCTATTCATCATATCTTTTAAATAATCCCAAAATAGAGAGTAGTAATTATGTGGAAATTCGTATGAGTAATCTTATAACATATCACATTAGTACTTTTCTTGATCTAATATATAACTATGGGCATCACATTTGGATTTGGAATATTATGAAAAAAATTCATCTGTTAAAAGCTTTTCTATTTTTTCATAAATTTCAATATTTTTTGTCCTCAAAAAGGGGGAGGTTATTATCTTAGTCCAAGAACCTCCTTGTTTTAATGATCAAAAATCATGTTTATAATGTTTCAAATGAATTTATATTTTCATGATAGTAATATTCTTACATGAACACTTCTGAAAATTTGCCTATGTCTTGAGCTATCAGTTAATATACCATTAGTTGAAATGTGATACTGATACATGATACCATTAGTTCAGTAAGATACCACTAATTAAAATATGTGAGTATTAGGTTTCACTACCATTGAGTGGATCTACCACCACTTCATTGTAGTGATATTATTATTAGCTTCAACCAACGTTGGGTACCTCTTTCAGATTGATCTGTCATCAGATAAATCTATATCCATTAAATTCTCTAACATAAGATTTCCCATTCAACAGATCTACATTCAAGGAAAACCTACAACTTCCATTATATGGATCCAATCACATGAAAAAATACAATCACATGGTCCAACCATTTAGTGAAGAGCTATAATTAGTGAAGCTAAATACAGAGAGTTATAGTAACATTCTAAAATTAATTTCAAAATTAATTCTCCAATGGATTATTTTTTTCGTTAAATTCTAGACATAATAACACATATTTTAAATTGATTATTATTAAATAAATCCTTCGATGTATTAAAGAAAAAATCAGAATTTTCTGGATTTGTTGTTTTGTAAGAAAATAATAATTTTTATATTATTATCTGGTAATGGATAATTAGGTTGAGAACTATAAATTTATCAGAATATCCCTCATAGGTGCAAAAAAACTAAGGAATATGCATGGTCATGTAATCATAGACACTCATATTCTAGAATGAACAGGGATATTGAGACACGTGTTCTTGGAATAACCCTGGACAAATATATACTGAAATGTAAAGAAGTTTAAAGATCTTTATTACCCATTTTTTCCTACAATTTATGTGATACAAGTTTGATATCCTTTTAAAGACATATTCATGGGATCCTAAATAGCCTGTAACTATTCAGACTGAGTAGAACTCAAATTTATCATCTTTAATCTATCTCACTCTTTCTATCTATTATTTACATTTGAGTTTTTTTATTACCATGTTTATCTGTAAAAAAACACTCTAATGTTCTAAAATGGATAGTTATTGAAACTACATATCTTTAATTATCATTTTAATTTCTACAAACAATTATGAAATAGTATTTGTATAAACTATTTATCTTTTATCCCACTTATAACTGGGGAATAGTTTGTGCTCTTAGAAAACCTTGTGTGGTTCTATTTGAAAAACTTGATCCAAATTGTGGATATATTTATTTATTATAAAATTCTTAAAAGTTGGTGATTTACAACTGGAGGGTATTAAGTATAATATCCTAGAACCTACACACCCAAATCCCATGTAAAAATAATAAACACTACATTTTTAACATTGATACCAATAAAGGTGAACCACTTTTCACAAGTCAAAACTTATAACATCAAAAAATAAATTGTGATCACATACAAAACCATAGACCATTTCAGTTTGATGTTTTAGAGAATTATGACCAATTAATGTCAACTTGGATTCATAAACAACTGGTTCAAAAATATGAACATCATATCCCATTATATCTATCTTTTATTATTTCATATCATGTCATCAAATTCATCCCTATGAAATCCCTTCCAAACATAATTCATCACAATTAATTCTTTATAACCTGTGTAAAAGGAAATATAAGAACGGTGAGATCAAATTCTCAATAAGCATCGACAAAGAAAGTATTAATTGAATGTCATAAATGAGAATAAAAATTGCATAAGGGTATGATGACATAATTAGAGTGTATGATTGAATGATAAAAGAACTCATACACATCAATACCTGAATCATCAAATATCAAAACATAGAAAATTAAAGATTTATCAGGATCAATAATCATCATCCATGTGATATCAATCCTGATCATAAGAAACATTATAAACCCATAATACTAAATTATAACTCATTTTGTTAACTTAGAGAATTATATTCATAACACCTTTTCAAAAACCATTTTAATTGGAATAACCATACTGCCAACTTCCAATATAATAATTACCCAATGCATAGGAGTTTTATCACAGTGTACTCATATTATAAAATATAATGGTATAAACTAATGCTATTTGGGTCACCCCATCATATAAGCTGTAATGGGCTCACCCAATGCTATCTGGGTCACCCCATCATATTTGTTTTAATGAGCGCACCTGACACTATCTGGGAAACCACATTTTATAAGTTATAACAGGAAAATTTAACACTATCTAGGTCAACCCATTAAATATAATGTCCAATAATGACAAATCCTGTACAAAGATCCTATTTATTATCACAAAACACATATAAAACATTATTCCTTTAATAACTTGATTAAACCATGAAAATGAAATGGGTTCCATAACAATATATTGGAAAAAATATTTATCCATACAGATAAAAAATGATTATTGAATAAATACAAAATATACCTAGTGTTGGATAAGTAACAAAGGGGTTTTTTGATGTTGATGAATGGGAATAGCATTAAAATATCAATAAATACATTCTTGAGGAAAATATTCATTTCATTATGAAATTTTTTTTTTAAAACATAAAACATTTTGAAAATTATTTATTTTTAAAATAACCTCAGAAACATATAAAGAAAGATTGAAAACTAAACTAAAACATCTCTTCATTAAACTATCCTTTCATCTATGGAAAAAACTTTTTTAAAACATTCTGGATTTTTTTTATAGAAAAAATGTTTTGGAAGAAATCGAGTTTTCAACTGAAAAGATAAAAACATAATTTTGAACCCTTGAGTAAAAAAAGAGATGAAAAAAATGGGAAAAAAATTTTCTAATGAAACAACTATATGATAATAAAATTCATGAATTTCTTTTAAAATGGATTGTAATATATAATCATTGTATGTATAATAAAAATAAATCCCAAAACCATAATGAGATTATAACAAAAGACTCTTATATGTTTGGTAACTTTGAATCATAATAACCATGAAGTTATAACATTAAAATAAACATATAATATCATGAAAAAATAATATTCATATTATAACATGTCAATTTTTTTGTATATACATATCTTAAAATAAGATAGGAGTATTACATAACATACGTCTCAAAGAAGAAAAATTCCCAAAAAAAACCTTACCAATTATGTAATTTTTAAACCATAAACCCAATTAAATATAGATCATAAAATGGATATGTAATTTACCGTAAATTTATGTATAACAAAAATTTAATACATTCATGGTCATTATATACACTAAACAACAAAAATAATTACTGAATATTAGATATATCTAAGAGAAGTCAAAGTGAAGTGAGAAAACCCTTACCATGAGTCTAACTTGTCATTTGTGTCTTTATCTTACTGGATAATAAACATATATTAATTATTTACATTATTGTTAACCCTTTTAAATTTTATTTTTAATTTAATTTTACTAATTAACATGTTATATACAATTTCATAATCGATTATGTTTACATCAAATGTTTTGACCATATTCGTCTTCTGTGTCTAAAACGACTTAGGTAGGTTTGAAGTGGTCGAGGTGGTCATTATTAAAACATATAAAGAATAATAATAAGGAAATAATTATCATATTTATAATAAATTATACTTTCTAAACCCATCATGAAATATTCTTATGAACAATTAAAAATGTTATGATCATGGAGATGGTAGGTCTTACGTACGCTTGAGTTTGGTCTCTATTTTTCAATGATCATTATGTAAAGAAGGAAAGTAATATTTTATATTTATAGAAATATAAAATATAATAAATATTATATTTTCTTAATTATATATACATATATATATAATTATTTCTATTTTTGGTTGAAAAAGGGATCGCATCGCTTTAAGGGGTGGTAGTCCATAGGTCCACGAACGAAGTTATAATTTTTTCAGTGAGTGAAAAGGTAAAAAAATGAAGTATTATATTTAAAAAATAATAAATGTTTCATTAATTTAATAAATATTTCATTTATATCACATTTATTTATCATATTCACACTTATTACCAAACATCTAATGTGTAAGTGAAAAATGAATCACATCGCTTCCTGAGGCGGTAGTCTTCCGTACACATGAGTGATTTTATCATATCCCTTATAGGATTGAATGTGAAAATTATATATTATATAATGACTCAAAATGTAAAATGTTTTTGTAAAAATCAGTTATTACCTTTAGATCCATCGCGATACCCAGAAGTGAGTGGTGGTAATGTAAAAACAAATGACATCATTTCGTGAGGTCGTAGTATACGATAGACACAAATGATGATTTTTTAACCCATTTGATGGAAGTGTGTATATTTTTACATTATACCATTAACATAATAAAATATCTGTATATGGATGATAAATATGTTATTGTATCATCATGGAATAATAATAATTGAATCGGTGTATAAAAAAATTAAACAAAAAATGCTCATTGATTAACGCTGCCTTTTCTTTGGGTAGCTCCTTTTAGTTTGCAAGAAAAGCATCCCTTGGTTGGATTTCTTCCAATTTATGGATTATATGATGATATTAATTAATTTTAAAATTTATTTTTGAAGTTTTTTATGGTAAAGATTTCTTTATATGTATGTACAATTAAGTGGAGTGTGTTCCCTTTTATAGTTGAGGTGGAGTTCCATTTCTATAAATGCCAATAGTATTCATTGTTGGGAGGTCGATATTAACTCAATTGGATCAAATATTAATAATTAATGGGTTTTAGGTATTATATAATGAATAAAAAACTCCAAAAAACAATAAAACACATGTTTTAAACATTTTTTTCTTTAACTCTTATGTTTTCTATTTTTTTCCATTTTGGTTTTTCATTATCATAACTAGTTTTAAAACCTTAGTAATTTATCCATTAAGAATATATTAAAGATAGAATTGTTAGATAATTTGTAACCAAAGATTCTAATTTTCAAATCCAATTAATAAAAAATAAATCATATCATTATTGAAAATTAAAAGTAACACAAGCACATGTAACACGCAAAAACATCATTTTAACCATAACAACTCCAATAGAGTTTTTAATATTTAGTAGTCAGTATAATAATTATAAAATAATAACTATCCCATGAATAAAATATATTATATATTTATTAAAATTTAAACATTACTTGGAATAATATATTACTTTAAGTAATTTTAAATCATTTAATAAAATAAAATTTATTATAAAATAGAATTAATATAAATTTTAACATTATTCATTTAATTTAAATTAAAAAAAAAATAGATACATTGATGTAATTAGAAAATATTATTTCCAAACCTCAATAACATGATATATTTATTTATGAAATTAATTTAATGATATAATTCACTCAATTAACTTAACTTTTATTATTTTTTGTATCATTTATTTTAGTTAATTATTAACTAAATAATTAATATATTGGCATTTCATAAGTATTTAATGTAATTAATTAAACTATAAAAATTAAAACAGTTTTTCATGATATAGAAATATCATTTATATTTTTAAAATATTATTTATAACCACAGCTTTTTTTCCATATCCCCAATCATTACAGAAATTAAAAGAAAAAAATGATTTATTTTTGTCTTTTTCGTTAGTTATTATATAGGTAACGTTCATGAAGAATTGTCCCAAAAACTCATAAAAATTGATCCTAATACCATAAGGGTATAAATATATCCATCCAAAGGGTGTTGTAAAAAAATTTAGGTCACTTTAATCCCAATGTTTAAAGTGTATTCCCTTAGTAAATTTGTTTTTACCTTAATCGTTGTGATTAATTTTAACTGTTTTTAATAATACTTATAATAGAAAAATAAAGTTATCCTTATCATAAATTATAAATTATCATATTTATAAATATGGGATGAATTTTTTCAAATTAAATCCATATAATTGTAAAATTTTAATTTAATATTAACATTGTAGATGTGGTGAGAGGGTGGGTTTTTAAGAAGAGTGTTTTTTTAGATACAGATGATTCTATATTAACTCTATCACTAATTAAAACAATTTTATGAAAATAAATTAATATTTAATGATATATATTAGACACAATTCAATTAAAACATTCACCATTGTGTACTATTTTAATTAATTAAAATATATAAACATTATTCATTTTTAAAAAGTTTTTAGAAAAAAAATGTTTTTAAACCAAGAATAATGTTATACAAAATACCAATATGATGATGATTAAAAGTAATTAATTAGATTAAATAAAACTAAATGATTCTTAAATTATTTTAAAATATATTAAAAAAAAGTTCGTACTTATAAATTCATTTATATTAATAAAAGAAAATACTTTTTAAAAAATTCGATATTTTCCACTATTCACAGAAAAATAAATATTCTTCAAAACTTCCCAAATTTCCACCTAAAGTTAATTTTGATATTAAAATTAAAAAAAAATATGTTCATTTTATCAAATAAATTTTTTAAAAGTTCCAAAAATTGATTATAATATTTTTCATGAAAAGAAATAAAAATAATTTTTTGAAGAAAACATATCTTTGAATAATAAAATCAATTTACTAAAAATTCATTGATTATTAATTAATAATTTATTAATAATTGATATTGCGTAATAAATTTATATATAAATATAATATAAATTTTTTAATATTATTCATACCCACCAATTTAATGGATAGGTTACAATGGTAGTATATATCATGGGTTATTTAAGTTCGGTGTTGTGTTGTTGAATACAATATCGAACAAAAAAAACAGGGTTCCATGTAATGTAAGATAAATTTAGTGTTTCTTATAATAATAGATGAAATAGTTCTTCATGTAATACAAGATAAAATCATTGTTTTGTGTCCTTTGCGCTATCAAATATAATTTTCTTCTTTTAAAATCTTGGGGTGTTACATCCCACCCCCATTCAATAAATTTTAGCCTCACAATTTGAACTCTATCTCAGTAATTGGAGGATAAATATTTTAAAATACATTTTTTAAACCCACATAATAATAATATTTAATAAAAAAATACTATTTATAATATATAAAAAGAGTTATAAGGATCATCTAGAATAACACATAACTAGGTTTCCAAATAGGACAATATAGGGGGGATGATGAAAAACATAAATAATTATAGAGAGTGATTGAGTCCATTGATCACAAGTAAGTGAATGATAACTGGAAATTTAAGGGCCTAAAAACCAAAAATTCATTGTGATCAGAAATACCATCAGATCCTCGGAATTCAAGGAATCTTGATTCTACATTTTTTCAAGATATTTTTCCAATATTTAAGGAATTCTATTACCAGACTAAGAGAATATGGAAATATAATTACATGATGATTATAATTTCATTCATTAACAAATTTCCACCACAATATAATATTTTTCCCCAATGATGTTTATTTTGGATGAAATTTTCATGCATGAAGTAGAAAAATAAGATTATCAAGACTACATAACTATATAAGATATAGTGAGCTATTTTACATGTATTTAAAAATTAACAACAAACAATATGGTTATAACACGGTATGATAATTCCCAAAATAAATTAACCTTCATATATTAATCTCAAAAATTCAATATTAATACCCAAGTTTTGAAAGAAAAATATTTCTTTAAATTACTATCCCTAAAATTCTACAATCATTTCTGAACTAAGTTCAAAAATGAATGATTGGAATAATTTGATCATATATTCTTACAAGATAAATAAATTGTTATTACTAAAATAAAATACCATATTTTTCTGAAATAAATATAATATTTTGCAGTAAAAATTCATACTAACAAGGATATCCCATTTTTCATTGGTAAGTGAGAAACCCTTATCATTTTTCTGTGATGGGTTCCATCCACACTTCCTTGTTTAATGTAACGGGTTTCCACCCAACATACGGGTTTAATTTTTTTAACATTAAAAATAATTCCTCCCAAAATAAAAATTCATGTTGATCTTAGGTGTTAATAAATTTCAATAATCACTTTAAGATCTCATTGCTTAAAACCTAAATGTGGTGTCTATAACTTTTAACTTTTGATAAACCTTATCCTTATAGACCTATGATGGTATACATAAAACTTCAAATAACCTCACATTATTAAAATTGTAATCTACAGTGTTTTCTAAACCTTACTCTAATATAAACTATAATATCCAAAAACCCAAAATATCATATCTGTTGAAAAAAATTTCAACATTACATTTTGGAATTTGATTCCAAATAAATTAAGTAATTTTCACCAATCAAAACATACAACATCAAAAATAAATATTTGGTCACTTACATACCCATAGATATTTTAGGGTTAGAGTTTTAGATAATTAGAATTAACTCATATCAACTTGGATTTATAAATAATCAGTTCATAAATATGAACATTATCTCCCATTATACTCAGATTTTCATATTTCACATTTTCTCATAAACATCATCCATGTGAAATCCCATTTATTTATTATTCATCCAACCTTATTGTTTAAAACATATGGAAAAGGAAACAGAAGAAGGGTGGAATAATATAAGGCCTCGACCTTAAACATTACATAATCTTGAAATAAGTTAATAATTCACATTGAAAATATTTTCAAGGTTAGATTTTAATAGAATTATTCCATAATTATTACATTACATCTCAAAACTAATAATGTAGATACTTCTACTCAATCCAAATTTTTCACAAAAATTAAACTGCTTAAATAAAACAAGAGTTTTTTTCTTTGTATAAATCTTATTTATTCTTCCTTTCTTTTACTCTTCCATATACCATGTGAAAATAATTTCAAAAACTTGGTATGAGCCTAAAAATCTCTATAAGGTTTATAAAACAATAAAAGAAAACATTAGTCTATCAATACATACAAATCAATGAAATCATATTTTTCAATCTTTATCATACCACACAAAATCATAAGTTTTATGAATAACACTTGGAAATAATAAATCAAAAAGGTAACTTGTGGCATCCATAAAATACTTAATTTTTACCTTTCATAGCTATATATGGAGATAAATTTGAAATACCCATCATAGTCTATTCCTTAAATTGATTAGGAGAAACATTAATGTTTTCCTCTACCACGTTACCAAATGCATTGGAGAGCTATCTCGGGATCACCCGCCCTATGTTTATCACGGAACCACCCATATACATAAATAATGCCCAATAACCATA
Source organism: Viscum album (assembly GCA_963277665.1). Lineage (NCBI taxonomy): Eukaryota > Viridiplantae > Streptophyta > Magnoliopsida > Santalales > Viscaceae > Viscum > Viscum album. The sequence continues at coordinate 36,268 of CAUJRU010000412.1, read as the reverse complement.
ACATATTCATAAAAATTAAAACAAGAATAAAGTAAATATAAAATTTCCACATTGCAATCAAAATATATCATTTCAAGATATTGACAAAATCAATGCTTTATCAAACCATTTTTAAAACCTTTTAAAACAATTAATAAAGATATTCTTTAATCAAAGTGTCACATACCACTCTGAATATTTTGAAAAAAATTTAATTTCCAAACATTCATATCCGTATAAATAAATCATTAGAATCATTTTCAAAATATTTACATTAATGATAAATATTTAGTATAATAAATATTTAAAACATTTAAAACACTATTTTAGTTAAAGAGTTCCTAACCAAATGAGAGATGCTTGAATACAAATAATTTAGGAATAACATTAATCAAAGATTATAATATCATGAGAATAAGGATATTCATGATATAATATGTCAAAGGTTAGTATATAAACCATATAAACGTGAATTGAGGTATAATAATAAATAAGTCTCAATGGAATGTAAATTGAGACAAAGTCCCTTGCAAAGATTATATCCTTAGATTAAAGACAAATCAATCACATAATTATGTGTGACAAATAAGAATACACCCAATATAAGTGGATATAAAGTTTAAAAAAATCATGGGTCATTTACACATATTCATAGCACAAAATAATCAAAAAGTATAAGTTTAACCCAAAGAATTGATATCGGGTTAAGAAGTTATCTTACAAAAACTTGATAGCCTAAAGGCGTCACTTTAAAATTACGAAAATTAGTTGATGAGAGAGAAAATGGTCTCTCATCACATGTTCATAAAATTTATAGCAATAAGGATATATAAGAACATATCCCAACATAAGAAAAATTAAATTAAAATACATGAAATAATAGAAGTCTTTTACTAAAAGTGTACGGTGAAAGGTTCCCTAACTGATTTGGTAACTTATGAAACACACACCCCATGAAGGAAGGATCATACAATGAATATGTAAATACCCATAGATTAGAGTATATTACACAATGAATATAATAACAGGCAGTACATAAACCACACAAAAATAAATAGCAGAAAATATATCATGAATCTCATGAGAATATAAAGTGAGATGAAATCCCCTTACCTCATGTTCTACTTGACTCGTTCATTCTTTAATCTCTTTTAAATCGGGTAACTCCCTTCAATTTGAATCAAAAGGATTTCTTGAAGTGACTTTTGTCTAAGGTAAGGCTTCTATGAGACATATAGGGATGTTGGGAGCTTTTTAGATCATAGGTTGGATGAGCCAAAAATCTTGATAGGTGTGTGTAATGGGATAGAGGTGGTGTCCTTTTATAAGAGGGAGGATGGGCTCTTTTGGAAAGTTCGAAAGTATTATTTTATTATAATTTTTTTTCATTTAAAAAGGGTCCAAAAATTATTTAATTAAGAGATAATGTACATATAATTTGAAATAAAATCATCCAATTAGAATTGGATAGGTTTTGGATATTTAGTAATCCTTATCTTTTTTTATTTAACCATTTGTTAGCTTATTTAAATTTAACCATTTCTTCTTATATTTTCATACTATATGGTTAATATATATAATATAAAATTCCCAGAAACCCAAAATGGATCATTAATGACATTTTCAGCATCATATATTATATTTGGCTGAATAATATATTTTTAGATGTATTTATCATTTAATAAAATATCCATTGATTTAAAAACTCTTTTATATCAATTTCAATACTATTCATATCATGACTTTTTAAAAAATCCATAAAAAACTTTATTTTTTCAAAAAAACTTCATTAATTCAAGTATAAAAAGTCTTCCTAATATATATAATTTGTGGATGGAAGAAAATTTTTCAAAATAAATTTAATTTAATATTTATAATATCATTTATTTGAATCCTTTATTAATGAAGCAATTACTGCATCATAATTGTTTCATAGTTAAATTTGTTTATCTAATGTCTAAAAATTATAAATAAAAACCATGATGTATGAAATCGTTTCATCTTTCAAATAAATATTTTATATTTGTAGAAATCACTTATATAACCCCATATACAATTGTTTTACCAAAAGCTTTATGTTTATGTCATTTTTGTCTTTACTTAAAATTAATTAATATAAAGTGTCATTATCTCTCCCAAGTGGCTCCATGGGGTCCCAAAACCAACCCCAGGATGTCTATGGTCAGACATGTATCATCCAATAGGATTAGAACATATGTTAGGGTAATTGAATATTAATATAAATATTATTTGTTTACCCTTATTTACAATATTTACCCTTTAACCATGGTAAATAATATATATTCTGAAATAAATATTTATAATGTATAAAAACTAAAAGTTACCTATTTACACAATTTGGATCTCCTAATTCTAAATATGGAATCCATTTTTACAAATTCATAACACAAAAGTCGCTGAAATTAATTTAAAATTAATTCTCGTTTTCAAAATAAAAAAGTCTGTTTTTTAGAAATAATAACTATCAAAAGATTTACCTCTATTTATGTCCAATTTAAGAGTGAAATTACTGCTAATGACCAAAATTGGATTAAATGGTAAAAATATAATATAATTACATTTTAAAACAAATTAAAATAACAATCTAACTGTATATATAAATTAGATTAAAATTTTGTTTTGAATTAAAATGCATTATTTTCTATTATTCATTAAAAATGGACATTATTAGAAAAATACCAAAATTTCATTCAAAGTAAATTTTTATGTCCCGATTCTAAAGAAGAATATTATTTTTTCAAATAGAACATATAAAAGTGAAGAAAACTATATTTAAAAGGGGTTCTCTATCAAAAGGTGGTAAATCGGCCTTTTAAAGAATATTAGAGTGTTTATGCTTAAAATTGGATTCATACACATTTTAAGCATCTAATTTTTATTAGATAAATGTAAAAACATTTAACAAACATGTATAGTTATATTGAAGTTAGTTATATTCATTCTGACCAATACAATGGATAGGCATTAACTACCATTTAAAAGAATATTATATTATTATATATTTTTTCAGTATGACACAACATTATGTACTACATGAAATTTCAGAGAAACCAATTGTTGCTTGTCAGGAACGCCATTGAACATAGAATCCCCTTTAAAGTAAAATTAATATAAAATTCACAAATATTAATAAATATGAAAATATAATATTCTTTATTTACCAGGGATGTTAAAAAGAAAATTCCAAATAAGGGTAGACATAATAATTAATATTTGAATGTCATAAATGAGAATAATAAGAGCATAAGGGTATGATAACATAATAAGAGTGAATGAGATAATACTAAAATAAATAACAACAATAAATACATGGATCATCAAATGTGAAATAATAGAAAATGAAAGTGTCATCAGATTAAATAATTATGAGACATGTGATATCAATTTTGATCATAAGAAACATTATAATCCTATAACAAGAAATTAAACCACTTTTCAGTAACTTGGTGCATCATATTCATGACACCTTTTCAAAACACTTTTAATTGGAATAACCATATATTCGACATCAAATATAATAATTACCCTAGGAATTAGAGTGATATATGGGTTCACCCATCATATAATATATAACAGGCTAACCTGGTGCTATATGGGTCACCCTATCATATAATCAGCAACGAGATCACCCGATGCTATTTGGGTCTCCAATCATATTAGTCGTAATGGGCTCACCTGGTGTTAACTGATCTGCCCCATCCTATATGTTATAACTAGATCACCCGATGCTATCTGGGCCACCCCATCATATATAATGTTCATGAACTAAAAAAAATGTTATTATATATTAAACATTGTAATAAAACAAATAAAAACAACCATTATTCATTTCATAACATGATTATCCAATGAAAAAGAAATAGGTTAAATAACAAAATATATTTAAAATAACATTAATCCATATGGAGAAAGAATGAGTGTGATATCAATACCAAATATACTCATTGGAGAATAAATAACAATTAGGGTTTTGACATTATTGAATGGAAATACCATTAAAATATCATTAAATTTTCTTGAGGAAAATATACTTTTCATTCTGAAAATCACTTTTTAAAACATATAATGTTTTTGAAATAATATTATTTTAAAAAATTGGAAACAAATAAAGTAATTTATAAAATTTATTGAAAACATTACTTAATTAAAATATCCTTTTGGATTTTAAAAATCCTTTTTAAAAAATTTTTTGTGAACATTTTTAGAAAACATGATTTTGGAAGAAAAAGTTATTTCAACTGAAAAGATGTTTTTTAAAAAAAACATTCCTTTGAACCCTTGAGTAAATAAATAGGGTAAAATGAATGGAAAAACATGTTTTCACATGACATAACCCTATGATAAGAAAATTCATGAGTTTCTTGAGATATAGATTATGATATCTCATCCATGGTATCATAATTATAAAAAATCCTGATAAAGGATGATATTTTAACAAAAGACTCTTACAACTTTTTAAAATTTAAATCATAATCCCCATAAAATAATTACTTTAAATGAATCCTATAATATCATTAAAATAAGTAACTTCATGATATAACATGTTAATGGATATCTATATACACTTTAAAAATAACATAGGTGTACTACATATCAAACATCTCAATGAAGGGAAACCGATACAAAAACACCTGACCACTTTGGTAAAAAAATCCTTCATTGGTTGGATTTTATACCCAAAGTAAGTATTGTAGGATGGTAGTATGGAATTTGGGAATTTATACTATCTGGTTATTTATGAGACCAATTGATATATGTATAGAAGTGAGAGGAGTAAGTTTCCATTTATAGTTGAGGAGTGGCATTTTTTTAAATACCAAAATTATTAACTATTGGGAGGTAAATATTAAATCAAGTGGATCTAAGATAGATAATTTATTTATTTTAAGGAATATATTGTTGTTAAAAACCTCCAAAACAAACTAAAAACATGTTTTAAACTTTTTTATCAATAACTCCTAAGTTTTTTTATTTTTTTCATTTTTGTTGGTCTTTGTGGTAACTAGTTTTATAACCTATGTAATTTATCCTTTAAGAATAACATAAATTTATTATTATTAGATAATTTTGAACCAATTATTCTTTGGATAAAATCCAATTTATCAAATAAAAATACTCAATGTTCTGAAAATTAATTTTAACACAAGCGTATGACACACACAGAAACATTGTTTTAATCTCAACAAGGTTAAGAGAGTTTTTACTATTTATTGTTCAATATAGTCATTATAAAATAATAATATTTCCATCAATAGAACATATTGGATATTTATTAACATTAAAAAATCACTGGGAGAATATGGAATTTTTATTATTTTTAAATCTTTTCATAAAATATCATTTATAATAAAATATCCTTAATGTCAATTTTTATGTTATTCAATTAATTTGAATTTTAAAAAATAAAAACAATTACAAAATTACATTATATTATTCTAAAACATATGTAACATTATATATTAATTTAAAAAAAATAAGATAATAATTCATTCAATTTACTTAACTTTTAATATTTTTAGAATCATTTATTATAGTTAATTATTAACTTAGTAATTATTGTGTTGGCATTTATTATGTATTTAATGTAATTAATTCTCTTAAAAAAATAATAAAAAATAATAATCATATAAAAAACTCATTTTTATTTTAAATTACTATTCATAAACCAACCTATATTGTAGAGACCCGAAGCTTGACGTACATTGACACTACATTACATTTGCGGAATACTTAGTACATAACAAAAACACACACGCAAGGATCGTAATAGTTTAGTGTCTTTGAAACTCGTAATATAATCTTCTAATCGTGGTGAAAGATCTTCAACATCTCCCATAAAGATCTTCCTTTTTTTAACCTAAAACCTTTATTTATATCCTGTGGAAAGAAAACATAAAAAAGGGTGAGCTCAAATGCTCAGTAAGGGTAAACAAAAGAAATATCAATCACATCATATACATAAGAACATAACTTTTAGAAATCTTAACATGCAAAATAGATCATAATATCATAACATGGGATAAATCATATAAGTGAAATGTAATCCCAATAATAATAACTTAAAACATGAAACTTTGTGGCATACACACATAATCATATAGAATCATTTCTTGTTAGTCAAGACTCATTACCAAGACTATCTTAGTGGACAAAGTCCCTTTCTGAACCGAGTCACCCTCGTTTCAGTCCTGTTTCACTGAACCGGTATAACCTACCGTTCTAGCCATGTCTATCTCATGAGATATAAAATATTTACCCAATGAATTGGAGGGAGATATAGGTCCCACCCATCTCATAATGATACCATTCTTATGTGTGCCACAAAATCATAAATCATACATCATTGCATAACCCATGTAATAAAAATGGGATTTTTAAACAACATGACATCATAAAACAATTCATATAAGATAAAGGAATTCATTAAAATATTTCCATCACAACATAATAAAATCCATGTAATAATAGGGATAGAAACAGAACCCTATATTATCTTAGATGGAAAAGAATTTTGATAGAACACTTGAACTCCATTCTTGAGGAAAATATCATTTCTACGTCAAAAACATTTTTCCTTTCTTAAAATGTCATACAATTTTAAACTAAAATAAGTTGATTAAAAATAATCTTGAAAACATGTAAAGTAATATTGTTGGAAATAATGTTTTTAATAATCCATTCATGCCGTATAAGTTAAAAGAAACATTCTTCGTACTTTTGTCGAAAAAGTCAAAAAAGTACCTCGTACAAAAAACGACAAAAGATTCCTTTCATATCTTTTTCTAAAAACTCAACTAAGGGTAAAATTGGATTTTAAAAATTGTTGGTGGATGGAAATAATATTACATATTGAGGAAACATGGATGTGGATGATAAAATACACCCCAGTAAATACCAAAGTATAAACAATCTCGGATAAAAATGAGATTGTGATATTTCCCTTACCTTAGGTCCGATTTGCTTCGTAAGTGTCTGAAACTCCTGTATAATGATTTATATAATGTCATTGACTTATTACAGAATCATATTAATTGTTATTATATCATATATGGTTCACTTATGAATTTATATTACCCATTCTTTTGTAAATTCATGTTAAAGTAGTGTTTTGGGTTAAATCGTCTCATTTTTCGTTCGTGTTTTAACTTGTAATTATTCATATGATTACTTAAATCATTATTACATAATTATAGAATATAAAACATGATTTATATATAATATATATTCAGAATATACATATATATAATGGATCGATAAATTGAAAGAAATACACTGTTCATGGAGACGGTAGGCCGTACGTACGCATGAACGCCGTTTTCTTTTCGTTATTGAATTGAGTGGAATTAAGTAGATGACATACATATATATACACATAAATCCAGTAGCTTTATAATGTCATATATTTCATTATTATTGCTTATATATACTTTATATTCATTCTTAAATGGTTAACATGGAGAATGAATCTCATCGCGTCGTGGAGACGGTAGTCCGTACGTACGCACAAGCGATGATATCATTTCCATAATTATTGAATTGAATTTGAGTGGATGATACAATATATCAGAGTAAATATAATGTTCTAATAACTATGTATAGTTATTCTTTACACCATTATACCCATCCATGTAAGGTGGTGGTGGAAAATAGATTACACCACTGCGTGGAGACGGTATTCCGTACGTACGCACGCGTGGTGATTTCTTTTTCCATAGGATGGATAGATGGTGAAATAGGGTTGTTTCATACTTATAATAACATATCTGTATATTAGTGATACTGATGTTATTACTTCATAATAAAACAACCTAATAAGAAGAAGTGGAAGAAGAAATAAAGATGAAAGAATCGGTAATGGACATTACCTCTTCTTTGAAGTGATTCTTTGAGACCTCCTTTTAGGGCACTAAAATGGGTATTTGAAGAAGACCAGAACCTCTAGGATATTTCTAGGGAAGTGGAGAAGAGAATTTGGCAGGGGTTGGATGAGCTTGAAGGCTCAAAGTTGTGTGAGGAAGAGAGGGAGGAGGTGCCCTTTTATAAGGGAGGAGAGGGGCACCTTTGGAATAACTAAAAATATTTTTTTATTATAAAGTCAAGTTCGGTTTTAAATAGCTCCAAATTGATTTATTTATAGGATAAGGTAGGTATGGGTCGAAATCATCTCATCCAATAGAATTTATACAAGTTTGGGTTCCTATTTTAACCTTATAATTTAGATTTAACATTAAGTTAAATAATTTTACTTTTACCGTGTCTTCTTGTGTTCTTACACTATAAGGTTAATAAACGTACTATAAGAAGCCAAACGAATCCCAAATTGTTTATTATTAATATATATAACCTTATATAAGTCATTTGGCCTAACCTTAGATTTTTAGGAATAAAATAACAATTAATATATAATATTTGTTTTAAAAACTATTTTATGTCAATTTTGACACTATTTAGTAATTGATTTTTGTAAAAATCATAACAGATTGATAAGTTCAAACAAAGTTAATTAAATTAATACTAACATGTCATATTAACCTATAAAATAAGTGGAATTCATAAAAAGTCTTAAATTACATTTATTTTTTTATTTATAACATCAATTATGTCAATATTTCATTAATAAGATAATTACTGCATCATCTTTGTGTCATAAATAAATTAAATTATTTGATGTCTAAAAATTACAAATAAAATACCATTATGTAGGAAAGTTTTTTATATTTCTAATTAATATTTAAAATCGAATTTATCTTATGTATAACCCTATATTAAAAATGTTTTAGTAAATAAACATTGATTTTAACTCTTTTAACTCTTCTTTGAATTAAATTATAATAAATGTCCTAATCTAATTCAAGTGGTCCTAAATGGTCATATTTTATTCCTAAGTTTTTTTTTGGTCGAATTAAACTTGTCCAATAGAATTAGGACATGTGTTAGGGTAATAATAATATCATTTCTACCTTTAATTACCCTATTTACTTTTAACCGTGGTAAAAAATAGTAAAAAGTTACTATTCACCAAAAAAATTATTTTCATCTCATTGAACCACATTTTACTTACTGAAATCAACCGTGTCTCTAGAATTTTTGAAATTCCACTCACAGAAGCAGTAAAATTAATATTTATGAAAAATTCAGTTTTTTAACTACCACTTAGTGGTTTCACTATTCATCAAAAATTGAAAGTTTTCTGAAAAATGCCAAAAATTAGGCCTAAGCTATATTTGATATTATGAACTCAAAAATGATTTCTATTTTACCAAATTCAAAACATATCAGTTGCATTAATTAATTTAAAAATTAATTCCCGTCGTCAAAACAAAAGGCGTGTTTTTAAGAGATAATAACTATCAAAAGATTGACACTTGTTTATAACTGGTTTAAATGTGAAATTACATCCATTGACCAACATTGTATTAAATTGTAAAAATATATTCTAAATATAATATAAAACCACTGAAATTAATAATTTATCACTATTAATTATTTCGATTGAAAAAGTTGTTTTTAATAAAAATTTAGTAATTTTCACTATTCATCAAAATATGAAAGTTATCCGAAAATTACCAAAATTTCACCCTAAGCTAATTTCGATATTACGAATCCAAAAATGAATTCCATTTTGAAAAATAAAATTACAAAATTTCAAAAAGCGGTTATTACTATTCATAACGGCTAGTGTTAATAATATTTTAATAGCATATTGTTGTTTAGTGAAACTCGTTATTGCGTACTACACACGCTATCGAGGAAGGTCGTGATTGCGTGTAATGCAAGGAAAATCAGGGATGCGTGTTGTGCAAGCTCCTTTTGGTGTAGCGGACAACACAAGACATTAGTGAAATTAAAAAGAATATTTTTCATAAAATCTCGGGGTGTTACATTCTACCCCCCTTAAAATGAATTTCGCCCTCGAAATTCTTTGGGGTTATAAATGGTTTACTATAGAAACCCACATCGTAAAAAGGAATACCAAAACCAATCTTTAAAAACGAAAGTATGAAACGTAAGGGTTACCCAAATAAACTATTCACTGGGTTTCCACATAGGTGAAAATATGGATATGGAAGAAAAATCTAACCATCATGCTCTGATGGAGAGTGGTAGAGAACATGGCTATGGAAAAGACAACAATCACAAATCCATAAATTTGTGACGATCTAAGGTACCATCCGATTAATCAGATACAAGAGCACTAGGACAACATTTTTGGTTTTCAAGATCGTTTCCCTAAAGTTGACGAATTTGAATTAGAATAAATACTTATTTATTTTGGTACAATCTCACTGTTGTTCGTGCCTTGAACAATTTCCACTTCATCTCTTAAATAAATGAAGTTGAATTTGTTATTCGTGAAGTGTTAGCAGATCAGGTGATAGAATGACGGGTCATTCCATCTGTCTCAAACAAAAGGTTAGCATAAGTCATTCTATAGTGAGATTAATCATATATGGTTCCTAAAATGGACTTATACTTCATATATCATACTGCTTAATATAATAAAACCAGTTTCTACTAAACAGGGACTTCCTGTAGGCCAGTGGTAGCCGATAAAGGCCGGTCGCACTTCGATTGTGGGTTCGATTCCCACAGCCTTGTCCGACACGATGGGCTGTCACCTGTCCTGTAGGTTTTCCTTTTTCTAAAACCACATTACTATAACATCCCATCAATAATATCAAAAAAAAGTTATATCCAAAATCCATTCCAATCTTTAGGCTTATCTAAAATACTTCGGTCCACTCGCATAGCATAGTGAAAATGATTACCAGAGATTTAATACCATCGTTGATCCCCATATATCATAAGATATGTTTTTTTGGTCACATTCCAAACATTCAAAGTCCTTAATCATGTATTCTCTTGAATACCCATTGAACCTTATTGAAAACATGAGTGTTGTTAAAAGTTAACTCTTTCCACATACCAAAATCCTCAAAATTCTATATAATCAAACCATGATATCACTTAGTCCTTATATCAATCATGAGCTCATGAATACTGTTAAATATCTCAATCACATTGAATAACACATTAGTCCAACACATAAATATTCCAATACATTATGATACAACATTATTTTGGAATCCCATTACATAAACACTTAATCATTCCACCACATCGTTGTCATATTCAACATCGCTAATAGTGATCGCATGTGACTTCCCTTTGTCCTTTTCCTTAAGTGGTTGCTCATGTTGATCATCACTAACCCTTGGATTAGGGAATTTATTAGCATAATGCCCCATTTCCTTTCACTTGAAGCATTGAAGTGATGGTGGTGCTTTCTCTGCAGTGTTTGCTTTATTCACATCATTAGAAACCCTTTTTCCCTTACTTCGACACTCAGCTGCTCGATGACCTTCTTTTCCACACTTAAAACATTTTCTAGTCCCTTTAAGACAATCTCCACCATGCTTCTTTCCACACTTTGAGCATAAGGAAACATTCATCTTCTTTTCACCATTATTCTTAGATTTCTCCTTGAACTCCATCATTTGTTTCTTTTCAAAACCATGAGATGGATATGTAACACCAACTTCCATTTCTACCTTCATAGAACAACACACAATTTCTTCACAGCTACTGAATTCTCTTATAGCTAATGCCCTTCGAAGACTTGGTTTTAAGCCACTAAAAAATCGATCAACTTTACTTTCAGGTTGGATGATAATGCCAGATGCATACCTTGCAAGTCTTGTAAAATTTTCTTCGTATATACCAACAGATTCATCATGCTTCTACTTCAGCTCAAGAAACTCCTTTTCCATCTTTGTTCGAAGAATACGAGGGAAGTACTTACTGAAAAACATGTTCTTGAACTCGTCCCATTCCATGGACTCAATTTCATCTCTTGGCCTCGTATTCTTGATAAGATTCCACCTTTGATCAGCATCACCTTCCAAACGACACACTGCTAAGATGACTTTATCATCTTTAGAACATTGAAGAACTGAAAATATCTTTTCGTTGGTACTGATCCATTGTTCAGCAACAAGTGTATCGGAAGTCCCACTGAAAGAAGGTGGACGTTGCCTCGTGAAGGACCCAATAGAATATTGTTCCCTTCTCTGCTCATTTGGAATTCCAGAATGATTCATATCTTGTGTAAGTATAGCAATAAGATTTTTCACTCCATCTCCCATAACATTTGTTTGTTCAGGAGGACAATCATTGCATTGTCCATTGCATTGATCAACACGGTTCCTTCGGTTTCCAGCCATCATCTAAAACCAAAAAAGAATAGTGTGAGATGCAAAAATCATGCAAGGGAAAACAACATAATAAAAGAGGGAGTATCCTTAATATATAACATCTTAGGTTGAATTCTAATATCTTTAGCGCAATTCTAGGACTATAACCTATACGTATACTTAACCTTAGAGACATCCCTAGTAAAACCTTAGAAATATCTCTAGGGATCTCACTAACGTTTTCGCATCCTAGTTTCCAAAGGTTGACTAAACCTTTCCTCTGATACCAACTGTAGATACCCGAAGATTGACGTACATTGACATTACATTACATTTGCAGAATACTTAGTACATAACAAAAACACACACGCAAGGATCATAATAGTTTAGTGTCCTTGGAAACTCAGAATATAATCTTCTGATCATGGTGAAAGATCTTCAACTTCTCCCATAAAGATCTTCCTTTTTTTACCTAAAACATTTCTTTATATCCTGGGGAAAGAAAACATACAAAAGGGTGAGCTCAAATGCTCAGTAAGGGTAAACAAAAGAAATATCAATCACATCATATACATAAGAACATAACTTTTTAAAATCTTAACCTGCAAAAGAGATCATAATATCATAACATGGGATAAATCATAGAAGTGAAATGTAATCCCAATAAACATAACTTAAAATATGAAACTTTTTGGCATACACACATAATCATATAGAATCATTTCTTGTTAGTCAAGACTCATTGCCAAGACTATCTTAGTGGACAAAGTCCCTTTCTGAACCGAGTCACCCTCATTTCAGTCCTGTTTCACTGAACTGGTATAACCTACCGTTCCAGCCATGACTATCTCCTGAGATAAAAAATATTTACCCGATGCATTGGAGGGAGATATAGGTCCCACCCATCTCATAATTATACCATTCTTATGTGTGCCACAAAATCATAAACCATACATCATTGTATAATCCATGTAATAAAAATGGGAATCTTAAACATCATGACATCATAAAACAATTCATATATGATAAAGGAATTCATAAAAATAATTCCATAACAACATAATAAAATCAATGTAATAATAGGGATATAAATATAACCCTTTATTATCTTAGATGGAAAATAATTTTGATAAAACACTTGAACTCCATTCTTGAGGAAAATATCCTTTCTGCTTCAAAAACACTTTTCCTTTCTTAACATGTCGTACAATTATAAATTAAAAGAAGTTGATTAAAAATAAACTTGAAAAATTATAAAGGAAGCTTCTTGTAAATAATGTTTTAAAAATCCATTCATGTTGTATAAGTTAAAAAAACATTCTTCGTACTTTTGTCAAAAAAGTCAAAAAAGTACCTCGTACAAAAAACGACAAAAGATTCCTTTCATATCTTTTACTAAAAACTCACCTAAGGGTAAAATTTGATTTGAACAATTGTAGGTGGATGGAAATAATATTACATATTGAGGAAACATGGATGTGGATGATAAAATACACCCCAGTAAATACCAAAGTACAAACAATCTCGGATAAAAATGAGATTGTGATATTTCTCTTACCTTAGGTCTGATTTGCTTCCTAAGTGTCCGAACCTCCTGTATAATGATTTAAATAATGTCATTGACTTATTACAGAATCATATTCATTGTTATTATATCATATATGGTTCACTTATGACTTTATATTACCCGTTCTTTTGTAAATTCATGTTAAAGTAGTGTTTTGGTTAAAATCGTCTCATTTGTCGTTCGTGTTTTAACTTGTAATTATTCATATGATTAATTAGATCATTATTACTTAATTATAGAATATAAAACATGATTTATATATAATATATATTCATAATATACATATATATAATGGATCGATAAATGGAATGAAATACACCGTTCATGGAGACGGTAGGCCGTACATACGCATGAACGCTGTTTTCTTTTCATTATTGAATTGAGTGGAATTAAGTAGATGACATACATATATATACACATAAATCCATTAGCTTTATAATGTCATATATTTCATTATTATTTCTTATATATACTTTATAATCATTATTAAATGGTTGACATGGAGAATGAATCTCATCGCGTCGTGGAGACGGTAGTCCGTACGTACGCACGAGCGATGATATCATTTCCATAATTATTGAATTGAATTGTAGTGGGTTATACAATATATCAGAGTCAATATGATGTTCTAATAACTATGTATAGTTATTCTTTACACCATTATACCCATCCATGTAAGGTAGTGGTGGAAAATAGATTATACCATAGCGTGGAGACGGTATTCCGTACGTACGCACGCGCAGTGATTTCTTTTTCCAGAGGATGGATAGATGGTGAAATAGGGTTTTTAATAATTATAAAAACATATCATTATATGAGTGATACTGATGTTATTACTTCATAATGAAACATCCTAAGAAGAAGAAGTGGAAGAATAAATAAAGATGAAATAATCGGTAACAGACATTACCTCTTCTTTGAAGTCCTTCTTTGAAACCTCCTTTTAGGGCACTAAAATGGGTATTTGAAGAAGCCCAAAACCTCTAGGATGTTTCTAGGGAAGTGGAGAAGAGAATTTGGCAGGGTTGTTCCGATCTTGAAGGCTCAAAGTTGTGTGAGGAAGAGAGGGAGGAGGTGCCCTTTTATAAGGGAGGAGAGGGGCAACTTTGGAATAACTAAAAATATTATTTTATTATAAAGTCAAGTTCGGTTTTAAATAGCTCCAAATTGATTTATTTCGATTATAAGGTAGGTATGGGTCGAAATCCTCTCATCCAATAGAATTTAGACAAGTTTAGGTTCCTATTTTAACCTTATCATTTAGATTTATCATTAAGTTAAATAATTTTACTTTTACTGTGTCTTCTTGTGTTCTTACAGTATAAGGTTAATAAACGTACTATAAGAAGCCAAACGAACCCCAAATTGTTTATTATTAATATATATAACCTTATATAAGTCATTTGGCCGAACCTTATATTTTTAGGAATAAAATAACAATTAATAATATAATATTTGTTTTAAATCTATTTTATGTCAATTTTGACACTCTTTAGTAATTGATTTTTGTGAAACTTATAACAGAATGATAAGTTCAAAAAACGTTAATTAAATTAATACTAAAATGTCATATTAACCTATAAAATTATTGGAATTCATAAAAAGTCTTAAATTACATTCATTTTGGTATTTATAACATCAATTATGTCAATATTTCAGTAATAAGATAATTACTGCATCATCATTGTGTCTTAAATAAATTACATTATTTGATGTCTAAAAATTACAAATAAAATACCATTATGTAGAAAATATTTGTAGATTTATAATGAATATTTAAAATCAAATTTATATTATGTATAACCCTATATTAAAAATGTTTTATTAAATAAACTTTGATTTTAACTCTTTTAACTCTTCTTTGAATTAAATAATAATAAATGTCCTAATCTAATTCAAGTGGGCCTAAATGGTCATATTTTATTCCTAAGTTTGTTTTTGGTCGAATTACACTTGTCCAATATAATTAGGACATGTGTTAGGGTAATAATAATATCATTCTACCTTTAATTACCCTATTTACTTTTAACCGTGGTAAAAAATAGTAAAAAGTTACTATTCACCCAAAAAAATATTTTCATCTCATTGAACCACATTTTACTTACTGACATCAACCGTGTCTCTTGGAATTTTGAAATTCCACTCACAGAAGCGGTAAAATTAAGTTTTATGAAAAATTCAGTTTTTTAACTACCACTTAGTGGTTTCACTATTCATCAAAAATTGAAAGTTTTCAGAAAAATGCCAAAAATTAGGCATAAGATATATTTGATATTATGAACTGAAAAATGATTTCTATTTTACCAAATTCAAAACATATCAGTTGCATTATTTAATTTAAAAATTAATTCCCGTCGTCAAAACAAAAGGCGTGTTTTTAAGAGATAATAACTATCAAAAGATTGACACTTGTTTATAACTAGTTTAAATGTGAAATTACATCCAATGACCAACATTGTATTAAATTGTAAAAATATATTCTAAATATACATTAAAACCACTCAAATTAATAATTTATCACTATTAATTATTTCGATTGAAAAAGTTGTTTTTAATTAAAATTTAGTAATTTTCACTATTCATCAAAATATGAAAGTTATCCGAAAATCACCAAAATTTCACCCTAAGATAATTTCGATGTTACAAATCCAAAAATGAATTCCATTTTGAAAAAAAAATTACAAAATTTCAAAAAGTGGTTATTACTATTCATAATGGCTAGTTTTAATAATATTTTAATAGCATATTGTTGTTTAGTGAAACTCGTTATTGCGTACTACACACGCTATCAAGGAAGGTCGCGATTGCGTGTAATGAAAGGCAAATCAAGGATGCGTGTTGTGCAAGATCCTTTTGGTGTAGCGTACAACACAAGACATTAGTGAAATTAAAAAGAATATTTTTCATAAAATCTCGGGGTGTTACATATATTGGTTTTTTTCATATCCCAACGCCTTATATAAATAAAAATTAAGAATTGTTCATTTTTCTATTTTTCTTTACCTAACTTATTATATAGTTCATATTCCTAGAAATGTGTCATAAAAACACTTAATAAATAGATAATAATTTTATAAGGTTTTAAATATTTCCATTAAATGCATTTTGGATAAATTGGTAGGTCATTTTAACCTATAATTTTAAATTTCAATCCTTTAGTAAACTTGTTTTTACCATATTCATTATGATTAATTTTAACTATTTTCAATAATAATTATAGTCAAAAATAAAGTTAGTATTATTATATATTATAAATTATTCTTATTAAAAATACTGCATCCATTTTTACAAATTCAATTCACAGAACTGGAAAATTATAATTAAATATTAATCTTGCAGATGCGGTGAGACAACGAGTTTTTAAAAACAGTATTTTTTTAGAAAAAGATGATTCTATATTAACTATTTGATTAATAATAATTATTTTATGAAACTAAATTAATATTTAATTATATATATTCTATATTTTAATTTAAAACATTCCTCATTATGGGTTTTTTTATTTAATTTAAATGAATAAACATTATGCATTTTGAAACAGTTTTCAAGAAAAAACTATTTTTTAAAAGAAAAACTAACTTATACTAAAAAAGATTATAAAGATGATTAAAATTAATTAATTGGATTAAATATAATATTATAATTATTATTTCAATTTAAAATATATTCAAAAAATATTGGTACTTTTGGTTAAATTAATTTATTGAAAAGAAAATCCTTTTTTATAAATCGTTATTTTTCACTATTCATTGAAAAGTCAATATTTTCAGAAAAGTCCCAAAATTTCATCAAAAGTAATTTTAGATATTGTGATTCCGAAAATAAAATTAATTTTGTCAAATTTATTTTCTAAGAGTTCAAAAATATTATTATAATATATTTTCAATGAAAATAAAAGAAAAACATTTTTTGAAGAAAACTTGTGTTTGAAGAATAAAATCACTTTACTAAAACTAAATTGATTATTTTATAAACATTTATTAATAATTTATACTAATTAATACATTAATATATATATATATATATTATAAATTATTTAATAATATTCATATCCATCAATTTAACAGTGTGGTTATAAGGGTATTATATATCATTGGTCGTTTATGTTTGACATTGCGTGCTGAATATGCTATCAAACATAAAAGTATTAGGGCTTCATATAATGAAAGATAAACTCATTGTTATTCTTAATTAAATGTGTACATAGTGTTTCTTATAACAAAAGATAAACTCGTTTTTGTGTGTCCTTTACACTATCAAATATAATTTTCTTCTTTTAAGATCTTAAGGTGTTACAAAAAGTCTCGACTTGAAGTTGAACACCTTGTTTAAAATTCCACTATGATTTATTTGGTGTGATTTTTTTTCAATTTATTATTTACTTTTTTTACTAAAGAAATATTTTCATTGGTAGTTAACATATATTTTTTTATATACAGTTTTTGTTACCACCATATTAGTTTCAAAAGTTAAAATATTTTCAAAAATATTTTTATTGAGTTGTGATCGAGATTTTGAGAATCTTTTCCAAAGATAAAATTATATATATTGTTTTTATTAAATGGTGTTTTTATTAACTTAGGGGATATATATATTTTAATTTTTTTTAAACATAAATTTAATATGAAACTCAATTCACCCCTCTTGAGTTATTCACTAGTACCAACATAATGTATGAATGATTATCCATTAATTCATATAAATTATCAATACATTTAATTGAAAACATTTTTAAATAGTGATAAAAATACTTTTTAGATAAAAATTCATAACATGTAGACAAATACGTTCCTTTTAAAAAATAGTTATTTTAATCATTAATTTATTTTCTTAAAAAAACTAATGATTATTTGTTAGGAATTAATCAATATACTTAAATTTAAAAAAATTATATATATATATCATAATGTGGTTAATCATATTCATAATTTTTAATCCAATGGTAGAGTTATAAAGGTATTTTCTATCACTAGTTCATTTAGACTCATAGTTTCATGTAAACCATGTTATTAAATACTTCAATTTTAATTCAAATAAAATACTTTTACAATATTATGTTATTATATTCCATCATTTTTTAAGTGAATTTCAACCTTGAAATTTTTTTCAATATCATACAAAAAATTTATATATTTATACTTTATCACATCCTCAGTTGTATCTTCCTTACATTTTAGATTCCTTTGAATAATTATAAGCTATTGAAATGTCTTATTCCGTATAAATTTATATCTATGATCCAAATTTTCTATTGGTTATTCCTCGTAGGAAAGAGCATGGTACAATAATAAAACCTTTAAGTAATGAAAATATGATTGATCTGGTATATACTTTCTTTAGAAGAGATATGTGGAACACATCATAAACTTGAGAGGGGTTTTGTGGAATCACTAAGTAATAAGGAATAGTCACTACTCGGTCAAGAATACTAAAGGGAATAATATATCTATGGATTATATTTACTTATTTTTTAATATCATTACCATCTTCCAGGGATGAATTCCTAGGAATACATTCTCATAAATATAAAATTTCAGATCTCACTATTACTTTTCAGTAAAAGTTGTCTATTGAATCTATGATTCCATGATGGGATGTTGAATTTTTATGAATTTATATATCATTTCGTTAGCCATTTTATTTCACAGTAACTTTATTTCACTAAATTTATCCTATAAAATTGGATTTATACACTTTCTCTATAGATAGATTCCTAAAGATCAATCTGAATGCTCTATTGAATGTTATTGTTAAAAGAGAATTTGACAATAGGAATATTTTGATCTCAACCACCTTTGAAATCCACAGAAAATATATCACCATGTCCTCTAGGGTTTTAATGGTTCTCCCAGACCAACCATCTATCTGAGAATGATAGGTAGTATTGAAACCTAACTCTCTATCCATATATTGTTGAATAATTGTATAAAATATCGTGTTAAACCTCATATCATGATCATATATAACATAATTTAGTACTCCATGAAACATTACTACTTCTATGATATATATCTTGAAATTTTTATCAATTGATAAATCTTATCTAATCTTAATAAATTGTGATGAATTTATAATTTTCTCAAATATAATTTAAATGAAATTATGTTTTTTATATTTTTGGGGGATTCCGATGAGAAAATCTATGGTTATATTTTCCCCTTCCCATTACGGTATGTGTAATGGTTTCAAAATACCCATAAAACTATATGTTTTATCTGTAACTTAATGATATGCCAAGAAAAAAGATACATGATTCGAATATCTCTCTTCATTTCTTCCCACTAGAAATACTTTTTGGATCTATTTACATCTTCATACTCTAGGAATGAATAGAGAATGATGATCTATGAGCCAATTCCAATAATACCTACTTCAAGTCTTGTATTGTTAGGAAACATTCATGGTTTTTTAACCTTATCAATCTATCACAATTAGGGTTCAAATTATAAACATCACTCACCTTCTTTGGTAGATCTATATATTCCTTATGTGCCACTTTAATATTTACATGGAAATATATTGGAACCCTCATTTGATCAAGATATGATTTCTTTACTACCATCAAGAATTAATGTTCTATCCTTTTAAGATCCATAAGTATTGGATAATTTAGGATCCTCATACTAGAAAATATAGCATGATACTTTCAACTTAGAGAATCAACCTGCTTTTTTCATTCCCATGGTGATAATGTATTGAGAAGTCATAATATTTAATCAACACCAACCATTATCTATGACAAATATTCAACTCATTAATGGTGATTATATACATTAAAATTTTATGATTAGTAAATATGTCACACATTTCTTAATAAAGATAATGTATCTAAAACATTAATGAAAATATTACCATTACTAACCCTAGGTCATGAGTCAGGTATTTTTTCTAATGAAACGTTATTTTTTATGAGGCAAAAGATATCACCATTTTTTTAATCATAAGAATACATATTATCCTAATATTTTTTTCATCAATATAAATCAAAAACACCTTTTCCACTATAGGGTATTGTGATAATTGGTTCAAAAACTAACATTTTCTTTAGTTCCTTGAAATTTTATTCGTATTCATTAGTCTGAATGAACTTGAATCCATTCAGATTAAGCTTGATAAGTGGATAAAATAGTTGTTTTAAATTTTTTAGAAAACATTGATAATGTAACATCCCAGCCTTAATCAGATACGAATCATTTTTAATTTATTACAGTCTAATTAATTAAGAACCATGGGGCGCGTTCCTATGCACCTTGCTGCTGGTCCTAGATAGATTTTTTAATTAATTTAAATAATTGTAGACATTTAATGAAAAATGTCATGTCGGGATTTGGCACGGTGTTCAGGTTTTAAATAATTAATTAAGGATTGGAAAATAGTATTAAGATATTTAAAGAATATTTAAAAGAAAGTAAGAAAGGATAAAGAGAAATTTTGAAATAAAATAAAAAGGAGGATACGGGAAAATTGAAAATAATTAAAATGGGGAGATTCCTGTTTTTAATTATTTTTATTATTTTCTTTTACATTCTTTTGTTTTATTTTATCTTTTTTTTATTTCCTTTTTTCCTTATCTTTTATTTTTCTCTTATTTTTCTTTTGTTTTCAATTTCTTATTTTTCTTTCTTTTCTTTTTCCCTCTCCTCTCTCCCTCTCCCACTCATCATGTCGTACCCCTAAATATTGTCACACAACCCATCAGCCCCTTCGGAAGGTCGTTGCTCCTCCGTCCGACGTCTGATTCCTTTTCCATCAGATGTGCAGTAAAACTTTGGGAATGGTTAACGTTTCTCAAGTGGAATCGTTCGATTTTGTTGAGTATTATATGCGCAGTTCGTCACGGAATATTATTACCCTACTTTGGATTTTCTCAATAATCCTATGTTTTCATCTGTTTTATGTCAAAATGAAGTCTTCCACAGATCTTAAAGTCATCTAGGACTACAAGGTAGGGTTCCTAGTCACTTTCCCTCCGTTGCTTTGCAATTTATAAAAACGCACTGTTGTGCCGTTAGTCGGTGCCTACCGGCTTTGTGAAATTTTACCCATTTTAATTATTTTAATGGTTCTGTTTAATTTTTGTAGCCTTAATCATCTTAAATTTGTTTTTTAATGTTTACAATAGGATCGGACGCCCCTTTGGGTGTGTCTTTATAGTCGGCATATTTTTCCGTTAGCCAGGTTATTAATTTAATTAGTTGTGGGTATTACGCATCCCCTTTTTATTGTGTTTAAAAAAAATAAATAGTTGTTTGAATTATTACAACAAAGTTGGACACCCCTTTGGGTATGCCGACATGATCGGTGTATTCTATAATTAGCTGAGTTTAATGTTTGATTAATTGCATGTGTTGCGAAGCAACTTTTTTTTATAATTAAATTAAACAAATTGTTGCTTGAACATGGCCTTCAATTATTGGATATTTGGAACCTGTTTTACTGAACTATTAATTATTTAAATATTCATTTTTCACTGAGGTATATATGATATGTATATTTTCTTGCAAGTTGTTGTGTTGTACTGTTAAATTTATGCCTTGTGATGGACGGGTGTATCTGGTTAGTTTTCAAGCTACGACATTATATACTGATTATGTCATATCTGCTGTAGTGAAAATTTTAATTAAACATAGGGTGGGGAAAGGAGGTGGGTCCGACATTAATGGATACGCTTAGATCCTCCGTTCCTGACGGGTTACCTCTATGTGTCGGGGGATGTCTCATTGGCTTTGTCGGACTGAGACATCCCCGAACATTCTAATACTTTTGAGTGATACAGGTTCCAAAAGGGTCCATCAATACAGATCTGTTGGCAATGTATCTAAGCTAGACTCAGATGACACTCAACCCCTTTTTGCAATATCGGGACAAACTCAGAGTAAACCCATGCCTCGGGAGATACTTGGTCTTTCGAAATATTTCCTTGTATAGGCTCGGTGGCATTGAATAAATTGACGGATGTTCCGTAGTGATACCTTCAGGATGGGCTCAGACTCCAACTCTCTACTTGAACCTTAAATAACGATGCACTTAAGGTTTATGTTATTACTAATTGATTCTATTGAGAATTGAGATATTTCCCCCGATATGTGGAAGTGTGACTGGTTGACACTGGACTTGAACTCCATGTTAAAGCACAATCTTGGGGTATAATTTTTCCTAGTTTTACCTTGATTTTTGTTTGTGTGTGTGTGTGTGTGTGTTCATGAATTTCTGATGATAGGTACCCTTTTAGACTACCATTTTAGGCTGAAGTAGGTGACCAGGCACGACTTCCATTTGGGAGTCAGGCTGACTAATTTATTTCATTGCACTAAAATTTATTTATTTGAAATGGTTATGTAATGGAACAATTCATTTTTATTTTTTCACAAAATGGAAAGGTTTAGACATTGTGGTTTCTGGCCTACTGTGATTTTATCTCACACCCTACTCGTGCATCGTCGACACCCGAGTAGATTAAATGCTCGCAGGTATTGATAAGGGGAAGTGTGCTGCTTCTGATGCTTGACTATTCATTACTTCTTCGGATGGAGACTAGGGAAGTGGAGTAGGCCTTTCTCACGATGCAGTTGTTCCTCGTGTCTTTTCTTTTAGTTGACGGTGTGTTTGAGTTCTATTTTATGTACTTTTAGTTTAGACTCATATCATGACATGAAACTCTTTTGTGAGTTCCCACACTTGGTTTTTATTATTTAGTTGGATTATTTACATTTCTTCTGCTGCATTTTATTTATTCACTTTCTTCCACTACTTATTATTTTGTTGTTTACTTGTTCTGTGATATTATCTGTTACCTATGAGGGAATATTCTCCCCCACAAACAGAAAAAGGGCCCTCACTTCTAGTAGACATCCTCTGGCATTCAGGGATATGAGCTTGAGGTTATATGATGCACTTGTCCGACCACCATCTTAGAGGTGAGCTAGGTTGGGACTTTAAAAAGTTGTATCAGAGGTGGTTTTTCCTTTTGTCTAACTGTTTGGGTTAGACTGGATACTGAGATATGGGGATGTGGGATGTACTATGTGCTTGGACGTAGCTACCCCATGTACAGGGGAAAATTCAAATTATTGGGTTGGGATTTCAGTTATTAATTATTCTAATTACTGTTGATATGATTTCACCTTGGGTGACTCACTTTTATTGCATTATTGTTGTGTTTGTAAAATTGAAATAATGGGTTTACCATTGCAGCCCGATGATACAAGGGAAAAACATACCATGCATCATGATAGACACTATAGGATTTAAATACCATGCATATTGCCATGCCATATCTACTTTCAATGTCCATTTTCTTGTCAGATGTGAGTGCGGTTATACCTAGTAGTAAAATTTTTAATTTTTGGTTTATTGAATATAAAGTTGTGTTAGTTTGTTATATACTAGCCTGACTCAACCTAGGAGTGGGCTATAGAACTATTTAGTAAGTATTTTTAGTTCTCTCTTCTATATCAAAACCCATCTCTTGAAGTGGGTTGTCTGTTGTTTAGTGCGCGGAGGCAGGCTATGTACCTAACCTCTGTTGCACCCTAATTGTTTTTTCACCTTCTTTACTCCTTTTCTAAGGGTGTGTTTGGATGTCATAGAAAAATACCACCGCAACGTCTTCATGCGGTGTCTCAGGAGAGTGGCAATGAGCGCATTCCATAGATGTTGGGTCCTGAACCACCAGTGGTTCCTCTCGTAGAGCCTCCTATGGCACTACCTCCTGTCAATCTTCCGAGGGACCTTAACACTCAGTTCAGAGCTAGTATCCTCGGGTTTATGTAGTCGGTTCAAAATATTCCAAGACATGCCTCGTCTATGGAAGACCTTACACGGGACTTTCTACAGCAGCACCCTCCCACCTTCTCGGGGAGTGGCGGAACCCATGCTATAGAATCATGGATAGAAGTTGTACGGTCTATCTTCGACAACCTTGAGACATCTCTAGAATGAAGGGTCAAGCTTGGAGTCTACATGCTTCGTGACACTGCCAAATGCTGGTGGGACGTTGTTTCTCAGGCTGAGCAGGCTAGTGACATGGCTTGGGCCGATTTCCAAGCAGCCTTCTACAATCACTTTTTCTGCAGACTCTGAGTGATGATCGTTCACTAGAGTTCCTACATCTTCATCAAGGCTCTATGAATGTGTTAGTTTATTCTACTCATTTCATAGAACTTCATCATTTCACCCCATCCTTGACTGGAGACGCACATACTACTACGAAGCGTCTTGAGGACGGACTTGAGTATATTATATGCTCATAGTTGAATGTCTTCCATTTGAAAACTGTTACAGAGATCGTGAATTAGGCTCTGATCTTAGAGTGAAATGTCAGGGAAGCTAAACCAGTGAGCAAGGGCAGTTCAGTTCTGGGACAGGTTGATGGCTCTTCCAGAAGTAGGAAACATCGTTCTGAAAGTGCACATGAGAGAAATCCTAGCCAAACAGCATGTCTTCATAGCTATGTCGCATGTTATCAGCGTGTTAGGTATGGTTACAAGAAGCCACAATGCACGAGAGATCCAATGGAGTGGTGAGCTTGCGGCAGGATGGGTCACCTTCATTTTTTCTTCTGTTCCTTCTCTTCAGCATCCAATGGTAGAGGATCTGCACCTACACCTCCGTTAGGTATGAGATCTATGACTCCACAGCAGTCTGGTAGTTCTTTTTACACTAGTTAATCAGGCTGAGGAAATGGTAGAGGTCATGGTCAAGGAAATGATGTTCCAGAATATCAACGTCAGCAGAGTGGACTGGTTCAAAACAACCAGGCAGTGTATCAGCGTCGTGGCTCAGGTCTCATGTATGTAGTGAAATCAGAACCAGAGGAGAAGAGTGCAGGGACATCTACAGTTAGAGGTATTATTCTAGTAGCCTATACTTTAGTTTCTTCTCCTTTTGATACCAGCGCATCGAACTCCTTTATATTTGTTTCTTTTGTCGAAAGTCTTGGTTTTCCAATTGAGAACCTTTGCGGCGTCATATCTCTCGACACCCCGGTTGGGGTCAGGACAAAGGGAATACGCCATTACCAAGAGTTCCCCCTAGATATAGGTGGGTTCCACTTTGTTTGGAATTTCAATATCCTCAATATGTCGGACATTGAAGTCATTCTTGGTATGAACATGCTTTCTCCTTAATGTGCCCAAGTTGATTGTTATCATCATTGGGTGTCTTTTACATCCCCTGAGCGAGACACATATCTTCACAAAGTAGAATGGGATCTTCAAGTAGACCAAGCTAAGACTAAATACGTAGGGTTGGGCAGAGTGACAGCTCAGTTGGCAAGTCTCTTCATGAGCGATCAGGGAACAGAACTAGTTGAATTCCCTACAATGGTTGATCTTTTTAGGGATGTCTTCCCGGATGATTTATATGGCTTACCTACTATGAGAGACATGGAGTTCACTGTTGAGATCATGCGAGGTGCTGCACCAATGTCTATTCCTCCTTATATTATGGAACAAATAGAGCTACAGGAACTCAAAACACATCTAGAAGACCTTGAGGCGAAGGGTTTCATCAGACCTTGCACATTATCGTGGGGTTCACCTATCCTTTTTTCCAAGAAGGCAGATAGTACCCTAAGATTATGTGTGGATTATCGTCGACTCAACTAGCTCACGATAAAGAATCGATATCTATTTCCTCATATAGATGATCTCTTTGACCAACTCTGGGGAGCAACTATTTTCTCCAAGGTTGATCTGAGGTTGGGATATCACCAGGTGCCTGTGCGATCATCTGACATACCACAAATAGCATTCCAAATCAGATAAGGCTTGTACAAGTATCTGGTTATGCCATTCATCCTCACAAATGTACTGACAGTCTTTATGGCATTGATGAACCTATTTTTTCATTCGTATCTTGATTCCTTTGTTTTAGTCTTTGTGGAATACATCTTAGTGTATTCACGTTCTAGAAACGACCAAGCAACTCATCTTGAGATCGTGCTGAGTACACTGAGAGAGCACCAGCTATATGCTAAGCTCAGTAAATGCCACATCTGGATTGATAAAGTACACTTCTTAAGTTATATTATATCTGAAGAAGGGGTATCAGTTCACCCAAAAAATATGAGCATTGTTGTTTCATGGGAGCAGCCCAAGAGTATATTCAATATCCATAGTTTCTTATGGCATGCTGGATATTACAGGCGATACATCTAGGATTTCTCCCGCTTAGAAGCACCTCTCAGGAACTTAAATAAGAAAGGTGTATAGTTCATCTAGTTAGAAGCCTGTGAAAATTCTTTTCAGGAGTTGAAAGGAAGACTGAACTCAGCTGTGATCCTGATTCTTCCTGAACCTGGTAAGAACTATACAGTTTATTGTGATGCTTCATGAATTGGACTGGGTGCAGTTTTTATGTAGGGTGATCAAGTCGTGGCTTATGGATCCCGCCAGCTAAGACCTCATGAGTGAAACTATCATACACATGACCGTGAGTTGGAAACTTTGGTTCATGCTCTACATTGTCAAAGACACTATTTTTTGGTGAGAGAATCATTTTTTACATGGATCATAAAAGCTTGAAATATATCTCCGCTCAATGAGACTTGAATTTAAGGCAACACAGGTAGGTCAAATACTTGTAGTCATTCGATTTTGAGCTTTCTTATACCCCTAGTAAGGGAAATGTTGTGGCAGACACTTTAAGCTGCAAGACATAGACTCTGGTCGGGCAGGTAGCCAGCAGTGAGTGGCAGATGATGGCCTTGTTTTCAGAGATGCATCTGAAGGTTTAAGAGCTGAGTGGAAAACCAGTTCTAGAAGATCTTATAGTGACATCCTCTCCTATAGAGCATGTCCACAGGCAACATTTGATAGACCATGAGGGTCTCGTTTTGGGGGAAAGTGTTATAGGAGATAACCCACATCCTAGTTGGGTTATTGACGGTAGTGAAACTCTCATTTACCGTGGCTGTGTATGGGTACGTTTGGGTATATAGAAAGATATGATAAAGGAATATCACACCTCTATTTGGGTAGTTCATCCTGGGATGACCAAGATTTGTAGAGACATATGTCGAAAATATTGGTGTCCTAGTATGAAAAAGCAAATAGCATGTTTCATCACTCATTGCTCCACCTGCCAACAGGTGAAGGCAGAGCACCAGTGACCTGCTGGACTCCTACAGCCTCTATCCATTTCTGAATGGAAATGAAATGACATCATCATGGATTTCGTTACAAACTTTACATGACCTCCTCAAGGTCGTGATGCAGTATGAGCGGTTGTCGATAGGTTGACCAAGGTTGTGCACTTCTTTCCTCTCTGAGAGACCTTTATGTCTGATGAGTTAGGAAGGATGTATATATGTGAAATTGTGTGAATTCATGGTGTAACTTGTTCTATTGTCTCGGAATGGGATTCCCATTTTACTTCATGGTTCTGGTAATGGTTGCAAAATGCACTGGGCTCACAGGTACTTCTGAGTACTGCATATCACCCCCAGACCAATGGGAACTTTGAGAGAGCTATACAAGTGTTAGAGGTTATGTTACGGGCTTGTATCCTTGATTTTTGAGGTTCCTGGGAGAAGAATTTACCTCTTGTCGAGTTTACCTATAATAATAGATTATAGACGAAAATCCAAATGGCTCTGTACAAGGCTCTCTATGGTAGACCGTGTCATTCTCCATTATGCTGGCTCGAAGCAGGTGATGCAGCTTTGTTGGGTCCTCCTCACATTCAGGAGACTTTTAAGCAAGTTCAACTGATTTAGAAGCATATGAATATAGCTCAGTCTAGGAAAAATTTCTATACAGATTGTCAGCACAGACTTCTGGAGTTCGAGGTGGAACATCGAGTCTTTCTGCGTGTTTCTCGGAGGTTGGGTCACAGGAAGATCAGGAGAAAAGGGAATTTATCACTGAGATACGTCAAGACGTTGGAGATAGTGGAGAGATTTGGGCTGGTAGACTATCTATTACTGCTACCTCAAAGGTATTGTTCCATGTATGATGGTTTCCATATATCTCAGCTTTGACAATATCATCCTGACCCATCTCATTATTTTGACCTTCACAACACTGAGCTTGATGTTGATGCCTCCTTTGCGGAGCATCCGATCCATATCGTCGATCGTATCATGAAATTCCTTTGAGGAAAGTCAATCCAACTAGTATGGGTGTTGTGGAAACATAGATGCGTTCAGGACGAGACATGAGAGAGAGAGACGAATGTACATGCGCAGTGGTAGGAACTCTTCTCTGGAGAAGTTCCGCTGCCCTTGGAAGGGAAACTCGGGGACGATTTATCTTATGGAGGGGAGGTTGTAATGTCCCAGCCTTCATCAGGTATGGATCGTTTTTACTTTATTTTAGTCTAATTAATTAAGTGACTCAGGGCGCGTGCATGTGCACAATGCTGCGGGTCTCGGAAATGTTTTTTAATTAATTTAAATAATTGTAGACATTTCATGAAAAATGTCACGTCATTCTTTGGTGTAGTGTTCGGGTTATAAATAATTAATTAAGGATTGGAAAAAATTAATAAGAGATTTAAAGAACATTTAAAAGAAATCAATAAAGGATAAAAAGAAATTCTGAAATAAAATAAAGAGGGGGTTACAGGAAAAATAAAAATAATTAAAATGGGGGGATTCCCATTTTTAATTATTTTTATTATTTTCCTTTCCATTATTTTGTTCTGTTTTATTTTTTTCTTTTATTTACTTTTTTCTTATCTATTTATTTTTCTCATATTTTTCTTTCCTTTTTATTTCTTTTCACTCTTTTCTTTATTCCTCTCCTCTCTCCCTCTCCCACTCATCACGTCACACCCCTCAATCCTATCACACCAACTAGCAGCCCCTTCGGAAGGCCGCTACACCTCTGTCTGACATCAAATTCAGTCAATGTTAGGTGTGATGTAAACTATTGGGAAAGTCTAACATTTCACAAGTGTAATCATACAATTCTGTTGAGTATTCTCCTTGCAGTTCTTCGCATAAAATTATTACCCAATTTTGGGGTTTTTCTAAAATCCTCTGTTTTCATCCATTTAGGTCAAATTGATGCCTACCACGGATCTTAGATTCCTCTAAGACTACAAGGTAGGGTTCCTACTCGCTTTCCCTCCATTTCATTGTGATTTATAAAAAACGCATCACTGTGTCATTAGTCAGTGCCTACCGACTTTGTGCAATTTTACCCATTTTAATTACATTAATGGTTCTGTTTAATTTTTTCAGCCTTAATCATCTTAAAATAATATGTTTGAATGGTTTCAACAATATAGAACACTTATTTGGGTGTGACGATAGAGTCGGCATATTTTCCCGTTAATCGGGTTATTAATTTAATTAGCTGCCTGTATTGCACATCCCCTTTTTATTGTTTTTGAATTAAATGAATAGTTGTTTGAATTATTATAACAAATTTGGACACCCCTTTGGGCATGCCGATATGATCAGCGTATTCGGTCATTATTTGAGCTTATTTTTATGTGTTGTGAAGCAACTTTTT
This sequence comes from Viscum album, assembly GCA_963277665.1. Classification (NCBI taxonomy): domain Eukaryota; kingdom Viridiplantae; phylum Streptophyta; class Magnoliopsida; order Santalales; family Viscaceae; genus Viscum; species Viscum album. The sequence continues at coordinate 6,044 of CAUJRU010000412.1, read as the reverse complement.
ATTGTAATTAAATAAAATAAATTGTTTCTTGAACATTAACTTCAATTGTTGGATCATTGGCACTTGTTTTGGTGAACAGTTTATTATTAAAATACGCATTATACAATGAGTTTGATATGATATGTATATTTCCTTGCAAGTTGTTTTGTTGTACTATTAAATTTATTCCTTGTGATGCATGGTTGTATTTGGTTAGTTTTCATGTTGCGACTTTATATGCTAATTATGTCATATCTTCTGCTATGAAAGCATTAATTAAATTCAGGGCAGGGAAAGGAGGTGGGTCCTATCTTAAGGCTCATTCTTAGATCCTCCATTCATGACGGGTTACCTCTATGTGTCGGGGGTGGTTTCATTGGAGTTTCCAGACTGAGACATCCCTGGACATTCTAATACTTTTGAGTGATACTGGTTCCAAAAGGTCTCATCAGGATGGATTCGTTGGCAATGTGGCTAAGCCATCCTCGGATGACACTCGAACCCTTTTTGTGAGATCGGGATAGACTTAGGGCAAAACCATGCCCCAGGCGATACTTGGTCTTTCGAAATATTTCCTTGGATGGGATCGGTGGCATTGGATAAATTGACAGATGTTCCATAGCGATACCTTTGGAATGGGCTTAGACTCCAACTCTCAAATTAAACCTTAAATAATGATGCACATAAGTTTTATATTATTACTAATTGAGTCTATTGAGAATTGAGATATTTCCCCGGATAAATGGAAGTGTGCCTGGTTGACACTGGACTTGAACCCAAAGTTAAAGCACAAGCTTGGGGTATACTTTTTTCTGGTTTTACCTTGCTTTCTGGGTTATATATATATATATATATATATATGACTGTTCGTGCATTTTTGCTAACAGGTACCCATTCAGACAACCATCTTAGGCTGGAGTAGGTGATAAGGCACGGGTGTCGTTTAGGACCCAGGGTGACTTATTTATTTCATTTCAATGCAATTAATTTATTTCAAACGGTTATGTAATGAAACACTACATTTTTCATGTTTCACGAAATGGAATGGTTTAGACACTGTGCGTGCCGGCCTACTGGGATTTTATCTCACACTTTGCTCAGGCATCGTCGACACCTGAGTAGATTACATGCTTGTAGGTATTGACATGGGGAAGTGTGCTATTTCTGATGGTTGACTGTCCATTACTGCTTAGGATGGAGACTGGGGAAGAGGATCGGGCCTTGCTCACGATGAATTTGTTGCTTCTGTCTTTTCTTTTAGTTGACTATGTGTTTGAGTTATATTTTCTGTACTTTCAGTTTATAATCATTTCATTGCATGACACTATTTTGTGAGTTTTTTCACTTGGTTTTTATTATTCACTCTTTTTTGAGTTTTTTCACTTGGTTTTTATTATTCAGTTGGATTATTTAAATTTCTTCGGTTGTAGTTTATTTATTCACATGCTTCTGCTACTTAATATTTGTTGTTGATTACTTCCGATGTGATATTATAAGTTACCTATGAGGGCATAGTCTCCCCCATAGACACAAAAAGGGCCTTCGCTACTAGTCAACAGCATTTGTTATTCAGGGAGATGCACTTGAGGTTATGTGATGCACCGATTCGGCCACCATCTTAGAGGTGAGCCAGGTCAGGACATTAGAGATAATATCCATTCAATCCATGAAAACTAAAAATCTCAATCATAGTGTTTGTTCTAGGATAATTTTCAATAATTTTTTCTTAAATAAATCAAATTATATACCATATCATGAGATTATAAAACCCAAAAATGACACTTTATATAGAAAAAATTTACAATTGGTTAATTTTTCATACAACCTCTCTTTCCTTAGGGTCTTTATTAAAATTCTCACGAGATCTTCATAGTCTTGCTTTCTATTATAATATTAAAAGAATATCATATTTTATTACAACCTATAACTAGTCCTGGTAATCTCTAAATATCATATTCATTAAATCCATAAAGATATACTGATAATTTTTAAGATGAAATGGAATCACAATAAATTAATGGTGTTTATACCTTGTACGGATGGTGGTATGGGGTATGTCTTCACTTTTTTACCTTAATTAACATTATCCATTTCAGAGATAAATATTTACCACCTCATAATTTATCAAAAAAAACTCATATATACATGGTATAGGATACTTATTATTTATTAGGATCATGTTATGTTCTAGATAATCAATAAAGTGTCACATTGACATGTCTTTCTTCTTACAAAAAAAGAACAGGTGCACCTCACGGTGACACACTTGGTTGAATGAATCCCTTATCAATATTCTATTAGATTTACTGCTTTAATTTTTTGAAATCAATTGGGGTTATTCTATATGGAGTCATTGAAATAGGTGTATTACTAGGTAAGAGTTAATTTGAAAACATGCCTTCTTGATTTGGATGAAGACAATGAAAATCTCATAAAAGGATATCAGCAATATATCATAAAATAAGAATATATTTGATATAGAGTTTCTCCCTAAAAATTTGAGATAAATAACCATTTGAATAGTATTCCATACCCATACAATATATGTAATTTATATTGGAAGATCATATTCACAATAACACCAATAAATTATCATATCTTGGTTTGAAATATCAAATGTGACTTTTCTTCCACTAAAACTAATATGATATTTATATAAATAAATCCAATCGGCATCCCAAATAACACTAAATTCAACTAGAGGAAGTGTAATATATTATTCTTCTCCTAGTATAAAATTTCTTGAGGGATTTTTAATTTTAAATTAATGGACGGATTAAATTTTGACCAATATTTTGAATGGAATTTTAAGAGTACAAACATCTTAAAGTGATGTTTTTATATTATTTTCAAGGATGGAAAGGTATTTCGAGTTCTCAGGCGACCCACATGAGCTTCATTTGGGTTTTAGCCTTATTGTAGGATTTATTCTCAGGCGGAACGATTTGGGAAATTTTGTTTAGGGGAAACCATATGGAACCAGGACACCAAGGTAATTTCATGTTTTTTTAAAAGGAGCATAATTTTATCTAATTCATAGAGAGAGATTAGGTTTAACCCATATAAGGTTATAGAGGGAAACTATACTTAATTTTTAAGGGGTTTTATATCCACCCATACATTTATTGTAGGTTTTGGTAAATTGTGAGACCAAATAATGTGAGGTGGATGACTTGGAGATAGAACCATCTGCCCTGTTAGTATAGGGTTTGGAAGCAAATGTGGCTTAAAAAAGTTTATTTTCCCAAATTTTACCTTAACATTAATAATAGGGAATCCCCTATTCCTCCCTAACTAACTTATTTTCATCCAACGAAAAGCTTCCCCTTTCTTCCCCCCTTTAAACTAGGGTGTTCTTAGTGTGTTTTCTAGTAATTATTGGGAAATATTTCACATTATTGGCATATTTCATTGATTTTCCTTTCTTTTCTCTTGATTTAACTTCTCAGGTTTGTGAATTTTGTTTTTCATTCCACTACATCATTGTAGAATATGATTATATATTTGGGGGTTTTCTCAACCATTGTAGAGGATATTCTGAGACAACTTCTTTTGGTTGCCTCCCATTGTTTTGATGAAGGTACACTAAATTTTTAATTTTTAATTAATTTTAAATTTCATTACAATTAATTTGTATATTGTTTGGTGACATATTTAGAGGCTTTGGAATAATATAACATCATGTTTTAGGCATAAACCATCTAAAAGAGTTTGTTTTGGTTTTGGTGTAATATGAACTTCAACGAGGGTCCTTAAGTTGTTAATGGTATCATGTTGTCCATTGATGGGTTGGTCAGGCTTGGGATAGGCCTTGGTAGATATTAGTGGCCTTTGAAGGTAAATTGGAATGATTTTTAATAATTTAAAGTTGTACCTCTAACTATCCCATAATCATATCTCAATATATTAGTGATGTGATGTGTGTTCAAGCCATCTCTACATTCATTGTCCTAGTTTTAATTAAAAGTTTTTTTATGTCATGAATTCTTTAATGTTGGTATATTACTCTTACATTTCATAAAGATAATTTATGAGGTGAATTGGGGATTATGAAATTCTATTTCATAGTCACCGATATTTTCAAGATTGATTTCACATAATTTTTTTCTAATTAAATGGTGTTTCAAATAGAAGTGGTGTCATCAGAGAAAAGGAATTTCAAAAATGAATTTGGAATAGATTAAGAAAGGGAGTTTAAAAATACTTTTTGGTTTGGTTTTTGAAACAGAAATATGGAACATGTATTTGGTTTTATTTCACTAAATGGAAATGTAAAATGGGGTTAATGACTTGGGTTGGTATATTTTGGAGATGGTATTTTAAAATCAAAATTTGGAATGTTTTAAAAAATAGTAATGTGCGAATGAATTTTGAAAAAGGTTTTGAAATAGTTTATCCATTGAAATTAAAATTGTTAATGAATAGAAGTGTTGATGATATTTATGCCTTATTTACACTTATCATAGTATTATAATTATTGATGGTTAAACCTAGTGTGAATACTAATACATGATAGCTGACAGTTCATGGTTAAGCCAGGGTGAACATAGTACATGGCAATTATATAAAATTATTGATAAATTATGGTGAACACTGCCCTAGGGTATGCATAGACTTATGGTTAAACCCAGGGTAAACATGGCCCTCATGTCGAATATGGGGGAACTGGGTGGGTATATTACCCTTTTGGGTGATTTTTTAGACCATGGATAGGTATATTACCCCATTTAAAAGATGTATGGTTGGAAGCATCATCAATACATTCTCAGATACAATTTGATGTTGGATAAAGGAATTTTTTACTATTCTTGGGGTGAACCTGGACCTCGAGGTTGGTGTTGATTTTATGAATTCAGTTTATTCAAGGTTTTATTAGTTGTAATTAACTATTTAAATGATTACATACACATAAACTTTCGTTAAACTAGTTATTTTTAGGGACATTATTAGTGGTTTCCAACTGAGGTGTATTCACACCCTTCTCAATCCTCCATGTCACATGGGTACCTGAATATCCCTCACATAGTATAGGATCAAGTTCGTTTGAGGCCTCGATATTACATGATTGAGCTAGGGTAGCTTAGATTGGATTTTAGATTTGGGAAAATTTTAGGCTCAAGGATTTTTGTGGATCCTCCATTTCTTTTATTTAAATTTTATCTTTTTCCTTTATTTTGTATCTGTATATGTGATTTTCCTAATGGGTGATTCATCCTGTGTTTTATATGTCATCATTTATTTTTCTCATCATGATCTTATTATTTATTCCATCTTCATACTCGCATAAATTTTCATATTGATGGATGAGTTTTGGGATTTTAGTTTATGATTGTGCACTTTGATACATGGGTTATAGTCTCCCATAGTACCATTTTATACTCCCTACTAGTCTAAAGCCTCTAGAATCTAGGGAGGTGTACCTTAGGTCATGCAATGTTGAAGTCTAATTACAATTTGCATAGTGGGATAATTCATGTTTTTATAATGTGTTATCAAATATTCATTTTTTTGTTTTACTTTTATGGTATATGCTATCGAAGAGTTTTTTGGATGCGTCAGAGATTGTGATGGATACCGAGCTTGGGTATCATGAACACCTTAATTGCAAGGAATTCTATGTTTCCAAGTGTTTTTGATTTCTATTTTTTTGTTTTCAATGTTATGATTGATCTGATTTTCACCTCGTGTAAAATTCATAGTATTTGAGTTGATAGTTTTTATCATTCGGTTTTTTTCTCTCAGCCTATTGATAAGAATCTATTTGTCATATTTTACACTTAAACTACATAGGTACTAGGTATTACTTGCATCATGATTAGGCATGTAGGATCTACATGACATGTATGCCCTATTTTGGTTTTTTACCTCTTATGGTATAATCTACTATTTATTGTGTGAATAACTACTCATATATAATTTTCTTGTATAAATAAATAATGTTATTCTACTCAGTAAGGTTGAATTATATGTATGCATTTTCCATGATTGTCGGTCATTTTGATTTATAGTGAGGTGATTAATGATGATGAAATAGTCTATTTGCACATGAAGTTTAGTGAACCTAG